>OX336353.1:5000-615000 GCA_946902875.1 Nematopogon swammerdamellus
TAACCTAACCTAACCTATTATTGTGCTGCTTTTCGCGTTTGGCTTATCGTTGTAAGTCACCGCTGCGGAAATGAGCGCGCCACGCGGAGCCAGGGGTGGCGTCGCGGGAAATGGGCCCAAGGGCAAATCAGACCAGACTAGGCGAGCCTCAATTGTGCCACCCGCCAAGGTGACGATGACCACCCGGCCTCAAAAGCCAACATCGGGATCGCAATCGGACTCCGGAGGACACGGACGGGGACTCAGGGTCAGGGTCCTGAGGAAGCAAGCCAGCCTGCAGGAAGCGACCACTCCCAAGTCCGGCACAGACGTTTCAGAACTCACTAACCCAATCCTTCTGGATCCCTCGGCCCGCCCTAACACCAGCCTCGGGGCGGAGGTGGAGGAGACAGGGTCGTTACCCTTAAGCCCCGGACTCATAGGGTTCGAGGACATGCCGAACGAGCCTGCGTGGGAGCCACTTAAGCCAGCCACCACCAGCGGCACCTTGGGGTCGCAACAGGATATCGACCGCGAACTCAGAGAGCTGGGTGTCGACCTCCACTCGGACGAGGAGTGGTCATCGGTAGGCTCGCTCTCGCGCGACCCCTCACCCGCATCCTCCACCCGCTTGAGCATGCTGCCGGCGACGTTGGGTGCCGGAGTCAGGATGGACCAGGCAAATGCCCGTGCCAATGAACTCCTCCAGCGAGGCAAAGCGGCCCTTGAACAGGCGGGCAACATGAGAAGGGAGTGCAAGGCGACAGCGCACGAGTGCATCCAGGGCATGTACGAGGTCGCCCTTGCACTCTCCGATTCTCGGGCCCGCAGGCTTGCCGAACTGGAGGCGGCGAAGGCGCGCCACGCAAGGGAGTTGGTCCGAGTGGAGAGGGCCCACGTCAGGGAAATGATGGCGCTCCACTCCACTCACGCTGAGGCGCTGCGTTCGGCCCACGCGGATGTGAAGGCCACCCTGGAACAAACCTCCAGCATCAGGGACTGGCTGGCGTATGAGACGCCAGGCCACCAGGACAAGGTGGAGGAAATGCGAAAGGGCGTCGCGGATCTGCTTGCGCGCCCCGCTGCTGCTTCGGAGCTCCCCCTGTCTGGCGTAGTGGGCTCTGGCGCGACGTTGCACGACTCGGGGGTCGCGGTGCGGGCGATCGAGGTGGGTCTGGGAAGGGCGCAGGAGCGTCTTCTGAACCTCCAGTCTCTAATCGACTCCTTGTACCGCGTACCGGTGCAGGGGGAGGCCACAAGCCTGGCGCGGGAAGATACGCCCTTGCTGGAGGTGGACACCCTTGGGGTGCAGGAGGTTACGGGAGCCGTCCGCGGACTGCTGACGCCGCTTCTGGAGGGTGTTGCAGAGCTGAGGGCCACAGTGGCATGGCTGGCCGAGGGGTCTCGGGAGCGAGCGATCTTCCCCAGCGAAGAAACCACCGCCTGTATCCAGGAGGCGCTGAGGCCGGTAACAGGAGAACTGGAAAGCCTGCGAAGTGCCCTGACGGACCTCACGACACGCGAAGCCCGACAGAGCATGCAGCACGTGGCACCACTGGCGGAAGAGATGGCATCGGCGAGCTTGCAACGGACAATCGATGAGATAGCGGTCAACAATCGCAACATGCTCAAAACAATGAGAGCATGGCTACCGTCGGCCGTTCCAACAAGCGTGACTGCTGGAGAGGGCCGCTCCTCCTCTGCCAAGACGTATGCAAGCGCTGCGTCTGCCCCACCTGCGGCCCGACGGCACCCTGAGACCAGCCATGTCCTTCTCATAAGTTCTAAAGATCCCCAGGAAACCAGTGAGTCCGTAATCCAGAGGATTACCAAGGAGGTTAAACTGGATAAGCTGGGGATCGGAATCAGTAGAATGAGGAGGGCCAAGGACTCGAGGGTCGTTGTTGGGGTCGGGTCGGGCGGGGATGCAGGCAAGCTGAGAGCGGCTCTTACGTCTGCCAACTTTGTGGCTGAGGACTCGCCCCTAAAAAACCCACTGGCAATTTTAACGAACGTCCAGAGTTACCTCACTGACGAAGAAGTGGTCTCCCACCTGGCCGCTCAAAATCGAGCAGCGGTCGGAGAGGGGGACAGGGTCAGAGTTAGGTACCGCCGCAAGGCACGCAACCCTCTGCAAAATCACGTGATTGTGGAGCTGGACCCGGCGGTGCATCGCGACCTGATATCAAAAGGATTCGTTTACCTAGGATATCAGGTCGTGAATGTCTACGACCAGTCGCCCCTCGTACAGTGCAGCAAATGCCTCGCGTACGGACACGTGACCAGGGTGTGCAAGGCCAATAAGCCGTCGTGCACGCACTGCGGGGCTGACCACAGATACGTGGATTGCGCCGCGAGAAAAGAGGGTGGAACACCGCAGTGCGCTAACTGTACGAGGAGTGGCAACGCTGACCGGAACCACTCTGCATATGCGGAGGCCTGTCCAATCAGGGCCAGGTGGGAGGCAATAGCCCGAAGCAGGATCAATTACCAGTGCTAAGGGCGACACAGGGGTCATAAGGGTAATCCAGGTCAACCTGCGCAGGTCCCGAGCTGCGTTACAAGAGATGCTGCAGAATGCGCATGCGGCGGGTTACCAGGTTGCCTTGGTCCAGGAGCCCTACGTAGGCAGCACAGGCAGACTGACCGTGCCTGCTGGCTACCGGGCGATGCAGGCCGATTCTGGGCCAAATAGGAATAAGGCAGCCGTCATAATCCTAGACGCACATATTGCAGCTCGGGGCAGGCCAGACCTCTCGGACGAGAGGACTGCGGTTGCCACGCTGGTCACAGCTGAGGGTCCCATCGCACTGGTCTCGGTTTACGTGGAGCCAAACTGCGAGTTGGACGAGTTTAACCGAGCGCTGTCGAGAGTGGAGAGGGCGATGGATGGTGTCGGAGGTGGTCGGGTGGTGGTCGGAGGAGACTTTAATGCGAAGTCTCCATGGTGGGGTTCGGCCGATGAAGATAAAAAGGGGGAGCTGCTGTCTGACTTCTTCGGGCAGCAAGACCTCCAAATATTAAACATCGGGCGTACCCCCACCTTCGAGGTTGTGCGGGGTGGCAGAACATACTCCAGCTTAGTGGATGTTACAGCTTGTGGCCCAGACGTGGCCAGACACATCCACGGCTGGAGTGTTCAGCGCGATCTCGTTACCTTGTCCGACCACAATGTCCATCACTTTCGAGATCGTCGGTGCATCTGTCCTTTCCACGCCCAGACAGACAACTCGGAGGTTCAACTCGGCAAAGGCAGATTGGCCGGCATTCGCGAACGGGCTCAAGACTAGCTTCGCCACACTGGCTCTGAGCGTCGAAATGGCCGACAAACTAACTAAGGAGGATGGGGTGAACTTGGAAAAGTGCTTCGTCGACTACACGAATGCTGTCGTCGAAGCCGCTACCGAGTTCATCCCCCCTCCAAAGGCCAGGAAGACCAAGGGCTATGTGTGGTGGAACGACGAGGTGTCTAGGGCTCGGGCCGAGACCGTGAGATGCAGGAGACGACTCAGGGTGGCATCGGCAGTCCGGAGGCCGACGGTGGCCGCCGCATATGTCGCATCCCTCGAGGCTTATAAGCTGGCCATGTCCACGGCCCAGACGGAAAGTTGGAAAGCCTTCTGCGGCAAGCAGGACGGCGACTCCGTCTGGGACAGTGTCTACCGTGTCCTCAGACACAGTGGAAGGGGGAGGGAAGAGGACCCCCTTAAGGACGGTGATGGCCGGTTTCTGGACCCCGGGGGATCGGCGCGACTGTTGGCAGAGACTTTTTACCCTAGTGACTCGATCCTGGGCGAGACCTCGGCGCAGAAATGCATCAGGGATTTCGCTGATGCGCACAGCGCTGAGGGCACCGACCAGGAGCCGCCCTTCACACAGACAGAATTAGACACGGTCCTGAGAGGGCTGAACCCTAAGAAGGCCCCGGGAGTGGACGGGCTCACGTCAGACATTTGCAACAGGGCGATCAGCGTCGATAAGAACTTATTCCTGTCCCTTGCAAATGTCTGTCTCAGGGCTCAGTTCTTCCCCGGGGTCTGGAAGGCCGCAGTGATCCGTATAATCCCAAAACCCGGTAAGGACGACTATTCCGCCCCCAAGTCGTACAGGCCGATTGGACTGCTACCGGTCCTTGGCAAGATAGTGGAGAAGATGTTTGCCACGCGCCTGCTGTGGAAGCTGGGGACAGAGGGCCGCTTAAACGCGAACCAATTCGGTTTCATGCCCCAGCGCTCCACGGAGGACGCGTTGCACACAGCCCTGCTGAAGACCCGGGAGGGCCTGGCCAGGAAACACCTCGTTGCACTTGTCTCTCTGGACATCGAGGGAGCCTTCGACAACGCCTGGTGGCCAGCTGTCAGGGCGCAACTTTTGCGGAAGGGGTGTCCGGACAATCTTTACGGCCTCATCTCCAGCTACCTCAGTGACCGCAAGATCACGGTACAGTATGCTGGAGCTGAGGCATCCAGAGCAACGAATAAAGGGTGTATACAGGGCTCAACATGTGGGCCGTTGCTCTGGAATATTGTCCTGGACTCTCTTCTGGACCTGATAGCTGGCTTGGATATTTACATCCAGGCGTTTGCCGATGACATTATCCTGATCGCAAGCGATCAGGACTCCCGACGGCTAGAGGGGCAGGTCAATAGGGCCCTCTCGGAGATCTCCGGGTGGGGGGTCGCCAACAAGCTGAGGTTCGCGCCCCATAAAACCCATGCATTGTTGGTGACCCGAAGGCTCAAATATGAAAAGCCCCTGTTTTTGATGGACGGCGTACAAGTCGAAATAAGGCCGTCCATCAGGCTGCTGGGGCTGATCATTGATGAGAAGCTCACCTGGAGTCAGCATGTCTCCGCGCTCTGTGCCAAGGCCACTGGCATATTCAATAGCGTCAGCCGAGCCGCAAGGTCCACTTGGGGGCTGAATAGTGCCATCGTAAGGCTCATTTACATTTCTGTAATTGAGCCTATAATGCTGTATGCCAGTAGCGTATGGGTGGACGCCATCGACAAGGCCTACATCGTCCGAAAGCTCGACGCGGTGCAGCGGAGCTTCGGCATAAGAGTGGCCAGGGCTCACCGCACCACTTCACTGACATCCGTGCTGATTCTGGCCCGACTGCTGCCACTGCGCCTGCGTATAAGGGAGGCAGCATCCCTATACGTCGTCAGGAAAGAAGGGGCTACGGATTTACTACCTGGCAGGCAACTTGAAGCCAGGTGTAGCCCCTTCGATCTTGAGCATCCTGCTCTTAGGCAGGTGATAACTTTCACCTGCCTGGAAAAGGAGGAGGAAGCGCAGTGGGACCCCAGCGAGGATGTCAGAATCTACACGGATGGAAGTAAGATTGGCGGCCATGTCGGTGGCGCCTATACCTGTTGGGTCGGCGAAGCCGAAATAAAAAAGGCATGTTTCAAACTCTCGGACTACTGCACCGTCTTCCAAGCCGAAATGTTCGCCATCAAAAAGGCGTGCGAATTCGCAAAAGGCGAGTCGAGGCGGTGCAGTATTCTGAGCGACTCGATGTCCTCTCTCCAGCTGTTGACCGACGCGGGCAGCACGCACCCTCTTGCTGTTGAGATTCGCCGGCTAATGGCGGAGATCTCCAGCAGGGGGGGCTCACTCAAATTATTTTGGGTTAGAGCACACGTCGGCACGGCTGGCAACGAGAGGGCGGACGAGCTGGCGAAGCATGCCGCCCAACACGCTAAAACCGCCCCCGCTTATGACAGGTTTCCCGTGTCGTACGTTAGGTACCACACGAGAAGGCTGTCAGTGGGGAGCTGGCAGCAGCAGTACGATGAGTCCAAGACGGGTGGGGTTACACGGATCTTCTTCCCCAACGTCGCTGCCTCCTTTAAATACCTGGCCGGTGTCCGTCTAACGAGCACGAGGAGTCAGATCTGGAGCGGGCATGGAGGTATAGCAGCCTACCTGCACCGCTTCAAGCTCAGGGACTCTCCCTCGTGCTCGTGCGACGGGACGTCCCCGCAGAGTATTGTGCACATCTTGTCAGAGTGCCCGAGATTTTCCGCCAAGCGTTGCAGTCTCGAGCACTCTGCCAAGATGGATATAAAACCAGACAATTTCTCGGCTCTGCTAACTGGCGATGAGAACGTGGGGGAGGCGTTCAAACTGTTTTGCGAAGAAATAATGGCAATAATTACCAGGGAGAACAGTACGTAGAATGTATAAAGATGTAAGTTGTATATAGTCAATTGTAGTAATAAGTTTGTGCATTGTTAAATGGAATTTAATTAAGTTTAATGTTTTAAGTAAGATGTCTATAAATAAGTGTATAAATAGTATGTGTTAATGCTGCTGTTATATAAAATTTATGTAAGTCTATTGTTTTAAGTAGTGTATTAATGTAGTTGTTAGTTTTAATTAATATTAATAATTTGATGTACGAAATATATAAATAATAATAAATAGATGGAGTGAACTGCTTGTGTCCCCCGTGACCCTGGAGTTCGGTCCGGGCACGGGGTCGGGTTGACACTGAACCCGACAATGAGGAATGAAAGGTGCGACTGAATGACCATGCCTCGGCATTTATAGCCGAGATCTTTTATTGGAACTATAAAAAAAAAAAAAAAAAAAAAAAAAAAAACCTAACCTAACCTAACCTAACCTAACCTAACCTAACCTAACCTAACCTAACCTAACCTAACCTAACCTAGAGTTGAGGCCGCTATACTGACATTTTACGCCCAGTACGGTGGTACCAACCCAATTGGCTCCAATTTGAGCTGTTGTATGTTGTATGATCCGGTATGGGTGGCTGAGGTCGACCAGCCAATATAGTCTCTGAGAAGCTAGGTGCCATACAGTACGGTGCGGTGCAGCGGTGGTAACTACCCAATCGGGTACAATTTGAGCTGTTGTATGTTGTATGATCCGGTATGGGTGGCTGAGGTCGACCAGCCAATATAGTCTCTGAGAAGCTAGGTGCCATACAGTACGGTGCGGTGCAGCGGTGGTAACAACCCAATCGGGTACAATTTGAGCTGTTGTATGTTTCAATAACACCTTCGAGATGGAACAAACCATACCGAAGACTTTCCTTTGGATTGCTGGCTACACTACACTAGAGGAGAACGCAGCTAAGACCAGAGCCGAGGCCGCTATACTGACATTTTACGCCCAGTACGGTGGTACCAACCCAATTGGCTACAATTTGAGCTGTTGTATGTTGTATGATCCGGTATGGGTGGCTGAGGTCGACCAGCCAATATAGTCTCTGAGAAGCTAGGTGCCATACAGTACGGTGCGGTGCAGCGGTGGTAACTACCCAATCGGGTACAATTTGAGCTGTTGTATGTTTCAATAACACCTTCGAGATGGAACAAACCATACCGAAGACTTTCCTTTGGATTGCTGGCTACACTACACTAGAGGAGAACGCAGCTAAGACCAGAGTTGAGGCCGCTATACTGACATTTTACGCCCAGTACGGTGGTACCAACCCAATTGGCTACAATTTGAGCTGTTGTATGTTGTATGATCCGGTATGGATGGCTGAGGCCGACCAGCCAATATAGTCTCTGAGAAGCTAGGTGGGTTTGCGCTAGGAGTAATCCGATGTACCTACGGCAGGGGTTCTCAACCGGTGTGCCGTGGAATTTTCGTATACGATAAAGTATGTCAGTTAGTAAAAAGGTTGAAAAACTCGCTATCCCTCCGCATCCTCACACCGCAGCTTGTAGATGAGGCTGTCCGTGTCGGTGTAGAGGAGCTTGGCCCGCTCCTCACGGTGCGGTGCCTTTTATAGTCGAGCGCATGTTGTCGAATGGGATTCCGTAAATCTATAACGGCGGCCTATAACGGGAGCCTTTATGGGTATGTGGTACTTAATGTACGGTCTTTCTAGAACTCGAATGAACATGCTCACGCGCAGTTTTGCGCTAGGAGTAATCCGATGTACCTACGGCAGGGGTTCTCAACCGGTGTGCCGTGGAATTTTCGTATACGATAAAGTATGTCAGTTAGTAAAAAGGTTGAAAATCCCTGTCATAGCTCACGCGCTTAATTATAGCTTCGAGGGGAATTTCTGAAAATGTATGCCGGCGGGGGTTCCTGGAATTCTGTACCTCAGGCAGAGGTTCTCAACCTGTGTACCGTGGAATTTTCGTATGTGATAAAGTTTGCAAGTTAGTAAAAAGATTGAAAACCCTGTCACAGCTCACGCGCTTAATTAGTTTCGAGAGGAATTCTGTACCTCAGGCAGAGGTTGTCAACCTGTGTGCCGTTGAGTTTTCGCATAATATGATAAAGCAGGCTAGTTAGTAAAAAGGTTGAAAACCCCTGTCACAACCCATAGTTATAGGTTCGAGATGGGGGGGGGGGGAACTCCCCGTAGTTGATGGTCTACCGGCGGGCGGGGGGGCGGTGGAGTGCGCGAGGCGGCCTGGGCTTCATAAATGTATCTGCCTGCGGGTAGGGGGCGGAGGAAGGGGGGGCGGAGGGGGTTCCCGAAGTGCGGGGATTCCCCTTAGGCCACGCCCCCTGTTTTCTGGGACTTAGAATTTGGCGATTGTGTTGAAAGTGACATAGCTTACCTACTACGATGCCACAGACAGACACCCATTGACACCCTTACTCAGTCCCGAAAGCGAGGCGGTCTGTGTTTAGTTGTTGAGAAGCACGAAAACGAGGCCTTAGTGATACAACGGTATTTCACAATGTTTTGTGTCTCTATGTGATGTATCTTGAATATAGGTATGTATCAGTGGCGGCTTTGACCTATAAATCTTAGTGAGGCGACTAAAAAATCCACCTACATTGCTATTACTTTATGATAAATTGAAAAACCTAAACCTAATTTTTTTTGGCCCTAACAATACATACCCAAAAACTACTATCGAATCGCGCACCGAGGGTACCGTATCGCCATGTCACGGCTAGCGCCACTAGATGAATTTCATAACACGCCACGCCATCTAGATGGCGTGTTATGAAATACTTCATATTAGTTAGTCACGATTAGAAAATGATTCATCATCTATTTGGTAGATGGCGCGCGCGCATACACTTTTTGAAACCAAAAAGTGTATGCGCGCGCGCCATCTATGGGAACCCCCGTGAAGTTTTTTACTTTTTCTTATTTTCATTATTTTTTGTTATATCGGCCATAATAACACATTTTCTGTGAACATTTCAACGGGCTACTAAATTACGGTTCAAGAGATACAGGCCTCGGACAGACGGACGGACAGACAAGCGGCGGGTGGCCGAGTGGTTTGGGCATTGGCTTCAAATGCGAGAGGTGCGAGGTTCGAATCCGGTCGGCGTGTAACAATGAGTTTTTTTCTAACGAAAAAATTTACGTGTATGCATACCTACACCTGCTGCTGCCGCATAGCAGCCTCGGCTGTGTTCTCCTCTAGTCTAGTATAGCCAGCAATCCAGGGAAGTCTCCGGTATGGCACCTACCTTCTCGGAGGTGATATTGGCTGGTCGGAGCATGCGCTTTGGCCCCTCCGGCTCAGCCACCCATACCGGATTACATAAAAAAAAAGACAGACGGACGGACGGACGGACGGACAGACAGACAGACAGACAGACGGCGTAGGCTTAGTAATAGGGTCCCGTACCGGATACGGAACCCTAAAAACAAAAAAAAAAGAATTCGCAAAAGTGAGATTCGAACCAACGTCACTAGATTGAAAAGCGAAGCATATACCATTGAGCTATGAAACTTACCGTAACTATTGCGAATTTCGCCATCTTAATCACGGAGGTAAAACAAACCGACTTATAGAAAACGTGAATAGCCCCATCTCGCTCTGCATTCTTTTAATTGGATATAGATGTCTCGTCCGGCGCCATTTATCAGAGCCTCAGCTGCTCCCTACATCCAAAGCCTCCAAGGTCAACCTGTTGTCTTTACGCTTGGTGAAGCGATATCAAAATAAGCGATTCGTCGCCGCACCGGACCGGGGTGAGTCACCATATGCCATGCCGTATGTGACACGTCACACGTCACGTCTGTGTGTGTGTGCGTGCTGTGTTGGTGGTGTTGATGCACTAACACATCTTTAACGTATTTCGTCGCGCGCGTCGCACCAGCCGCCTCCGCCTCCTCCGCGCCGCCGCGCTAATATTGTGATCAGTTCGGATCGGATATACTTGACTTTTTTAAGTTTTCTTTCTTGATATTTTGAAATGTTTTTTTTTCTTTACTTTCAAGATAATTAAGTGAGGCGGTGCTTCACTTGCTTCACCTGGGGAACCGCCACTGGTATGTATACGACAATCTTTCCCGTTTCTCGATAGATGCCGTATTGCATGAGATATTGCAATTTTCAGAAAAGTGCTAACACACACGAATCCGAGGCGTGCACGAAAGCGAGGCTCGGGCCTCGCTTTCGTCATTTTCAACAGATTTAGAGTGTGTATGAGAATTTCTTTAAAACGCCTCCCTTTTGGTATTTTATTTTACCTGAATCCGAGGCGGTCTCACTTTCGTATATTGAATCGCATGTGTGTATTACCCACCTCGGATTTGGAGTGTATGAAATTATTATTTTTAGTTATCTGTTTACTTTTTTTTTGTTTTGTTGTCGTTCTTGGGATATGGTCTCGCTTTTATATCTATCTTTTATATTAATAAAACTATACGCCCGACTCAATCATCATCGCCCAGCCTAAACCGCAACACCTAGAAAGCTGAAATTTAGAACACAGGTTTATTTTACAACTCAGGATTTTTGGATTTTAAGATTTTAAGTGTTGGAAAATGGGGATGAAAGTTTGTATGGGAGTATCGATTTTTTTAAAGGCAGGAACTTAAAAGTTTTACATATAGCTACTGTTTATAAACAAATAATGACGTGTTTCAGGGTTTTTGGATTTTCAGATTTAAAGGGGTGGAAATCGGGGATGAAATTTTTTATGGAAGTATAAATTTTTTTATAGATAGGAACTTGAAAATTTTAATTGTAGCTACTTATCATAAATAAATAATGATGTGTTTCAGGGTTTTTGGATGGAAATGGCGGATGAAAGTTTATATGAGAGTATCGATTTTTTTTAAGCAGGAACTTGAAAATTTTAATTGTAGCTAATTATCATAAATAAATAATGACGTGTTTCAAGGTTTTTGGATTTTCAGATTTTAAGGGGTGGAAATGGGGGATAAAAATTTGTATGGGAGTATCGATTTTTTTAAAGGCAGGAACTTGAAAATTTAATTGTAGCTACTCTCACCAGGACTTAATATTTCTCATTAAAAGCAGGATTTTTTTTTTGTCGCACACGCAGCTATCACCTGTCATTCATTATTCAAATAACTGTCATAAATATATTATTATAATTTTACTTACTGACGACGGCGGCAATAGGGCCGAAATATTTAAGAATTGTGTAAAAAATAATGTACAAAACAAAATAATACTCTTCATAAAGAAATAATGACGTATTTCAGGGTTTCTGGATTTCAGATTTTAAAGGAATAAAAGTTTTTATGGGAGTATCGATTTTTTTATAGGTAGGAACTAGAAAATTTTAATTGTAGCTACTCTTCATAAACAAATGATGACGTGTTTCAGGTGTTTGGATTTTCAGCTGTTAAGGGGTGGAAATGGGGGATGAAGGTTTGTATGGGAGTATCGATTTTTTTAAAGGCAGGAACTTGAAAGTTTTAATTATAGCTACTGTTTATAAACAAATAATGACGTATTTCAGGGTTTTTGGATTTTCAGATTTTAAGGGGTGGAAATCGGGGATGAAAATATATATGGGAAAATCGATTTTTTCAAAGGCAGGAACTTGAAAATTTTAATTGTAGTTACTCTTCGTAAACAAATAATGACGTATTTCAGGGTTTATGGATTTTCAGATTTTAAGGGATGAAAGTTTTTATGAAAGTGTCGATTTTTTTAAAGGTAGGAACTTATTGTAGCTACCCTTCATAAACAAATGATGACGTGTTTCAGGGTTTTTGGATTTTCAGATTTTAAGGGGTGAAGATAAAATTTTGTTATTTTTGCTGTAAATAATGTGCGCTCCCCATACACATATTTACAAGGTAACAATAATAATGAAAAGGTCTCAGATTCGGTAATTATAGCATAGATTAGGATACACATTAAACACACTTACACACATTACACACTAAAAAAGCGAGGCGGTCTCGGATTCGTGTCCGATGGATACACACTTGCGACTGCAGCGCCACCTATGGCATACACACTGGAACTACGTATTTTTAGACATTTTCATACACACTTACACAGCCTGCCAAAACTACTAAAAGCGAGGCGTAAAATTTAATCTGCTCTGATTGGTCCGTCAAATATACGTTTTCTGACCAATCAGGGGTCGCCGATTTCAAATCTGCCGTTAGAATTTTCCTGTCAAATCCGAGGCGGTCTCGCTTTTGACGGCGCCTCGGTTTCGTTAGTGTGGACGGACGAAACGCCTCGTTTTAGGGAGTGAGTAAACACACACACGCAGACGTTAAACTTGTAACACCCCTCTTTTTCGTCGGGGGTTAAAAACTATATGAAAAAGAACTCACCATTAGTATAATGAAAAAAAAAGGATCTCATAAAACTTTGCAAGAGCGGTATCCCACCTTGTGATTTCATGGATGGTACGAGAGCCAGCCAAAATCTAAAGATGCTATTGATCGTGCACCTGAACCTGCGGTAGACGAATCGAGTGATGATGACTCTAATAAATTTGGATAAAATGTATGAATACCAATAAATCTGGACCTCTTTTCTTTCGTTCAGCATCTCATCATCATCATTCATGGTCTTCTGGATGTCTAAACTTTCAAATTGAAATATCTCGAAACTAGGTTTCCCTAAGTTATTGGGTTTTGGTTGTATGGTGTCGATATGTGTTTTAGCAGTTCCTATGGCTCCATCATCAGGACCCTGGAAATCATATATGACTAGAGTACTTAAGAAAACAAACAAATCCAACGAGGGCAAACATGGTGGATTTATCATGTGTAGTTTAGGAGTTCCTATGGCTTCATTCCGGCTCCATCATCAGGACCCGGGACATCAATAATTACAAGTTTAGTTTTTGAGATATAAGAGATTTAGTTAAAAAAAAATTGAATTTTTCACATTTTTGCATTAAAAAATTTTTGTTTTTACTTTTTCGAAAAAAAAATCACCATCTTGTAGCCCTAGCCGATACAGGTTTTTTTCAGCCCACAAACCACTCGTGTCGCCCCAAAACTCGCGACACCAGGACGATTTCACACTCTCAGCGAAAATGGGAGGCTATACTGAAGCGATCGAAAAAAGATTTTTAATGTTAAAAATATAATATAATATTAATATTGTTTACTTTTTTCGTGTCTCTACGTATCTAAAGAAATGTGTGCAGAGGTTCAGCCGGATAGAATAGTGTATTTTCGTGTCTCTACGTATCTAAAGAAATGTGTGCAGAGGTTCAGCCGGATAGAATAGTGTATTTTCGTGTCTCTACGTATCTAAAGAAATGTGTGCAGAGGTTCAGCCGGATAGAATAGTGTATTTTCGTCTCTCTACGTATCTAAAGAAATGTGTGCAGAGGTTCAGCCGGATAGAATAGTGTATTTTCGTGTCTCTACGTATCTAAAGAAATGTGTGCAGAGGTTCAGCCGGATAGAATAGTGTATTTTCTGTACTTTGTGTATTTAGTTTTTAGGTTATGTTAGGTTAGGTTAGATTCGGTTTGGTTAGGTCAGAGTGGTTGGCGGTGAGCCGAGGGTGGGAAGCTAAATAAAAATGTCATCTCCCAGACCCACTGCTTTATTGACTCACCAGCATTTATACAATAAATCATAACAATCAATTCACGTCAAACAAAACATAATGATGCCAAAAGAATATTACATGTAAATATATGTCAAAGTGAAGTGGAGGACGGCCGGTGTCGCCGTGCGGCGTCCGGCGTCAGTAGCGGTCCGGAATAAATATATCTATACAAGAGACCCCTCCGGCCCCCGGCCCGCGGCCCGCGGCCCGCGGCCTCCGGTCGCGCGGGCCCGTCCTCATTATTTATATCCTCTTTTTTATTTAAAAATGTTTTCACTTTAATTTATAATTATTAGTTATTCCTATCTATGACTACGGTTCTAGCAGCTAAGTATTTGTTTCGCCGTGGAGAGCCTATCTAGAGCCGGGGCGCGCGCCCGCGCCGGCTCAATAAATAGTGTTGTGGTCGCCGGAGGTCGGGTCGGCGGCGGCGTGCGGTGATCAGCGGCGGCGCGTCGAGTGCGGCGGGGGGGGAGCGGCGGCGGCGGCCAGCGGGGAGCGCTCGCGCGCGCGGCGCCCCTCTACTGCGAGGGGTACTGCTGCATCGCGGCCGCGGCGCCCGCGCTCGCCGCCGCGTACATGAGCGGCGGCTGCGGCGCGCCCGCCCACGCGCCCGCCATCCCCGTCGCGCCCATCCCGCCCGCCATCGGCATGCGGTACCCCGCTGCAACCCACAACACACGCACACACCCTCATTACTCACCCGCACACACACACACACCACTACCTGCCTCTATTCAACTATGCACCTGCGTGAATGTGGTATACAGATTAGTAGATTTGAACAGCCTTTGGTATTTGAAAATAATTAGCTAATATTACCCTAACTGAAATGTACCTTTATCAGATGACTACTGGAATGGATTAGAGTAATGGAAAATGTTTATTTTGTGCCCCAAACTTATTTTTAACCGACTTCAAAAAAAGGAGGAGTTTCTCAATTCGACTGTATTTTTATTTGTTTTTTTTTCCTTTTTTTATGTTTGTTACCTCAGAACTTTCGACTGGGTGAACCGATTTTGAAAATTCTTTTTTTATTTGAAAGCTGGTGCTTCCCGTGTGGTCCCATTTTAATTTGGTCAAGATCGGATTAGAAAGCGAGGCGGAATCGCGAGGCCGAAGGCCGAGCGATTCCGCCGAGTTCATTATTAGCAAAAAAAATTGCCTACTAAAAAAACGGTGAAATAAAAAACTATTTAAAAAAAATATAAAAACCGCCGTGTGGGGCCGGTACTTAAAAAGAATAGCCCCACTGCATCTCTCCCCGTGCATGTCGTAAAAGGCGACTAAGGGATAAGGACAAGATGCCGTGCTAAAGGGCGACGGGCTCGCCACCTCTCACCTTGGCACAGTACTTCCACCGAGTCATGCAGCAGGTGGGTCTTCGTGCCTTACTTGCTGCTTGATCGATTGAATCTTGTTTGAATACTTTGCGAAACGTGGTGGTTTGGTAAATTACAAGAACTCTGGTAAATTACAGCACAACACCGATTACTCTGCTTACCCCGATTGTCGCGATTCAGCGTGTGATATGTATGTATGTATGTATGTATAAAAACCGCCTTCAAAAATGTATGAAATAAAAAAAAATCAAACCCTAGAGTTGAAGGCGGTGCTAAAGCAAGCAAAAATCACGCAAGGGATATGACTCCCTTCTTATATTACTAGGTGGTAGGGTTTTCGGTCGAAACGGCTATGTAAATAGTTTGTGTTTTCCGTCCAGTTCAGTGTAGCCGGCACGACCGAAGGGAAGCACTGACGTGGCACCAAGTTCACCCGGTGTTATGGGCTGACATCACAGATGTTGTAGGTGAAGTAGCAAACTGTGTCAGTTTCCATTAAAAAAAAAACCGACCACCTTCAACTCTAGGGTTCCATTTTTTTTTATTTCATACATTTTTGAAGGCGGTTTTGATATTTTTTTAAATAGTTTTTTCTTATATTAAAATTATTTAACAAACATGTAATACCAACTTTGTTTCTGTCTGTACACCACTACACCCTTGATTTCCTTCTTAGGCTAATCGAACTTGTGCCTACATACATGTAAGTTCATATACGGAATATTCAAATTATAGCTTAGAGACAATGTCGCAAGCAGAGCTAACAGGCAAACTTAGCATTCAATGCTTTATAATATAAAGCATTGAATGCTAAGTATATAATCTTAAACTATCATAAAGCAAACTATAATTAAACTAATGACATATTATATGAGAGGATTAGCATTAGGTGTGAGGGACAAGTTCGGCGGACGCGCCCTCTCGGAGCGCCGCGGTCAAGCAACCTAGTATTTGCTTTCATTTCACAAACAAAATAATAGATTGAAAGCTTGGAATGCAGCAGTAGTTGTATGTGCGTATGACGACACGTAAACCACTCACACAAATTCACTGGCGGCTGGTCCTAAAGTGCGCTCGTGCGCCGCACTACCATACCACGAGAAGTCTTCACTTCACTCAAAATAAATAATATCTTACAATATAACTACATTCAAACCAAATCGATGATCGTACTCCAAATAAATATGAATGTGAATTCGACCTTATTCTATATGTCACAAGGCACTTTTTTGCGTTTAAACGTGCGCCCCGTGCGTAATCGAGTAACGCACGCGGGTCTCGCATACTGAATGTATGGGGATCGGCAAAACACCGCTGGCGCGTGAGACAAAAGATACTTCATAGAAATAGTATGGGCCGAAATGGAGTTCTGCGTGCGGCGCACGAGCGCCAAACAAGGACGCTATATCGTGAATAGCCGCGCGTGCGACACGTCGCGAGCGATTCGTTTTGCACGAGTCCGTCTGCCTAGAGTCAGCGCGCTGTCATGTGATGTCACATAACCGTTAGCGCGCGAATATTTAAAATGGGATATGATTAGGTTTTTGTGCTTTCTGTCACATGATACTCGAATTAAGTGGTGCCGATATTTGCCTAAGCGTTGGTTAAAGGTAAGGCTTTACAATCAGGTGATCCCGGGTTCAATTCCTACTTTTCAAATGGTTTTATTTTTAACCGACTTCCAAAAAAGGAGGAGGTTCTCAATTCGTCTGTATGTTTTTTTTTTTTTTTTTTTTTTTTTTTTTTTTTGTATGTTTGTAACACGATTTCTCCGTCAATTGAGGGCCGATTTAGAAAATTCTTTTTTTGTTAGTTAGGTCATACTTCCGAGGTGGTCCCATTTCAATTTTATCGAAATTGGTTCAGTGGTTTTCGAAAAATCAGCATAATACTATGGTGTGTGGTTACCTTCAGCAAAACTTGTGATGTGGTCGTTTTCGGCAATTTTCAGTTTGATAAATTAGTATGGTGTGTGGTTACCTTCAGCAAAACATTTGTGATGTGGACTTATTCAGCAATTTGCAGTCTGACACATATGGCGAATAATTCTGTACCACTTCAATCGATTTCGATTATTCGATTTCGATTATTCTTTTTTATGTAATATTACTAAAAAGAATGAAATAAAAACTGTTTTAAAAAAAATATTAAACCGATTTCCAAAAAACAAAAAAAAAAAAACTAAAAAGTATTAAATACCTAATATTTTGAAATTTTCTCTGTCCTGTTGAAATACATGAATCGATATACTAGTGATACATATTCGGACCCTTGTTTCATGAATATTCTAAATTTGAAATTTTTTTATCTTTTCCGACCGGCGTTTAATTTATTATGGTACCTGGCCAGTACCTACTGTACCGAGTACCATCGAGCTGGTTTGATGATGGAGACAGAAGGTAGCCATAGGAACTCCTAAACTACACATGATAAACCCATCGTGTTTGGGCTCGTTGCATTTGTCTTCACGAGAAATTTACTTTAGACCTAAAAGATTCTCAATTCGACGGTATGTTTTCTTTTTTTGGATGTTTGTTACGCGATTACTCCGTCAATTGTGGGCCGATTTTGAAAATTCTTTTTTTTTTTATTTGAAAGGGGATAACCCTGAGGTTTTTGAAGTGAAAACTTCTTTAGCGGCTCTTGGCACTTTTTTAGGTGGGTAAAAATGTATAACTCGCGACATCGCGTCAGCGTCATTTTTAAAATGAAACCTTAAGTCATTGCGTTAAGGGTTAAGTTAGAGTGGCACGGGATCTGCCGGCACTCCCGGAGTGCAACTGTTAAGTAGGGTTCCGTAACACGTTTATGTCTGTCCATTCTACTAAGTTCTGCAAAATGAATGTAGGGTTCCGTAACATATGCATGTCTATCCGTTCTACTAAATTTTACAATTTTCAACCAAGGTCCTCCGACGGTTATTTTATAATAAAAGTAGGCTTCCGTAACACGTTTATGTCTGTCCATTCTACTAAGTTCTGCAACATCACCTACAACGTCTGTGATGTCAGCCCATAACACCAGTGCCATGTCAGTGCTTCCCCCTTTGATCGTGCTGACTACACTGAACTGGTCGGAAAACACAAACTATTTACATAGCCGTTTCGACCGACGTTTAATTCAGTGCGGTGGTACCAACCCGGGAAGGTTAAACCCTACCACCAAGTAAAATTACGAGGGAAGGGACTTACAGTTTTACGAGGAATCCGAACCTTGGTCAGCCTCCAACGGTCAGCGGTCACCCATCTAAGTACTGACCGCACCCAGCGTTGCTTAAAATTCAATAGCGACAGTTGACTGTCTGCACCACTGAGCTATCGAAGCTGACGTGGTCCTATTTTAATTGGGTCAAGATCGGATTGGAAAGCGAGGCGGAATCGCGAGGCCGAAGGCCGAGCGATTCCGCCGAGTACATTAATAGCAAAAAATTACTAAAAAAAACTGTGAAATAAAAAAAAAGTTTTAAAAAACATAAAACCGACTTCCTAAAAAAAAAAGGAAAACTAAAAAACTATTCAAAATAAAAATATAAAAACCGCCTTCAAAAATATATGAAATAAAAACCTAAAAAAAAAAAAACCAACCCTAGAGTTGAAGGCGGTGCTAAAGCAAGCAAAAATGATGCATGAAAGAAAACATGAGTGGATGATAATATCCTTTGTGATTTGTAAAGCAAGCAAAAATGATGCATGAAAGAAAACATGAGTGGATGATAATATCCTTTGTGATTTGTGTAGCCTTTTTAGCACCGCCTTCAACTCTAGGGTTCGTTTTTTTTTTTTTAGGTTTTTATTTCATATATTTTTGAAGGCGGTTTTTATATTTTTATTTTGAATAGTTTTTTAGTTTTCCTTTTTTTTTTAGGAAGTCGGTTTTTTATATATTTTTTTCAAGTATTTTTGGGGCATTACTCTACTGTTTTCTTTTTGAAAGCTGCAGTTAGTGTTGTGGTCTATGGGTGTGTTCATAAAGGTACTAAAATGAGTTAAAAAACTTGTTTGGATTTTTTTCTTGTTTTTGCAACTCATTCAGTGTCTTGAGAATATTAATACTAGGTACGTTACATAATAAAACGCAGACGTTTAAAAAATTCGGAAGTCCCGATCTTAAAATAACATGAGGGGAATGTGTTGAGAAATTTGGTATTTAAGTACCTAGGTAGGTAGCTTAGCGCACTACTGGTCACTGAAGTCACCAGCCGCCACTGCACAAATTATATTTAAGCTGTGAAGCAATCGCATCGACATAGTTCTACATAGCGCGTGCTGCTGGTGTGTAAGTAACTGTTCACTGTTCCATTAGGGAAAACAATATGTGAAAGCAGGAACTGCAATGAAACTGGTAGTGCTGGTGTACTGCGACTGCGAGTGTGACAAATTCTCTTAATATTGTTAAAGAAAAGCTGGATTCAACTGTTAACACGTCGCTGATCCAAAATTGGAACGACACCGAAAGGTGACCGAAACGTCGCGTTCCAATTTTTGGACAGCGGAGCAGCTGACTTTAGGCATTGAAATAAAACACCCTTTGAATGTTGGGATAAGGCTCTAAATAAAGGTGAAGATAATTCCCTACTTGATCTAAATCAGATTGCCGCCAGCCTGGAGCAAAATATTTATGCATTTCTCAGTCGTTTTCGAGATGTGGGGACGAGAAGCACAAGACGCATTTTTTGAACTCCAGGCAAAACAAAACACACTCAATACTTTTTTCTCACCTAAAATGTACATACAATTTGCCAATACAAGTAATATATCAAAATAAAGGTAAAAAAATTTACTACCAAATACAGGTACACGAATTACGTTACAACCTTTGTCTATTCCAGATTTCTCATGTCAGTGGTCAAGAGGGGCATTACAATTTTTTTTTCCAAAAATATTTTTCTGTGTGAATGTGATGTGTTGCCCTGGCATGTTTGATAATAGTCACTAGTATTTTTAAGCGCAAATTGGCGCCTCTAGCGCCTTTTAATAAGAAACATTGCCATAATTAGCAAATAACTAAAATGTCAGCCTCGATAGCTCAGTGGTGCAGACAGTCAACTGTTGCTATTGATTGTTAAGCAACGCTGGGCGCGGTCAGTACTTGGATGGGTGACCGCTCGACCGTTGGAGGCTGACCCTGGTTCAGATTCACCGTAAAACTGTAGGTCCGTTCATACTTTACTTCTTCTTACTTTACTAGGTGGTAGGGTCCAACCCGCCCGGGTTGGTACCACCGCACTGAATGAAACGTCGGTCGAAACGGCTATGTAAATAGTTTGTGTTTTCCGTCCAGAACTATATGAAGATGTTGAATGATGGCGGTTTGGCGTCTACAAAGTACAAACACAGAGGAACAAGCCGGCTCCTACACACAGATGCTGCGCCGCACACGCCGCTCTTTTGCTCTTTATTAGTATTAAATATCTGTGTAGAAGACTTTTTTTTTTATCCGCAGATATCGCCTCCTTTCTTATCTGAAATAGTTACATTTTATTATTATTTAGAATAATAATAAGAGGCGCGGTGCTGGGGGCGCACTGTAGCAGCTGTACTGTATGTTCAATGTGAATATTATATAATGTTGTGCTCCTGCTGATGCGTGTACATCCAAGTTGGTAAATTAATGGTGCACTTGTTAGATTTTTTTTTGTTTTGTTATTTTGTTTTTTTTTTATTTCGTTCTTCTAAAGTTTGTGGTTTTTTATATAGATGTCAAGTCTGTTTTTGAAGCTGTTCACTGAAGTAGCACTAATCACTTCCTCTGGGAGTCTGTTCCACGAGTCAACTACCCGGTTGGCAATAAAGTGTTTTCTTGGGTTTGATTTGCTTGAGGTTCGGTTTAGTTTTAATGAGTGTCCACGTAGGTGATTGTTCGTATTCATTGTGTACATTAGTTTGAGATCTGCCACATCATACCGTTCTGATAAAATTTTGTAAGTTTCGATGAGATCACCTCTGTGCCTTCGTTCTTCCAGTGTGGTGAGGCCCAACGCCTTTAGGCGGTTCTCGTATGACACGTTTCTTATAGAGGCCACCATCTTTGTTGCCCGCTTCTGTACTCTCTCCAGTAGGAAAATATCTTTTTGAAAGTAGGGGCTCCAGATGTGGTAGCCGTATTCGAGGAGTGGGCGTACATACGTTTTATACAACTTGAGGAACAAATTAATAGTGATGTAGGAGAAAGCTTTCCTTATCATGTAGAGGAGAGAGTTTGCCCTTTTCACGATTTCGATTATGTGTGTTTCCCATTTGAGGTTGTTAGTTAAGGTAATACCGAGATCCTTTTGTGAGTTCACTGGAGCACTGGTGTTCCGTCTATGGTGTAATGTAGGTGAGGATTTCTAGGTCCCACGTGCAATACGGAGCACTTCCCGGCGTTGAGTGATAAGAGCCAGTCTTTTGTCCATTGGACAATGTGATTGAATGTTATCTTGAATTTTTTGGTGACTGATCACGGGGTTGGCAAAGAATTGTGTATCATCCGCGAAGAGCATGAAATCAAGGTTGATGATCGCTTTCAAGTCGGTGAGGAAGATCCCGAATGCTGCAGGCCCAAGGACTGATCCTTGAGGAACTCCGCTTAGGACGGGATGGGGTTCCGAGAGCTCATCGCCAACGCGCACACGAAATTGTCTATTTGTCAAGAAATCTTCGATCCATAACAACAGTTTGCCACGAAAGCCGAAATGCTCTAGTTTTTTAACTAGCCGTTTTATTGGTACTCGATCAAATACTTTCTCATAGTCTAGATATACTACTCTGTCAAGAAAGTACCGGGAAAAGGTCAATAATACACAAAATGTTAATTATTCTTCCAAATTTATGCTATCGCCTTCAAAGTAGGCCCCTTCCGAAATAATACACTCACGCCAACGAATAATCGAATTATCCAAACATTTTTAAACGTATTTTTCGGAATCGACTTAAGTTCTCACCGCAAATTCTCTTTTGTCTTCTAGAGAGTGAAAACGGGTGCCTCGAAGTGATAATTTGAGTTTTGGAAACAGAAAAAAGTCGGCCGGAGCCATATCTGGTGAATACGGTGGTTGTTCGATGGTATTTGTTGAGTTTTTGGCCAAAAATTCATTCACAATGATGGCCTTAAGCGATTCAGTTTTTGAAGAAAATTAAAATGAAGACATTGATAGCCGACCAGAGCGAGGCAAATCCTCCACCACATCTCGACCGCTTTTGAATGCACTGACCACTCATGTAGGTACACGCGTTTTTCATAAAATCGATTCACCGTAAGCTTTCTGTGACATTTTCAGCGACTCGGAACACGAAATTCCATTTGCGATGCAAAATTTGTTTTGCATCGCAAATGGAAAAATATCGAACAAAACTCTTTGTTCGATATTTTTATCCATTATAAAAATCGCAAAACACACTTGAGATGAACTAACAAAATCGAGCACTGTAAACAAACTAAATGACAGATGGTGCTCAAACTCCGCGCCAATATAGAAAACAGTTGTGTAGACTAGAGAGGAGGTAGCGGGTAGCGTACTACATAGTGTACATAGTGTAGAGAGTGTGAGAGAGGATATCGACCTACCTGCGGCGGCGGCCTGCGGGGTGCTGTAGGCGGCCGCGTACTGCTGGTACGTGTAGCCGGGCTGCATGTAGCATGGGGGGCGGGGGGTGCGGGAATGCAAGCCAGCAAGCAAGTGTATGCCGGCGGTGAAGCCTGTAGACTAGCGAGAGGAGGAGGTAGCGGGTAGCGTACTACATAGTGTAGAGAGAGTGAGAGAGGATATCGACCTACCTGCGGCGGCGGCCTGCGGGGTGCTGTAGGCGGCCGCGTACTGCTGGTACGTGTAGCCGGGCTGCATGTAGCATGGGGGGCGGGGGGTGCGGGAATGCAAGCCAGCAAGCAAGTGTATGCCGGCGGTGAAGCCTGTAGACTAGCGAGAGGAGGAGGTAGCGGGTAGCGTACTACATAGTGTAGAGAGAGTGAGAGAGGATATCGACCTACCTGCGGCGGCGGCCTGCGGGGTGCTGTAGGCGGCCGCGTACTGCTGGTACGTGTAGCCGGGCTGCATGTAGCATGGGGGGCGGGGGGTGCGGGAATGCAAGCCAGCAAGCAAGTGTATGCCGGCGGTGAAGCCTGTAGACTAGCGAGAGGAGGAGGTAGCGGGTAGCGTACTACATAGTGTAGAGAGAGTGAGAGAGGATATCGACCTACCTGCGGCGGCGGCCTGCGGGGTGCTGTAGGCGGCCGCGTACTGCTGGTACGTGTAGCCGGGCTGCATGTAGCATGGGGGGCGGGGGGTGCGGGAATGCAAGCCAGCAAGCAAGTGTATGCCGGCGGTGAAGCCTGTAGACTAGCGAGAGGAGGAGGTAGCGGGTAGCGTACTACATAGTGTAGAGAGAGTGAGAGAGGATATCGACCTACCTGCGGCGGCGGCCTGCGGGGTGCTGTAGGCGGCCGCGTACTGCTGGTACGTGTAGCCGGGCTGCATGCAGCATGGGGGGCGGGGGGTGCGGGAATGCAAGCCAGCAAGCAAGTGTATGCCGGCGGTGAAGCCTGTAGACTAGCGAGAGGAGGAGGTAGCGGGTAGCGTACTACATAGTGTAGAGAGAGTGAGAGAGGATATCGACCTACCTGCGGCGGCGGCCTGCGGCTTGCTGTAGGCGGCCGCGTACTGCTGGTACGTGTAGCCGGGCTGCATGTAGCATGGGGGGCGGGGGGTGCGGGAATGCAAGCCAGCAAGCAAGTGTATGCCGGCGGTGAAGCCTGTAGACTAGCGAGAGGAGGAGGTAGCGGGTAGCGTACTACATAGTGTACATAGATAGAGTGAAAGAGGATATCGACCTACCTGCGGCGGCGGCCTGCGGGGCGCTGTAGGCGGCCGCGTACTGCTGGTACGTGTAGCCGGGCTGCATGTAGCATGGGGGGCGGGGGGTGCGGGAATGCAAGCCAGCAAGCAAGTGTATGCCGGCGGTGAAGCCTGTAGACTAGCGAGAGGAGGAGGTAGCGGGTAGCGTACTACATAGTGTACATATATAGAGAGAGTGAGAGAGGATATCGACCTACCTGCGGCGGCAGCCTGCGGGGTGCTGTAGGCGGCCGCGTACTGCTGGTACGTGTAGCCGGGCTGCATGTAGCCCGCCTGCAGCGCCGGGTAGCCCTGCGCACGCACACAACAACACATCACTAGCACGCAGCGCGATGCAGACACACACACACACACACACACAACAAGACAAGATCTCACCTGCGCGTACCAGTAGCCCATGCCCTGCTGGTAGTTGTACGGGTATTGTGACTGTGCTGTGAGTTGGCTCTGTGTCTGCTGTGCACTCGCCGCGTTCTGCAACCACAAGCACACCCACATCTACAACTACAATACTAACTATAACCTCTTCACCTCTCATACTACTTCTGAGCTAAACATTTTCAAACTAAACAATTATCCGTACTTTATTATAATTAACAATGTAAGTTGAGCGTACAAAATTTAGAACGGAGGATAATATTAATAATTATTTATGTTATACAATGACATAATATTTCAACCGAGCATAATGATATGTTACAATTCAGAAAGCTAACTTCTCAAAAAATATCCAACTAAGTATTTGTTATGCATGTTGAATAAAATATGCATATTAAAAGTTTGTTAGACCAAAACACAATAAACCAAATGCACCGCAGTACTCATGTACACACGTACACACAGAGCCAAGTTATTGTAAAGTGTAGGTAGGTAGTGACCTGCGCGTCGCCGCCGCCGCCGTTCTCCTTGCCCCAGAAGCACTTGACGGTGTGCCCGCTGACCTCGGTGTTGTGCGTCGACTCGATGGCGTGAGCGGCCGCCTCCTTGGTGGTGAAGCGGATGAAGGCGTAGCCCTTGTCCCTGAAGACGCGGATGTCCTGGATCTGTCCGAAGCCGGAGAAGGTGTTCTGCATGAGCTCCTCGCTGATGACGTTGCTGGTGAAGCCGCCGCAGTAGACGGTGGTGTTGGTGGGACTGCTCTGGTTGTAGACCTCGTCGAAGGTGGGCTGCTTGGCGCGCTTGCTGCTCGGCGCGCCCTCGTTGCTGCGCTGGTTGGCGGGCGGCTTGCGCGTCGACCAGTTGGTGCGGATGGACCGCGAGCCGAGCCACTGGCCGTTCATCGCCTGGATGGCCGCCTCGGCCTCCGCCTTCTTCACGAACGACACGAACGCGTAGCCCTTGGACTTGAGGGTCTGCGGGTCGCGCACTATCCTGCAGTTGGAGATCTCTCCGAAGGGCGCGAACGCCTCGCGCAGCGTGTGCGTCTCGATCTCGGGCGAGAGGTCGCCCACGAAGATGTGGTGGTGGTTGGAGGTGTCCGTCTTGGGCTGGTTGCCGGGACTCGTGGCCCAGTTCACCTTCATCTCCTTCTCGAGGAAGACGCGCTTGTTCATGGCGGCGAGCGCGGTCGCCGCCGACGCGTGCGTAGCGAACTCGAGGAAGGCATACGGGTCGTTGCCGGGCTCGCGGATAATCTTACATCCCTTCACCTCGCCGATCTGACTGAAGAGTGCACAGAGGAACTCCTCCGATACGGAGGCGTCCAGGTTACCTACGTACAAGGTTTTGGGGTGACTCTCGTCGCCCATGGTGTCGGTATGGTCGGTGCCGCGCTACCGATCGTGTCTCTACTGTGGCGAGCGCTCGCCCGGTCGTCCACGCCACGCCGCTCTCCTCTCCGCTAACTACAGACGCGAGGCTGCGGCACGATTGTGCATCACTCGCTCGCCGCTGTCGTCTCCTCTCGCCCAGGACACGAGTCGAGTACGCGTGCCGGCACTCTGTTACTCACGAAGGCAGGATTCGCTTCGTCAAACGGCTGTATGTACTTCAACGACACGACACAGAACACGGACGGACGTCGTCGCTTGCTTGCTGTTGATTTCGTGAAACGTTCACTTTTCGGAAACAAACGCAACTTATGTCGAACTTCCGGTAGGACGATTTAAATAACGGCGGGAAGAAAGAGAAAGTCTTTAGAATGTGTGAAATAATCGGGAATAATAAACATAAGCAAGTATATTTTTTCTATATTCATGTAATTAGCAATTATAATGTTAAAATAGGTTTCTTATATCGAAAAAATGTATCAAAAGTTGCTAAAGAACTCATTCCATGGAGAAAATTGGTCCATAGATTTTCATAGACAAGATGGCGGCGATCGCACATCTCGTTGACAACTAACTAACCATAAACTCAGGTACGTACGTGTCAGTCAACCATAATAGCTTGCCTTAATTACAAAATCATTTCATTCTATTCAATATATAGGTCAATAAAATTATTATTCTTTATTTTATGCAATAGTTCATCATCCTAGGTGTGTGCCTTTTCCTGTTAGGCCGGGGGCACATTATGAGGTTGCATGATTTTTTTTTTTTTGCGCACGAGCGCAAATGTGTAGTTCGACGGCGCGGCGCCACGGCGCAGACGGGCATTCCGATATTTACGGGGGCTGCGAACTGCGAATACCATGTCTGCCCGGCCGGCTAGGCACATGTTTGAACTTCGATGTTTGAAGGATCCCAGACTGTACATTAGAGGAAAGGATGCAGGTGGGAGTGCATTCCACATGTTCGCAATTCGCAACCGGGTCGTTCCGCCATTTCGTTCAAATTTGCATGTTTTGGCGGAATTTTTATTTTTTTATTTTCTGAAATATATTTATATATATATGTGTTCCTGTACTTATTAGATGTAGTAACATAAGAGAGGCATCTATGTACAACTTTTAGTTTTGGAGAAAATTGATGGAAGGTAATGAAGGTGTGGATGGTAATGAAAAACACCTGGATGGTAATTTATGCGGTTGGATGGTAATGAAGCATGCTAGTCTGTCTTAATGAAATTTGCTTTATTATGTTATATCCTTTATTTCACCTTTTAAAAATTCATATTAATTTTACATATTTACACAAAAGTAATAAAAATACACAAAATTAATACAAAAATAAAAAACGGTAATACCGCCGGCGGCGGGAGACAAGCCTCCAAGCGCGCCGGCGGGTGCAGGCCGTGGCTACGGAGCTCTCCGGTTATGATAATGATAAAGATATCATTATTTAGCTGATGGTAGTAATAATGTTAACGATTATCAAAAGTTCGACACTATTAACATCAAAATTTTAGCTAAGTAATTTATAATTCATAGTGCATAAAGTTTTAACTGAAATAACAAATCCCCTTTCCACCTTCGCATCACGCGCAATGGGCAGGGATTGCATCCCTACACGCTGGACTTAACGCGGATGCGTACCAATCGATTCTGCAGATCATTCCTTTACAGAACCGGTAAACTCTGGAACGCTCTCCCTGCCCATATATTTCCCCCCAAGTACAGTCTCGGGTCCTTCAAGAGAGTTCCGGTTCCTTCATTACAACCAGCCACAAAACAAAAATACATTGTAAAAAACTTTTTAACAAAAAATTTAACCGGCAAAAAACTGAAAAACGAAAAATATAATTTCGGCGGGTAATAAACCCTTTTAGTCTTAATAGCTACGCAAGTGACTAATTTTGAGACTGTTAGTAAGACTAGGAAGGTTTATTACCCGCCAAAATTGGATTTTTCGCTTTTAAGTTTTTCGTCGGTAAAATTTTTTGTTAAAGCTTTTATTTATATTTTTTTCCAAAAAAATGGGACTAACTTTGAAGTAAACCCTATCCAATAAAAAAATTATTGGTCATATACATATAAAAAATATATATGAGCTTCGAATTGAGAACCTACTCCTTTTGCTTTCGTCGGTTAATAAGAGAAGAAGAAAAAAATAGGACTGGCCACAACCTATGCTGAATCTAGTGAATATTTCACTAGACTCGGCGCTGTATTGAAGTCCAACCTTTGCTACGCAATTGAAATACAGTAACTTAGTGAACTCACACACTATGCACTGAGTGGAAACAACTATACTCTTACATATCACTGAATTGAACCGGCTACATTTAACTGGTCAAAAACATGAACAATTTTTATAGCATTTCGACCGAACTTCAGTCAGTGCGTTGGTGCCGACCCGGTCGGGTTAAACCCCGTACTGCAGTATACGGCAGGTAGATACTTACGTGCCAAATAGAATTAAAAGTCCAGTTTTATTGGATTTTTATTATTTATGTACTACTTACTACGTGCACACAATTTTTTTTGTGAACACTGACATGTTTACTTCACCTACAACATCCGTGATGTCAGCCCATAACACCTTGGTGAACTAGGTGCCCTGATAGTACTTTCCTTTCATCGTGTCGGCTACACTGAACTCGAGTGAAAACACGAAATATTTTGCTTTATTTAAAGCCCGACATATGGCGCCAAGCCATCCATAAGGTGTCCAACGATGACCATGGACATTCGGACGTTTACATAGCCGTTTGGACCAACGTTTCATTCAGTGCTGCGGTGGTACCAACACGGGCGGGATATAACCTACTACCCAGTTAGGTAGGAGGGAAGGAAAATCAAGTAAACATTTCATTACCATCCGAACCCCTTCATTACCGTCCGGCAAACATTTTGAGGGTAAAGGAGGGTAATTAAAAGGAGGGTAATGAAATTTTGATGTATTTCTTTAATTGCTCCCTTATTACTAATATTACAAATTTATTATATTAATTAACGAATATTCTGACTAAAATCTGATTCATTAAGATTTAAATGAAATTTTTATATCGTGTACTTATGTTAAAAAAAGCCGGAAGGTAATGATGCCTGGACGGTGACAAAGTAGTTGATGAGCACGAAGATCGTGAGTACTTTCTTCCCCAGCGATGCTCGTCCTCTCCTGTCTAGATACAGGGACACAATAAGCGGCGTTCGACGTGCGGAGCGTAGAGCGAAGGCTAAAGTCGGGTCACACTCTGTCTAATTTGTAATACCACTTCTGCGGAAGGTAATGACGCTTTTCCACGGACAAAAATGAAATATTAATTCTTTTTATGATATAATGGCTCTAAAAATAAATGAATCCCAAAGAAACATGCGTTATTATTAGTTACACTATAGGTGGTGTTCAGGACGACGGCCAGCCGGAGCAGCGACGACGGTCCCGGCCTGGGACACGACGCGCGCATCGTCACCTCCGTGGAGTAGGGAGATAGGAAGCGGCCGGCGTAGTTTAGTTTAGGAAATTTTAATATGTAAATATATAGAAAATAAGTTAATATAAGAAAATAAATATATATAAAAATCGTGGATATAAGTTAGCTAAGATAGATAGGCGTAGTTATAAGATAAATAGGCTAGAATAAGATAGATAGGCATAGCTATAAGATAGATAGGCATAGCTGTAAGATAGATAGTCTAGATTATAAGTTATTTGAATAAAGATATAGTCGCCCACTGCCTTTCATTTGGGACGAACGGGAGATGCGCACTCGCCAAACTCGATAGGAGACTGAGCCGGTCCAAGGCGCGACGCGGGGGCGGGGCGTCGGAGCGCAGCCGCAAAACCGGACGGCTGCGTCCGCGGCGCCTCAGCGCGCCCGCGCGTATACAAATATAGCGCGTTTTGGCCGGTTCAGTCAGTACTCGTCCAGCCAGCAAGAAGAGAAGACGTCCCGAGCACCGGCTCTCCGCGAAGATCGACCGAGGAACGAGCTTCACTCCGGAACGACTGCCTCGGCCGATCGGACGTTCTTCTCTCGGCGAGTGCTCACTCCAAGTCTCGAATGAAAGCCAGTGTGCGGCTGCATTATAGCCAGCACTGCGCCGTTTCATTTCGATCTCCACGCCCTACACTACGCGGCTAAACTCCCGGTGCCCCGCGGCACGCCGGTCGAGGTCTCTCCCCGTGCCCCGAGGCACGTCAGGTTGAGGACGCGGTCGCGTAGTGCGTACGTTCGTGCTTGCCGTCGTGCGGATCGGTCCGACGGTACAGCGGTACGCCACGGTACGAGTTGCGGTACAGTGGTACGAGCGTCGAGTCAAGCAAGTACGGTACGGTGGTGCGTCGGCACGTGGTACGTCGGCACGTGGTACGTCGGTACGTGGTACGTCGGTTGTGGTACGAGGGTACGTGGTACGCGAGGGTACGTGGTACGAGACTGCAGCCGGCCGCCGGGTACAGTGCCCGTGTGCGCACCGAACCGTCGGAGTGAACGAGACAGCGATATCGGCCATCTCTGTCACGTGCGACCGCCGCGCACGCTTCACTCGCCGAACCCCATATTCTGCTCTGCGGGACGGGCATCAACAAACGCCAGCGAAATACAGTCCACATCTGAGCATCGTCCCCCACATTGGTCCATTCGACAGCCGGATCAAGGATGCCTGTAACGCGGAGCAAGAAGAATGGGCGAGGCCGCACCACGCCGGTGCCTTCGCCGCCGTCAACGCTGCGAGAGTTGCCATCGGACGCAGCCGACTCGGCGCTGCGGTCGGGCGACAACGCGCCGACGGAAACGAGTCCAGCGACGGGCGCGCCACCTGCCGGTCAAACTACGGACCCGCATACGTGGTCGTCACACGGGACGAGCACGAGCACCCCCGTCGCGACAACAGTGGACTCGCACCGTGAGAGCGCCGCGCACGCCCCGGGCGCGGCGCACGCCTCACACTCCGCGCACGCCGCGCACGCGTCGCACGCCGCGCACGCCGCGCACGCGTCGCACTCCGCGCACGCCGCGCACGCCGCGCACGCGTCGCACTCCGCGCACGCCGCGCACGCCTCGCACTCCGCGCACGCGCCGCACACCGAGCAAGCCGCGCACGCCGCGCACACCGCGCGCGCCGCGCATGCACCGGACGCGGCGCACGCCCCACGCGCCGCGCACGCACCGACCGCGGCGCCCGCACCGAGCGCAGCGCACGACACCCGCGCGCCGAGCCAGGAGCGCGCGCCGAGCCGCGCCTCGCACGCTCTCGCACCAGGGCGAGACGTGCCCGCAGGCGACAACAAGGACGGCCGGAGCAATCGATCTGGCCGCTCTTCGAAAACGGCGAAGCAACGGGCTATGGAGAGCCAGTTGCTGGAGGCGAAGCGAGAAGAGGCAAGACTCACCGCGCTAATAATCGAGGCGCGGCTACGTGAGTGTGAAGAGGAAGAGACGTCGGACGAGGAGGAGCTCGGGGACACGGCGCGCAGTTTGCGAGTCGCGTCGTGGCTCGAGACGCAGAGACCTCACCGGCGGGAGCGGGAGGCGCTCGACTCCGCCTCGCTCCCCGCCGCGGCGTCGCCGCTCGCTAGTCTCCGCGAGCCGCGCACCGCGACCGCCGCCTCCGCATCGCACGCGCCCCTCCACACGCACGCGCCGGCCGAGCCGCCCGCACCCCGCGCACCGCTCGCCCCAGCCGCACCGCCCGCGCCCCTCCAGGCGGCCCTCTACGAACGAGCGCCGCCTGCACCTCTACGCCGCGAGGTGCTACGCGAGTGCTACGAAACTGCACCGCAGGGACTGCTACGCGGGTGCTACGAACAAGCGGCGCCTACGCCGGCTGACCCGCTACGCGAGTGCTACGAAACCGCGGCGCCCGCACCTCTACGCCGTGAGGTTTGCGGGCCTACGCCGGCCGACCCGCTACGCGCGGCCCCATACGAACCCGCGCCGCCTGCGCCTCTACGCCGCGAGTGCTACGAGGCTACGCAGGCCGACCCGCTACGCAGCGCGGCCCTCTACGAACGAGCGCCGCCTGCACTGCTACGCGGCGAATACTCCGGGCCTACGCCGACCGGAGTGCTACGCCGCGAGTGCTACGACTCAGCGCCGCCGCACACGGACTCGCCGGCGACGCACACGGAGTCGTCGCAAGGGCCGACTACCGCTTCCGCTACCGCCGCCGCCGCCGCAACAACCGCGCCCGCCGCCGCGTCCTCCTCCGCTACGCCGCACTCGTCCGAGCCGCTCGCCGCGGCTCTTCAGATGCTGGCCACGGTGCTGGGGAAGACGGACCACAACCGACCGTCGACGGCGCCTAAGTACCTGCAGGAGCTGCCGGCGTTCGACGGGTCCTCCGGGGAGTGGCTGCAGTTCGCGGCCGCCTACCGCGAGACGGAGGCGTTCTTCTCGCGCATAGAGAACGCCGCCCGCATACGCCGCTGCCTGCAAGGAAAGGCGAAGGAGGCGGCCTACAGCCTCATGTTGTCGGCACCGGACCCGGATCGAGTCATAGCGGCACTCGAGCAGCGGTTCGGACGGCCAGACTTCCTGGTCCTGGGTGAGCTGGAGAAGCTGAAAAACTTACCCAGGGTCAGAGACGACGCGAACGAACTGAACGAGTTCGCCAACAAGATAGCCAACGTCGTGGCTACAATCCAGGCTCTGGGCAGGCCCGAGTACCTGCACAGCCCAGAAATGATGCGCCTCATAGTCGACAAGCTGACCCCGCTACGACAGACGCGGTGGTTCGACTATGAGGACCGAGGCGGCACCGAGCAGCCCGCACTCACGAGGATTGCCGGCTTCCTAAACGAGGAGGCTCGCAAGTGCGGAGCGTACGCTCGGCCGGACGTCGCCGCGACCGCAGAGGTATCAACGAGGGAGCCTCTGCGCCAGCCGAGGGAACGTCGCACCACCGAGAAGGCCTACGCCGTCAGCGGAGAGGAGGGGCCTTCTGACTCGACGCCCAAGTGCCCTACGTGCACCGGGGCCCACCACCTCCTGGCCTGTCCCAGGTTCATCGCTGCCGACGTGGAAGGCCGCTTGAAGCAGGCCAGGGAGGGCAATATTTGCTTCAGGTGCCTCAAGGGCCGGCACCGCAAGACAAAGTGCCAGGCCAAGCCGTGCGGGGTGCCGGGCTGCCAGTACGGACACCACCTGCTTCTGCACCAGCACCAGTCGAACGACGAGACTGCCGCCGCCGCGATCACAGCCACGGCGCGGTCCGACTCGGTGCTGCTCAAGATCGTGCCGGTGGAGCTGAGCGGCCCCAAGGGCACCGTGGAGATCTTCGCCCTCCTGGACGAGGGGTCCACCGTAACGATGGTGGACGCCGCCATAGCCGACGTGCTGGGCGCGAAGGGCGCCCCGGAACCACTGAACGTCGTCGGCATAGGCGGAGGGCGAGTCTCAACCAACTCGTCGCGGCGCCTCAACCTGCGCGTCCGCGGCAAGTACGAGACGGAGCAGCACGACCTCTACGGAGCCCGCACGGTGGAGGGCCTGCACTTCCCGTCGCAGTCCATCGCGAGGACGTGCCTGGACGACTGCACGCATCTGGCGGAGCTGACAGGGGTGCTGTCGTACGCCGACGCGCGCCCGAGACTGCTCATCGGCCAAGACAACTGGCCGCTGATAGTCTCGCGGGCACTCAGGAGCGGCCGGCGTGACCAGCCCGTCGCCTCACGTACTCAGCTCGGCTGGGTGCTGCACGGGTCCCGCGCCTCCATCACCGACCCTGCACATCGCTGCACGAACGCCATCGAGACGGCGGGCGTCGCCGCGCCGCCGCGCCCGAGCTCGCCGGCGGCGCACTCCGGGGCGGCGCAATGGTCCGCGCCGCCTGCCCGCGGCTCCCCGATCGCGAGCCGCCGGGCCCAGCCGCCGTCTGCGGCCCCCTACGTCGCCGCGCCGCCGCGACCGAGCTCGCCGGCGGCGCACTCCGGGGCGGCGCAATGGTCCGCGCCGCCTGCCCGCGGCTCCCCGATCGCGAGCCGCCGGGCCCAGCCGCCGACCGCGGCTACCTACGTCGCCGCGCCGCCGCGACCGAGCTCGCCGGCGGCGCACTCCGGGGCGGCGCAATGGTCCGCGCCGTCTGCCCGCGGCTCGCTGACCGCGAGCCGCCACGCCGAGCCGCCGTCTGCGGCCCCCTACGTCGCCGCGCCGCCGCGCCCGAGCTCGCCGGCGGCGCACTCCGAGGCAGCGCAAGGGTCCGCGCCGCCTGCCAGCGGCTCGCCGACCGCGAGCCACCGCACCCAGCCGCCGCACGCTGCACGCTGCATCGTCGCGCCGCCGCGCTCGAACTCTCCGGCGGCGCAATCCGCAGCAGCGCAAGGGACTGCACCAGGACCGACTGCAACTGTCGCCACCGAGGCGACCGCGACCGCTGCCTCCGCACCGCCCCCTCCGTTCGCGCTGCCGACGTGGAGAAGTTGGTGCTTGGAGGCGGACCAACACAGCGAGGTCCGCCCCCCCTCCCGACCGACACCGATGACGACAGCACCACAGCGCTGCACGCAGGCGCACCACAACTGGCGGACGAGCTGCCCCTCCGGTGAGCGCGAGAGCGCCGGAACCGACTCCAACACCGGCGGGAGCCTCGTCACAGTGAGCGAGCGCCTGCGGAAGGAGACGTCATCGTCATCGAGCCAAGCCGGAGTACCGGCCCCTACTACGGCACCGGCGGGAGCCACGAGGAAGCAGCCAGGCGCCAGCAGTCGGAGACATCGTCCTGGTAGCCGACCCCGACCTACCACGGAACACCGGGCCGAGGAGCAGGGTGGAAGCCGTCCACCCTGGCAACGACGGCATCATCTGCGCCGTAGACGCCCAGACCGACGGGAAGCTGCTTCGGCGACCGGAAAGAACATCGTCGTCCTTCCGACGTCCAAGATCGCCGAGGCGACGGCGGGAGGATGTTCAGGACGACGGCCAGCCGGAGCAGCGACGACGGTCCCGGCCTGGGACACGACGCGCGCATCGTCACCTCCGTGGAGTAGGGAGATAGGAAGCGGCCGGCGTAGTTTAGTTTAGGAAATTTTAATATGTAAATATATAGAAAATAAGTTAATATAAGAAAATAAATATATATAAAAATCGTGGATATAAGTTAGCTAAGATAGATAGGCGTAGTTATAAGATAAATAGGCTAGAATAAGATAGATAGGCATAGCTATAAGATAGATAGGCATAGCTGTAAGATAGATAGTCTAGATTATAAGTTATTTGAATAAAGATATAGTCGCCCACTGCCTTTCATTTGGGACGAACGGGAGATGCGCACTCGCCAAACTCGATAGGAGACTGAGCCGGTCCAAGGCGCGACGCGGGGGCGGGGCGTCGGAGCGCAGCCGCAAAACCGGACGGCTGCGTCCGCGGCGCCTCAGCGCGCCCGCGCGTATACAAATATAGCGCGTTTTGGCCGGTTCAGTCAGTACTCGTCCAGCCAGCAAGAAGAGAAGACGTCCCGAGCACCGGCTCTCCGCGAAGATCGACCGAGGAACGAGCTTCACTCCGGAACGACTGCCTCGGCCGATCGGACGTTCTTCTCTCGGCGAGTGCTCACTCCAAGTCTCGAATGAAAGCCAGTGTGCGGCTGCATTATAGCCAGCACTGCGCCGTTTCATTTCGATCTCCACGCCCTACACTACGCGGCTAAACTCCCGGTGCCCCGCGGCACGCCGGTCGAGGTCTCTCCCCGTGCCCCGAGGCACGTCAGGTTGAGGACGCGGTCGCGTAGTGCGTACGTTCGTGCTTGCCGTCGTGCGGATCGGTCCGACGGTACAGCGGTACGCCACGGTACGAGTTGCGGTACAGTGGTACGAGCGTCGAGTCAAGCAAGTACGGTACGGTGGTGCGTCGGCACGTGGTACGTCGGCACGTGGTACGTCGGTACGTGGTACGTCGGTTGTGGTACGAGGGTACGTGGTACGCGAGGGTACGTGGTACGAGACTGCAGCCGGCCGCCGGGTACAGTGCCCGTGTGCGCACCGAACCGTCGGAGTGAACGAGACAGCGATATCGGCCATCTCTGTCACGTGCGACCGCCGCGCACGCTTCACTCGCCGAACCCCATATTCTGCTCTGCGGGACGGGCATCAACAAACGCCAGCGAAATACAGTCCACATCTGAGCATCGTCCCCCACAGGTGGGTTTATTAATATACTCATTTTACTTGAAGAAACTAAAAAAAAAAATTATACTAAATACTGATCCTTCGTTTGGAAGAGGATAGGAATGAGAATTTTGAAGGTTTTTATTTTTTTTTTATTTAATTTAATGGACAAATGTCTGATTCGTTAAATACTACTTTTTCCTTTCATCTAAACCTATATATTTCAATAAAATTATTTTAAAAAACATACATTTTCACACGCTTTTATTGCGCGGGAATGCAATTTGAACGAAATGGCGGAACGACCCCCCTCTAAATGACTGGGTAGCGGTCCGCCACCTGAAAGCCTTTTTCGTGACTGTATTATTTCTCTATGCTGAGGTGCCTTCGAACCTGCGAACCTAGCTTCTTTCGTGCATACTTATCTTCGATATTGATAACTTATATAATGCGCGGGGCGGATCTCGGCGTGTCGCCGCCGCAGCGGTTCGTCAGTGTTCTCCCTCGCACCCGCACCGTACTTGTATAGTGTATGCGCGTGGCGGGTCGCCCGCTGCGGGACGACACGCCGAGATCCGTCCCGCGCACTATACTTATCGGCAAGTGGTATGAGATGAGTGATGTTTTGGTGGTTTAAAAAAAAATAACCAGGGTTAATATTGAGGCGGTGCATGTCGTTTTTGACGTGATGACATCACGTCTTATAAATTGATGAACACCGGCTGCACACACGAAAAAGTGTCACGTTCCATCTGAGCCTGTGTGTGCACGCGAGAGCGCGTAACAAGCGATAGAGAGGTGTAGGAACAAGTAGGAGGCCTGGCATGGCCCCCACAAGAGGCACAATCGGCCCGTTTCAAGAAATAAGTTCTTCTTCTTTTTTTTAAATAGTGGCAACCAAACGAATAGGAAATGAAATTCGTTTATTACTGCCAGTATCCAGTGACGGCGCTACACGGTTTAAATTTGTGATGATTACTTATAATAATAAAACAAAATAATTTTGAAAGGAACGAAGCATTTGAAGTTACTAGTTTGCATGCAGAAATTCTGGAAGACACAATACTTAGTTGTAAATAAGAAGATGAAAATAAATAAATAAAACATTATACATAATAAATTGTTAGTATACAGTATCGTTTGTATGTTAGTAGAGAGTGGGACTTTAAACAAATGTAAAGTGGCATAAAGAAATAAGTTGAAAGTGAAATCAATTCCTGTTGACAGTCTGACATTTGAGTATAGTCAAAGTTACCATGGAAACGTCAAGAAGAAGTAAAACTGTCAAGATCCGACAACAGAAGTTTATTGATGGCCAGTCACAAGATGATTAATCTTTCTACTGGAAATAGAATTACTGATCTTTGCTCTATGTACTACGATTATTCCAATGATAGGATAGATGAACAATTTAATACATTAAGTATGTAATTCGTATTGATCAGATTAGAATTAATACATAAATACATACATACATAGCGTCACGCCTGTTTCCCGGTGGGGTAGGCAGAGACAACGGATCTCCACGTGCCACGATCCTGACACACCTCTGCCGCCTCTTCCACTCCCATAATGTTCTTCATGCATGCTCGTCGGTATATTATTTAAAAATAATAAAAAAAAATTAAAATTAAAATTTAAAATAAACTTATAGTGAAGCTAAAGTTTCTTTCATTTATCAAATAGTAATTATCCTCCTTTCAATTTATTCTGCCCTGGTACTTTAGAACCGTTCCCAGTAGTCTTACCACTTTATGACGTCATCACGTAAAACTATCGTCCGTAAACCGACTTTACAGACAACGAATTTTTGTTACGTTTGTATTTCCGAAAATAAAGCTTTCTTAGGTGGTAACATATATATAACATTGCTTAAAAAAAAAACAAAAACATTTTGAGGTTCGACGAACCCATGGTCGATATCGAAAAAATAAAGCAACCCTACACTGTTAAAGCCTGACCAGGAATATATGAGGGGCCGCCATATTGCGGAATTTCGTTGGAACTAATTTCTTACACTGGCCACAATTATGTTTGATGCTTGATAATCTGTTGTCAATGTCAAAATTGCTTCTGAACTGACGAAACGATATGTCATTGTAGTGAGATTGTCATGAATTGGGCGCCGTAATGTACAATTAGGTAATTATTTTTTGTTCTATCTAGGTGTATCTCAAGCATCTATTTACTGAATAGCAAACAAAAGAGGGACGTAAATATTATTCGTTCTGAACAAAAAACACTTTTTGACTTTACAGAAATACGAAACGTTCGAATAAAAATAGCTTAGGTTAAGTTTTTCTGAACTAGAATTTTTATTAAAAAGTTTAGTGTTTCAGCAAGGTCGAATTTTTTTAATAATTTGTACACTTTGCTTCAGGACATATCTGCAGATACATGGAAAAAATTTTGTGAACATGTAAATGTCAAGGCTAGTTCTTTTTACATTGACATCAAAATATATATAAGAGATGCATTAAATTAAAATACATATTGTATATCTTATTGTGTATTTCAGTGCAAAAGTACATTTTTAATAAAAACATCGGCCAATTCAATATGTGCGTACTATACTGAATGTTGCTATATAAATCTAAAAAGTGGCTCCATTTTGACAGCTCTCATATATTCCTGGTCAGGCTTTACCACTGAGCTACCAAACCAACGACCAGACGAATATCGGCTTCCCTTGGTTCGCTTCCGAGCCGAGTCAACCCGAGTGTTTCCGAAAGGAGCCAGGTTCGCAGGTTCGAAGGCACCGCAAGCACGAAAAAGGCTTTCAGGTGCCGCATCGTAGTCGCTATTGAAAATAAATTCTTTTCGTGAAGTTTAATTTTTTTATTTTTTGCCCCAGTTTTGATTTCCGCAGGCTAAGCGCGTCTTGCACCAACACGAGTTTAAAGTTAAGTAGCGAGTTATGGATTTAAACGCGGTTCACACATACAACGGGTGCTAGTTTAACGAGTTAAACTGGTTTATATATTGAATTTGTGTTGGTGCAAGTGGGCCTAAGTCATTTTCTAATAGCAGTTTTTTGTGGTTGTTGTGGCTATACGGTCACACTACCTTTGCCTTTCCGTAGAAAAAACAAGTTAACGTTACTAGACAAAGAGCACTCGCTCGTTATCGTTTTCGCTGTCAGCCGTCACCCAATTGACAACTCCTCGCCTGAATTCCCCCCCCCCCCCCCCCCCCCCCCTCCTCCCTCAAAGAAAGAACACATCATAAACTGCAAGGCAATGCAAATATAATAGTTAATCAATGTGCGTGATGATAAATATACCGTATTCCGAGGCCACAAACGTAAACCGAATTCCTAGAATGAAGTGTGTGCGTCACAACCTCACGTAGCTCTAGCGCACGCGCCAACTACAGACGCGGCACGCGTCTGATTCGGTGCGATACTTTGAGGTTAGATGGGTACACGTATGCAATATGTTTTTCCCCGCCTTGTCGTTTTTATCAGGCTTGTGTCTAAAATGTGCCACTTAGTAATCTTAGTACGGTACAAACGATTCCCGAACCTTTCAGTTAGTGTTTACGCCGGCGGCGGGGGCGGCGGCGCGGGGCGGGTGTATAGTGTGTGTGCGGCGCAGTGTTGCCATATGTACGGATTTATCCGTATTTATACGGATTTTCAATGTAAATACGGAATTAAAATACCTGAGTTTTCATACAAATTTATCATTTGTACGGATTTTCACGCAAGAAGATTTGTATGGAGTACGGATTTTCTATAAAGCTTTTTATAGAAGAAAACACATTTATAAGGATTTTTCAATTACCTATACGTATTTTTGAAAAATGTATCTGGCAACGCTGGTGCGGCGTTGCAGCGAGCGAGCGAGCGGGCGGCGAGCGTGATGCTGCCGCTGACGCACCGCGACAGCCGCGGGCTCGTGTCCCGCGCGAAGGAGAAGCTGAGCCACTGGTTCCGGCTCATGTACTCAGATCGCAACTCGCGCAACCTCTTCCTCTTCCTCATACTCAACCTGTCGTTGCAGCGAGCGAGCGGGCGGCGAGCGTGATGCTGCCGCTGACGCACCGCGACAACCGCGGGCTTGTGTCCCGCGCGAAGGAGAAGCTGAGCCACTGGTTCCGGCTCGTGTACTCAGACCGCAACTCGCGCAACCTCTTCCTCTTCCTCATACTCAACCTGTCGTTGCAGCGAGCGAGCGGGCGGCGAGCGTGATGCTGCCGCTGACGCACCGCGGCAGCCGCGGGCTTGTGTCCCCCGCGAAGGAGAAGCTGAGCCACTGGTTCCGGCTCGTGTACTCAGATCGCAACTCGCGCAACCTCTTCCTCTTTCTCATACTCAACCTGTCGTTGCAGCGAGCGAGCGGGCGGCGAGCGTGATGCTGCCGCTGACGCACCGCGACAGCCGCGGGCTCGTGTCCCGCGCGAAGGAGAAGCTGAGCCACTGGTTCTGGCTCGTGTACTCAGATCGCAACTCGCGCAACCTCTTCCTCTTCCTCATACTCAACCTGTCGTTGCAGCGAGCGAGCGGGCGGCGAGCGTGATGCTGCCGCTGACGCACCGCGACAGCCGCGGGCTCGTGTCCCGCGCGAAGGAGAAGCTGGGCCACTGGTTCCGGCTCGTGTACTCAGATCGCAACTCGCGCAACCTCTTCCTCTTCCTCATACTCAACCTGTCGTTGCAGCGAGCGAGCGGGCGGCGAGCGTGATGCTGCCGCTGACGCACCGCGACAGCCGTGGGCTCGTGTCCCGCGCGAAGGAGAAGCTGAGCCACTGGTTCCGGCTCGTGTACTCAGATCGCAACTCGCGCAACCTCTTCCTCTTCCTCATACTCAACCTGTCGTTCGCGTTCGTCGAGCTCTTCTACGGAGTCTGGACCAACAGCTTAGGTGAGCCTCACCCCCGCACCCCTACTCTCCAGTACTCATTGCACTCTACTTATTTACCAACACCTCAGTTCAATCCCTACATTTCACATCCTATCATCATATACTAGCATATGTATATGTATTCTAAGATCCAACGTCTGCAGTCTGTCTGTGTAGGTATATGCTTATACAGCGTTTCCCAAAAGCCGACGATAATCCTTTGACAGGAGATAGGGCTGCTAATTACCTCTCAGAATATCTAATTTTAGGTTTAGTAAAAATGGCTTAGTTTTTGAGATATTGTCATTTTTGTAAAAATCCAAAATTTTCTCCCTCAGCTCATTTTTTTGACATTGAAAATGTCTTTTGGTTCGTTTCAGTATAGGCCCCGATTTCACGAAAAAGTGCGACCCCCTTATATCTCGGAGAGTTGTGAAGATTTGATATTCAAAAGGCTCAAAAGACGCGTATTCATGAGAGCTGTAAGGTGCAAAAAGAATTATTCGAGAAAGTAAAAAACGAAAAAAGTTATGGCCGAAATAGTGAAAAATTTTTTTTATTTTTTCCGAATTTTTTATTTTGGCCCTCAATATTTTGGAAATGAAGAATGATATCAAAAATTTGAGAAAAACTCCTCTGGACAGTTTAGTCAGCTGCAATTTAGTTTTTTAGCCTAAAACAAAGACGATCAGGGTTAAGGGTTTGCCCTGTAGCTCAACCTTTCTGAAAAAAGAAATTCAGAGATTTCGTGCCTCACACGACTATCGAGCAAATTGCAAATGAATCTACGGAATTCGAAAGACATGAGAAAGTCGGGATAAAGAAAAGGTTAATTGGGGTCTGATGATGGAGCCGGAAGGAAGCCATAGGAACTCCTAAACTACACATGATAAGCCCATCGTGTTTGGGCTCGTTGGATTTGTCTTCGCAAGTACTCTTGTCATATGTGATGTCCAGGGTCCTGATGATGGAGCCGGAATGAAGCCATAGGAACTCCTAAACCACATGATAAATCGACCGTGTTTGGGCTCGTTGGATTTGTCTTCGGAAGGATGTGTTATTTCTTATGAGATGTAATAAGTCATATAAAAAAAATCTAATGATACAAAGTGTATCCAAATGTCAAATCGTCAAAGTTTGTTAGTGGAAAACACAGTAGTCAAACTCTTAGATAAAATTACGGTCAGTTAATGCATCCTTAGTAGTGTAATAAATAACTTTTCAATTAACATTCATTTAATCTGTCGTTTGAAATTATTATCATCTAATTGTTTTATGTTAGAAGACAGTTTATTATAAAATCTAACACTATTACGAATAAAACTTTTTGAGGTTCTAGCTAATCTATGTCTTATTAGTTGTACATTATTCTTACACCGTGTATCATAGTTATGATTGTCGGAATTAAGAGAGGAATCATTAATTTATTTTCTGGCATAGCATATGTTCTGGTAAATATATGCACTTGGTAAAGTCATGATTCCTATCTCCCCGAACGCTGTCCTACAAGTATCTCTAGTTTTCATATTTAGGATGTACCGCAAGGCCCTCTTCTATAATAAAAATATTCTATTTGAGTCTGCTGCATTTCCCCAAAACATAAGGCCATGATGACATGATGCTCTCAAAATAGGCATGATAAACCGTCTTTGCAGCATGAGTTCCGCATAGTTCTTAAATTTTTTTTATAGCATAACAAGCGGAACTCAACTTACCAGCTAAAGAGTTTATATGGGCTTTCCAAGTAAAACTTTTATCAAATATTACCCCAAGAAAAGTTAGTTCATTAGCAAGGTTTAATGACAAGTTTTCTTAAGAGCCACATGTTAAACTTTTTTCAGCCTCATCCCATGAATTTGGCCCTTCGCGGTGAAAAAATAAATTACTACACTAAAATGGCATTATGCAACAAAAATACGCCCATCTAATGTAGTTTTTAAAATGGTACATCAAACATCACTTACCGATATGCCCAATAATTTATGAGATATTGTTATTTAACTGCAAAAGGACCTCGGAATTTGATAACTGTTCTACCAAGTACGAATTGGAATAAAATAAACACTTGAAGTAAATTGTTGAAGAAAAAAACATTTTGTACCGTGTGGGGCCGGTACTTTAAAAGAATAGCCCCACTGCATCTCTCCCCGTGTATGTCGTAAAAGGCGACTAAGGGATATGACTCCCTTCTTATATCACTAGGTGGTAGGGTTTAACCCGCCCAGGTTGGTACCACCGCACTGAATGAAAGGTCGGTCGAAACGGCTATGTAAATAGTTTGTGTTTTCCGTCCAGTTCAGTTTAGCCGGCACGACCGAAGGGAAGCACTGACGTGGCACCAAGTTCACCCGGTGTTATGGGCTGACATCACGGATGTTGTAGGTGATGTAGCCAACCGTGTCAGTTTCAATAAAAAAAAAAAATATTGGTCTTTATTAACCTGTTAAAGTAGATGTTCAAATTGTTTACCACCTTGGTAATAATAATTTTAGTAATTTTTTTTTTCACCGTGAAGGGCCAAACTCAAGGGATGAGGCTGAAAAAATGTTAACAATTGGCTCTTAAGTCGTTTTTCAGCTAAACAGGATTAAACATGAAAAAATAAATTATACCGTGTGAAAGCCTTACTTTTCAGGAATATTTGACAAAAACTACATTTAAGAAAATCTTACATTTGTACTTGTGGCATTTAAAAAAATTAGCTGAGGGAGAAAATTTTGGATTTTTACAAAAATTACAATATCTCAAAAACTAAGCTATTTTTAATAAACCTAAAATTAGATATTCTGAGAGGTAATTAGCAGCCCTATCTCCTGTTAAAGGATTATCGTCGGTTTCTGGGACACCATGTATATAACTCAGGAATAGCTCAACCTACCTACTTACTATCTGTTTTTACCTATGTAATACGAGCATTGACTTGTAAGGTTGTCGATCTGGAAGGAGCATGCGAACACACATGTGAGAACACATGTGAACACACATACTGTCATGTGGAGCACGCGCGGCGACCGTAGCCGCTCGGTGCCCCGCCTGCGACGCGACATTACCCCTGTGCGGACGTGAGTAGTGCTCTCACTGAGGGCAGCTCGACATGCCCGCTCGGGCCGTTTGAACCTGCTGCTATATAAGAGGACATCAAAAGAAAGATCCAGGAATGTTTCACCAGCTTGTATATACAGAATATACATTCACGAAAAATACATAAACCTAGTTTTTCATGTTAACCCTTCCCCTTAGACCTAACTATAATATAATAGTATTATTTATTGATAATTCATATGGCAGACTGCACTCGAAGTTCTCACAATTTTTCTATCCGTTTCGATTGCACCCACGAAGAATAACCGGCAACTTCACTGGGCATTTTTATTTTGTACATATTACAAGTATTTTATTGACTAGCCACATAATAACTTCGCCTACAGTTTATCGAAAACACAGCTTTAGAGCAAGATTAACAATTTTACTGAGATTCCTGACTACAGAGACTTAGCACTAACAAGAGTCAAAGGAAGCCGACATTTGTTTTAAACAGGTTTCTTAAACATTAGAAAAAATATCCGTGCACTAACGTTTTGATAGGTTGATTTTGGTAGCGTTTGAAGACAAATGCTACAAAAACATCAGAATAGGAACCGTTTGCAAACTAACATAAAACTAACGTTAGAAATAACCCTACGTGCGCCACGGCGGCGCGGGGCGGCGGCGATCAGTCATCATCATCAACTATGAGCAGATGGGTGGAGTGTTGGTTTGTCGCTCGGAGCTGATGATGCCATGAGCATCTCTCCTCTTGAATGATGCTAGGGATATTTTTAATTCCCTAGTTCCATTATGTCGCGCCTTTTTAGACGTCTGACATAGTCCGGCATCGTCTGTTGGACAGCAAGCTAGTTCGGGTGGTGTTCCAATCGGGATCTGTACTTCGTCGCCATCGATTTGATCTCTTCCTTTATTGTGGGCACATTGAGTAGGTTATGCACCTCTTAATTTTTAAGCACCCTGCATTGGAGATTTGCTTCAGTATGTAGTTTTGTACCCTTTGTATGCAGCAGATATTTGACTCGCTAGCAGAGCCCCACAGCTGTATGCCGTACGTCCATATCGGCTTGAGCACTGTGTTGTACACTAGTAACTTATTGTCAGTAGGCAATCTGGAGTTCCTTCCCAGCAGCCAGTAGAGACTTCTGTACTTGATGTTTATTGCATCTCTCTTTGTTTGAATGTGCTTCTTCCAGGTCAGTCTACGGTCTATGTGCATTCCTAGATATTTCACTGTATCGCTGTAGGGTAGTACACAATCACCTAATTTCACTGGAGGACAATTTTCTTTTCTCAGTGAGAAGGTTACGTGGACAGACTTTGTGGCGCTCGCTTTTATTCTCCATCTTCGAAGCCATGCATCTATTTTGTCGAGTCCATGCTGTAATCAGTGGCGACTCCTTTCAGTTGGCGAGGTTGGCGCCGCCAAACCAAATAAAATGAATGGCACCATTACTACAGAAGTATCAAGCTAAAATAAATGTGAAAAAATATCGGAGTTATATTATTTATATCATAAACCCACGATTAATAAGATAAAATGTCCAATCCCGTACCCGTAACATAATTTGAAATTTCGTGCGCGTCAAACGCGGGCGACGACGAATGACGACACATCAAGGCATTCATTGGCCGGTTGGCTACATTTTGAAGCGCCATCGTATTCCATACAAGGCGGAAGCGGCCGAATGTCCCCCCCGTCCCGCGCGGACCCGCTGCTCAGCCTTTCGAGTTGGCGCAGCGGGGAGTGCATTTAGTGACGCGGTAGCGAGTGAGTAGAGAGACTAGCGAGCGAGCTAGGTGTGTGTGTTGCGTGTGTGGGTGTGTGCGCATTGGCTTGCGAGTTGATAGCTGCATATATTCCGTTATGTAGGTATGGACTTTGTATGGATGAATCCTGTGCAGTGTTGTTAAATTAAAGTGATTTATTGGTAATTATAATGGCAAACTCCTACCTATCTACGGAGCACTCAAGGACAAGAGAGACTCAGTAATTTGGCACTCTTATCTGTGGAAAAGGAGTTGCTAACAAAATCTTGTCTGTGGAACGAAGAGTGGACTTCATGTACAAATAAAATGTAACAATTTAAGCTTGTATGCCTGTCTTGTCGTCGTCGTGCCAGAGGAGACGTCGCTGTTGTCGGCTGCAACTCGACTGCTTTGACACAACCAGTAGGTACCTATCTACAGACAAATTAATCGTAAGTGAGAAAAATAAATCATTTAAACTAAATATTATAAACTATCTATATCGTAATCGTCTTTCAGTTTTTGAACTCATTGTGGTAGAAATAAATTAACGCGTAGGTACCTAAGTTATGAAATTATGAAAAAAAAAAATCCTTAGCCAGAGCCAACCCAATATTCAGGACCAGGAGTCGCCGCTGGCTGTAATGAAGCAGATGCTTTTTCTGGATCTTTGTTGGATGCCATGGCTGCTTTTTGATAGTGGTATTGTAGATAGTAGAATTGATAGTTAAAATTTTTATTTTGATAGTCTCCTAACGTTTGCGCGAAATAACGTTATTACGATCCCTGGTTTTAAAGCAGATGAAAGCTCCGACCGCATGTGTCGGTCTTATTAGACTGAACGGCGGCGGCGCACCAACAAGAGTCAAAGGAAGCCGACAAGCGAACCGCCTACAGATACGCGCTGCTAGCATGTGCCGCTAGCACGTGGCGCCAGCACGTGCCGCTAGCTTTCTTTAAAGTGTCGCTTACTAGCTTAGTGTGCACAGCTAGTAATATGTCATATTTTGGAATTATTCGTATTTGTACGAATGACGTCAGTTTTGACCCCCCCCCCCCCTCACCCTCCTACGTCACGTTACCGCCATCTGCAGACCAGACCCCCCCCCCCCCCCTTTATTTTCAAATGACGTAATTTATGGACGGCCCCTTTCGCGGGCTTTATGTGACGGCGAAGTTCCATATTTAAATATAGAATGAAGTTAGTAACACTTGGTCCCTCGCAACCTGTAGAATGCATTGAGATAATTTTGGGGTTCCGTACTTCAAGAGAGGAAAAAACTGGAATCTCGGAAATGCGTGTCTATCTGTAATAAACACTTGTGTCTATCTGTCCATCTGTTACAACGAAAAAAGTTTAAATTTGGTACATGTAAGTAGATTGATGACCAAAATAAAAAAAAAATTAAGTGCATGAAGTGCATTATGTCATGTGACATTTCTTAAACAAATGGAGATTTCAGAAAAATATATTGTGGTGAAGCCTCAGGCGCAGCTAGTCTCATCTCCGAGAAGGTCCTTGTATGTAATACAGGGTGTCCAAAGTGTGATGTGGAATATCGAAGGATCGTGATATGTATCGTGTGTAAAGTGCAGTGATGAAAGAATTTTTTTTAAATCTCAATTATTTCCAATTTTGCCATTTTCTAACAAAGTAAATGCATACGATAGTGTGATCGCGCTCTATGCTTGTGCTCGGCCGCGTAGGGCTATGCGAGGGGCGAGGCGCGCGGTTCGCGATCGCGAGGCGTGAGATGCGCGGGCGCGGGGCGCGCGCGGCGCTGACGAGCGAGAATCATAGATTTCGATATAAGACGTAGCATACCTACCTACTACACTGCAATAAGGCATGTAGGTGTATGTATGTATGTAGCCAGTAAAAAGTAAATGATTATCTACATACCTCAAATGATGTGAAGGTTTTCTACGTGATCTCCTTGCAGCTCGATGCATTAAGACGAGACCCGGGCGATGCAGTAGCGGGTCTAGATTGCCATGTTCCCGTAAACAGTACAATGCACGCACAATCACTTCAGCCAGCACCGGCAGTCTGACGCCTGTTTGGAAATCTTTCACGATAAATGCGTTTGAAGCCCATTTCCGTTTGCTGCTCCATACGCGAGCAACATATCCACATATTCGTTATTCGTGAATGGAACTTTTAACAAGTACGTATGTTAAACACGAGCGCGAAACTTTCACTAATTCAATTTACGAATCGAATTACCAAAAATACGTCAACACGGTCGGCCGCCCTTGACATACTGACCGACTGACACACATTGATCTTCCGCGCCGCGTGACCGGCTGGACTGAAGCGCAATGCAGGTCGGTCGCATACAGGCAGCGCGGCGCGCCGCCCTCCGCGCCCGCGCCGCCCGCCGCGCCCGCGCGGCGTCCTTTGATGGCAGCGCACGATGCCGCCACCGGGCGGCATCGCGGCGCGCCGCCACAGAATAGAAAAGAGTACTCCGCCGCCCGCCCGCCGCGCCCGCGTCTCCTTTGATAGCAGCGTGCGATGCCGACACGGGGCGGCGCGGGGGCGCAACAGCGCGGTGCGGTGCGGTGCTATAGCGAACATTCGACCCGGCCGGCGCGCCCGCCGCGCCGCCCCGCCTCCTCCGCACCGCCGCGGTCTGGTCACTTAGAGCGCGCATAGATTGACTAAATTGAAAACTTTGAAAATTCATATCTCGAAAACTAGTATGGATAGGACCATTTTTCTTTTTTTTAATGTGTTTATTAGATGATATACAATAGCTCATTTCGATATTGCTGAACAGACCCTGGACACCCTGTATATACCCAGCCATGATCGGGACTCGTTGCCTTCTAAATAAGGATAGTATGTAGTTATAAATTAGCTCTAAGCAAATCTGAATCTGTTGTCTGAAGGTGCTTCGTTATTTATGTAAAAAATTTGGGTTACATAGACATTCAAATAAACATGTTACGAAAAAAAAATTATATGTTTTTAGCATTACTTTTCGAGAAATTTAACAAAACATGTTTGCTACCTAAACATTAACCTGTGTGTAACAGTAGGTATGTAACTTGCATTGTACGGGGTCAATGACCGTACTATGTTCAAACGCAGAACAGCTGTTAGTTGTAAGTAAGTCACATGGTCACTATGATTGGTTTTTACAGCTACTTATTTGATTTAATTTTTTTGTTAGGAGAAATATCCTCCTATAAACATATGTTTTTTTCTTACATAAAGTTTTTATTTGAGTGCGTATTTAACCCTCCCGAAATTTTTGACATAAATAATGAAGCACCTTATATACAGAACGGTACAATAGACCTTGTCTGACCTTGTAACTGGTGGTAGGTCTGGTCACGTACTATCAGTTCATCAGTATCAGCGACAATAAGTTTAGCTTTCAACCATTGAGTGCGACGCAGTTTTGGCCAAAATCGGTTTTTGATCAAAATCGGGTGCGCTCTGCGTTTTTGGCGATATTTCTAGACGTTTTTCTTTTAAATGTATATGAAACGGTTTCGTTTTCCAAATGTAAATTAAATTTTCTATAATTTCATTGGTAATGTGTTTAGTATTAATTATTAAACTGGGTTAAAAAAATAAAAAATTTTCGGAACGGTTTTTGCCTAGAGGGTTACAAAAATGACGATACTTTACGAATAAATCGTTCCTCAGCGCCGAGAAACTATTGTAAATGAAGATTACTTACCCTTCCATCGTTTTTCACAAAGAAAACACCAAAAAACCACTAAAAACACGAGGCGCACACGTCACCGTCCGCGAACGCAAAGAGACCGACTGAAGATCGCTTGGCAATAATTATTTTGACAGGACAAGCACATAGAAGTGTGTATTTTTAGGTAGCCTACTCTTTCAAGAATAACTAGACATTCGTTAGAAGAGTTAAGAAGGATGTTGCACGTTACAATAAATTATTTAGTATGACATAGACTCGCGGCCATAACATGGTCGTTCGCGGTTATGATTTTTCTGGCCGCGACCACATTATGGTCGTTCGCAGTCAAAGGGTTGTTGTTGTTTTGGTTTGGGGTTGGCTCTAGGCCTGCAAACTAATCCCGCTTGGTTGGGGGCCTCCAGCTACCCCAGCCACCCTATGTCTTCCATGAAAGCCACAAGTCGACCGGGGTGTCTGCAGGCCGCTTATCCCTTAGTCGCCTTTTACGACATGCACGGGGAGAGATGCAGTGGGACTATTCTTATTAAGTACCGACCCCACACAGTACCCAGCAGTCAAAGGGTAACAAAACATGACCTCTGTAAATAGAAAACAAAAAAGGTATACTCAAAAGAGTTTGTATATAAAAGTGAGAAGTTATTTGAAGACAGCGAGTGTTAGGCCGGCGCGGCGTAGATAAACGACAGCTAAAGTAAACAAATTACTTGTAAATATGTATTGTGTAAAAGAAACGTAGTTCAGAGAAAGTATGTAAATGTGCAGGTTTAATATCGGACGCGTTCCACATGTTCTTCGACTGCACGGGGTTGGTGGCGGGGCTGGCGGCGACGCTGGTGTCGCGCTGGCGCCCCAACGAGCGCTTCTCCTACGGCTACGTGCGCGCCGAGGTGCTCGCCGGCTTCGTCAACGGCCTCTTCCTCCTCTTCATCTCCTTCTTCATCATGTCCGAGGCGGTGGAGCGCGCCATCGAGCCCCCCGAGGTGACCTACTACATACTACCATCCCACAATACAGTTGCTGTTCACCTATAGTACCTTGTCCAATATTGAAATGTGTGTTACAGGTGAAACATGAAAGACTACTAGTGGTGTCGATATTAGGATTCCTAGTGAACCTGGTGGGGATATACGCGTTCGGGCACGGACACTCGCACGGGGGCGGCGGTGCTCACGGACACTCGCACGGGGGCGGCGGTGCGCACGCGCACGGTGCGCACTCGCACGCGCACGGTGCGGACACGCACTCGCACGAGGCGCTGCTCGAGCTGGAGGGCGCGCCGACGGGCTCCAACTCTGTCATCATGCAGGGCGTGTTCCTGCACGTGCTGGCCGACACGCTCGGCTCGGTGGGCGTCATCGTATCCGCGCTGCTCATGCACGCGTTCGGCTGGATGCGCGCCGACCCCATCTGCTCCATGTTCATTGCGACGCTGATAGCGCTGAGCGTGCTGGCGCTCATCCGGGACTCGGCGGCGGTGCTGATGCAGCGGCGGCCGGCGGCGCTGGACCGCGCGCTGCCCGCCTGCTACCAGCGCGTCACCGGCCTCGCGGGCGTCTACTCGGTGCAGGACCCGCACTTCTGGACGCTCTGCAGCGACGTGTACGTGGGCGCCCTCAAGCTGGAGGTGGCGCGCAACGTCGACCCCAAGTACGTTGTCTCGCAGACCACCAGGATCTTCCGCGACGCCGGCGTCAAGTACTTGACCGTTCAGCTCGACCACTCGGCGCTCTGAGCTACCAGCTACCTCCAGCAATCACATATTTTTGTATTGTAAGTATAAACGGTATTAAAAAATTGTTAGGAAATGATTGTTATGAAGCTGCAGTATTGTTTTAATGATTTTTTTCATGAGTATCACAAGTGCTAGCCGCACTCTCCTGCTGTGCCTGGGTGGTGTGAGCGTGGGTGCATCTCCCCTCTCTCTCTCTCTCGTGCGACAAGTCGGGTACAAGGCTCTCTCTCTCTCGCACGTCTTGTGTGCAGTGATCCACTTTGTATTTAACTTACTACTTAAGGGCATCAGCAGCATTCCAAAAGTATATTTTGGTATAAAAAGAATATGCGTATGAACCATTAAACAAAATGGCCAAGTGCGAGTTTTTACTCATGCACGGAGGGTTCCGTAGCCATCTTGGACAAGCGGTAAGCTCATCTAACTGATGCTGTGTGATTATTGAGTTGTGGCGTCAGTGTCAAAATCCACAGCTGTTTACTAATACAAAAAATCTCAAAAGTTGCGGGAAATTCAATTATAATTCCAGAATCCTAATTATCTATTAAAATATTTATTTATTTATTTGATGAACGAACAGCCTAAGCTGATGTGTTCATGTCTAAGTTCACTGGTGCTTTGTTATTTTGATGTTGGTTTAGTTTGGTGTTTTTTTTAGGTGTTTGTCGAGCCTGTTTTTAAAGGAATTGGTGGTGGGTGCTTGTACGACATCTTCGGGCAGTTTGTTCCACATTTCCACTGCTCTATTTGACAGGAAGTTTCGTCTCGGATTTGTTGAGCTGACAGTGACATTCAGCTTTAAGCTATGGCCTCGGAGATGACTATTTATATTTCTAGTAAAGACGTTCTCCAGTTCTGGACAATCATAATGCTGATTGAGAATCTTGTATGTTTCTATGAGGTCACCCCTTTCTCTACGTTGCTCAATGTTGTCAGGTTGAGGATTTTTAGTCTTTCCTCGTATGGTTTCCTCTTCAGTGATTTTGGTATCTTGGTCGCTCTTCTTTGAACTCTTTCTAGGAGAGTAATATCTTTGACGAAGTAAGGATTCCATATTTGAAATCCATATTCCAAGAGTGGTCTAATGTGAGATTCGTAAATTTTGATTAATTTCTCTACAGTCAGGTTTTGAAATGATTTTCGTACAACATAGAGTATGGCGTTTGCTCGTTTGACTATGGTCTCTATATGATTTGCCCATTTTAGATCTTCTGAGATAGTTATTCCAAGATCTTTTTGAGCCTGTGTAGAAACTATTATGTCTGTTCCGATTTTATACTGGAGTCTTGGGTTCTTCTTCCCTATATGCAAAACTGTGCATTTCGAGGGGTTAGTTCGTATTAGCCAATGGCGGGTCCATTCCAATATTCTGTCCAGATCATCTCTGAGTGTCCCACTGCTCACAATGGGGTTGGCAATGAGTTTTGCATCATCGACGAATAAGCTTGACATGGCTTGGATAACAGCGCAGATGTCGGAGATGTAGAGACCAAATAGAGTCGGTGCCAGAACTGATCCTTGGGGCACGCCGCTGAGAACGTCTCTCACTCCCGATAGGCAATCGCCCACTCTCACTTGTTATGTTCTGCCGACCAGGTAGTTTTCTATCCACGTTAGTAGCTTGCCTCGTATTCCAAGATGTTCCAATTTTACCAGGAGTACTATGTAGTAATATGTTCTTATTTGTTAGTTGACCGCTCAGGTGTCGGCCCCGGCGCGTAATCTCCGTAAGATGGCGCAAATATTCGCGGCCGCCATTTATTTATTTATTTATTATTACATAAACCATGGTTCATAGACACAGTGTTGTCATTCATTACGCAAAGAGAAAAAAGAATTTTTTTCAGAAAAATAAATATATGAACACCTATAGCAAATTTAGCACGGTTGCTTGGATCCCCACCCCCGTGTTGTTAAAATGTTTGGGAATATAATTTGCTCAGTGCTGTTTTAAGTTTGCAAAAATGAGCGCTAAAGACTAATTATACTAGGAATGATGTTCTGTGCTACTGAGTACGTCACTAATTAAATGCTGTCACCCTGAAACATGTTTTGTCATGTGGCACACCGTAATATTACATATGTAGGCCGCTTCGTACTATAGTATACACAGATGTCATTTGCTTCAGCCTGCATTTCCCTAAGACGATAATAATCTCAAACTTATCGCTTTATTCGCAAATATGATAAATAATAATGGGATAAAACCTCCAGTAATAACACATTCACTTCATAAATTCTTTCGAATTTATACACAAACACAACAAACTCAGTACCTAGTTTGTTGTGTTAGTGTATAAATTCGAACTTAAAACTCCAAAAATAATTTTTATTTGAGGCGGCACCCGAGGTCGCGCGCGAAAATGGCGTCTGTCACCAAGTCTCGAAATAAACTGAGAAATCGGTTAGTTTTTTGCTCTAAGCTGGTGCTAAAGTGAATCAGATCAAGTAGGGCATAGGGGGCGGTCATAAATTACGTGAGGCATTTAGAGGGGGGAGGTCAGGCCGAATCTCATCAAATGTCACGTGGGGGAGAGGGCAGTTTTGACAAATCTCACGTAATGTTTTTTTTTATTCATTGAAAATAATACAGTAAATTATTATTAGAACAAGGGGTTTTACGTTAATTTAACTTATTGTCCCATGAAATATGACTTAATATAATCAGACTCGTGAACTTTATTCACGGTAGATAGAATTCGCAGATGCCAGGATCTCACATTGCTGAACCGGTGGTGCCGTTGGTACGACGCGGGAGCTGACGAACGCATGCGGCGCGCCGGCGAAGCATTGCCAGACTTATAGGATTTATATATTAATTACTGTGAATCGTTAATTCAAAATTACTGATTTTATTTGAGAAAAGTGTTTTTTTTTTATCGCATGAAATACAATGTCTATAAATTCCTAGAGTGAAAGAAAACACATTTTTAAAATGTCACATGAGATATGGGGGGTAGGGGGTCTCGCCATTCTCATCAAGGGAGGTGTCTTCACCAAAAATGTTTCACGTAATTTATGGATGCCCCCATATCTTCACCTTTATTTAGAAGTATAATAAGCCTTATCTCCATATTCAAGGAGTGTGTAGGTATTCTAATTGGGAAAGATGGGCGCGCCGCGCCGCCAAGAGGATTTGGTCCTGCCTTTGGATGTAGTGCATCTACGCAACCCTCTGTGCGTCGCGCGTCGGTGCGCTAATAAAACGTGCACTTGACTTTTTTTTTAATCTAATTGAGGGTTCTCTGGGAGGTTTCGTCGGTAGTGACCCTTATAAAATTCAGGTAATATCTTAGCGTCTGTCGCAGACGAGCTTTCCATATTAGAGATGTCTGCTGGAGAATGTCTCTTTTTTTATGGAAACTGAGACGGTTGGCTACATCACCTACATCTGTGATGTCAGCCCATAACGCCGGTTGAACTAGGTGCCATATCAGTGCTTCCCTTCGGTCGTGCCGGATGCACTGAACTGGAAGGAAAACACAAACTATTTACATAGCCGTTTCGGCCGACGTTTCATTCTCCTCCATACTTCGACCTCATTCCTCCTATGTCATGCATGTTACATGTTCCTATGAACTGTCAATGTTTTCAACAAATAGTTCCAGAACCCGCCAACTCCGTTTCGGACGATTTTACAGTAAGACGAAAAAACTAGACCTCGATAAATAGCCGCCCATACAAACTACAAGGGAGCTGGAAAGAATGTTAATTTTTCTTTGCGATTCACTCTGGATTGGACTGTGTTAGGAACATAATGTCTTTACAGATACGTGACAAATTTAATACTTTATTCGAAACCGTTTATAACTACTTTTTTTAGAGAAATGGATTTGGCGGGTTCTGGAACTATACGACTCAAATTTGACATCTGTTCTTTGACGGGTGAAGTCGCATTTGTATAGTTAGCATAAATTATAAATGACTGAAGTGTAACTGTATCCCTGCGAGCTAGAGCGATATGTCACCGCAAGATGTTGGGTTAGGTTAGGGTGTTGCCACATTTGTGACATCACACTGTACTTATGTATATTTGTATTGTATGTAATTAGTAGGAATGTATAACCTTACATTATGCATTGTATAAAGTTTTTTTTTACGTTTCATGTTGTAAAAAAATGTGATAAGTAGATAACTAAGACCTGCGAATAATGAGATTGTCGCAACCTAATATTTAGGTTCTATTCCGATCTGCCCTACTCAGACTCACCTAACCAACAGCTAAGAATGAATTTAATTTGTTTTTATTCCGGCTATATACCTTGTGGTAGAAATTTGGGCGAGTACTTGCAGCACAACACCGATTACTCTGCTTATGATTGTCGGGATTCGTGTGGTGTGTGGATTCCTTTATTGCAGACTATGTACCTGTTCTATTGTGGAATTCAGGTACAATCGAAGACATTAAACGTACAATGCAGTTGGAATACTGTAGGTACCTAAGTAGGCAGATACAGAAGAAGAAATTATACAATCCTGGAGGTCTACTCGGAGTTGTAAAAACGATGCATCGTGCCATTTGTCGTGTCGTAATCTACTCTAATTGACATCGTAACGATATATCGTTTTTAGAAGTACATAATAAAAAAATGGCATTGTCATTGTCGTGTCGTTACTCTTAGGTTCAAATGTCAAAGAACGAACATTTGAATTTGACCAATGAGCAAACGACAATTTTCGATAATTCCAACGACACCTCATGAGCTCTCGTTGAGATTGCCGTTTTGTTGCCACTATTAAATAAAAAGAAGATATTGTCGTTTTGGTGTATGTATTGCGTTCATTGACTTACACACGATTTACGAGTACCTAACCTACCTATGTGTGCATTGGTGATTTGTTTTCGTTTTTTGTTTATTGTATAATTTCATCCATAAGTTGCTACCTACGCTTGGAAAATATCAAAAAAATTAGAGGACTCAGCGCGATCGTCGCGGCGGCCATGAAGTCATGACATGACTGACTGGGCTGAGTGACGGGCGGCCGGCGGCGGCTACTGCGGCGAATGACTGGCGGTCGAGCCGGCCCGCGAGCGCGCGCGCGCGCGGCTCCGGCTCCGGTCGCTCGCCCCGCCTCGCCCCGTCGCGAACGGAGCGACCGGCTACAGCCGGCCGCTCCGTCCGCCCCGCCTTCATCCATCCATCCACAGATTACCAATACAAAGAATATAATACTACTATACGAAACAAATATATATGCTTTTGTATAAGGTGCGACACCCAGCATAGGGTGCGCTGTAGCGTTTTAAATTACAAAATTAAAAAAATTATAAACGAAGCGCATTAGGCTATAATACCCCTGGTACTACTCCACCCAACTCGACATGCCTGGTAACAGTAGCGGCTGCAGACCACCCGGGACGCGACCTGCGTGATGGAGAGCAGGCTCTGCAGCGACGGCCGGCCGCCGCCGCGCTCGACTTCGACGTCGCCGCCGCCACCGCTCGCCCGCAGCAGCACTGCCTCCGCTCACCGCGTTGCCCGGCCTCCCCGAGCCCGGGTCGTCCAATACGAGAGCCGCCTTTCTTCTCCAACACCACACGCACGCCACACCACCCAGCTCCACGCCGCCGGTGCATTTCATCGACGGCGAAGATGGAGCGTTGACGTCGGCCGAGCCACAACATCTACGGTGAGGGCGACGTCCACCATCGGCCAGCTTGGGGTCATCGGGACCTCACGTCCCGTCTAGTGCCCCCGCTACCGGTGGTGCTGTGCGAACATCAGGCGACGCGCGCGCGAAGAGGAAGAAGTTTAAAAGAGCTGCGCGACGACGTCGCCGTGCAGTCCGGCGGATACGGAGCTCTCCGAGATGGGGGTGGTGGTGGCCTACGTGTCTAGTACCACCACCTATCGCTCGTAGCTTGCCTCGCGTCGTCTCGGAGAGCTCCGTAGCCACGGCCTGCACCCGCCGGCGTGCGTGTGAGGCTTGCCTCCCGCCGCTGACGGTATTCCGTTTATTATTTTTATATTAATTTTGAGTATTTGTGGTGTATTTTTATAATCTGTATATTTAAAATTAATGTAAATATGTGAACGTGATAATAAATAGATAAAATAATAATAAATAAGGTGCGACACGGCGAGAACCACAAAAATATATATTTTTTAATTACAACGACGACGCGACAAACTTCCGCCGTCCGCCATCTCTTTCCACTCCCAATATATATGCATCCATCCAATACTATCTATACACAAATTTGACCACAACAACTTTTATTTTGGTCTTGGACACAAATCGCTTGTCTATGATTGCGAGAAAAACAAAACTTTTTGTCTATGCTTTCGATATGTCACTTCTTCCGACCGACCGAACATTTGGTTAGAGTGGGATATTTGTATGAGTTAGACACATCCCGAGATACATCCGATATATTCGGATCTATCTGAATATATCGCAATCGAAACTTCGAGTAGACCTCCTGCTTTCAGTCATTGGGTCATAGTTATTGCTCCTAATAATTTAACAGTAACAAGCAGATATTATATTTATTTACCTGAGGTGTGAGAGTGGACTCGTCCCAGATTTCTCCCAATCAATCTTTGAATGTGTGAGCATGTGCAAGACTTGAGTGTGGCAGGAGCAGGACAGATCGGAATAAATGACATTATGGGCTCCTTGAAAAAAGGCATCAACTTGTTTGATGGAAATTAGCTCGTCGATGCAGGGCCTTTTTATCCAAGTTGTTATATACCTACGTTTTCTAACTTATATAATTTTATTTATTTATAAACTATACACAGATGGTGCCTCCTATTTTGTATAAGGGACAGCAACGTTTACCGGGGTTATTTAACTGGGATTTGTATTTAGAATTTCATTAATATCAAGTTGATTGCTCCATGAATCTATAAACTGTAAAAAGTAACTCAAGTGATGATGACTGCACAATAGGAGAGGGGAGGCGCGTCGACATGCCACTGCCACCGTCCATCGCATCATACAGATCAGTCTGCGGACGCGATCGAGGACGGTCGCTGTTCGGGCAAGTGTGTGTGTCTCGTCTGGTGTGCATGTCTCTCCACTCCACAGACCACACTAGTTCTAGGCCCACTCCACACCAAAAAAACGTTTTATTGTTACATCCGGCGGAAATCGGCTCCAATTCCATTCAGTGGTAAAATTTGTTACTTCAATGAGTAAAATAAAACAAAACCGGTACAAAATACCTGATTTAATATACCTAATTATATAGTAAAAACTTTATGCGTCTTTTCATTTAACCCTTCAAGTACCCGAGTTATAGATCAACTTTATAAGTAAGGGCAGCCGGCAGGGTGAAACTCAACATGTTTGATATTGTACACAACATTGATACCTAATTTAAGGAGCTGACCAACGAAACAATCTAAATATTACGTTAGAGTGGTGAACACATTTTTAGATAATGTTTTACTTGGAATTTACGTTATTGTATGTATGTATGTATTGTTTGTTTGTTTGTTGCCCAACCTCTTGGGGGGCGAGTGGGCCATTTTGTACGTATCGTACGTATGTGTATGTCGACGTTTCTCGCTCGTCGGATCCGCGCCGCGCCCTGCGGGCCCGCCTGGCCCTGCGCGGCCGCGCGCGACCATAGAGCGCGCTCACACTGTCGTGTGCATTTACTTTATTAGAAAATGGTAAAATTGGAAACATCGGACAAAAGATGTCATGGGTCAAAACGTTTCTAATAACCCCACTTACCTACCAAAAAAATTTGTCCGTCAATGTGCCGAAGAACCTGTATAATTAAATGAATGACATGACACTTGATTTATTTAAAAAAACAAATATAATTGTTGGTTCACATTTTGGGGTATCCTGTGCTTTCCACAGGACGAACGAGATTCAGACTTAGTCATTTTCACCAACTTTGTCCCATAACGAAACACTAACGAAATTTTTGTAACGAAACTCTAAATATGTAACGAAATTGTATTTATAAAGTAACATTCACATGGCTTGCATTTTAATGGATAGGTAAATAAAAACACAAAATGTATTGAATAACCAAAATTTATTGGATATTGTTGATTCAGTTGAATCTTGCAAAAATATAAAAACCTACTTCAAAAATGTATGAAATAATAATTCTTTTCGGACAAAAGCAAGCAAAAAAATTATGGATGAAAGAAAACATAAGTGGATAAAATCCTTTTATGCTTTTGTGACGCTTTCAACTCCAGGGTCCTAAAAGAAATATTATTTCATACATATTTGAAGTGGGTTTTTATATTTTTTATAAATGTATGTATGTATTTTTTATATGTATGTATGTATTTTTTATAAATAATGTTATGTTGAGAAAATTCCAATATGCATGGAGCTTTATACTACAAAGATTTCATTACGTAACGAAATATAACGAAATCGTAATGAAACGTAACGAAATTTTTTGCAAAAAATATCCTAAAGATTACTTCCCTGACAACAATAGAACCAAAACATTACAAAAACACTAGATAAACGTAAGATCTATGACATATAAAATCGGGATCAATATTCTAGAATAACTTTCCGGGAAAAGGTTGTGTTTTAGTCCAGCGTAACGAAACTTTTTTCACTTTTTTGAAACGACATTCTTACCTGAACTGCTCTCACTGCTTCCAAAGACGCCATTGCAATTTTTTCGCCCACCAATAAACATCGGGCCGTTGTTTCCAACCGTATGACTTAAAGCAGCGTTCAATATCTCGATAAATCACTGCCCAAAAGCGTAACGAAACATTATGTAACGAAATTCTAAAAAAAGTGCGACATGCAAAAAAAAAAAATCATTTCGAGAAGAATCGAAGATATATAGTCCTAATTGATAAAGAAATGTAAAATAGAACATTACTCTGATTGGTTTAATATGTAAGTAAATTAATAGAATAATAGAAACTATTTTTAAAAAATGTCTAAACCTGCAAAGGTCGAGAGTGACATGACGATTTTTGTATGGACAGCAAAATCAGGGCTTCGTTAATCGTACAATTGCCAATTAATTAAAAGAAGTAGAGCTTATACACTATCAATTCCCAACGAATAAAAATATTTTCTGTTAAATGACATTTAATGTTTATCAAATAAACAAGGAAATATAATTAATTTTTCAATTTAGAAATTGCGACAAAAAAATTTTCTCAAAAGGACAAAGTTGGTGAAAATGACTCATGAGGGAAGGCTTCTGTTTGATTATTTTATTCATGTTCATGTCTCAAGCTGTAATACGTACTATATTAAAAATGTTGCTGGGCCTATACATATATTTCATTTTGTAATACCATGTTGTTCTAGATGTAAATTCCTGTTTGTTTTTCCAAATTCGAAAAATATTAATAAATTAAAAAACTATGATTATTATAAAAAATAAAATAATACCATCTTACAAAACTATCACGACTTAAAATAATTGAGTATTTCAGGCAGTTTACTCTTAAAATTAATTTAATAAGAATTCCAATTAATTAGATTAGATTCCAATTGAATCAGTAATAATCGTGTGTTATTGCTTTACAGTTTTTCGGGAAACAACATTCGGAAAAAATAACTAGTCCGACTCGTGTCGCCACCAAAACTCCGCAGAACGCCCTCTCAGTCTGCGCTCGACCGCTAGCGCGAGAGCGAGGGAGTGAGCGATACCACACGACACGCTAGCCGCGGCTCGTAGGATAATATGAATAAATCAAAAGGCTACTAAACAAAACACTTAGGTACCTTTCTTTGTCTTTCAGCAATGAAAATAAAAAAGAGTTTTAATTTGACTTTCGATTTTTACACCCTGGACGGGTGACACAATAATGACGTTATTTGACATCTGGATTAATTAATAGGTAAGAGCCGAAACGAAACGTTGCACATTGCCACGTGCGCTATGGCTTGCGGTGCGGCAGCCATGTGTTAACTTGTGCGTTCGAACGCGCACTGACCTTGAGCGAGTAATCATCACAACAGAAAAATAAAAAGCAATGGATTAACATTTTTATTTCCAAATATATTAAATTAGTACAACAACCAACAAAGAGTGACAAACCTCTTGACTTAGCTCATTATTCACACTTATGTAACATTGCAAGCGACTGACTGTCTGCTGACACTCGCACCTCACAGCTCACACTACCGACAACCGACAGACAATCCCGGCGCGCACATTACATTATATACTATTACTAATTGAGTTCAAGAGTAATCTTTCTCTTCTCCTGTATAAAAGTTCTGTGAAAATATTTGAAGAATGAATAGGTACCCAAATAGCAATGATAATGTGAAATAGATAAGTACGAGGTGGTTGCGTGGGTGGTTGAGCGGTGCTCACTCAATGAGCTTCTTGGCCTTGAAGTAGCGGCGCAGGTAGAGCACCTGCCACGTGGCCAGCCCCAGCAGGCACAGCATCGAGAAGATGCTGAAGAACAACACTCTGTTGTTGGTGGACTCTGCAATGAGACAGACAAGCTCGCGTGAGAGACGCGTCGCACTCTCGCACGTCGCCCGCCCGCTGCTGTGTTGTATACGTTACCGTTGGTGTCGCGCATCTCCTCCTCGCGGCGCCGCATCAGCGTGAAGTCCTGCACCACCGCCTCCGATAGGTCCTCCAGCCGCTTCAGCTCCACCTCCATAGGCTTCAGCTTCGACGCCTCGCCGATCTGAACGCACGCACACACACACACACACTCCTTCAGAATATAACATGGCTGCTATCCAATCAATTCTACTTTCTGCCGCACTCGCAAACGCTACTTCAATTAGGAGCCATCGTTAAATGAACTCAGCACACAATTAAGATGAGGATGATGGTAGAATTATTTCATACAAACTATTGCAAAATATTCTTCTTTCCTTTCTAATTACATAATCTAAATGTGATCACCTCAAAGTTAACAATAATCTAGATCTTAGGCTTGTGTTACACGTTGCAGCAAAATCTTTAAACAATTTTTTTTTTAATTGAAACTGCCACGATTCGCTGCGTCACCTACAACATTCGTGATGTCAGCCCATAACACCGGGTGAACTAGGTGCCATATCAATGCTTCCCTTCATTCGTGTCGGCTAACTAGACGGAAAACACAAACTATTTACATATAGCCGTTTCGACCGACGCTTCATTCAGTGCGGTGGTACCAACCCGGGCGGGTTGGACCCAACCACTAGGTGGTTGGGTTCAACCCGCCCAACCACCTAGTGGTTGGGTTCAACCCGCCCGGGTAAGAAGGGAAGGGACCTACAGTTTAACGTGGAATCCGAACCACGGTCAGCCTCCAACGGTCGAGCGGTCACCCATCCAAGTACTGACCGCGCCCAGCGTTGCTATTGATTGTTAAATCAATAGCGACAGTCGACTGTCTGCACCACTGAGCTATCGAGGCTGACCAGTTACCATTAAGGCCTAGCAATTGTTCCTTAATATACAGGGTGTTAAAACGGCGAGTACATTAATTTCGCCAGCGCAATCCTCATGTTTTTCCTAGACAAAATAGCTAATAAAGTTTTTCTCTAAAGTGTCTAGTTTTCGAGATATTAATTTTTGAAATGTATGTTTTCGTCTAGTGTAATTAACGCATTGTTTACGCTCCGCACCCTCCGCCTGCCGACCTCCTGTCCTCCACTCACAAAGCTAACCCCCGCCCCTCCCGCCAACACCTCCGTCCGAGGCTCACCCGCTCTTCCCCCCTCCGTGCCGCCCTGTTGTCATTAGATCATTTTTACACTAAAATAATCAATTAGTTTGTATGAAAACTGTAACTTTTTATTTAAAGGGAATTCAGAAAAAAGTTATGTGACTTTTTTGTTACTCTTGATCCCTTTCCTAAATTTAATGTACCCGCCGTTTTTACACCTGTATAATTAATAAGATAAAGATGGCCTGGAAAATTATTCAAGAAGAAACAGGCAAATCTAGGATTTAAAAATGAGATTTGAAATTATATTGGATAATACAAATTGCCAGTCATGTGAATAAATTCTTTCCACAATAGCCCATAGTACTAGCCTCTAAGTCTCAGGTCTAGTTTTTTTTTCCTTCTACCTGCAATCAGCCTTTATCAGGTTTGATGGTATTGTTTAAGTGACGCGGGGAAGCTGCCATCCATTGACAACAGCCGCCATGTTCCTTCCATCTTCCTATTTAAACAGGAGTAGGTTGTTCCTTTTGAGTGGGGCGATGTCGTCCCTTGTATTTAGGAGCTATAGTGCCAGCGGGTTCACATGGTGCTGCAGACGCAATTTGTAACTTTCCAGCCGGTTTTTCACTTCCACCTTCACTGTTACCATTTCCAGGTACTCGTGGACTTCACTATTTTTGGTGTACCATGTGGCACCCACCGCAGATTCCGCGTAGAACCTTGTTCTGGAATCGTTGGAGAATTTCCACGTTTTGATGTGCTGGCAGATCCCCATAGTTCGATGCCATACGTCCACACCGGCTTGAGGATTGTTTTGTACACAAGGAGTTTATTAGTGAGTGAAAGTTTGGACGGTCTATCCAGGAGCCAGTGGAAGTTCCTATATTTGTGGTTTAGTTCCTCTTTCTTCGCTGTGATGTGGTTCTTCCAGGTAAGTCGTTGGTCCAAGTGACATCCGAGGTACTTTACACTAGTTTTATGCGGCAGTATATTACCTTTGAGCCTGATCGGTGGACAGTCGCCTTGTCTTAACGTGAATGTAATATGTATTGATTTGGTAGCTCTAACTTGTATGTGCCAGGTATCCAGCCAGTGGTCTACTTTCTCAATATGGTTTTGTAGTATTATTGAAGCTATTGCTGGGTCTGAACTGCTCGTTAGAAAAGCTGTGTCGTCTGCGTATGTTGCTCCGAGTATATGGTCTGATTCGAGAAGATCAGCTGTGAAGATGGTGTACAGTACAGGACCAAGAACAGATCCCTGTGGAACTCCGGCTCGACAATTTCGAGTAGTGGATTGGTCTTCATTATATTTGACTTAGAAGAGCCGGTTCTCCAGATAGGATTTTATCAGCATTAACACAGTTTTTTATCTTGTACTGAAGTCCCTTGTGCCATACGCGATCAAAGGCCTGTTGGATATCTAGGAAAACCACTGAGCAGTATTCCTTCTTCTCGAGAGACTGTCGTATCTTTGTGACTATGCGATGACCTGTTCTATGGTTGAGTGGCTTGATCGAAATCCAAACTGATGATCCGGTATGATACTCTCTCCTTTTAGTAGCGGTTTGAGTCTACCGAGGAAGATTTTTTCAAAGAGTTTGGATAATACTGGCAGCAAACTTACGGGCCTGTAGGATGAGACATCAGTTGGCGGCTTACCAGCTTTGTGTATTAATATGATCTGCGTTATTTTCCACATAGAAGGAAAGTATCGTATTCTTAAGATAGCATTAAAGATAATTGTTATCATTACTATTCCTTTTCTCGGTAGCCTTTTTAGCAGTTCTGCAGGTCAGGATCAGGTCTCAGGTCTAGTAAAGAAGTATTGTTGAAACTAACTTGAAGCGTTTATCCCTCAAATATCGGAATCAGCAATATTTGCACCTGTCACATAGCTGAAGATTACGAGAGCAAGCCGAGGGTTCTACACTGGCGCCATTATTGTTTTACGAGTAACTTATATTTACGACATCTCAAGTGTGATGGTTGCAGCAGCATTACTTTCTTTCACTAGTTCAGCGGTTGAACTAATCGGGTGTACTAGTGAGACTGATCCCTTTTTTCATTTCAATAGCAGTAAAACACATTTTATGAAACAGATAGTTATGTTTTTGACATGGAATCAAATGACACATCTTACCCGCACCTATTGTGACGTTGCGCGGTAGTCACTGGAATTTTTTTTTTTTTTTTTTTTTATTTAGTTTATTTTTAGGGCTTTTAACAATAATTTGTTAATATCAGCCCCATAGTACTCATCTTCTCCATCCCTTAGGGCCCAGAGTCCCTAAGGTATAGAGAACGCTCCACAAAGTTCAACACAATTACTAAATCCCTCTCACTTGGGCTCGCCAACAGTTTATGTATGCTAAAAAACAAATTGAGTCTGTCCACTCTAAGTGACGTCTGTAATTCCGTCCGTAATTCCTCGTTCTGACCACACTCCATCAGCAAATGGTACATGTCATCCTCCTTGTTACACCGATCACAATTTGGAGAATCTCTCTTTTTCATCAGGAATTTAAATTTATTCAATGGAATGTGGCCAGAACGAAGTCTTAGAGCTAGCACTATTTCAGGCCTTCGTAAATTACACACCTGGAACCAGGGAACCTGTGGAGGTTCGGATTGTAAGGTTTTGTACCATATTCCACTCTGTACGGATCGACTGTCAAAATACTCTTTCCATAAATTTTTACATAGCGTTTTTACTTCTGGCAATCGATCCATACAGAATGGTTTACATGTTACAGTGGGGCATTCAACATAAATAGCTTCTTTTGCTAATTTGTCCGCTGTTTCATTGCCTACAATACCCACGTGAGCTGGAATCCACTGAAATTTAATAGTCCTGTTGTTATTTACCAATGAATTGAAGATTTCGAGGATATTGTACGCAATGGCTCTTCCTCTTATACCCTTCGCACAGCCCATCAGGTGTTGTAATGCACTTTTAGAATCCGAAAGAATTACAATGTTTTCGTGTGCAACTGAAACAGCATATGACAAAGCCTCAGAAATTGCAATTAATTCTGCTGTCATGATAGGAATGTTTTCTTCGATTTTTAATTTAATACCTAAATTAATTTGGGGGTCAAAAAATGCAACACCTATCCCGGCTCCATCCTTAGAGCCATCCGTATACAAATGATAAAACTGTTTATATTCGTTTGACAGCATGTGTTCTGCTTTATTTTGCAGTTCAATCGTATTGCTTTTTGATTTGTTAACATCCGAAACTGAAACGTTTGTGCAATCTATAATGGGAATCTTGGATACCCATATATTTAAAGAAAACATTCCTAAAATATCACTATTTTCTACTGTATAATTTTTCATTAAATCGTGACAATTTACCAATAAAGGAATTTTTCTACTCCTCCAATAAGAATTTTCCTTTATCACAGATAAATCTTCTAAAATGTCAACAACAGGATTTTTAAAACGGGATATAAATCTTAAGTATTGTTTGGAGCCTAAATATTGTCTCCTTACATGAAGAGGTTGAATACAAATTTCGTTTTCCATTACATGGATTGGTGTCGTTTTTATAAATCCACCACATATTCTTAAAGCTCTATTTTGGACAACATTTAATTTGTCTAGATGTGTTTGTGCACAATTACCATACAAGAAAGAACCATAATCCAGTCGACTACGTATGAGTGCAATATATAACCTTCTTAAGTGAGTTGGGTGTACACCCCAGGACGAACTAGCAAGTACTTTCAAAATATTTATAAATTTTGTGGATTTAGAGCAAATTTCATTAATGTGTTGGCCCCAACGAAGTGACTGGTCTAACCACATACCCAAGAATTTAACACTAGGTACTTTTTCTATTGGATTGCCATTAACATTAATGTTTATAATAGATCGTCTACATCCTCTAGCAAATAAACAAACTTGAGATTTGGCTGGAGATATTTCCAGGCCAACATCACCCAAGTGTTTGACCATTATAGATAAAGACTCTTCTAAACATAAAGCAGCCTGTGTCAAATTTTTGTTTGTTGTATAAAGAACATAATCATCGGCATACTGTAAAATAATTATGTTGGTAATATTTCTACAAATTTCTGCTGTAACTATATTAAATAATAAAGGCGACATAGGATCCCCTTGTGCGAGACCTTTATTGCAACATCGAGATATTAATTTATTTCCTTCAACAATCATTTGCAAATGTCTTTCTTTCAACAAATTCCAAATATACTGATAAATAAATTTTCCAACATTAATTTTTTTAAGAACAGAAATAAGAGCTGGGATATTAACGTTATTATAAGCACTTTCGATATCAACGAAACAAGCAAGAGTGGGTTTATTTGTAGTTTGTCCAATATGAATATTAGTAACTAATCTGGATAGATTATCCAAGCAAGATTGACCTCGCCTGAACCCCGTAGTAGATTGAGAAAAGAGCCTCTGTCTTTCTGTAAACCATTCTAGTCTTCTTGTCAAAATCAAGTTAAACATCTTACAAGGACATGACATAAGAGAGATCGGTCTTAAAGATGATACCAATGATGGATCTCTCCCTGGCTTAGGGATAGCGATAACTCTAATTCGCCTCCACTGTAATGGTACATCACCAGTTTTAAAAATTATATTATACATATTAACTAATAACAATTTGCCAACATCTGGGAGATGAGAGATCATCGAATAACTAATATTGTCTATTCCAGTAGCAGTGTCCTTCACCTTAAGTACATTATTTAGTTCAGTCACTGTGAAGTCCACATCCAGGTTGCCAGAAGTATCATCAACAGAGATTGGTGGGTCTTCCACTGTATCCGGGGCTAGACTGCACAATAGTTTTTCAGCTTGCTGATCACCGATGTGAGCATTACCAGTTCGAACTCCTTTTATCCATCGCATTTTGCGCCACATCTCTGACAGTGTAGTTCGACTATCTAAGCTATCGCAAAAATCAGTCCAGCCTTTGCGACTAGCTTTTCTTATTTCTCGCCGGGCTTCTGACAGCTTCTCTTGATACTTGTCGTAGTTCTGCGGTGTGGGGTTGCGTCTGAGGAGACTCAATGCAAGTCTTCTTTCAGCTACAATTTTGGAAAGTGAAGAACTCCACCAGGACTTTGGTCTAAATTTAGATTGTGGGTTATTATTTAATTTAATCCAGGGAATACTCTCCTCTGCTGCTTGATCAATTTTCTCTAATAATAGGTCATACGCTTGTTGAGTATTGGAAGGAAGCATCAAATTCATCAAAGAATATTCTAATTTATCTTGATATTTTTTCCAGTCCGCTTTTTTGAAATTTCTTCTTCTCAGAATAGAGTCATTCGTATCAGTTCCTGTTGTAACCTTTATAAAGAAGTGATCGCTGCCAAGAGTTTCATTAATAGTTCTCCAGCTGCAAAGTAAGGTTATGTCTGTAGTACAAAATGTAATATCGGGAGAAGAGCATTGAATATTATTATTAACCATTTTCATTCTTGTATGACACCCATCATTCATAGATACAAATTGATTATCTAAGCAAGCGTTGTAAATGTATTCTCCTCTTGTATCAGTTTTATAGGACCAGTTAGAATGGTGTGCATTGAAGTCTCCGGCGATTATTGTTCCAGCACACCATTGAGAAAATAGGTTCTCCCAATCGGACTGCGACGTTTGAGTTGATGGTGGGCAGTAGACAATAATTATATTTCTTATCGGCGAACAGTTTAGCAATTCCAATCCCAATATTTCAATTCCAGAGTTCAAATTATTAATTTTCAAATTTCTAGTAGCAATGGATTTATGTGTTAAAATACAAACCCCTCCATACGAGTCAGGTCGATCTTTTCTAAAAATGTTGTAACCATTTATTCTGAATACCTTTTCTTCATTCAACCAAGTTTCGCTTATTAAACCAATATGTGCCTTTTCTTGGTTAAATATTTGATCTACTTCTGTCTTTTTCGGCATTAAACTGTTCGCATTCCATTGTAGAATTTTTAAATTATTAGTTTTATTTTGTCTAGACATTGTTAGTAAATAAACTTAACAACGAAGATTCTGAAATATATTCTGTCAACATACTGAAAATCTCTTTAACTGCAACTTTGAAAATTTCTATAATTTTCTCTCCCCAATTTTCTGAAGCCATTACAATTTCCTGAATACGCTTCAGGACTCTGTTCCATCTCTCCGAAGTATTTCTTCTCTCAGGTATTTCTGGTTTCTCCTTATTGCTTGTGCTCTCGTCTTGAGTCGGAGGAAACATTTGTTTCTTAGTACTCGGGCCTGTCTTTACTACGCTAGCATAATCTCGCTTAGATTGTATTGAATCTGTAGATCTATGCTGATGAACATATTGGGAGGATGGAAGAGCGAAGGTGCAGGGATGGGCGCTCGTAGAAGGTATGGGGGCTGAAGAACGATTTTGAGGGGTCGTAATAGCTGGAGGGGTCGTAAGAGATGGAGGGGTCGTAACAGCTGGAGAGGTCGTAAGAGATGGAGGGGTCATAATAGATGGAGGGGTCTGGTCAGACTGAGTAGACAGTTGCTTGTTTACCTGCGGATTTGTCATATTTCTTGTAAAGCTGCGTTTTTGGAGTGCCATTTTATAGGTGCAGTTACATTTTGACATAATGTCTCGAACCTCTTTTTCTTTGATAAATACAGGACAAACTTTGGACAGTGCCATATGATTACCTCTGCAATTTATACAAACAAAGTCCAACGTTTCGCAATTGTCATGTTTGCCACCACATTTTGGGCACACCTTCTTATCTGTAGGGCACATTTTACGTGTGTGCCCAAACCGCCAACATCCAGAGCACTGGGTGACTGGAAAAGTATACGCCTCCACAACACATCTGCTGTCAAAAGTGTAGACAAATTTGGGTAACACTGCTCCTTTAAAACAAATTCGAATAGCTTCACTCTCTGACCATTCTCCGTAGGTAATTTTCTTCTGTAGTCTCTTCACCGAAACTATTTCTACTTCCGACTTCATTATTTCCATAATTTCTTTCTCTTCAATGCCAATATCAATATTCCTTACAACTCCGTAGGAATATGGCACTTCATCAACTCGCACACAAGTCATTCCGTTTTGTTTCAGGACTTGGCTCTCCATGAGTTTTGAGATAGATTCGCTCGTACCACAGTGAATTAGTGCTTTAAATGGGGATGTATACTTCACTTTTAAAATTTCGGAAATATTCGCAGTCTTTAGTAATTTGGCTAAACCAATTTGCTTCGGTAATTTTTCCTTGCAACTAATTTGCACCTGTCTAGATGTATCATGCTCTCTCTTATTTTCATCAATCTGAGATGGTTTCCTTAAAACCTTTTTGCCTTTCTTACTGACCATTGTGAAGTCTTCATCTTCTTCTTCTTCGGATGGTAGCCGTGGACGTTTTCCTCCATGATTTTTCGATGGTTGTTGAAGTTCCGTGTCTGAATATATCTCATCACATTGGATATCTTCGTGCACTTCCAGGTTGGGCGGCAGACCGAGAGACCCTTCAGGGTCATCTGAACTCATCCTCACAATATTTATTAAATTTTCAAAAAAATTAACCTCAAAATGTCGTACGTATAATTGACAGGTCTTTTTTCGAATCCACACTGGAATTTGAATTTGACCATAATGCGTAAATAGTAACGTGGGAGAAGTGCTATATCTTGTAATGTATAATAGCTAGGAGTATGTTTGATATACCATCATACTATAGAAGAAAAATTTTGTAAATTATGTGTTAAATGAAAATATTATTTATATTTAAAGATGTGATATATTAAGTCATAAGTTTCAAGTTTCCAAATGAGACTAATATAAGCCAAGTAATAACGAAACATGTTCCGAGAGAATTGCTACATCTCTGAAAATATACAAGCTAAAAGAAAGAAAGCCTTTGAGAAGGTCGAGGCGTGAGACGGATCGAGCGGTCGAGGGGTCGCGAGGTCGATGGTCGAGGGGTCGTGTTTTGACATTTCATTCCATGTTCGACAGATGTCCACAAAAAGTGATTTGCCTAGGACAGGATTTTTGTTATAATATGGTAGGTAAGTATCTAAAGTTTGATTTTACATGGTTTTGAAAATCATATCCCTATGTAACGCCCCCCACTGTCAATACACTGGGTAAACCGAATTCTGGCGTTTGTCATGGTTTTTTGAAGATAATGAGGTCCATCGGTCCATGGATTGCAATGCAACAATCTGTTATTAAATGGGTGAATCAAATTTTTCTTGTTTTTGTTATCTGTCTGAAAACAAGTATTATCTTGATAAATTCACCTTATTTTAATAGTTACAGCAACTCTCAGATAAGTAATTGATTAATAAGAAAGAACCTGCACAAATAATTTTGAGTAATTAAAAAAAAAATATAGGTTACCCTGGGGATAACCCCCTTTTTCCATACAAAACTGGGGACAAAATTGTCCCCTGGGTCACCCCTAAAAATTTGGTTAATGTTTTATTTTAAGAAATTATCTTCTTTTATTTCAATTGCCTATCAACGAAGTATTATATACTTATTGAATTTCAACTAAGTAATAAATTGTAATAATTTTTTTTTTATTTGTCTTTGCAGCTGGTTTTTACGTTACAAGAAAAAGTTGATTCACCCAAATTCAAACAAAACGAACATTATGCACACACATAATTATAATGATGACATATTCAAAGCTGATGAAAACGTATCATTAAAACTTGCTAATGAATTAACTTTTCTTGTAATGTTTGATAAAAGTATCACTTGGAAAGCACACATAAACTCGCCGCTTGTTATGCTACGAGTATCAAACAAATTCAAGAACTATGCAGAACTCACTCTGCAAAAATGGTTTATGATGCCTATTTTGAGAGCATCATGTCATATTATGGTCTCATGTTTTAGAGAAATTCAGCAAATTGTATATTTGAATAGGAAAAATAGAGATACTTGTAGGATAGCGTTAGGGGGGATAGGAATCATGACTTTACCAAATGCATATTGGTACCAGAACATAATGCTATGCCAGAAAATATATTCATGATTCCTCTCTCAATTGGGACGATCATACCCACAATAAATAATGTAAGAATAATGTACAATTAGTAAGACATAGATTATCTAAAACTTCAAAAAATTTCCTAAGTAATTGTGTTGATTTTATAATAAACTGTTGTTAGAGGCACAAACAAATTAGGCAAGATTAATTTTAAACAACAAGTGAAACTCATGTTAACTAAAAAGAGTTATTACCACTGTTAACTACTCACGCATAAGTGTTCCAAAACTGGAACGGCACCGAAAGGTGACTGAAACGTCGCATTCCAATTTTGGAACGGCGAAGTGGCCAGCTTTCGACATTGAAATACAAGCTCTTTCAACATTGGAATAAGGCTCATTATACTTCTAAATAACTATATCTGATTCACCTTGGCGCCAGCCTAGTGCAAACAATTTACAGATTCCTCAGTAGATTTCGAGATTTGGTGATGGACGCAATGTCACTATGACGGCGGCCACCTCAAACAAACACGATTTTGCACAACTGATACGGTGATGGCTGGGCATGCATGGGACACAACACAAACTCGCATGGGGGAAACCAAAAATTACACAGCAATCAATTTACATTACCCATTTCTTATTAATGGGGAAGAGAACATGAAAAGAAAAAAATACATGTTGTAGCCATTATCGAGCTAGTGGGTACTAGTGTGTATAGCATGGACGGCCTAACCTGAGGCGAACACACGTATGCACACAAATGCATTTCTCTAATACAAATGCTTGAAATGCACCTATACATGGCTTGAGCACTACTACACTCGCATAATTTTATGCTCACCGTCATGCGTGAATGTATTTGTACGCCTCAGGTTAGAACGAACGACCTATACTTATGTATAAAGGTTGAGTAGAGTGCTGTCTCACGGTGCTGGTAAACGAGTGCTTAGTAGCACATAGGAAGAGGACAGACGTACCAGCCGGCGCGGACAGTGCGACACACACGACGCACTGCCCGTGCTGTGCTGTAGCGGTCGGTGGTAGGACAGACAACAACAATCAGATGCTTCATTTTGCACCAGTTTTGTTGTGTTTCGGAATTGTCATCTTTAGAATAGAATAGAAACTCTTTATTGCACACAATGGAAAGAAGAACAGTACACGAGTAGAAACAAAAAATACAGGCATATACATAAACATACATATAAGTATAGAACATAGATACTACATACAAATAATACATACTATACTATAATAATCCACAAGTGAATAATGCGGCAGCGAGTTCCATAGACGAGCAGAATAAACAGTAAGTGAATTGGTGCAGAAACCAGAAGTGTGACGTGGAATCCCTATGTTTATCATCACTAGAGTGGAGAAGAGGGCCGTGAGAGGATAGGAGGAGGAAGCGAGAACGAAGGTAGTCGGGAGCATGCATTAGGATTATTTAATACGCCATATAAAAGACTAAGGATATGACAGTTCCGGAGCGAATCGGCAGTACCGAGCCAAGCTCAGTAATGGGAGACATGATCGTACTTACGCCGACCAAATATGAAACGGATGCATAGATTCTGCAAGTGTTCAAGCTTGTCAAGAAGAATTTCAGTCAAATTCAGGTATCAGACATCCGCATTGTCAAGAATTGGGAGGAAGAGAGAGTGTGCTAGAGCAATCTTGGTGCAAACTGGGAGAAAGTTCTGTAGGCGTCTCAGGGAGCACAAAGCTGGAGAAGCAAAGACCTTCCGACTGACCTCATTAACCTGAGGCACCGACGACAGTGTTTGGTCCATGAGGATGCCCAGGTTTTTTACTTAGAGAACGGAATTAAAATTCTATTATATTATGTAACCAACCGCAGGCAAGGTGACAGTGTCAAACTTTGACAGTTGTCTTGCACTACCAACAATCATTCCCTGCAATTTAATGGGATTGACGTTGAGGCCAAAATATTTCGTCCATGTGTGCACGCTTTGCAAGTCATCCTAAGAAATCTAGTCAGCGCACCGTGGTTCGCTAAAAATGCTGAAATACACGACTACCTTGATGTGCCAACAATAAAGGAAGAACTCTACCAACGTAACATCAGCTACAGCAAGCGCTTATCACATCACCCCAATCAACTTGCAGCAAGCCTGCTGAATACAACAGGCAATGTGAACAGACTAAAACGGACAGTCTTTCTCGAAATACCTAACTGAGGAGACTGAGGAAGCTGTACCTACTACCATATGGGGAGCCGCATTGATGGATGTGACACCTTCACACATCACATCTAATAAAAGTCATCCGACTGATTGTAGATGAAAACTGAAAAGAAAAGAAAAATGTGTGCACGCTTTGCAAGTCAAGGTTCATGCTATTGATTGTTTGGGTAAATTATTCATAGTCGCGTGTAAGTAAAGCTGCAAGTCATCGGCGTACGAACAGGTGGTAGAGAGATGCTAAAAGTTTGGTAATGAGATTTATAAATATAAAAAACAATAAAGGAGATAACACACCACCCTGGGGTACGCTAGCAACGAGGTTATTCCAGCTAGAAAATTAATTTTCTGTTCCAACACACTCCTGATGCCCGCGAAGATAAGACTCGAACCAGTCAAGTGTCACCGGAGATAGGTTAAGAGAATGCACGATACCCATCATTATATAAAAGTCAACTGTGCTGAAGGCATTACTGAAATTTATTTATTTATTTATTTGTTTTAGGTACTTTCACAGAGAAGTTGACACAACACACGGCTTATCTACAACAGTTTACAGGAGCAGTCAACTCTCCAAAATAAAGTACACAACATGCTAACTAACGTGCTAACGAAAAACAATGTTGACTACCTATATATTTTCAGTATAAAACCATAAACAATCTCTAAACTATGAAAAATTTAAATAAAAACAAAGCAAAAAAGGAAAATAAACAAGATATAAAATTTGATGTCTGGCTAAATCTACAATTTTGATACCTATAATTAATTACCTTCAGAAGATAAGTTAGACAAAACTGTTGTCACACTTTTTTTAAACCGAGCTACGGAGTAATGATATATATCTATATCTGCATCTTTATCCCTGATAATTTCGTATGTACGACAAATACGAAGAATAGGACTAAAGTACGCCATATTATTTTTACATGAGGGTAAGTAAAACATTCTAGGACGTCTGATTTGTCCTACTCTCGTATTGAAACATATCTTTGACAATATATTGGTCTCAAGCCTAGCGTGAATAACATTATACAGGCACATAGCATCAAATACGTCGCGTCTGACAACTAATTTAACCATTTTAAATTTATTTAACCTATCTTCGTATGTTACGAGCCTTCTTCTATGCCCATATCTGTATGACACGGATCTCTATAATTTTTTCTGTACTGATTCAATGCGATCCCTGTGGACTGCATAGTGAGGCGACCATATAACTGAAGCATACTCCAAACGACTTCTGATCAAACTGTTATATAAATATATTATGCTATGAGGTCTCTTAAAGCCTTTTGTAATTCTGAGAATAAAGCCAAGGAGCTGGTTAGATTTCTTCGTAATGACTGTACAGTGCTTACCCAAGGTTAATTTCGCATCAAGCAACACTCCAAGGTCTCTTGCCAAAGTCTTGCGTTCTAGAATATGGTCATCTAGTTTATAGTTATAATTAAGTACATTGAATTTACGAGTGAAAGTTATAACAAAACATTTTGAGACATTCAAAAACATATGATTTTTCTTACACCATTCAGATACAATATTTAAGTCTAGCTGCAAGTCCATACAATCATCGGTACTGCAGATAGCTTTAAATAGTTTTAAGTCATCCGCGTACAGTAAGCAGTTACAAGAAAGTGTAGAAATGAGATCATTGATAAATATTATAAATAATAAAGGCCCCAAATGTGAACCTTGAGGCACGCCGGATGTAACTGTAACAGGTGGTGAAGTAAATCCATTAATTGCCACAATTTGACTGCGATTGCTGACATACGAAGTAACCCATCGCAGTAAGCTGCCGTGAATTCCATAAGAAGCAAGTTTCAAAATCAGTAGTCTATGATTAACCTTATCAAAGGCTTTCCGGAAATCAGTGTAAATGGAATCGACCTGAACGCGAAAATTGAAAGTTTCATATATGTAAGTAGAGTACTCGATCAAGTAATACAATAACTGTGAGTTCTTTGTTTTCCATACTAAGACGACGAGGATATCTCAGTGATTTTGACTAGAGCAGTAACGGTGCTGTGACAGGGACGAAAACCCGACTGCATTGGGTTCAACAGGTGATTATCGGAGAGGAAGCCAGCTAACTGCTGGTAAACGATACGTTCTAGGACCTTGGATAGAATAGGTAAAATCGATATCGGAAGGATATTGATTAAACGAGGTTGGATTACGTGTTTTGGGGAGAGGAATAACAAATGCTTTTTTTCCAGGCAGTAGGGAAAAAGCCGCATGGAACGCAAAGAAGTAAGTCGTCAAGACATAAGCTATCGGGTCCTACCGCCTTTGTTGATATGCATTTGAAGATTTTTCTAACCTCACAGTCACTTGACAGAATACAAGTTTTATAATCCGGAGTTGGCAATTGAGAAAGCTGGTTCAAAGTTTGGGAAATAACCACTTCATCTATGACAGGGGGAGAAGAGAAATGCGTGTTAAGAGCATTTAGGTAAATGTTGTGACTACAGTCAGTTGACTGTTTGCCGACACCAAGAGTAGGCGTCCACCATCACCTAGAGACGACGAAGTCGGCTTTACTTTTCCTGACAGAAACGCAAATATCCTGCCCTGTCGATACTACTCACCTGCCAACGTACAACGGACCGTCTTGAGGTCTCATTGCGGAGAATGGCCCACCCGCCTTCCCAAGAGGCTGGGCAGCAAACAACAACAACTACTCACCTTCATTACCCCGGCTACACGGTTTGCATGTTTGCCAGGATGGATATTTGCTGTCGGCGCCTACTATGCCTGGAGGACCCCTAGCTTTCTGTGCTGTGGGTTCATGTGGACTTGGGGACGGTGTCTCGAGTGTACGCCTGTCTTTACAGGTCGCACTCTGGCGACGCGGAGACAGATAGATTATTCGAGCACTTGAGTAGAGCGGCACACGAAGTGCAAGTGCGGTTTCACTCCGCGGATATGGGTATGCTTGGAGATGGGATGCGAGAATACATCCTACCCATGGAGAGAGCTTTACTTCAGTTCGGACGATCCGTCGGAATGCGCCAATGCCGTCGCCGAGGTGGTTCTGGGGAGAATGGAGATTTTCATTCCCAGTGCCCTCGTCTGCCTCGGTGGTAAAAGCCAGCCCTGGTACAGCAGCGACTGTGCCGATGCTGTCGCAGCTAATGGTGCAGCTTATCGTGCATTGTCGTGTGCTCGTGCCAGAGGTGATCCTAAAGTCTCCGAACTAAAGAAAGAATATATTCTTTGTATGTATATCCTCACACACATGCACACACCCTCACACACGCACACACACACCCTCACACACGCACACACACACACAATGTGAAATGTACACATTAAATATTCAAAATTTAAAAACATGTATCAATAAAATACTTTAGGGTAATCTGTTATTGGCCTGTGTTCTAAAAAAAAAAAAATATTATTGTAAAAGTGTATTGTATATATAAGGCTGTTGATTACCTGAAGAAAATAAAATAAAATAAAAATAAAATAAAATAAAATAAAATAAAATATATTCTTTATTGAACACCAATTTATAAAATTAGGTACAATAGGCGAGCTTAATGCCGCGAGGCATTCTATTCTAACTAACCTTTGGGATGTGGGAGAAGTACACGCAGGTGAACAAGAATAGTTTGTGGCAATGTGTTAGGCTGTAAAGAAATATCTATGATAAACCACATATGAATACTACATAAATACTTTAATATGCATATATATGTATATAATAAACTTACATATTATGTACATTAATCGGTGGTACCGTTGTGCAACACAATCAACTAAATGACAGGAGAGTAAGAGAAGGGGAGTAAACATAAGTATGTAATATAAATTGCATTTACTTCGGTAAAGAAAGGAGAAGTTTGTTTAAATACAACCGCCTCTCCAGACCCTGCAAGGGCAAAATTCGAGCATATCGGCAGAGTTGGCGACAGGCTGAATCAGCACCCAACTGGGAGCCGTGAGTTTTGGTCTCATTTTCTTCTCAATTTCTTGCAGTCGAATTTCTGCCGCTCCTCACATCCGCCTGTGCAATGTCCTGGGGGCTCACTTGCTCACTCCGCAAAGGAGAAAGCCGACTTACTGGTATCTCTCTTTGCGGGGAACTCTAACCTGGACGATGGGGGTGCCATTCCTCCATCCATAACTAGGTGTGAGAACTCCATGCCGGAAGTGCAGTTCCAAACTGTGCGGGCAGAGCTTCTCTCCTTAGACACCAGGAAGGCGAGTGGGCCGGACAGGATTCCTGCATTGGTGTTGAAACGGTGTGCTCCGAAGCTGGATCCAGTGCTGACGCGCCTTTCCCGCTTCTCTTACTCCACTTGCCGTGTGCCGACAGCCTGGAAATCTGCGTTTGTCCAAGCAGTTCCCAAAAAGGGCGACCGCTCAAACCCGTCGAACTACTGACCTATAGTGATTACCTCCCTACTCTGTAAGGTGATGGAGTGCATTATCAATGCACAGCTCATAATACGCCTGGAGACGAATAACCTCAATATAAGCAATCGGCAATATGACTTCCAGCCACACCAATCTGCAGGTGATCTCCTAGCGTATGTCACTCACCTTTGGGGGAATCCCTGGCAATTGGCCTCGATATTGCCAAGGCATTTGACAGGGTTTGGCACAAGTCGCTCTTGGGAAAGCTTCCGGCGTACGAACTCTCTTCTGGCCTCTGCGACTGGGTCGCCGACTTCCTACATGGGCGTAGCATTCAGGTCCCAGTGGAGGGTTGCTCGTTGGACGCCATGTCAGTTGAGTGAATTCCAGTGTCATCTGTCTTGTCACCCACACTGTTTCTTCTGCATATCAATGATATGCTGCCACTCGGCAACATACATTGTTATGTGGATGACTGCACACAGATCCTACACCTGTCATCCTTCAGCCAGATGGGATGTTGTGGATGAGAAGAGGCGAAGACTTGTGTCTGAAACGCTTTGGTCTATTTCCGAATGGGGCCGTAGTAATTTGGTCGAGTTCAACGCTTCCAACACACAAGTTTGCGCGTTCAGTGCGAAGAGAACGACGTTCACACTAGCTCCTTCCTTCCAGGGCACTTCGCTAAAATTAAGCGACCACCTCGGGGTCCTCGGAATCGAACTGTCACACGACCTAAACTTTCGGCGCCATTTGAGGGCAAGGCCAAGCTGGCTTCTGAAAAGCTGAGCATACTCAATAAGGTGTGACGGTACTTCACGCCGGGCCAAAGGCTGTGCTTTTGTATCAATCGCAGATTAGGTCCTGCTTTGAGTACTGCTCGCACTTGTGGGATGGCTCAGCTAAATATCAGTTTGCGCCTTTGGATTCGATCCAGCGTCGAGCCGTTAGACTAGTGGGTGACCCCGACGTGTCCCGCGATCTAGAACCACTGCAACGCCGTAGGGACAGATGGGCCAGAACCCCTGGCCCATCCAGTTAGACGGAACTCGGAACCAAACGTTTTTCAAACGGAAGTAATCGGGGTGCTACAAGCGGCAACCGCTGTGACTGAGATGGGCGTATCAGGGTACACTATCAAGATACTCTCAAGACAGCGCAGCGACTCTTATGGCACTGAAGAGCAAGAGGCGTACCTAAGGCCTAGTGCTATAATGTCGTGGGGCCCTGGAGAAGGTTGCAGGTAATAATAACAAGGTGACCCTCCAGTGGATAAAAGGCTACAACGAAGACGACGGAAATGGCAGCGCTGATGACCTCACCCGAAGAGGATCCAGAAATATACCCATAGGAGCGGAACCCGTGATATTGCCGTCAGCCAGCACACAGAGAACTTGGTTGCACGTGTCGACATCACGGAAACAGAGGGACAGATGGAAGGGCCTCTCAGAGTACAGACAGTCGAGAGCTGCTCTTCCTAAACCAGACCGAAGGCTGGCTCGGAAGCTTATAAACCTGACCCGGGCTAAGCTAAGAATAGCCGTTGGTCTGATGAGCGGCCACTGCTCACTAAATAAACATCTACACACAATGGGTATTACGGATAGTCCACTATGCAGAGGATGCTCGGCAAAGGATGAAACGGCCGAGCATGTTTTGTTGGAGTGCAGTGTGCTTGATAAACAACGAAGGGACATACTGCGTTCTCCATCTTCCGTTGCAGCGGTCTGCAGACACCCCGGTCGACTTGTGGCTTTCATGGAAGAAATTTTTTCTGGTATGGGTTGCTGAGTCGGAGGGACCAAAGTGCATGCTCCGACAAGCCAATATCACCTCCGAGAAGCTAGGTGTCATACCACAGACTTCCCTGGGCTGCTGGCTATACTGAACTAGAGGAGAACACAACCGAGGCTGCTATGCGGCCATCTTTCTTACATCCAGTACGGTGGTATCAAGCCAGTCGGCTACAATTTGAGACTACCACCTAGTAAGGGGCAAAGGAAGGGACCTACAGTTTTACAACGGTTCCGAACGGTGAAGCAGCAGGTGTAGGTATGCACGTAAATTTTTTCATCAGAAAAAAACTCATTGGTACACGCCGCCACCCGCCGCTTAGGCGCCACATAGGCTGGCTGGGGTAGCTGGAGATTGCAGGGTTTTGCACAAAGGTCCCCAACGAAGCGGGATTAGTTTGCAGGCCTAGAGCCAACCCCAAACCAAATTAATAACAACAACGCCGTAGGGATGTCGGCGCCCTAAGTGTGTTCTATCGCTTATTCCGTGGGGAATGATCAGAGGAGCTGTTTAACGCGATCCCGCCGTCCCCTTTCCACCTCCGCACAATGCGCACTGGGCAGGGATTGCATCCCTATACGCTGGACTTACCACGGATGCGTACCAATCGGTTCTGCAGATCTTTCCACCACAGAACTGGTAAATTCTTGAACGCTCTCCCTGCCTACATATTTACCCCCAAGTATAGTCTCGGATCCTTCAAGAGAGGCGTGAATAGGCACCTGTCAGACCGGCATGACGTTCGCAATACGACCGAATGTCCATGGGCATCGTTAGACACCTTATGGGTGGCTAAGCGCCACACGGCGCGCTTACTATTAAATAAAAAAATTAAAATAAATTGCTACACCACTGCAACCGGGGAAATTCTGTCAATACGGATAAGTTGATAACCAGGAAGAGAGTAAGAAGTAGAAGGTAGTGCGGGCTTGCTCGGTGCTTACTTGAAAATGTCCTGAGGAGATCGACGTAGTGAGAGGGAATGCTTTGAGCATTCATATGAAAGAAATTAAAGTTGTTTTTGCGTCGTCTAGAGGGAGAGCGCTGCCGGCGCTCACGTCGCTCAGAAATTCATCAGAAGAAGAAGAAGAATGAAAAGAGTAAAAAGTATCATGCGAGTCATCACTTGTGGACATATACTACTATACATATTTAAAGATACCTTATGGGGGGTTAAGCATATTTAAAACATTTGAGAAGCCTACAGGTTAATTTAATACCAAATTGAACAAATTAAACCAGCAAAAATGAACACTTACGCCTTCGTATGTTTTCGCTTCGATTCCAATCTTGATGTTGAGAGAGACGTCCTGATTGACGGCGCGTTGCTCTGCAGCGTGTAACAAAGTAAAGTGCGTTCAGTTCAGTCGCTTCTAACATTCATTTTATTGACATATTGAAACTTGTCATCCTCCACTGTTTGAACAAGGTTAGACTTACTGCATAGCTAGCGAGACATTAGTGAGGAGAGATGAAGAGAGATGAGGGGGTGCTTACGGGGAGCAACCTTGGAGATGAAGCACACCTCGAAGGTGTCGTAGGTCTCCGTGATGAAGGAGAACTTGCCCTTGGTGATGCTCTCCTTCTGCGACAGGATGTGCCCCTTCGAGTCCCGCACCTGAACGTAACCACACTTACTAGATATATATGTAATATATTATTGTACAATATCATACATTATTTATTACCTATTTCTTTTCGTAATAAATTCACATAACAAAATTTAAAAAAAAAACCCATCCCCTTAAAAGTCAAAAATTGTTTCCGTTTAGTTAGTTACTTGAAAACTTTGCGGGACCGCTAAGTAAATAACCGTGCAGCTCTGAGTTTTTATGAGTCATTTTCACCAAACTTGACCCATAACGAAATTTTTGTAACGAAACTCTAAATATGTAACGAAATTTTATTTATAAAGTAACATTCAAATTAGCTTGCATTTTAATGGATAGGTAAATAAAAACACAAAATCTATTGAATAACCAAAATTTATTGGATCTTGTTGGTTTATCAGTTGAATGTTGAAAAAATATAAAAACCTACTTCAAAAATGTATGAAATAATAATTCTTTTCGGGCAAAAGCAAGCAAAAAAATTATGGAGGAAAGAAAACATGAGTGGATAAAATACTTTTATGCTTTTGTGACGCTTTCAAGTCCAGGGTCCTGAAAGAAATATTATTTCATACATATTTGAAGTCGGTTTTTATATTTTTTATAAATAATGTTACGTTGAGAAAATTCCAATGTGTATGGAGCTTTATACAACAAAGATTTCGTTACGTAACGAAATATAACGAAATCGTAACGAAATTTTTTGCAAAAAATATCCTAAAAATTACTTCCCTGACAACAATAGAATCAAAACATTACAAAAGGACTAGATAAACGTAAGATCTATGACATATAAAATCGGGATCAAATTTCTAGAAAAACTTTCCGGGAAAAGGTTGTGTTTTAGTCCAGCGTAACGAAACTTTTTTCACTTTTTTGCTACGACTTTCTCACCTGAACTGCTCTCACTGCTTCCAAAGACGCCATTGCAGTTTTTTCGTCCACCAATAAACATCAGGCCGGTGTTGCCAATCGTATGACTTAAAGTAGCGTTCAATATCTCGATAAATCACTACCCAAAAGCGTAACGAAACATTATGTAACGAAACTCGAAAAAAAATTGCGACATGCAAAAAAATATTCATTTCGAAAAGAATCGAAGAGATATAGTCCTTATTGATAAAGAAATATAAAATAGAACATTATTCCGATTGGTTTAATATGTAAGTAAAATTAATAGAATAAGAGAAACTATTCATAAAAAATGTCTAAACCTGCAAAGGTATAGAGTGACATGATGATTGAGCAAAATCAGGGCTTCGTTAATCGTACAATTGCAAAATAATTAAAAGAAGTAGAGCTTATACACTATCAATTCCCAACGAATAAAGATATTTTCTGTTAAATGACATTTAATGTTTATCAAATAAACAACGAAATATAATTAATTTCTCAATTTAGAAATTGCGACAAAATTTTTTTCTCAAACGGTCAAGTTTGGTGAAAATGACTCTTATATTTTATTTACTTAGCGGTCCTCTGAAGTCTTTAACCCCTTGACTTCAAAGTAATTAATATATGCTTGATCCTACTGTTCCATGCCATTTTCGCTATGCGAAAATTTGCTGAATTTTGAGTGCCCACACACTCTAATAAGTCGTAAAGTAATCCAGTCAAACCAATAACCTCTATTCACACTTGAAAGGCAGTGAAATTCCCCACAAAACGATACACAATAAGTGAGGATTCACTTATTTAGAAGCACAGACGGATTTTTGAACTCACATTTTTAGGGTTCCGTATCCAGTATGTGACCCTATTACTAAGCCTACACCGTCTGTCTGTCTGTCTGTCAAATATGTGTTATTATGGCCAATATAACAAGAAATAAGAAAAATAAGAAAAAGTAAAACATTCACGGGGGTTCCCATAGAAGAAACCAAAAAGTGTATCTGATCATTATTCGCCATCATGTGCAACGATTCCAGAACAAGGTTCTACGCGGAATCTGCGGTGCCACATGGTTCACCAAAAATAGTGAAGTCCACGAGTACCTGGAAATGGTAACAGTGAAGGAGGAAGTGAAAAATCGGCTGGAAAGTTACAAATTGCGTCTGCAGCACCATGTGAACCCGCTGGCACTACAGCTCCTAAATACAAGAGACGACATCGCCCGACTCAAAAGGAACAACCTACTCCTGTTTAAATAGGAAGATGGAAGGAACATGGAGACTGTTGTCAATGGATGGCAGCTTCCCCACGTCACTTAAACAATACCATCAAACCTGATAAAGGCTTAAAAAGGCTGATGGCAGGTAGAAGAGAAGAAAAAAAAAATAAAAAAATATTCGCCATCTACCGAATAGATTAATGAAGCATTTTAACCCATTAAGTACCATGTTCCCATCTGGGACATTTTACTTTTTGCTGAATACCTACCAATACTAATATCATACTACATTTTAATTTTCTTTCCTAACACTATTGTGGCCTCTCACGGTCTATCTGTCAAACCCACTCTGACTCATTTGGAGCTGTCAGTTGAGACGTTACAGGCGAACTACACAGTCGTTTCGGTCAATTGCAGAAAACAGACTTTGCTAATTTTTTAACTTCATGGTGAACTGTAAGTATTCCTATTTTCTTATTATATCTTGTTACGTAGTTCATATATGTGTGAACAGAAACAAAAAATACAAGAAAATGTGTGTTGTTGTTGTTTGCTGCCCAGCCTCTTGGGAAGACGGGTGGGCCATTCTCCGCACTGAGACCTCAAGACGGTCCGTTGTACGTTGTAGAGAGAGTATTCCTATAAGTATTCCTGTAAGTATTCCTATTTTCTTATTATATCTTGTTACGTAGTTCATATATGTGTGAACAAAAACAAAAAATACAAGAAAATGTGTGTATTGCATGTAGTATTTATTTATTTATTGCTGTTCCCAAATGGGAACAATGGTCCCACGATGGAACAATAAACTAAGGTGTATGTTTTTTCAGGGGCATCGTGGCATTATGTCTATGGCATTTAGCGACTGCGAGGACATTGATCATGATATTTTGGAGGGCCACGAATATTAGAGATGTTTTACGTAAAGTAGAACTTCAGTACGTGTCGACGAATACAGAAGAACCTAACTGTACTTCAGCTACGCCGCCTCCGTCCAAGCTTTCGCTTTCAGAAGCTGTTCCTCTGTTCATGTATCATCCCTCCAAGGGTAGGATGAGAAGTGTTCCCGCATCCCATCCCAGTACGGGACTGAGGAGGCGAAGATGGCACCGTGGAGCCCACTAAACAATGATCAGAAGAGCCAAGCGGGGTTCTCGCTATGACTTTATATCCAAAGGGGACGCGTCGTCAGCAGAAGATCCAGCAGAGAGAGTACATGACCGTCTATATCCAGGTCATGCGTCAGGGCGAAGTCGTAGGCGGCTCTCCCCACAAAGTCGATTCTCCTGGAGCCTGGCCACGCCTCGTGATGGGCATTGAAGTCTCCAATAAGAACCAAATCCACGGAGGGGAACCCCTCTTGGACTTTGTCTGCCGCTCCACTCGGGTACTCAAATAACTGAGCTGTCCCCTCATTGTCAGAGTGCGAGCCATGTTGAACAGAGGAACATGGATCATGGATTGATGAAATAAGAAAGTTGATGTACTGGAGCCGTACTCCATAACGCAGTATGAATAATGTTATTACACGTCATGTGCTAGAGAGAACTCCCGACGGTAAAAAAGGAGGTGTTTCGTATGTAAAAAAAATTCAAGAGAGCAGTGTGTTGACAAGGAAAAATTTTCAAAAAAAAATTCATGAAAGACAAGGGATTACATGTGATTTGTTTCATAGAATACCATAGTAGTAACTTTCATATATGTAAGTACCAATGTTCCCATTTGGGAACAGATAAAAACTTGCTTATAAATGATTTGTTTTATTTCACAATAATTTTTTTTATATTTTTCTCATAATAGGTAAGGTATAAGGTTTCATAAAATGTAAGTTGCACATTTAGATAAAATTCGGTACTTAATGGGTAATCATGATATTTAACTAATATGAAGCACTAGCTTTTGCCCGCGGCTTCGCTCGCGTGAAATTCGTATTTCAAAGGTAGAAAGTAAGTAACTAAGACCGATCTGCGTTAAGGTAAACGATAAACCTTCTCAACTAAAGTAAGTAACTAACGGTGAGGCTTCAGGCTGAGCTGCATTCTGGAAGACAATAAACCTTCTCGAAGAAAGTAAGTAACTAAGGGCGAGGCCGAAGGCCGAGCTTCGTTCAGGAAGACGATAAACCTACTCAAAGAAAGTAAGCAATTGAGGGCGAGGCCGAAGGCCGAGCTGCGTACAGGAAGACTACAAACCTTCTTGAAGAAAGTAAGTAATTGAGAGCGAGGCCGAAGGCCGAGCTGCGTTCAAGAAGATTATAAACCGTCTTATAGAAAGTAACTAACTATCGTCCATAGTTACTTACTGTCATCGAGAAGGTTTAGCCTCTTCCAGGATACAGCTCGGCCTTCGACCACGCCCTTAGTTACTTACTTTCTTCGAGAAGGTTGAAGGTCTTCCTGAATGCAGCTCGACCTTCGGCCTCGCCCTTTGTTACTTACTTTCTTCGAAAAGGTTTATACTCTGCGTGAACGCAGCTCGGCCTTCGGCCTCGCCTTTAGTATGTTACTTACTTTCTTTGAGAATGTCTATTGTTTATCTGCATCCAGTTCACCCTCCGGCCCCGGCCTAAGTTACTTACTTTCTTTTTTTTAAATATGAATTTCACGCGAGCGAATCCGCGGGAAAAAGCTATCGATATTAAAATAAGAAACTTCAGTTAAAATAAATCAAATACTTTAGATACCTAACTAAGTAAAATACTCCACATATTTAGCGTAACCGGAACAAAATTTTATTTAGCCTATCCTGTGTCTCGTATAGCTAAATGTGCGTGTACTAATTTTAATCGAATTTAGGCGATCGGCTTAAATTGTATGTAGGAAAATCATACATACTTACATTTGCCCGCGGCATCGCTCGCTGTAGACTCGATTTAACAGCAAATCCGATTTAAACGCAAATATGATAATAAACTATCGTTTATTTTATATTCTCCCTCTCCCTTCCCCTCTCTCTCTTCCTCTCCCTCCCCCTCCCCCTCTCCCTCTCCCTCTCCCTGAACCCTGAAAACTGGATGGTACGGAACCCTCTTTACGCGAGCTCGACTCGAACTTGACCACTTTTAAAAAATATTATATTACCATGGGATATACACTTAATTTACAGGAAAACGTAAACGAAATCCCAATCCTTCTAGTTCTCACAGAAAACGCGATGGTACGGAACCCTCTTTTCGCGAGCTCGACTCGAACTTGACCACTTTTTTTTAAATTATGTTACTCCGGGATATACTCTACCCCTATACGAAGTTTCGTCAAAATCTGTCCAGCCGTTAAGGCGTGAAAGAGGAACAAACAAACGAACAAACAAACAAACAAACATACTTTTACATTTATGATATTAGTGAGATGAGATGAGATGTCATAACACGCCATAGATGGTGTGAGTGGCACTAGCCATGACAAGGCGATACGGAACCCTCGGTGCGCGAGTTCGACTCGCACTTGCCCGATTTTTTTTATTTTTCTAACCCTAAATTTCCGGGATTAGGAGAGAGGAGGGGTGGATCTCCTCCTTCCCCACCTAACACCCCCTCCGCAGAAATGTGTGGTTTATGCACGGGCCGAGCAAGGGGACTACCAGCGAAGTCGCTCTACAGTCTCTGCAAGAATCTAGGGCTCCCAAGATCGACGCTAAGCTCATATATGGAGAGAGCTTCGAAAACGTCACTGGAAGCATCCTACAGAATATGGATAGGTAGAGAGAGGGAGGTCGAGAGCGGGACTGGTGGTTTCCCCGCGTCCTAGTCAACGCAGACTAGCTGACGAGGGCTTGAAGCGAGCCGAAACGTGAAGCATGCGCGGGAAATTTAGAGTGGCCACTCGCTAGTCCCGGCCTCGATTAATACCCTCCTCTACTGCCGATGGGCCCGGATATGTTCGGTGAAGCCATCGTAAGCTTAGATCCACACCTTCCCCTCCTCCGCAGCTTCGACTTTTTGGTCACCTTCGGCGACCAGCCTCAGCTGCTCCGGCTCATACGGGTACCTGCGCTTTGTTAGGGCGGACGGGGGCTGCACTCCCTCCGCGCCTCCGGCTTATAAAAAACACTCTAGGGAATAGCCATACTAACAGGTTATGCCGGGGTGGTGAATTTAGTTTTTCTGTAAAGTATGCTAATTACCCCATTGTCCTTTCAAATGTTGTCTATATGGCAACACAAACTTTATCTACACCAATTACCTGTAGAGAGCACACTTCAAACTATTCCAGTCCCGGGTGGTACCTTGTCACATGAAGTAGTACTAGGTGAGCGTAGGTGCACAGCAAGCGAGTGAGTGTGACAACGTTGCAGAAACGGAATAAAATCTACATACATATACAATACAATACATAGCTTCACGCCTGTTTCCTGGTGGGGTAGGCAGAGACAACGGATCTCCACGTGCCACGATCCTCATACACCTCTGCCGCCTGTTCCACTCCCATAGTGTTCTTCATGCATGCTCGTCGGTTATGAGTACTACGCACTTGACCCTTTTTGAGCACATGCTTGATATGGTCCAGGTACGTTCGTGTAGGGCGACCCTTCCCGACTCTTCCACTCATATTTGTTTCATAAATTTCTTCGTTAGTCTCCTGTCATCCATTCTTCCAACATGACCGAACCACCGAAGCATTCCTTTCTCAAGTCTTGTCACTATATCTTGTTTCAGACCACAGCGCTCTCGCACTACACTATATTTTCTCAATCTATCTTTCATTGTAACTCTATAAATTTTTCTTTATAAAAACATTTTCTTGGAAAGTAGGTACGTGTCTCCGCCAAAAAATGTTTACACTAATATTCTTCTAACATCCTAAACTACAGGATAGTAGTAACAGCAATATTCGATCTAACCCCCGCTATATTGATACAGCCAAAAAGCAGGTCAGTTTTGGTCGCAGGGCTGAGGATTAGTAGCTTTCGCCCTGGATTCAACATTAGTTTTTTAAACATAATTTTGTGTTGAAAATTTGTTAGGGTTATTTTTTTTTCCAGCAGGCATTTGGGGCGTAAATCAACTATACATGACCCCCCGCTCAGTTTTGCAGTTCTAACCTAACCTAACCATAATTTTTATAAAAAAAAAAAAACTCTGTAGTGTTGATCTGCGAAAAAAAAATTATTTCACGAATATTCTCCTAATATCCTAAACTACAAGATAGATGTCAAGTAATTTGCTACTCGTGCCCTAAGTCACTAATCCTCCCCCGCTAAAGCAGCTGGTACGACAGCTAGTGCCACCAGACTGCAACGCCTATGGAAGAAGAGGTAGGTAGTAGGTACTCACGATGTAGTCCACGCGTTGTCCCGTGACATCTGTGATCCCGTATTCGCCCGACACCAACACGTTAGCGTGCAATTCCTCCTTCAAACATTTCTGAGTGTTCGGCGCCAGTGACCACATGATTGCATCGGCGGAACTCAGCAGCGCTAACGCCAGCACGCCCATGTAGCACATTTCCATTATGATATTCTAAATTGTTCTAGACCACACAGGACAACACAGACTATACCTATACTCCTAACCAAGATCGGTTCATCTCTATTTTCGCCTCAACCGACTCGACTGTGCGACTCGAACCGAAATTGAAAAAAATTATTGCTCGCTTGCAATTTATTTGCATTGCATTGCAAGCAAAGATGAGTTGGCTGGCTGACGCGCGCGCTTTTTTTTATAATTTTTTTTTTTTTTTTGTTTTATCCCTTTTTTGGGATAGGCAAAGGTATTATACCATGCAGCCTTGTCTGTTGTTATTCTTTAAATTATTTATATATCGCCAATTGTTGAAATAATGAAATCGTAAATGGATGGAAAACAGTCTGTGTTGGCAAGTAAATCTTGAGTGACGCGCGGCATATTGTCAGGTGTTTTATAAATTTTCATTAATCTATCTATTAGCGAATGTCGTTGAAGGTCAAAAGTCGGGCATTCAAAAAACAAGTGATCCAGAGTCTCATTCATATTATCTCCTTGATTTTGTACGTCGACAACATTAGAACAGTGTGGGCAGACGGCAGAGTTTAATATCAAAACGGCTCTGGATACAAAGTCCTTTGGAGCCGGGTCTGACACCTGACAGCTCTGGCTGATCCTGCGCTTCCTCCTACGCTCCTTTCGGAAACACTCGGGTTGACTCGGCTCGAAAGCGAACCAACTGAATCCGATATTCGTTTGGTCGTTTATGTAATTTATTGGCTCAGTGGTATACATAAGAGTGTAGGATTTTTATTTTTTCGATCTCGACTCGACCATGGGTTCGTGTCCTTTTTGACAAAATTTGTTTTTGTTTTGTTTTCGTGTACGTATTCGTGTATTTGCCTGTTCGAAAACGGCCAAGTGTAGAGGCGATATTCGTTTCAATTTGGTCTAGTTGTGCAAAAAAGCAAATAACGCAAATAGCAAATAATCTTTTCCGTAAGCTTGTCGGTTTTTGGTCACGCACGCCACGCTTCAAAGGACTCAAATAGACCAAATATTCGCGCAGGCTGTCCACACTTCGTTTGTTCAGTTGCGTACGCGACGAGTGGCTCGGGATCACTATCTGATTACTCTCATGACAGTTGTGACGTCATAGAGCCGAAACCGAATCAAGGGAATTCGATATTCGTTTGTTCGTTTAAGTGAGTTCGTGGCTCAGGGGTGAGGGTCTAGCTAGGCCTAGTAGTTTTATGACCATGGGTTCGAATCCCACCAAGTCTTTTTGGTTTTTTTCTGGTTTTTTTTTTTCTTTTTAAGCAATATGTTACGGTGTTTAAATTGTTTTAGGTTGTTTAGTTTTTTTTGTAACCACCTAAGAATTATTTTCGGAAATACAAACTTGTAACAAAAACGACATGCACCGCCTTTTTTTTATTTTTTTTATTGACAGCGCGACATATGGCGCCGAGCCACCCATAAGGTGTCTAACGACGCCCATGGACATTCGGTCGTATGCGGGGGTTGCGAATGCCATGCAGGCCCGACAGGTGCCCATTCACGCCCCTCTTGAAGGACCCGAGACTGTACTTGGGGGGAAATATATGGGCAGGAAGAGCGTTCCAGAGTTTACCGGTTCTGTAGAGGAATGATCTGCAGAATCGATTGGTACGCATCCGCGGTAAGTCCAGCGTGTAGGGATGCAATCCGTGCCCATTGCGCGTGGTGCGAAGGTGGAAAGGGGACGCTGGGATCGCATTAAACAGCTCCTCCGAGTACTCCCCATGGAATAAGCGATAGAACACACTTAGGGAGCCGACATCGAAGATCGACATCGACATCGAAGATGCGTCGCGGCGACGCATCTTCTTTATATTAACCCTGGTTATTTGTTTTTTTAAACCACCAAAACAGTTTGTATATTTCCGAATATTTCCGAAAAAAAAATAAGAAAAAAAAGTGAGAGTATCCAGATAGTGATCCCGATCCACTCGTCGTGCGCGTCACCTTCCTTCCTTGCGCGCGCCTTCTTTTCCATGGACTCTTAGGCCCACTTGCACCAACACAAATTTAATATATAAACCAGTTTAACTTTAAACTCGTGTTGGTGCAAGTGGGCCTTAGGCTCACTTGCACCAACACGAGTTTAAAGTTAAGTAGCGAGTTATGGATTTAAACGCGGTTCACACGTACAACGGGTGCTAGTTTAACGAGTTAAACTGGTTTATACAGGGTGTCCCAGAAACCGACGATAATCCTTTAACAGGAGATAGGGCTGCTAATTACCTCTCAGAATATCTAATTTTAGGTTTAGTAAAAATGGCTTAGTTTTTGAGATATTGTCATTTTTGTAAAAATCCAAAATTTTCTCCCTCAGCTCATTTTTTTAAATGCCACAAGTACAAATGTAAGATTTTCTTAAATCTAGTTTTTGTCAAATACTCCTGAAAAGTAAGGCTTTCACAAGGTATAATTTTTTTTTTCATATTTAATCCTGTTTAGCTGAAAAACGACTTAAGAGCCACATTTTAAAATTTTTTCAGCCTCATCCCTTGAGTTTGGCCCTTCGCGGTGAAAAAAAAAATTACTACACGAAAGTGGCATTATGCAACAAAAATATGCCCATCTAATGTAGTTTTTAAACTGGTTCATCACTTACCGATTTTCACAATAATTTATGAGATATTGTTATTTAACTGCAAAAGGACCTCGGAATTTGATAACTGTTCTACCAAGTACGAATAGGAATAAAATAAACACTTGAAGTAATTGGTCTTTATTAACCTGTTAAAGTAGATGTTCAAATTGTTTACAACCTGCACAAATGCTAGCTCGACATCTTCTCACAAATGCCCGGTTGATGTGTCGAGCAAGTACTCGATGCAAGTGCAGATACGTCCACCTATGCTATGTAGTTTGTGTTCTCCGTCCAGTTGAGTGTAGCCGGCACGACCGAAGGCAAGCACTGACGTGGCACCAAGTTCACCCGGTGTCATGGGCTGACATCACGGATGTTGTAGGTGATGTAGCCAACCATGTCAGTTTACATAAAAAAAAACCTGAGCTACTGCCGTAATTCTTTCTTTGAGCTCTATCAAGTTTTCCACCCGTAAACTTCTTCTTTTAAATAGCCCCAATAATAAAAATCTAACGGATTTAAATCCGGTGATCTAGACGTCCGGTCTATCCGTGGGGATGCAAGTGGCTAGGAGGTCACAAGACGTCCGTTGAATTGTAGAGACTTTAAACGGGCGAATTATCTTGAGTTTCTGCAACAGGAGCTTCAGAGCCTTTTAGAAGATGTACCATTGGCCATACGGAGGTGGTTGCAAAATGATGGCTGCCCAGCCCATTACGCTAGAGAAGTGCTTAATTTTTTAGACCAAGCATATCCCTACAGATAGACCGGACGTCTAGATCACCGGATTTAAATCCGTTAGATTTTTATTATTGGGGCTATTTAAAAGAAAAAGTTTACGGGAAACGGGTGGAAAACTTGATAGAGCTCAAAGAAAGAATTACGGCAGTAGCTCAGGTTTTTTTTTATGTAAACTGACAGGGTTGGCTACATCACCTACAACATCCGTGATGTCAGCCCATAACACCGGGTGAACTTGGTGCCACGTCAGTGCTTCCCTTCGGTCGTGCCGGCTACACCCAACTGGACGGAGAACACAAACTACATAGCCTAGGTGGACGTATCTGCACTTGCATCGAGTACTTGCTCGACGCATCAACCGGGCATTTGTGAGAAGATGTCGAGCTAGCATTTGTGCAGGTGGTAAACAATTTGAACATCTACTTTAAACAGGTTAATAAAGACCAATTTACTTCAAGTGTTTATTTTATTCCTATTCGTACTTGGTAGAACAGTTATCAAATTCCGAGGTCCTTTTGCAGTTAAATAACAATATCGCATAAATTATTGGGCAAATCGGTAAGTGATGTACCATTTTAAAAACTACATTAGATGGGCGTATTTTTGTTGCATAATGCCACTTTAGTGTAGTAATTTTTTTTTTCACCGCGAAGGGCCAAACTCAAGGGATAAGGCTGAAAAAATTTTAACATGTGGCTCTTGAGTTGTTTTTCAGCTAAACAGGATTAAACATGAAAAAATAAATTATACCGTGTGAAAGCCTTACTTTTCAGCAATATTTGACAAAAACTAGATTTAAGAAAATCTTACATTTGTACTTGTGGCATTTAAAAAAATGAGCTGAGGGAGAAAATTTTGGATTTTTACAAAAATGACAATATCTCAAAAACTAAGCCATTTTTACTAAACCTAAAATTTGATATTCTGAGAGGTAATTAGCAGCCCTATCTCCTGTTAAAGGATTATCGTCGGTTTCTGGGACATCCTGTATATTAAATTTGTGTTGGTGCAAGTGGGCCTTAGTATTATTTTTGACAAATGAAATTTTTAGGTACTACTACAACGTGGTTATATCCTCTTTGGGTACTACAATGACGTATCAATCTCTTTGAGGTACATACTACTCATTATTCAAATGGTATTGTGTTACTATTAAAACATAAAACCGACTTCCTAAAAAAAGGAAAACTAAAAAACTATTCAAAATAAAAATATAAAAACCGCCTTCAAAAATATATGAAATAAAAACCTAAAAAAAAAAAAACGAACCCTAGAGTTGAAGGCGGTGCTAAAAAGGCTACACAAATCACAAAGGATATTATCATCCACTCATGTTTTCTTTCATGCATCATTTTTGCTTGCTTTACAAATCACAAAGGATATTATCATCCACTCATGTTTTCTTTCATGCATAATTTTTGCTTGCTTTAGCACCGCCTTCAACTCTAGGGTTCGTTTTTTTTTTTTTAGGTTTTTATTTCATATATTTTTGAAGGCGGTTTTTATATTTTTATTTTGAATAGTTTTTTAGTTTTCCTTTTTTTAGGAAGTCGGTTTTATGTTTTTTAAAACTTTTTTTTTATTTCACAGTTTTTTTTAGTAATTTTTTGCTATTAATGTACTCGGCGGAATCGCTCGGCCTTCGGCCTCGCGATTCCGCCTCGCTTTCCAATCCGATCTTGACCCAATTAAAATAGGACCACGTCAGCTTCGATAGCTCAGTGGTGCAGACAGTCAACTGTCGCTATTGAATTTTAAGCAACGCTGGGTGCGGTCAGTACTTAGATGGGTGACCGCTGACCGTTGGAGGCTGACCAAGGTTCGGATTCCTCGTAAAACTGTAAGTCCCTTCCCTCGTAATTTTACTTGGTGGTAGGGTTTAACCTTCCCGGGTTGGTACCACCGCACTGAATTAAACGTCGGTCGAAACGGCTATGTAAATAGTTTGTGTTTTCCGACCAGTTCAGTGTAGTCAGCACGATCAAAGGGGGAAGCACTGACATGGCACTGGTGTTATGGGCTGACATCACAGACGTTGTAGGTGATGTTGCAGAACTTAGTAGAATGGACAGACATAAACGTGTTACGGAAGCCTACTTTTATTATAAAATAACCGTCGGAGGACCTTGGTTGAAAATTGTAAAATTTAGTAGAACGGATAGACATGCATATGTTACGGAACCCTACATTCATTTTGCAGAACTTAGTAGAATGGACAGACATAAACGTGTTACGGAACCCTACTTAACAGTTGCACTCCGGGCAGGCCTTCGTCACTCGCTCAAGGTCGCGAGTTAAATGCCTACCGCTTGGCGTACCGACTAATCTACAATTAACAGTGGGCTGCCGCTATCCAGCCAGACCGGCGCGTGGCGCTTTTCTTCTTCTTCTTTTTATTTCTGGCGATTAGCCGATATACGTTCGACTTATTGCGCCAATATCAAGTCTTGAAAGATCCACGGTAATAAATAAGTACTACTTCTCACATAGAGAAAACAAATAATTAATTATTGTGCGGTGGACGGGTGCAAAAGTCAAAAGACAAATGAAAACTTGTCTTTTTTTTCATTGCCGAGAGACGAAGAAAGGTAAGTGTTTTGTTTAGTAGCATTTTGATTTATTTCTAGTAATTTATTTATTCATATTAGTAGGAGGTCATAGATTTAAAAATAATATCATATTGCCAATAACATTAGTTAGATGACGCCGAACAGCGTGGTATGTATGGCCTAATTTGTATAAGGATAATAGGTACATTGTAGATGATCATTGATCATTAAATTTATTGATCAAACAAAACTATCACTGGAAGGTTGCACGCAATGCACGCTTCGATGTGAGAAACTAATTGTGACGCTAACGCATGCATGAATTTGTTCGCATGAATTTGCCGTACCTAAATATCGTATCGTTGGTAGCTAGAACGATAAAAGTTGGTAGGTATCATCTTCATTTTATTCCTCACAATAAGACCGCACAAAGACACAGCCCTTAGACGCGCTGAACGACGCGCTTTCGAGATAGAGTTACACGACAGAAAGAGAAGCGAAATGTAGGCAGTTATCGTGTTTAGGCATGCAGCTCTGTGCGAGTCAATTTGTACTTTATCGCGTCGTCGCAGAGTAGCTATTTCTTTGTGAGTGTTTGTACAGAGCAGCTTCTGTACGGAGTACTCTTTTCTATTCTGTGCTCCGGGAGTGCCGGCAGATCCCGTGCCACTCTAACTTAACCCTTAACGCAATGACTTAAGGTTTCATTTTAAAAATGACGCTGACGCGATGTCGCGAGTTATACATTTTTACCCACCTAAAAAAGTGCCAAGAGCCGCTAAAGAAGTTTTCACTTCAAAAACCTCAGGGTTATCCCCTTTCAAATAAAAAAAAAAAGAATTTTCAAAATCGGCCCACAATTGACGGAGTAATCGCGTAACAAACATCCAAAAAAAGAAAACATACCGTCGAATTGAGAATCTTTTAGGTCTAAAGTAAATTTCTCGTGAAGACAAATGCAACGAGCCCAAACACGATGGGTTTATCATGTGTAGTTTAGGAGTTCCTATGGCCACCTTCTGTCTCCATCATCAAACCAGCTCGATGGTACTCGGTACAGTAGGTACTGGCCAGGTACCATAATAAATTAAACGCCGGTCGGAAAAGATAAAAAAATTTCAAATTTAGAATATTCATGAAACAAGGGTCCGAATATGTATCACTAGTATATCGATTCATGTATTTCAACAGGACAGAGAAAATTTCAAAATATTAGGTATTTAATACTTTTTAGTTTTTTTTTTTTTGTTTTTTGGAAATCGGTTTAATATTTTTTAAAACAGTTTTTATTTCATTCTTTTTAGTAATATTACATAAAAAAGAATAATCGAAATCGAATAATCGAAATCGATTGAAGTGGTACAGAATTATTCGCCATATGTGTCAGACTGCAAATTGCTGAATAAGTCCACATCACAAATGTTTTGCTGAAGGTAACCACACACCATACTAATTTATCAAACTGAAAATTGCCGAAAACGACCACATCACAAGTTTTGCTGAAGGTAACCACACACCATAGTATTATGCTGATTTTTCGAAAACCACTGAACCAATTTCGATAAAATTGAAATGGGACCACCTCGGAAGTATGACCTAACTAACAAAAAAAGAATTTTCTAAATCGGCCCTCAATTGACGGAGAAATCGTGTTACAAACATACAAAAAAATAATAAAAAAAAAAATAAAAAAAAAAATAAAAAAAAACATACAGACGAATTGAGAACCTCCTCCTTTTTTGGAAGTCGGTTAAAAAGTTGTAAAATTGTAGGTATTGACGAAGGCTATTTTTTGCTCGAACAAGGCTCGAACCCAAAGAGATTATCGAACCCAAACATTTGACTTATATACAGTGGTGGCCATATAATTAAGAACGATATTTAGTTAGAGTAAATGTTTAATAAAGCATGTCGTAATTTTTTGTTTCTTCTCAGAAGTAATTTGTGGTTCTATGAAATGGGTATGTGGATAAAACAAACTGAATTATGAATACAGATATAAAATAAAACGTGGGATTTTTTAATAAAGCACATTTATTTTGAACTCTAACAAATTTACGTACAAATGAGGTGGACAAATAATTAAGAACGATAAGTAAGCTGTTCAAAAATTTTATCAGGTTGAACTTGAAGTCAATAAATTTATATTAAAGTAAGATCATTTACATTGTAGAAGAGAAGATACTACTTCCTTGATCTAACTTAATACTTAGTGGCATGTCCACGGCTCTTAATTGCAGCCTTACACCGGCGAGGCATTGAGTCTATCAATTTTTGACATTTTTCAAGAGAAAGAGCGTTCCATTCTTCCAAAAAAACGTCATACAGTTCTCTTAAATTGCCGCATTGTCTATTTGATACCTTTTCTTGACTTTCTACCAAAGATGTTCTATCGGATTTAAATCCGGGCTGTTAGCTGGCCAATCTAAGACAGAAACAGTCTATGAGTCGAGGAATTCCTTCACCGACCGTGCAGTATGCTTTGGGTCGTTGTCGTGCTGGAATGTCCAAACGACCGGAAGTACATCTTCAGCATAGGGTAACATTGTTTCCTCCAGTATATCTTTGTATTGATACTGATCCATGTTGCCTTCTATGAGCCTAGCAGGCCCGACTCCATGACCAGAAAAGTACCCCCAAAATTTCACGTTTCCACCGCCATGCTTTAATGTAACTTTTGTGAACTTGGGGTCCAATGCTTTATTCGAATGCGTCGTACGTATTGTCTTCCATCAGAGCACACCCTGTTTATTTTAGTTTCATCAGAAAAAAGAAAATTTTTCCACTGTCTAACTGTCCAGTTTTCATATCTTCTTGCAAATGCGATACGGACTTGCCTATGGCGCAATGTCAACATGGGTACCTTCCGTGCTATCCTTCGGAATAACTTCTCTTCTACTAAACGCCTTCGGATGGTGCGTGCCGAGATTGCTGAGGGGTTGTTTTCGCCAAAAACATCTTTTTTTATTTCATTGGACCCTTTCAACGGAATTTTTTTAGCCAAGCGAACGATGTTTCTATCGTCTCGACGAGATGTTTTCCTCTGTTTTGGCGCGCGTGATATATTTGAAGTAGTTTGATACATATTGAAATGCTTCACAGCGTGGAAAACTATGGTTTTTGAACATTGCAGATGGTCTGCTATCTTTTTATACGACCAGTTGTTCTCGCGAAGTCTTATTATAACTTCTCTTAAAGGTTGATCACAACTTTTATTTTTTCCCATCGTTTTAAATGAAATAAACACGTTTTAGTATTCTTACAGCAACAAATGGCGCCAAAATTATACAAAAAGTGACATAGCACAAAGTGTTCTAAATTAAAATTATGATTAAAAATAAATTAGTCTGCGTTCTTAATTATGTGACCAGCCTGTAAGTATAGTACTATGGGTTCAGATGTTAGGTTTATGTATTGTATATACAATTTCATTTTTTTTTGCTTGTGTATAATGAATGTACAAATAGTATGGAAGTATTTTGCCATACCACAAAAAATTTAAGAAAATTTATCCAATATGTTATGCAACTTTGTTTGAAAAAAATCTGTTCTTAAAATAATCGTTCTTAATTATATGGCCACCACTGTATATAGCCAAAGAGGGTGAGTTTAATGTCTTTGTATATAGCTAATAATAATTTATAAGTGTTCTATTTAATGTGTGTGTAAATGTATATGCCTGACTTATTCAAGTGTACCGACGTGGTACCAAAGGAATCAATAAATATGAATATGACTATGAAAACAGCTTCTTGCAAACATGGATGCTTGCAAAACGATCATGCCCTTTGTACATTTGCGCTCTAACACATCCATCAATCCTAATCAATAAAGCGAAGTTTCTATATGCGACCGTGTAACGTACCAATATATGAATATCCTTATAACTTTAGTTAGATTCTGTCACAGGTACGTCATCATCGGCGGCCTGAGCTGTGAGCAGTCACGCGAAGCGAAGACGCGGGCAAAAACTAGTGATATAATTGTTCTTGTTTACCTAGTGCCTAGGTACTAGTCTGTGGTACATCAATCTCAATACTGAAATAAAATAAGCCAGTGCGTCCAAAGAAGTGGTCCTCCTTCCTATACCTAACTACCTACTTAGTGAGTAGCCCGCACGCACCTGCCTGCTGCCCGCACGCAGGCATGTCGCGACGATAGTTTTGTTGTAGCCGGTCGCTGCGTGCATGACGCAGTGCGGGTACCGGACTCACCACAGCCAGTGAAAGGGTGAGGGTTTGCAATGAAAAACCTCATGAATAGTTTAACATTTTATTTGACAATGTTCCTGAGCCAGTTGTATAGTTACAATATGTAAATTGTGTACGCAGTACACCCCAGCTGTTATTGAATTTGTTATTTCGTTTTTAGAGTCCAAGGGCACACGTGAGACGTGAGTTACATCTGTCTGCCGTACGTCCAACGCATGTATCTACTAGTGAATTGTATGTATGTATGTATGTAGCCACAATGTTGGACAATGGTTCCTAGTCCTACGACAATACCTACTAAGTAGACATTCAGATGTCGATACCTAACTAAATAATATTTACAATATGTACAATAGCTCGTGAGGTAGTGCCTACACTTTATATCTTTTGATTTTCTTTGTACTCTGGTTTCCATCCATAAAGGTAATCCCTATTTGTATTATCTGTAAATACAAGGCTTTTTGTCTAGTACTTGTAGACATAATAGACTAATGTGCACTGTCCTATACTCGACTCTCAACTCTCCACTCTCTACCCTACCTACAGTCTACTCGTCCCGGCTAGAGAGGCCACTTCAAGTAGTTCGGTGCGTTCCAAATAGCGTACACTGCGCACAGTCAACACAGCCCTAACGAATTGATTTCACTGCTTACATCTGAATAATTTATTCGTTTATTGACACATTTCTTTTTTTATATTAATTTTACATAAAAAACTTAAAACTAAAATTAATATAAAATAACAAAATGGAATTTCCACCACCGGCGGCGGGGCGAACCCAGGCTACCGATGGTCGGACCCGAGAGAGAGAAACCTTCGGACAATTCGAGCGGTGTCGAGCAAGACCGCCTTCTGCATCTGACCCTTGATCCAAGCAAGTGGCTCTAGTGAGAGCCTCTTGAGATGATGGTCGAGGTTCTTCGCTATCAGCCCATGCGCAGACACGACTATGGGCACAACGATCGTCGAGTCCACGGGCCACATGTCGGTAACCTCATGAGACAGATCAATGTATTTTAACATCTTGTCTTTTTCTGCCTTCACAAGGTTCTCGTCATGCGGCAGAACTTCCGTGTCCGGATGACGCGTACCTGGTCTGATAGACGCTGGGCTGAAAAAGACATTGTCGGTTCAAGAGCCTGAAACTCAGTAAGCAGTCTTGCTCGAAACATGGTCCGGTTGGTTTCTCCTTCTGTGGCCCTGTAGTACGCCGTCATAACTTTCATATTCAGGTCATAGGGCCAGCGCATACGGCGCACTACACCATCGGTAGCAGGGACTATAGGCGGAGCATGAAGCCCCGATGGCCCCAAGCCGGCCGGTGGTGGACGTCGTCCTCGTCGTAGTTCTTCTGACGGGGGTGGCGTCGTCGGCCCGTCGTCGTCGTCGCCAGATGATTCTGACGACGAATTTATTATTATTAGGGTAGGGGAGTTGTGTAAGAAGGGTAAATTTTTAATATTAATTATAAAGCAAATTGTGCTTTATTGATATTTTTCGATTGTATGTCATGATTTTGATTAATAAATACCTTCTGAATAGGTATATAAATATAATTTCAGAACGCTGATTGTCTTGTCAGTGGTCGTAACTTCAAAAGCTAGCAGCTACGCAGCGAGGCGACCAACAACGAAATTGTCACTGTAGACGTGAGAGTAGGCTCTGTCCACGGTCCGCCGTGCCGCGCGCTCAACAATCATCCTCCACCCAAATATCCCACCAACACTAATTGTCAACAATAACCAAATGAAGCTCCCGAGCGCTTGAGCTTTCAAATTACTTCCCCCACCGCAATGTATTCAATGCAGAACGCTCATGCGCAGATACACTAGGTGCCGCAAAAGTAAACAGATATTTTGATAAAGCTAAAATTTTTTTTAAACATTTGGATATATTTACACTTTGGAAATTTGTTCCATTAAGTACTAAAGATGATATCGCTCAAACTATGCTTTTTCGTCACTTTCCTCAATACTTTGGGCGCAATAGTCACACAATGTCACTCAAGTGTTGCCATTCAGAGTTGCGAGAGTATGCGGCTTATTCACCAAGCCCAATGACTTGAAATACATACATACATAGGGTCACGTCACCTGAGACAATACACATCTGCCGCCTCGCACACTCTGATAATGTTCTTCATGCATGCTTGTCAGTTACGGTACGGGTACCTAGCACTTTACCCTTTTTGGCCCGATCTGGTCCAGGTATGTGCGTCTAGGGCGACCCTTCCCGACTCTTCAACTCACATTCATTCCATAAATTTCAACTTGAAATAAACCCAAAGATAGAAGTCTGGAATGGTTAGATCAGGTGATAGCCTCGAAAATTTGCATTAATGCTGGCGGAGGTCACAATTTCACAGATATCATCTTCAGTTATTGTTACGTATTAGTTACTGGAACAAACTTGGAAGGTGTAAATAAAAATAATAAAAACTAAAATCACAATCATACATATAAACGGAGTTATAGCAACAACAAAATGGATGATTACTTTTGCAGCAGCTGTTCTAACGCGGCAATATATATATCTTGTATATATTGCCGTGTACGCAATTCGGAAAGCACCCTTTGTGTTTACTGCTCGGGCATATACCTGCGTCCCTTTCTTGCAGCAGTTTGATCGGCACCTGTCAGGCCGGTGTGGCAGCCGCAACCCCCGCGCGCGACCGAATGTCCACGCTCGTCGACACCTTATGGGTGCACCGGCGCCAAATGTCGAGCTTTCTATAAAAAAATTTTTTTGGTAAAATGTAATATTGTGTCTAACACATTTCAGCATTTTAGTCTCAAATTATAATAATATATTCTAAAGATATATTCAGACAGGGGCAACTGTTTGTTTACTTACTTACACAACGGCGCGCGGCGGCGAGTAGGTACTATTATATCTAAGTCAATTATATAATGCTATTATAATATTATATGCTATTTATTTGTTATTAAACTGATTGCTAACATCATTTGAAAGTAAATCCATTTGAAATAAGAATAGGACACAATGTATTAGAGCTGGCGGGTGTGAGGCGCGTGGCGACACTGCCGCAGAACATATGAGGAGACTTACTTCACTAATGCCGGAACGGTTGGTAACAAACATCAACACTTCATTACAATATGTTATATGTAACTACCATTATATTATGTTTGTACTTCATTATTATATTTTGTAGAACTCTATTTTTCAGTAAAAATCTCAACGGCAAACTATTTATTTATGGTCGTGTATTTTGTACTGAATTGTTGTAAAATTGTGACTTAATTATTCAACTTAATATACTCCGAGTTAAAACTAGCGACTGTGTTGAGTGCGTCGGTCGGCCGGCGCGCACTCGGTACACAATGGTCGCCGGTCGGTCGGCGCTAATGCGTACTAGTGGAACTAGCGACTGTGTTGAGTGCGTCGGTCGGCTGGCCGGCACTCGGCACACACTGGTCGCCGGTCGGTCGGCGCTAATGTGTACTAGTGGAACTAGCGACTGTGTTGAGTGCGTCGGTCGGCCGGCCGGCACTCGGCACACACTGGTCGCCGGTCGGTCGGCGCTAATGTGTACTAGTGGAACTAGCGACTGTGTTGAGTGCGTCGGTCGGCCGGCCGGCACTCGGCACACACTGGTCGCCGGTCGGTCGGCGCTAATGTGTACTAGTGGAACTAGCGACTGTGTTGAGTGCGTCGGTCGGCCGGCCGGCACTCGGCACACACTGGTCGCCGGTCGGTCGGCGCTAATGTGTACTAGTGGAACTAGCGACTGTGTTGAGTGCGTCAGTCGGCCGGCCGGCACTCGGCACACACTGGTCGCCGGTCGGTCGGCGCTAATGTGTACTAGTGGAACTAGCGACTGTGTTGAGTGCGTCGGTCGGCCGGCCGGCACTCGGCACACTGGTCGCCGGTAGGTCGGCGCTAATGTGTACTAGTGGAACTATCGACTGTGTTGAGTGCGTCGGTCGGCCGGCCGGCACTCGGCACAGTGGTCGCCGGTCGGTCGGCGCTAATGTGTACTAGTGGAACTAGCGACTGTGTCGAGTGCGTCGGTCGGGCGGCGCGCACTCGGCACACTGGTCGCCGGTCGGTCGGCGCTAATGTGTACTAGTGGAACTAGCAACTGTGTTGAGTGCGTCGGTCGGCCGGCCGGCACTCGGCACACACTGGTCGCCGGTCGGTCGACGCTAATGTGTACTAGTGGAACTAGCGACTGTGTTGAGTGCGTCAGTCGGCCGGCCGGCACTCGGCAAACACTGGTCGCCGGTCGGTCGGCGCTAATGTGTACTAGTGGAACTAGCGACTGTGTTGAGTGCGTCGGTCGGCCGGCCGGCACTCGGCACACTGGTCGCCGGTCGGTCGGCGCTAATGTGTACTAGTGGAACTAGCGACTGTGTTGAGTGCGTCGGTCGGCCGGCGCGCACTCGGCACACACTGGTCGCCGGTCGGTCGGCGCTAATGTGTACTATTGGAACTAGCGACTGTGTTGAGTGCGTCAGTCGGCCGGCCGGCACTCGGCACACACTGGTCGCCGGTCGGTCGGCGCTAATGTGTACTAGTGGAACTAGCGACTGTGTTGAGTGCGTCGGTCGGCCGGCCGGCACTCGGCACACTGGTCGCCGGTCGGTCGGCGCTAATGTGTACTAGTGGAACTAGCGACTGTGTTGAGTGCGTCGGTCGGCCGGCGCGCACTCGGCACACTGGTCGCCGGTCGGTCGGCGCTAATGTGTACTAGTGGCTGGTTTCCCCACCCCCGGCTACAATGTAGCTGCCAATTAACTTCTAACAAATATATGAGAAATGGCACTTGAGCTAGGGCTGCCATCTCTAAAATCATTAAACTAGGACAAAAAGAAGTAAAACCCCGGATTGCCATATAAAAACCCGGACACTGTTTTTTTTTATTATGACATGACAATTATTTTATTTTAATATTTTGACAAAATTAAATTTTCATATATATTATTAAAATATCTAACGGCATTACTCACGTTCGTCTCCAAGCTATGGCTCGACGTTTAGCGTCTATCATAGAGTTAAGCAGCGGGCGGGATTTTTGAATTTCGTGTAACCCGGACTACTTTAAAAAATCCCCCCGGACGCCCCCGGACGCCTTCAAAAAGAGGACAAATCCGGGGAAACCCGGACGGATGGCAGCCCTAACTTGAGCCGATAAATAACTGTCGGGCGAGACTTAACCGGAGGACGTGGAAAAAGTCACAAGTCACAAGACCAGTTTCATTAATTTTATCAATAAAATAGCACAAGAAACATTCGTTTAAACTGTGCAGTTATATTACAACACCCGGTGTTATGGGCTGACATCACGGACGTTGTGGGTGATGTAGCCAACCGTGTCAGTTTCCATAAAAAAAAAAAAAAAAAAAACTTGCAACACTGTCCAACATTTAAAAAAGGTTATAAATATTATTTCCTTATCTACCTTACCGACAATGAGACATCGCCACAGCACAGCCATCATATACTTTACTACACACATACTTAACATTAACACAACTGCAGCCTCGGCGCGAGGCGGCAGAACCTCTCGTGAGTACCGGCAGTACCAGCGGCACACCGTCTGAGCAGTCGACAACAATGCCATTGTTTCTCTTATTATCACCTGACTAAGTGTCGACCTCTCCTTACATTTGCAAACGCAGAGCGGACGGTGTAGCATCGGCACAACTAGCGCTAAACAACTTCATAGATCCGTCGGGAGAGCGTCCCATGTTGACCAAACCCCAAGATAATAATAGTGAGAGAAGGTGCACTCCGCCCCTTGCTCCTGCTTCGATACTCGTAGAGAACAGTGCTATTCTGTGTTTCACAAGTTGAGTCAAGTGCACAATGCAATTTCTTCCAATCGAGCTTGCATACAACAAGGCCAGCCAGCACGCTAGTGTACTGATGTGCAGTGCGGGCGGGCGGGCTACAGACTACGCCACACTGTACACACTACACCCTATGTATACAGTTACAATCATTCAGAATGCAGATAGTTACATCCGTCTGCTTACTGACCGCATGCCGTGCTCAAAGTTTCTTCTATCAGTGATGTATTTCATATTTCTGATAAAATAACAAATTATGTATGACACATTAGTTACCTACAGGGCAAATTACACATTTTGTAAATTGTCATTTCAATAGCTATCACGCGCTCCGGCACTCCGGCACCTCACCAGCACCGACTGCACCACGGACCACTAGGTACACTCGAGATCAGCATGAGTAACACATTCATTAAAATAAATAATTTACTTAAATATAAGTAGAACATTAGAAAATGGTCACTGGTTTGTCTTCATCGACCGACCGACGGACACCGCACCACACCGACACACCGACACACCGATACACGTTCCAGGGTTCAACATCTATTAGAGTCGAGTATATATTTTTTTATTATCTGAGACCAACTTCCACAGGAAGTAATATTATAAACACTTATGATGAGCAATAAATAAAATCAAATTAGACTAGATGAATGACTAAAAATAAAAAGAGTTTTTAAAGAGAGAGTGACTTCTTGAATATGTTTAAAAATAAATAGAAAATAGTATAAAAAAAATAGTAAAAAACAACACATATACAATAACATACATGCAAGCACTCTACTTGCCGACAGACGCGGCAAGTAGAGTGATCGGTGTTGTGATGCAAGTGGTGTTGTCATGTTCGTACAGTGAACAACAGGTTTAGCAACGCAACGACTACATCACTAGGTAACAGGCAAGAACATTGTAAACTGAATAGAGAGTTACTTACTTACCTACTAGCTGAGGCTCTCTGTACAAAATAAACAAATCAATAAATGTGCGTGTTGCAACGGGATAAGCACGACGAGATTGTCCAACCTGTACGTGCCCGTGTGTCTGTGTTTCCGTGTGTCTGTGTGTCCGTGTGTCTGTGTGTCCGTGTGTCCGTGTGTCTGTGTGTCCGTGTGTCCGCTCCGGCCCGCTGCTGTTGACATTCCTCAACAGTAACAAGTGCTAATTGATTTGCTTCCATATTACATTTTCAAACAAAGCTCATATTTTGCGGATAACATAAAACATAATACAATATTACGTCTAAAAAATTAAGAAGCACAAAAATATGCACAACGACAACATGATGACAACGCACGCCTCCCGGCAGGCGTGCGAGCACCTGACACCTGACACCTGACACCACGCAGCAGTGGGTCGGTTGGTGGTGGGACTTGGCAATATTTGTAGATAGTTAGTATTGGGTTGTGCGAGTGCACTCAACTGTTTGCAGTAGTGAGCCCCGAGCCTCTATTGAATTGTTCAGATACATTTGTGTCTCCTGAGCTGCGCGCCCTCCTCACTATGGCTATGGTTGACATGATCGATCTTCGTGTAGGTTCATATTTTAATAACACATTATTTTCTCTACCATACTTCACATTAATTACTTACACAATAACATCCGCTCATAAAGTCTAAGCGAGCACAGAAAGTATGACGGGTTTCCCAAGTTAATTTGATTATAAATAAATAAAAAATATTACCAATCCAAGAATAATACGAAAACGTATTAGCACAGCCTCGCGTACAGGAGTGTGTCTGTCGGCACGGAGCCGCGGTGCACTACTCTACTCCAACAACTCGTTATTCCCCGCCATGTGCGGTGCGACACTTCACAATAATAATATCCCATCAATTTAAATATACTTACAAATATTATTTCCCTCTGTGTTGTTTCTCAGTCATGTCCACACTGTACGCTCCTCACACATCAATAAAAACTCACTTGTTCTCGAAGCTTCTCCAATGGCACAATGTTCTGGCCTGATCTGGAATGAGGATCAGTAAAGTAACAGCAAATTCAATAGAAGTGATATCCACGTTGTCTTTATGGCATAAGAATGGCATATCTTTTTGAATTATCAAAATCGGACCATTAGTTACGGAGATATTATCAATAAACTTAAGCCGTTTCTGCCGCTAAAACTCGGTGCGCCGCGGCTACGCGTGACGTCACTCCACCCCAGCACCTGCGCGCTCGCGCTAGCCAGCCAACGCGCACTCATTCGTCGAGGGCTGTATCTCTTGAACCGTAATAGGTAGCCCGTTGAAATTTTCACAGAATATGTGTTATTAGGGCCGATATAACAACAAATAATAAAAATAAGAAAAAGTAAAATATTCACGGGGGTTCCCATAGAAGAAACCAAGCGAGTTCGACTCACTCTTGGCCGGTTTAAATAGTATAAATTTTGCAGTGTGCCGAAATGTACAAATACGTCTATCAAAACGCCAGAGAAACTGATGTACCGTGTGGGGCCGGTACTTTAAAAGAATAGCCCCACTGCATCTCTCCCCGTGTATGTCGTAAAAGGCGACTAAGGGATATGACTCCCTTCTTATATTACTAGGTGGTAGGGTTTAACCCGCCCGGGTTTGTACTCATTTGGTGGGTTTGGACGAGTGGGCAATACTTCTACTAATACACTTGGTGACGAGGGTCTGATGATGGAGACAGAAGGTGGACAGTGGAACTCTTCAACCGTTACTAGTAACCCCCTCGAGTTGGGCTCATTTGGTTGGTTCGGTCGAGTGCTCCATACTTCCACCAATACACTTGGTGACGAGGGTCTGATGATGGAGACCGGAGGTGGACAGTGGAACTCTTCAACCGTTACTAGTAACCCCCTCGAGTTGGGCTCATTTGGTTGGTTCGGTCGAGTGCTCCATACTTCCACCAATACACTTGGTGACGAGGGTCTGATGATGGAGTCAGGAGGTGGACAGTGGAACTATTCGACCGTTACTAATAACCCACTCGAGTTTGGGCTCATTTGGTTGGTTTCAACGAGTGTCCCATACTTCTACATACACTTTGTGACGAAGGTCTGATGATGGAATCAGGAGGTGGGTGGTGGAACTCTTCAACCGTTACTAGTAACTCCTCGAGTTTGGACTCATTTGGTAGGTTTGGACGAGTGTCCCATACTTCTACTAAATACACTTGGTGACGAGGGTCTGATGATGGAATCAGGAGGTGGGTCCCACTGTCCACGTCCTGACTCCATCATCAGACCCTTGTCACCAAGTGTATTAGTAGAAGTATGGGACGCTCGTCCAAACCAACCAAATGAGCCCAAACTCGAGGGGGTTATTAGTAACGGTCGAAGAGTTCCACTGTCCACCTCCTGTCTCCATTATCAGACCCTCGCCACAAAGTGTATTGGTGGAAGTATGGAGCACTTGTCCAAACCAACCAAATGAGCCCAAACTCGAGGAGGTTATTAGTAACGGTCGAAGAGTTCCACTGTCCACCTCCTGTCTCCATCATCAGACCCTCGTCACCAAGTGTATTGGTGGAAGTATGGAGCACTCGTCCGAACCAACCAAATGAACCAAAACTCGAGGGGGTTACTAGTAACGGTTGAAGAGTTCCACTGTCCACCTCCTGTCTCCATCATCAGACCCTCGTCACCAAGTGTATTAGTAGAAGTATGGGACACTCGTCCAAACCATCCAAATGAGCCCAAACTCGAGGGAGTTACTAGTAACGGTTGAAGAGTCCCACTGTCCACGTCCTGACTCCATCCATCAGACCCTCGTCACCAAGTTGAAATTATCATAACATTGTATTGTCACGGGAAATCAATGTGTGTGCAAAGTTTCATAAGAAACGGTTCAGTAGAAGTAGTTGAAAAAGTTGTCGCTAAGTTGTTGAAACAAATAAACAAGGGGTCAAGCTAAATAAAACCGTTTAAAAATAGTTTCTCTGGGGTTTTGATAGACGTATTTGTACATTTCGGCACAATACAATATTTATACATTGTGAAAAGTGAAACCAGGCATAAATCGGACACTTAATTTGTTTTAAACACAAATTAACAAACAAACACTGCGCGCCTTACCGCTTCCTGGCGGTGCGGAGCGGCGTGGAGTGTCGTGACGTCACGCACTTCACGCCGCGATTAGTCGTCGGCGCATTCATTTGATCGCTACTAGCTCATTTTTGGTCGTACGACAAAAATAATTACACCAATGTTTTGGATTTTTCATGGACTACAATACTACATTCAAAACTAAAAACCGCGTTGATCCTCATTTCACAGATGGGATCGTATGTTGATCCAGACTCATCTAAACATACAGTCGCCTCTAAAATGAAACACAAGTACAGAAGCACGTGACCTCACTAGCTCGGCCAGGACGAGCGGACGAGCCGCGAGGAGTCCTCCCTCCGCTTCCTCCGAGTTACTCTTGCAAACTTACACAATCATCTCACTCCACTCTACACGCCACTTTACAAACTGGCATAAATATCGTCCAGGAGGCAGGAGTGACGACTGCGAACCCATCCTGGGCTTCACAGAGACAGTCTTTTCGTTTCTGATGCGAGTTGTTGACTCGGGAGATCTACCGCAGCGTCGCCTCGAGCATCTCGACGAAGAGTTTGTTCATGGGCGCCTTGTTGTCGCGGTGCACGGAGCTCCAGAAGCGGCGCACGCACTGGTCGGCCGCGCGCAGCGCCGGCAGCACGAGCAGCAGCTGCTGCAGCGCCGCCGACGCGTTGTACGGCCTGCCACCCACACACATACACCTTACTATACAGAACTAGAGGAGAGCGCACTGGTCGGCCGCGCGCAGCGCCGGCAGCACGAGCAGCAGCTGCTGCAGCGCCGCCGACGCGTTGTACGGCGTGCCACCCACACACATACACCTTACTATACAGAACTAGAGGAGAGCGCACTGGTCGGCCGCGCGCAGCGCCGGCAGCACGAGCAGCAGCTGCTGCAGCGCCGCCGACGCGTTGTACGGCCTGCCACCCACACACATACACCTTACTATACAGAACTAGAGGAGAGCGCACTGGTCAGCCGCGCGCAGCGCCGGCAGCACGAGCAGCAGCTGCTGCAGCGCCGCCGACGCGTTGTACGGCCTGCCACCCACACACACACACCTTACTATACTGCACTAGAGGAGAGCGCACTGGTCGGCCGCGCGCAGCGCCGGCAGCACCAGCAGCAGCTGCTGCAGCGCCGCCGACGCGTTGTACGGCCTGCCACCCACACACATACACCTTACTATACTGCACTAGAGGAGAGCGCACTGGTCGGCCGCGCGCAGCGCCGGCAGCACGAGCAGCAGCTGCTGCAGCGCCGCCGACGCGTTGTACGGCCTGCCACCCACACACACACACCTTACTATACTGCACTAGAGGAGAGCGCACTGGTCGGCCGCGCGCAGCGCCGGCAGCACGAGCAGCAGCTGCTGCAGCGCCGCCGACGCGATGTACGGCCTGCCACCCACACACATACACCTTACTATACAGAACTAGAGGAGAGCGCACTGGTCAGCCGCGCGCAGCGCCGGCAGCACGAGCAGCAGCTGCTGCAGCGCCGCCGACGCGTTGTACGGCCTGCCACCCACACACACACACCTTACTATACTGCACTAGAGGAGAGCGCACTGGTCGGCCGCGCGCAGCGCCGGCAGCACGAGCAGCAGCTGCTGCAGCGCCGCCGACGCGTTGTACGGCCTGCCACCCACACACACACACACCTTACTATACTGCACTAGAGGAGAGCGCACTGGTCGGCCGCGCGCAGCGCCGGCAGCACGAGCAGCAGCTGCTGCAGCGCCGCCGACGCGTTGTACGGCCTGCCACCCACACACACACACCTTACTATACTGCACTAGAGGAGAGCGCACTGGTCGGCCGCGCGCAGCGCCGGCAGCACGAGCAGCAGCTGCTGCAGCGCCGCCGACGCGTTGTACGGCCTGCCACCCACACACACACACACCGCATATCACACTCCACCCTCACACACATCACACATCACACGGAGAGAACATCTTACATCCAGTACGGGCGTCGTCGTCCGCGAGGTTGACCCTCCGCCTGAAAACTAGCCCCTCTCGTTCGGCCGGGGGCCTTCGTGCACTACCCCCTAATCTTCAACTACACCAACCGGCCTATGTCCTCTATGAGCTGTGTGGCTGGAGGTACCTGAGGACGCCGACTGCGTCGTTGAGCGCGGCGAGGATGTTGTCGCGGAAGCGGCGCAGGCCGGCGTGCTCGTCGAGGCGCGCCTCCGAGTTGGCGAGCAGTGCGGCTGCAGTATGTGTCTCGGTTAGTAGTACCTCAGGACGCCGACTGCGTCGTTGAGCGCGGCGAGGATGTTGTCGCGGAAGCGGCGCAGGCCAGCGTGCTCGTCGAGGCGCGCCTCCGAGTTGGCGAGCAGTGCGGCTGCAGTATGTGTCTCGGTTAGTGGTACCTGAGGACGCCGACTGCGTCGTTGAGCGCGGCGAGGATGTTGTCGCGGAAGCGGCGCAGGCCGGCGTGCTCGTCGAGGCGCGCCTCCGAGTTGGCGAGCAGTGCGGCTGCAGTATGTGTCTCGGTTAGTGGTACCTGAGGACGGCGACTGCGTCGTTGAGCGCGGCGAGGATGTTGTCGCGGAAGCGGCGCAGGCCGGCGTGCTCGTCGAGGCGCGCCTCCGAGTTGGCGAGCAGTGCGGCTGCAGTATGTGTCTCGGTTAGTGGTACCTCAGGACGCCGACTGCGTCGTTGAGCGCGGCGAGGATGTTTTCGCGGAAGCGGCGCAGGCCGACGTGCTCGTCGAGGCCTGCCTCCGAGTTGGCGAGCAGTGCGGCTGCAGTATTTGTCTCGGTTAGTGGTACCTGAGGACGCCGACTGCGTCGTTGAGCGCGGCGAGGATGTTGTCGCGGAAGCGGCGCAGGCCGGCGTGCTCGTCGAGGCGCGCCTCCGAGTTGGCGAGCAGTGCGGCTGCAGTATGTGTCTCGGTTAGTGGTACCTCAGGACGCCGACTGCGTCGTTGAGCGCGGCGAGGATGATGTCGCGGAAGCGGCGCAGGCCGGCGTGCTCGTCGAGGCGCGCCTCCGAGTTGGCGAGCAGTGCGGCTGCAGTATGTGTCTCGGTTAGTAGTACCTCAGGACGCCGACTGCGTCGTTGAGCGCGGCGAGGATGTTGTCGCGGAAGCGGCGCAGGCCGGCGTGCTCGTCGAGGCGCGCCTCCGAGTTGGCGAGCGCGAGCGCCTTCAGCAGGTAGCACTCCTCCTTCAGCGCCGACACGCGCTCCAGCCGCCGCACGATGCCCACCGCCTGCCGCACACACACACACTATCGAGGCGGAACTCACACTCGCCCTATACAGGGTGTTTGGTAATTCGATACATTCCTTCTAAGGGGTCATTCTAGAGCTAATTTGCAACAAATTTGTCCCAATTAACTATGGGTCGAAAATCAATAGTTTTTGAGTTATTTAGGTTTTAATTTTTTTTTTAAACTTTCTGTCTTGTTACCAAAAAATGATAATTATAAAATAACTACTCCACTCTGGGTACTTAATCTGCTATTTTCTAATAGCTGACAAATGAGACTACTTTAAAAAAATATGTGCGCTGAAAATATCCGTAATCTCAGAAATAAAAGGTCATAAATCACAGGTTATGTAAGAAAATCCACAAAATTTATTTAAATCGAAGAGGACTACTAAAAAAAAAAGTACGACACGTGGCATGCAAATTATGGGAATAACTTCATCATTTCATAAGCTTTCAGCAAGTGCAAGTGTACAACATTTGTACCTTACAAATGTTGTACACTAGATAATTACTATGGTGTGGTTACCTTCAGCGAAACTTTTGTGACGTGGACTTTTTCAGCAATTTGCAGTTTGACACATATTCATTCTAAATTTTAAATATTTTCCGACCGGCCAGATGCGCTTAATATATTGTGGTACGAGTAACCTCCTTTTAATTTCTGCTGCCCTGGTACTTTAGAACCAGAGAGATAAATGTGTACAAGCCGACGCTTGGGCCGATTGTGCCTCTCTATCGCTTGTTACGCGCTCTCGCTTGCACAAACAGGCTCAGATGGAACGTGACACTTTTTCGTGCGTGCAGCCGGTGTTCAACATCAATTTATAAGACGTGACGTTATCACGTAAAAAAAAATGTTTTAGCATTACTTTTCGAGAAATTTAACAGAACATGTTTGCTACCTAAACCACATTAAAAGGATCAACCTTTGTGTAACAGTAGGTAGCTTGCATTGTACGGGGTCAATGACCGTACTATGTTCATACGCAGAAAAGCTGTTTGGTGTAAGTAAGTCACAAGGTCACTAGACCTGTGTGTAACAGTAAGTAGCTTGCATTGTACGGGGTCAATGACCGTACTATGTTCATACGCAGAAAAGCTGTTTGGTGTAAGTAAGTCACAAGGTCACTAGACCTGTGTGTAACAGTAAGTAGCTTGCATTGTACGGGGTCAATGACCGTACTATGTTCAAACGCAGAACAGCTGTTTGTTGTAAGTAGGTCACAAGGTCACTAGGCCCTACAGTGGATAAAGGGACACAGCGGATCCCGGGGGAACGATGCTGCTGATGAACTCGCGAAGAGGGGATCCAGCAGCAAACCTGAAGGACTCCTCTGCTCTCTCCTGATCTCCTCTGATCTCTTCCTGCTAAATGCGCTTAGCACAACACTTACGTAGGATGTAGGATTATATTAGCAAAGGATTGGGAATTGTTGATGGACACACATGAGAAGCATTACCAAATGCCTTCGGAAATCTGTACCACAGCATTAAGACCGGATATACTCATATTCTCAAAAGCGACAAAGCATGTAGTACTTGTTGAACTTACAGTTCCATGGGAAAGTAACATACCGAAGGACCACAACATCAAACTTAACAAGTACTGCAACTTAGTAGACCGGATTGTGAGAAACGGATTCAAGACTGATCTCTTCGCTGTGGAAGTCGGAGCAAGAGGACTACCAGCGAAGTCGCTCTACAGTCTCTTCAAGAATCTAGGGCTCCCAAGATCGACGCTAAGCTCATATATGGAGAGAGCTTCGAAAACGTCACTGGAAGCATCCTACAGAATATGGATAGGTAGAGAGAGGGAGGTCGAGAGCGGGACTGGTGGTTTCCCCGCGTCCTAGTCAACGCAGACTAGCTGACGAGGGCTTGAAGCGAGCCGAAACGTGAAGCATGCGCGGGAAATTTAGAGTGGCCACTCGCTAGTCCCGGCCTCGATTAATACCCTCCTCTACTGCCGATGGGCCCGGATATGTTCGGTGAAGCCATCGCAAGCTTAGATCCACACCTTCCTAGGATAATATAGGTTAGGTTAGGCCTAACCTATATTATATTTTTATATTTGATATTTATTAATTTGTTACTTAAGTTAGATATAATGTCAAGCTTATCTCTTTTTCTGTCTAAATTTTAATAAATTTTTTTAAGCTGCTTGTGTTTTTGAAAAATAATAAAAAATATATAAATGTAATTCTTTTTTTTATTTTGTTGAGTTCATTTTCAATGTACCTCGAAGGTCGTGTAATGCACGAGATCTGTGATTTTTTTTCATAACTTTCAAATAACCCTTAATAGGTCAAAGTTCGGCGACAAAACTGCAGTTTTTTGTAACTTTTAAACGAAATATTTGTTAAAGCAAACTTATTGATTATAGCAAAGTTATATATTTTTGAAATCGCCTTAATAATACCTATAGAATGACATGAAACTTGATTTATTTAAAAAAACCAAATTTATTTTTCGTTCACATTTTGGGGTACCCTGTACTGTCCACAAGACTATTAGATACATTTATATATAAAATATCTAGCGGCAAAAATTATACGTAATTTGGCGTCACCTACAACATCCGTGATGTCAACCCATAACACCGGGTGAACTTGGTGCCATGTCAGTGCTTCCCTTCATTTCAAGTCCGCTACACTGAACTGGACGGAAAACACGAACTATTTACATAGCCGTTTCGACCGACGTTTCGCTCAGTGCGGTGGTACCAACCTGGCCGGGATAAACCCTACCACCCAGTAAGGTAAGAAGGGAAGGGACCTACAGTTTAACGTGGAATCCGAACCACGGTCAGCCTCCAACGGTCGGGCGGTCACCCATCCAATAACTGACCGCTCCACTGAGCTGCCAAGGCTGACAATCCCTTAGTCGACTTTTACGACATGCGACGGGGAGAGATGCAGTGGGGCTATTCTTTTTAAGTACCGACCCCACACGGTACAATGATATCTGCGTGAGATCGACAGAGAGACAGACAGACACCAGAGCGATCCCATAAGGGTCAATTTTTCGCATTTTGCGACGGGACCCTAAAAACCGCATCCAAATCGGTCCATCCGTTTGGGAGGTACGATGACACAGACAGAGACAAACATACACACACACACACACGTTAAACTTATAACACCCCTCTTATTTCGTCGGGGGTTAAAAATGACTAACTAACATGCTTAACTAGTAGAATTGAACTGCATGCAGGTAAATTCCAAACACTTAAATTTGAATGACATCAAAAGAAAAGTGGGACTGAACCAGGTCATTGCACTACCTAGAGCTAGACCTAGACAGCACTGTTGCCAAATCTCCCCATAGCTACTCACTGTCCATCGAGTTTTTATTACAATTTTAAATTTTTGTATGAAAAAAAATGGAATTTCGGATTTGAGTTAAGGATTTTTTTCTTCTAATAATGAGTACTTTCTATTCCTGAAGTTTTTCAAGCCTATCCTGAAACACCCTGTAGGTATATTATGCCTGTCTTCTTGTTTACTTCATTTTCCATCTTTATTGTTTGAAGTATAAATTAAACATCATTAGTATGAATTAAGTTTGTTTCATTATTCTCCTTTGTTCCTACTCTTATATGTATAGTAACACACAAATAAGACAGGTTGACTGGCAAAGATTGCCTTAGGTAATAAGTATGTAAGCGTTTGTACAATTTTATATTGGAAAGGAATATTTCAATTTGTATCTATTCTAAGTACCTGGAGATATAGCTCGTGCGCTCCGATCTCCTTGGCTTCTTGTTCGTCCAACGTGAGGTCAGTCGCAAACTTGAGTCGCATACAGCAGGAGCCGTTCTGCGCCGGCAACTGTAACCCGACCATTGATTTTATAACCCTGTCGGGACAGATAGACCACTCCATATAAAAAATTTGGTAACGTTGTAAATCGTAAAACCAACAGAGGGCGTTAATAATTTTTCTTGATGTTGTCGTAAAACAAACAGGTGGCGTTAATGTTTGTTAATACTTCTATACTAAGGGCGCTATCTAGTTGAAATACAACATGTATCTAGGTACCTTTAATTGTCACTAGGCTGTAGAATTACTGCTACTAGACAAAAGATGGCGCTTTCATTTATATTTATAAAGAACATTATTTATGTAAATTCCAAAATTTTTAATTATATTTGAATAATAAAATTATGACAATTTACAATTAAACTAACACAAGAAGTGTTAGTTTAATTGTCATAATCAAATTAAATAAAATAAAAAAATGTTTTGAAAATTATTTGGTATACGGAACAAAATATTATTATGATTGTAATTTCCTGTTTGTGCGCTTTTAATAGATAGATCCACACAGAGCACGGAATACCCCCGCGCGCGCGCGCGCGGTATTCCGTGCTCTGTGGATAGAACGTATTTATTTAGTTGAACAATTAAACAAATACTCGTCACTCTTCATTCTAATAATGTCAGCATTGTATGTAAAAAAAAAAATATGAAAACTGCCTTAAAAAATTTATGAAATTAAAAAAATCGAACCCTAGAGTTGAAGGCGGTACTAAAGAAGGCTACACAAATCACAAAGGATATCATCCACGCATGTTTTCTTTCATGTATCATTTTTGCTTGCTTTAGCACCGCCTTCAACTCTAGGGTTCGATTTTTTTTATTTCATACATTTTTGAAGGCGGTTTTTATATATTTTTTTAAATAGTTTTTTATTTCACAGTTTTTTTTGGAATTTTTTGCTATTAATGTACTCGGCGGAATCGCTCGACCTTCGGCCTCGCGATTCCGCCTCGCTTTCCAATCTGATCTCGACCAAATTAAAATGGAACCACGTCATGGTTATCCCCTTTCAAACAAAAAAAAAGAATTTTCAAAATCGGCCCACAATAATTGACGGAGTAATCGCGTAACAAACATCCAAAAAAAGAAAACATACCGTCGAATTGAGAATCTCCTAGGTCTAAAGTAAATTGCTCGTGATGACAAATTCAACGAGCCCAAACACGATGGGTTTATCATGTGTAGTTTAGGAGTTCCTATGGCCACCTTCCGTCTCCATCATCAGACCAGCTCGATGGTACTCGTACTCGTATTATAATATATTAAACGCATCTGGCCGGTCGGAAAAGATTTCAAATTTAGAATATTCATGAAACAAGGGTCCGAATATGAATGACAATATCGATTCATGTATTTCAATACAATGACAGAGAAAATTTCAAAATATTAGGTACCTATTCTACCTATTTAATACTTTTTAGTTCTAGTTTATTTTTTTTAAGTCGGTTTTATATTTTTAAAACAATATTACATAAAAAACAATAATCGAAATCGAATAATCGAAATCGGTTGAAGTGGTACAGAATTATTCGCCATGTGTCAAACTGCAAATTGCTGAAAAAGCCCACATCACAAAAGTTTTGCTGAAGGTAACCACACACCAATAGTATTTTGTTGCTTTTTCATAAACCGCTCAATCAATTTCAATAAAATTTCAATGGGAGCACCTCTGAAGTATGACCTACCAAACAAAAAAAGAATTTTCAAAATCAGCCCACAATTAACACGTTGAACGCCATACGACCCACCGGTGGGCCTAGCGTACTTTTCGGTTCGGGCCAAGCCAAACTCATTATATCCGTAATTTTCATCAACTTGAGATTTTCATCACAAAGTTTATAAAATGCGGTAATTTGTAAGGAAAATAAAAATTTGCGACTTTTACCGTCTAATTTTCGAGATATAGCAGAAGGCTCACGGGTGGATCGTGTGGCCTCCTATGAAGGATTTGTATTTTTCTGTTGGCTGGGGCCGCGGGGTCACGCCGCGGCCCACCCGTTGCGCGCGCGCCGCGGACGCAGCGATCAATCCCGGTCCGGCTGCGTCGACAATTGAGGATGTTTTACGTTTTTCTCGCCAAAAATGATTATTTTGAAGATTTCGAGTTAACACAAGAAGCGCTAACGCAGTTAGAAAACATCGAGATAGATCTTCTGAACCGTAGTTTCGGAATAGATTCTATGAAGACGTAGTTCAACCAACGAAAAGAAGATGCTGTCGAATTCTTTTGTCGGAGAGTGAGGATAGCGACTATGAAATGCATATAGAAAGACGGAAGAGAATGAAACACACTCTGGAAAGGAAAGAGGGATTGGCCAGAAAAGTGAGAAGAACATGTCACCAATGTTATGCAAAGAACGTACCAATAATGGGTAGCAAACAGGCTAAAACCAAGTCGAAAAAAGTATCCACTTATTGCCAAAGCAGCCCAACTAAACCATTCCTTTGTTTGCCTTGTTTTAACATGACTCACGGATAATTCTTTATTGTTTATGGTTAAACCCTTTGAAGAAGTGTGATAATGTTGTGATTGTTCAATTTCATAAATATTTTGTTTTGTTCAATTTCATAAATTATTTTCGTAATAAATAATGTCTTCTTATTTGGCAATGAAGAAAATTTTATGTTCATTTTTATTTTGACGAATATTTTCTTATTATTTTCTGGTTTTATTAATTCTATTAATACAAATATTATTTTCTACCTTATCGTTAAGAGCAGCCCTAGCATCGTTACAATTAACTTAATAAAAAACTACAAGTTTCTATTGGATTTGAAAACCACGCCGTCCGCTTCGACTACAAGGCCATGCGGCTCACTTCCATATTGGCTTTGTAGCTGCGCTCTGTGGCTTGTAGGAAGCGTTTACGTAGGCCCTCTCACGCGGCTCACCGGTGACCCCCATGCCCTGAATGGTTCAGTAAGGAAAGGCTCACCGGTGAGCGGTGAGCCCCGTGGCCCAAACGGAAATACTGGATTTTTCATGTGGCGTTGAACGTGTAAGATTGTAATTTCCTGTTTGCGGTTTTACTCCGGTCCAAAGAATTTACAAACTCTTTGGTTGTACTTGGGTTGTACCTAGCTCCGCTTATTTGTTGTTATATCCGCTATAGTAACACATATTCTGTGAAAATTTCAACGGGCTTCCTATTACGGTTCAAGAGATACAGCCCTCGGATAGACAAACGGACGGACGGACAGACAGACTGCGGAGGCTTAGTAATAGGCTTCCGTACAGGGATACGGAAACCTAAAAATAAGGGGTGAAATAGGGGTGAAAGTTTTTGTATGGGGAATCCATGATTTCTCTACGTAAGGATATGAAAATTTATTATCTAGGCTTTTGGCACAGATTACTCAATAGTTACTGCTTTTGGTAAGAAATAATGAATAATGGTCAGGAAGAGGAAGGGGGAGAGAAAAGAAGGGGGAGTGGGTGGGAGGTACGTTTGTCAGCCTGGGTAGCTCAGTGGTGCAGGCAACCCTGGGCGCGGTCAACACTTGGATGGGTGACCGCTCGACCATTTGAGGCTGACCGTGGTTCGGATTCCACGTAAAACTGTAGCACCCATTGGTAGCACCCTTCCCTTCTTACCTTACTAGGGTTGGTACCACCGCACTGAATAAAACGTATGTCGAAACGGCTATGTAAATCAAAGAGATTTGATGTAAATAGTTTTTTCGTTTTTTTTCGTCCAGTTCAGTATAGCCGGCACGACATGTCCGACATCACGGATGTTGTAGGTGATGTATCCAACCATGTCAGTTTCCATAAAAAAAAGAAGAAGAGGAGGAGAGGTATGGAGGGAGGAAGGGTTAGTGAATGAGGGTAGGTGTGGGGGAGGGAGGTAGTAGAGGGAACGAGGAGGAATGGATATCGAGGGAGTGAGAGGTTGAAAGGGGGAAGGGGCGGGGTAAGTGGGGGTTGAGGACAGGATGAGGGGTAGTAGGGGAGGAATGGAATGCGAGGGTGATGGGAAGGAGGGGCGACATGAGGGGAGGAAGGGAAGTAGGGAGAGAGGGAGGGAATGGGCGAAAGGGAAGGTGGCAAAGAGGGGGTCCGTGAAGGGTGAGGGGAAGGAGGGGAGGAAGGCGGGATCGAGGAGAGAAGACCGGGAGAGAGGTGAGTGAGAGATGGGCGAGGAAGGAATCCCTTCCTTCCTCCCGAAAAAGATAGAGAATATAAGAGAAGCGATGGTTTATTATCAATTTTGCATTTAAATCAGATTTACTATTTTTTTATTTTATTCGTTGTCGTGTCGTCGTCGGTAAAATCTACAATTTTACAATTTTATATAAAATATCATTGACTTATATATTCTGTAAAGCTTATCACAAATACATTAAACCCACCCTCTTTTAATCTCTTTGGTATAACACCACCAGCAGCATCGTAGATGGAAAAAATAGCCCTGGACTCAACTTTTTTTAATTCGGTGCCTGGACTCCCTACTTCATACTCAAAGACATTTTGTTCATACTTCAACTATTACTAAAACGAGACACCGCGATTATGGTAGTGTGCGTATCGCGTGAATACAGAACCGACCGTCTCAAGAGATCGCATCGATATTGTGTCATCCTTTTTCCACGCGCAGTAACCCGTATCGCTTGCCTGCACGCTCCACGCAAACATTTGCGTGTTCCAAAACAAGCGAACGTCGCGCGTCGATCGATAAATTACCGCAACGGCTAAAAACTATGGAGGTGGCTTTTTACTTTCGAGCGACTGTAAGGAGAAAGGAAGTATTGTGATCGTCCAAAATGTCGAAGTTGAGAATGCGACTGATTTTTTTTTTTTTATTGAAACTGAGACGGTTGGCTACATCACCTACAACATCCGTGATGTCAGCCCATAACACCGGGTGAACTTGGTGCCACGTCAGTGCTTCCCTTCGGTCGTGCCGACTACACTGAACTGGACGGAAAACACAAACTATTTACATAGCCGTTTGGACCGACCTTTCATTCAGTGCGGTGGTACCAACCCGGGCGGGTTAAACCCTACCACCTAGTAATATAAGAAGGGGGTCATATCCCTTAGTCGCCTTTTACGACATACACGTGGAGAGATGCAGTGGGGCTATTCTTTTAAAGTACCGGCCCCACACAGTACAGATTTGGGCTATATATCTGTCAACGATCCCAAAAAAGTGGTTTTGAGAAACATGTATGTGTGTGTGTGTGTGTGTGTGTGTGTCCGTCCAGCGACCTTGTGCCTAAACTGCTCAACCGATTTCGTTCAAAATTCGTATTTAGTAGTTTGAAATGATAATCTAGGGGTACCTTTTTTAGTTTTTTTTAATTAAAAAAAATAAGGGTAGCTGTCATACAAATTATTTCGTTGAGGTCGATTTTCTTATAAATGGCTAACGATTTTTATTATTATTATTATATTTAATCCATCGTGTTTGTTTCCGTTTTCAAAGGTGGTGAGGTAAAAAAATATAATTTTAAAGAAGGTATCTCCACTTTATCCTAACCGCACGCGCGTATTTGAATTGCACGCAGGTTTGGTTGGTGGGTATTTGGCAAAGACATTAAACTCACCCTCTTGGTATTTGGCAACTAAAAATATAATAAGAAATAGGCATGCCATCTATAGACAAATAGGACAACTTAACTTTGGTCTGACATCTATGATGCAGAAGCGGCGAAATTATACATTTTATCCGCCAAGCTCACGGACTGACAAAACATGAAAATATTTATTGGAAAAATTATGAAAACCTTAAAATACACTATTTTGAAATTTCTACTTAATATAAAATAATCTTTAAATTTAACTATGCTGTTCCCACTTAGCATCGTTCTATAATTAGCAGATTTAAAAATATAATAATTATTTAATTCAAATTCGATACTCCTGGCGCCATCTTAGGACATAATTGAAGACTAATTTCATGTTACCTTTAAAACATCGCTGACGGTACATCTGACTCCCCCTATAAAATCAATGAACCCGACAGACGACGCGTGAACACCCGCCCGCCGCCAGCCACCCACTGCCACTACACAAGACAGAGCAACAGAGTAGGGAGGTAGGTAGGAGAGACAGACTTACACCGGTCTGTGCGTGCATGGAGCGGTATGCGAGCATCAAGCTGAGCATTTCCGCTCACGCGCTCTGCAGAGCAACAGAGTAGGGGAGACAGACTTACACCGGTCTGTGCGTGCATGGAGCGGTATGCGAGCATCAAGCTCAGCATTTCCGCTCACGCGCTCTGCAGAGCGACAGAGTAGGGAGGTAGGAGAGACAGACTTACACCGGTCTGTGCGTGCATGGAGCGGTATGCGAGCATCAGTCTCAGCATCTCAGCCCACGTGCTCTGCAGAGCAACAGAGTAGGGAGGGAGGAGAGACAGACTTACGCCGGTCTGTGCGTGCATGGAGCGGTATGCGAGCATCAAGCTCAGCATGTCAGCCCACGTGCTCTGCAGAGCAACAGAGTAGGGAGGTAGGAGAGACATACTTACGCCGGTCTGTGCGTGCATGGAGCGGTATGCGAGCATCAGTCTCAGCATCTCAGCCCACGTGCTCTGCAGAGTAACAGAGTAGGGTGGTAGGAGAGACATACTTACGCCGGTCTGTGAGTGCATAGAGCGGTATGCGAGCATCAGTCTCAGCATCTCAGCCCACGTGCTCTGCAGAGCAACAGAGAAGGGAGGTAGGAGAGACATACTTACGCCGGTCTGTGCGTGCATGGAGCGGTATGCGAGCATCAGTCTCAGCATCTCAGCCCACGTGCTCTGCAGAGCAACAGAGAAGGGAGGTAGGAGAGACATACTTACGCCGGTCTGTGAGTGCATAGAGCGGTATGCGAGCATCAGTCTCAGCATCTCAGCCCACGTGCTCTGCAGAGCAACAGAGTAGGGAGGTAGGAGAGACAGACTTACGCCGGTCTGTGCGTGCATGGAGCGGTATGCGAGCATCAAGCTCAGCATCTCAGCCCACGTGCTCTGCAGAGCAACAGAGTAGGGAGGTAGGAGAGACAGACTTAGGTCGGTCTGTGCGTGCATGGAGCGGTATGCGAGCATCAAGCTCAGCATCTCAGCCCACGTGCTCTGCAGAGCAACAGAGTAGGGAGGTAGGAGAGACAGACTTACGCCGGTCTGTGCGTGCATGGAGCGGTATGCGAGCATCAAGCTCAGCATTTCCGCTCACACGCTCTGCAGAGCAACAGAGTAGGGAGGGAGGAGAGACAGACTTACGCCGGTCTGTGCGTGCATGGAGCGGTATGCGAGCATCAAGCTCAGCATTTCCGCTCACGCGCTCTGCAGAGCAACAGAGTAGGGAGGGAGGAGAGACAGACTTACGCCGGTCTGTGCGTGCATGGAGCGGTATGCGAGCATCAAGCTCAGCATCTCAGCCCACGTGCTCTGCAGAAGTCTCATCTGATCGTTCAGTTGGAGCTCCGTGAAACCTGCAACATGAAATGTTTGGTCACACTGTGATAAAAAATCAGTCTGGCGAATCTCACCACTATCGTCTTTATATAAAAACCGGTCAAGTGCGAGTCGAACTCGCGCACCGAGGGTTCGGTTTTTTTTTAATAGAAATCGCGACATGTGGCGCTGAGCCACCCATAAGGTGTCTAACGACGCCCATGGACATTCGGGCGGTATGCGGGGGTTGTGAATGCCATGCCGGCCTGACAGGTGCCTAGTCACCGGGTCTTGAAGGACCCGAGACGGAGAAATATATGAGCAGGAAGAGCGTTCCAGAGTTCTGTACCTGTACCAGTTCTGTAGAGGAAAGATCTGCAGAACCGACCGCGACCGCGGTCCGTATCGCCATGTCATGCTTAGCGCCACTCACGCCATCTATGGCGTGTTTATGAAATGCTTCATATTAGTTAAAATTATTTATGATTAGCTAAAATGCTTCATACACTTTCATGATGCGCGCCATCTAACGAAACATGATGAATCAAAGACGAAAATAAATGGGAACCGCTGGTGTAGTGTTGTACCGCTACTATGTTTTAGAGAGTCGTATGTCCAGCCAGCAGCGGACGTTTGTACACTTTGACTGACTGACTTTAGTGGGCATCCACTTGGAGTGGGCTAACCAATGCATTCCGGCAAACAGGCGGAGAGAGCGGCGCGGCGGCGGAGCGGAGTGGCGGTCGGCTAGAATGTAGATAGATGAAGGTAGTAGGCAGTGGGTACAGACCGGGTATCTGCTTGGCCCACCCGATGACGCCGACGAGCTCGCGGTCGTAGAGGTCCGCGAGGGCGGCGAGCGTGCCGGCGGGGGAGGCGGCGGGGGCGGCGGCGGCGGGCGGGGCGGGCGCGGGCGGCGCGGGCGCACCGCACGACAGCGGGTCCGGCTCGTACGAGCACAGCACCTGCAGCAACAAGCACACAAGCTCATCGTGTGCTCGGCTCGAGTCTATACCTCGCGGCTGGTCGCGTGTGCCACTACGTACCTCGAGGATCTTGATGTCGTCGAGTGCGGGGCGCGGCGCGGCGGGGTAGTGCCCGGCGAGCGGCAGCGCCGAGCCGCCGCCGCCGCCGCCGGCCGCGTGCGCCGCGTCGGGCGCGCGCCGGTACTTCTGTCGGCCGCCGCGCACGCGGTCGAGCCGCACGCCCTCGCGCAGCATGCCCGTGCGCAGACACTTGCGGAAGCGGCACGCCTGGCACGCCTTGCGCCGCCGCTTGTTGATCTCGCACTCGTTGGAGGCGGGGCACGTGTACTCGATGTTGCCTGTCCACACACCTTCACTATCACTCCACCTCCCCGCTCTGCGCGCGACACAACTCCCACACTCGCCGGAGAGAGAACTATCACCACTGACTAGAGTCACCATACTAACATTATTTCCCTCCTGCTCCTGGCTCTATGCGAAACAGTCAGTGGTGACGCTGATATATCCATGCAAAACTCAACCACGCACGACTCATTAGCAAAAACACAGACAGAAGATAGAATTACCAAATAAAAATATTTTTGTGCAAAAATAAAATAAAGATATAGGTATACGAGGGGTGGCTGAGAGATAGATAATTAATCTACTTTGTTAGACAAAGTTTTGAAAATAGTACTGGCGACTGTAATACGGCATTCATTCCATTTTCAAAAACTGTGGTATTCATTTGTTTTTTTAAATTTTTTTTTTATACTAAGCGCGACATGTGGCGTCGAGTCACCCATAAGGTGTCTAGCGACGCCCATGGACATTCGGACGCAGGCGGGGGTTGCGAATGCCATGCCGGCCTGACAGGTGCCCATTCACGCCTCTCTTGAAGGACCCAAGACTATACTTGGGGGGAAATATGTGGGCAGGTAGAGCGTTCCAGAGTTTGCCGGTTCTGTGGAGAAAGGATCTGCAGAACCGATTTGTACGCATCCGCGGTAAGTCCAGCGTATAGGGATGCAATCCCTGCCCAGTGCGCGTTGTACGGAGGTGGAAAGGGGATGCCGGAATCGCGTTAAACAGCTCCTCCGAGCACTCCCCGTGGAATAAGCGATAGAACACGCTTAGGGCGCCGACATCCCTACGAAGTTGCAGCGGTTCTAGATCGCGGGACACGTCGGGGTCATCCACTAGTCGCTCGGCTCGGCGCTGGATCGAGTCCAAAGGCGCAAGCTGGTATTTGGCTGAGCCATCCCACAGGTGCGAGCAGTACTCCAAGCAGGACCTAATCTGCGATTTATACAGAAGCAGCCTTTGGCCCGGCGTGAAGTACCGTCGAACCTTATTGAGTACGCCTAGCTTTTTTGAGGCCAGCTTGGCCTTGCCCTCGATATGGCGCCGGTAATTTAGGTCGTGCGACAGTTCGACTCCGAGGACCCCGAGGTGGTCGCTTAATTTAAGCGACGTGCCTTGGAAGGAAGGAGCCGGTGTGAACGCCGCTCTCTTCGCACTGAACGCGCAAACTTGTGTTTTTGAAGCGTTGAACTCGACCAAATTGCTACGGCCCCATTCGGAAATAGACCGAAGCGTTTGTTCGAGTTCAGACACAAGTCTTCGCCTCTTTTCATCCACAACTTCTCGTCTGGCTGAAGGGTGACTGGTATAGGATCCGTGTGCTGTACTGTCATCCGCATAACAATGTATGTTGCCGAGTGGCAGCATGTCATTGATATGCAGAAGAAACAGTGTGGGTGACAGCACAGATCCCTGCGGTACGCCGGCATTCACTGACATGGCGTCCGACGAGCAACCGTCCACTAGGACCTGAATGCTACGCCCATGTAGGAAGTCGGCGACCCAGTCGCAGAGGCCAGAAGGAAGTCCGTACGCCGGAAGCTTGCCCAGAAGCGATTTGTGCCAAACCCTATCGAATGCCTTGGCAATATCGAGGCCAATTGCCAAGGATTCACCATGTCCTTCAAGCGATTCCCCCCAAAGGTGAGTGACGTACGCTAGGAGATCACCAGCGGATCGGTTTGGCCGAAAGCCATATTGCCGATCGCTGATGAGGTTATTTGTCTCCAGGTACGCCATGAGCTGGGCGTTGATAATACGCTCCATCACCTTGCAGAGTAGGGAGGTAATCGCTATAGGTCGGTAGTTCGAAGCGTTTGAGCGGTCGCCCTTTTTGGGGACCGCTTGAACAAATGCAGATTTCCAGGCTGCCGGCACACGGGAAGCAGAGTAAGAGAGGCGGAAAAGGCGCGTTAGCACTGGAGCCAGCTCTGGAGTCATGCGAAGTCGTAGGCGGCTCTCCCCGCGAAATCAGTTCTCCCGGAGCCCAGCCACACCTCGTGGTGGGCATTAAAATCTCCAAGCAGAACCATATCCGCGGAGGGAAACCGCTCTTGCACTTCATCTGCCGCTCTACTCAAGTGCTCGAATAATCGAGCTGTCCCGGCGTCGCCTGAGTGCGACCTGTAGTTACAGGCGTACACACGCGATTCCGTCCCCAAGTCCACATGAACCCACAGAATAGATAGTTCGGGATCCTCCAGGCAGCGCAGGCGACGACAGCAAATATCCGCCCTAGCGAACATGCAAACCCCGGCCCGAGGTCGGAAGGCTTCTTCCAGGGTGTAGCCGGGGTAATGCAAGTAAGTAGTGTCGGCAGGGCAGGATATTTGCGTTTCTGTCAGGAAGAGTAAAGCCGGCTTCGCCGTCTCCAGGTGATTGTTTGTGTCAGTTCAATAAATTTTGACACGTCATTGTTGCCAACATGTTTATAATTTTTTTATGTAATCCGGTATGGGTGGCTGAGTCGGACGGGCCAAAGCACATGCTCCGACCAGCCAATATAACCTCCGAGAAAGTAGGTGCCATACCGGAGACTTCCCTGGATTGCTGGCTATAAATGTCGCAAAAAAAAAGTAAAATAATCAAAATTTGTCATCGTGCAGTTATTAAATTTCTCACTATGGACATTTAAATGGGAAAAGCCACCGAGGAGGTTTAACACGTTCAGCGCTACATGTATATGTCATTCATTATTATACACCCTAGCTAGTGCAACTCTCACAGGCCAGTGTGTATCTCATTATACACCGTGAGTAGTCAACTTCAGAGGCCAATGTATCAGTGAATATACACCGCGCCGAACATTTTGTATGAAGACTTTGTAGCCCTGGCCCACACAAATTGTTGTGTGTATCTGGGGTATGAAAATGTGATATAGTTTAGGAATTATGGATTTTTTTACAATAACAACCTTTTTCGCTTATGTATTATTATTTTAATGAGTTTATGCATTACAACAATGTCTTACTTAGTATTTACATATTTGTAACAATTACTTATTTATTTGTTCTTTCAATCAGATACTACTCATCAAGCAGACTTTTTATTTCGATAATCATCAACCTTTTCATTTATTTATTCATATTCTAATAATCAACCTTATATTTCTATTTACTGTTGACTTCGTTGAAGCAGGGTCGGCAGTAAAAAAAATTGCATATGGAGCAAATGGTCGTCACTTGAGCAGCAAACTTTCTTTGGCCAGGTTGAGCCTTGCCCTTTTTGCCACACTTTGTGTAGCAGTGTTAAATGTAAGGAAATAAAAAGGTGGAAAAACTCATAAATGTAGGAGAAGTAGTGTGTATCATATAATATACACTTGGCCCCTGAGACTGACTTTTCTAAAAGTCAGTCTCAGGGGCCAGTGTATATTATATCATATGATACACCTAAAAAAAAACGGATGAAAAGAAAAGTAAAAAAAAAAATCAAGTTCACATAGTATTTTAGAACCAAAAGATGTCAATTATGCAAAAAAAAAATAATAGCGATTCCCACAACATTCTCCTCAGAGGTGCCTTGGCGCGGAACGTGTTAAGGTTCGGCCATTGATAGGCTTATTAACAAAAACGTAACAAGTGCATTAAATTTGCTTGCAGGCAACCAAAAACTGCAGGTCGACCTATATCGAAAAAGTCGACAAGTGCGAGTTGGACTCGCACACCGAGGGTTCCGTACTATCACTCAATATATTTGTATTATGTATGTACAAAAATAATTGTGTTTTGGAAAATAAGGAAACGCCTAAATAAACACTACAGCAATTGTTTGACTGTCAGGCATTCGAGTAATTGAAATCTACGAAAATATATTTTTTACAAGACATCTTAACTACAAATTTACAATTTTCTGATTTTTCCTTTGCTTGTGCTGTGAGACTATGCTTCTTACTAAATTTCATTATTCTAGGTTAACGGGAAATACCCTATAGGTTTTGATTTGATTTGAGTGAGTTTGCGAGTGTTAAAATATGAAATAAATGGCCGTATCTTTTGATTGAGTTGATTTAGAAGCTTGCATTTTCTATACCTTAAAGAGATCGTAGACCTTAGTATTTCCTATTAGTTTCAATTTGATATGTTGATCTCTTCCTGAGAAAAAGGGTCTTGACATACAAAACATGTAAACTTTTTTTTTATGTGATATAACTATCAATTTACAATTTTCAGATTTTTTTCCTTTATTTGTGTTGTGAAACCTTGCTTCTTACTTAATTTTATGATTCTAGGTCAACGGAAAGTACCCTATAGGTTTTGATTTGTTTTGAGTGAGTTTGCGAGTATCAAAATATAACATAAATACCCGTATCTTCTGATTGTGTTGATTTAGAAGCTTGAGTTTCCTACACCTCTAAGCAATAGTAGACGTAAGTATTTTGTATTAATTTGAACTTGATACCTTGACCCGGTCCTGAGAAAAAGGGTCTTGACATACAAAACAAGTAACATTTTTTTTTATGTGATATAATTACAAATTATCTATTTTAGCATTTTTCCCTTTAAGTATGCTGTGAAAACTTGCTTCTTACCAAATTTTATCATTCTAGGTCAAGGTAAGTACCATATAGGTTTTGATTTTATATCCCAGTAGTAAAATATGTGACATAAATAGCCGTACCTTGTGATTGCGTTGACTTAGAAGTTTGAATTTTTTACACCTCCAAGGGAACGCAGACCTTAGTACTTGGTATTAATTTCAACTTCATACCTCTTCGCGTTCCTGAGAAAAAGGGTCTTGACAGACAGACAGACGGACAACGAAGTGATCCTATAAGGGTTCCGATTTTTCCTCTTTTGAGGTACGGAACCCTAAAATAAAAAAAAACCATTTCCTGTATCAACTATTTTCTTTCATTGTCAGGTAAATTAGTTATTATCAGCCACGCCCAATGATACTCGTATATTGGCCACGCCTCGTAGTTTCGTATATTCACATTATATTTATCGGTTAATTATTTCCTTCAATCTATGTATTAGTTAACTCTGTCAGCCTCGGTAGCTCAGTGGTGCAACCGGTCGACTGTCGGTCGCGATAATAACAACACCTGGGCGCGGTCAGTACTTGGATTGATGACCGATCAACCGTTGGAGGCTGACCGTTGTTCGGATTCCAAGTAAAACTGTAGGTCCATTCCCTTCATATCTTACTAGGTGGTAGGTGTTTACCCGCCCGGGTTGATACCACCGCACTTTATGAAAGGTCGGTTGAAAAGGCTTCGTAAATAGTTCGTGGCTTCCGTCCAGTGTAGGGTAGCCGGCACAACCGAAGGGAAGCACTACTGACATTGTAACCTAGTTCACTGAGGTGTTATGGGTTGACATCACGGATGTTGTAGTAGTGTAGTGATGGTGGCCGCCCGGGCGCCCGCGCCAGTTTCCAGTTCCACAAAAAAAAATCATTCATGAAACGACCTTGTAGTACTTATTCATTTATTTATCTTTTCTTTAAGTCATGCATTTTATCATCATCATCAGCCTGTATCGGTCCACTGCTGGACATAGGCCTCTCCCAAGGCACGCCACCACACGCGGTCTTCCGCTCTTCTCATCCATCCACTCCCGGCTACCTTTTTTAGGTCATCTGTCCACCTAGCCGGGGGGGGCGTCCCACGCTACGTTTGCTTGTACGTGGCCTCCATTCGAGCACCCGTCTACCCCATCGGTTGTCAGGTCTGCGACAAATGTGCCCAGTCCACTGCCACTTCAGCTTGCTTATTTTCTTAGCAGTGTCGACTACCTTAGTTCTTTGACGTATCACGTCGTTACGGATTTTATCGGTCAAAGAAATGCCGAGCATTGCTCTTTCCATAGCTCGCTGAGCGACTTTAAATTTGTGGACCAGGCCCATCGTCAGGGTCCACGTTTCCGCTCCGTACGTCATTACTGGCAGAACGCACTGATTGAAAACCTTCGTCTTCAATGACTGTGGGATGGAGGATGAAAAGATGTGGCGGAGTTTCCCAAATGCCGCCCAGCCTAGCTGAATCCTTCTGTTGGCCTCCTTGTCAAAGTTGTGCTTCCCTAGCTGGATGGTTTGTCCAAGATAGACATACTCCTGCACAACTTCGAGGGTCGCCTCTCCAACTGTTACGTGCCCCGGCACGACTTGTTCGTTGAACATGACTTTCGTTTTGTCCAAATTCATCCCGAGGCCGACTCGGCGGGAGGCGACATTGAGGCCGTTCAGCATGTGATTCAGCTCCTCCAGCGATTCGCCTATCACGACTATGACATCTGCGAAGCGTAGGTGTGAAATGTACTCGCCGTTAATATTAATGCCGTGCTTTCCCCAATCCAGCAGCTTGAATATATGCATTTTATATATAATTAGAATTACCTATATACTATATATACACGGTGTTGCAACCTCAACCGTAAAACCCGAAAGGGGGTGATTCTGTACGTGAAATAGAACAACTTTTGTACTACGGCTTTTTTATTTGAAGAAAAAAAAAATTTTATTTTCTCCATACGTTTTGAGAATAGGTAATTAAAATTTGTATGGAAAAAAATTTTTTTTTGTTTCAAAAAATTTCTTTTCTTCACAGAAGTTGTTTAGTTTCACATATAGAATAACCCCCTTATGTCAGTTAAAAATATTACGGGGGCAACTGCAACACCGTGTATATCTTATCTTAACTCAGATTGAATAGGTAAATCAACAAATTAGGTATGTTAAATGTCATTGCATTACAAAATAATTTGAAATTAATCAGTATATTTATGTATATTGTCAATAGCATCGATAAATAATCGACAACAAAGTTGACATTCGTTGCTGCCTAGTGCGGCTTCACTAGTTTTATGGCTTAGACCCATTGTATGCAATGGGAACTGGTCGGAATGATTGTGGCTAGAAGGCTTTAGGACGGTTTAACTTTATACTATAACTGAAGAAACTATTAAGCATGACGTAGCATGTACGTAGGTGTATGCTCAAGCAACTAGACGATTACGCGTCTCTTGAGATTATCTCGTGGAATTGTTTAAATTTCTTCTTCGCATCTGTGAGATAATCCTTAGACTAATGAAACTACAGACAATTCAAAACATACATCTGCTTCCCGCCATGCGCTTAGGTTGACGTGTGAGAGACTTTACAAAATTGTGTATAAACGCAAGCGAGGGTAACGGAGCTGGTATACATATGTATACACGGGGCACGGCCCCAGGGCCTCCGACGTCACGGGCCCCCCCGGCGCCCCCTTGATGTTGATGAAAATGTTTCCGCCGCTTACATTAGTTATTATAGGTCTAACAAAAAAAATTACTCTTTGAAAACTACATTACTAGAATTAAAAAAAAAATTTGTTAATTTTTTTTTTCGGACGTTGCGAACTAGAAACTAAAAAAAACAAGATTTTTATGTATAAACGGCATTTAATTATAGTAAAAAAAAATTTTTAACTCGCTCTAATACAGTATTATACCTAATAACGTGCTTTTATCATGATATATATGTGTATTAATACTTTAAATAAAGATTTTTTTCTTTCTAAAGAGGGCCCCAAATAGTTTTGTGCGCAAGGGCCCCGCATGGGCTAAGACGGCCCTGCATATGGCGCGCGCGGTACTCACCTTGTATGGTGCGCTTGAAGAATGCCTTGCAGGCCTCGCAGGAGGCGACGCCGTAGTGGAAGCCGGAGGCGATGTCTCCGCACACGAGGCAGAGCTTGCGCGGCGCCTCCTCGTCCTTGCACCCGCCTCCCGTCACCTCTGCCTGCTGCGACAGCGCGCCGGGCTGCGTGGTCGAGGAGCAGAACTGCTGCTCGGGGCTGCCCGGCGACATTGTGTACTTCATCTCCTCCTTGCTCTCCGCTTCAGTCTGCAAGTAAACAAACTCTCTTACATATATGTAGTTATCGCAGTTTTATTCAATTTACATAGATAATATTTAGGCTACTTTTTGCCTTTCGCAGACTGGATATTTATTTAAAGTTAGCGAGCGACACCAACTTTGCTCTTTGTTCCAATCAAGGAGAAGATAGATAGGTATAGTAGAGTGGGAGGGGAGACTACCACGCCCACTTGCATTATGTACTCCCCCCCACATTACTATAGGAAATATACTAAGCTTGAGCTATGGCTTGAGGAAGTATCATTCGTGAGAGTTAATGAGTAGGGGAAAACGGGAAATTATTGTATTGTCTATGTACGTGTAGAATCTAGGAATTGTAATAAGATCGTCATGCCTGTGTTATATGGTGTGATTTGGGTGAATCAACTTTTTCTTGTTTTTGGTATCTGTCTGAAAACAGGATATTATCTTGATAAATTCACCTTATTTTAATAGTTACAGCAACTCTCAGATAAGTAATCCTTTACCTATAATAAAATCCAACGTCTGCTTTCTGTCTGAGTGTCTGTCTGTCCGCTTATAACTTGAGACCCACTGAACCGATTTTAATAAAAAAAAAATCTACGGATAGCTTGATTCTTCCCATCAACTATAGGCTACTTACTATCACGCTAAATGGCTTATGAGGTTAGCAGTGAAGTGAAATATGAGAGCGGGCGGAGCCGCGGGCACAGCTAGTTGAAAGAAGCTGCACAAAGAATTTTGAGTAATTTAAAAAAGATAAAAGAATACGAAAAAAAATAGGCAGATATGGAGAGAAGGGTAGGATAGAAGTAAGAACTTAAAAGAAGTAGCTCAAATAACATATTTACCAGATGATGAAATGATGATTTCTTATGAAAATCAAGATATTGTACCTAATAACTACATTGGAATAGCACCATAACTTTTTAAACAAATTTTTAACATAAAAAAAGCTAAATATATATCATCTCGCTAACTTTTATTTAGATCTGTTGGTACTTAACAGCCCCAACGCATCTCTCCCCGTGCATGTCGTAAAAGGCGACTAAGGGATAAGGACAAGATACCGTGCATAAGGGCGACAGGTTAGCCGCCTCTCACCTTAGCGTGGTCTTTCCACCGAGCCATGCTGCAGGTGGGCATTCGTGCTCTACTTGCTGCCTGATAGTTACATATCTTGTCCGAATACTTTGCTAAACGTGGTAGTCGGTGTTATGATGTAATTTACCAGAGTACTTACAGCGCAACACCGCTTACTCTGCTTACCCCGATTGTCGGGATATGGCGTGTGGTGTGTATGTATGGTGATAAATATTTTTGTAGTAGGCAAAGAGCTTTAGTAGGTACATTATTTATTTTCACGTTCAACCACGAGGTCAGCGCACGCCAATAAAGCAGGCACTTTTTTTAAGCGACTTTTTTTTATGTTTGTCACCTCAGAACTTTCGGCTGGGTGAACCGATTTTGATTATTCTTTTTAACCCCCGACGAAAAAAACGGAGGGGTGTTATAAGTTTGAGGTGTGTGAGGGTGAGTGTGTGTGTGTGTATGTCTGTGGCATCGTAGCTCCCAAACAGATGGACCAATTTGGATGCGGTTTTTTTTTATTAGGATGGTTGTTTAATCGGGATGGTTCTTAGCTATGTTTGTAATCAAGTAAACAAGTAATAAAGTAATAAAACAAAGAATTATCTTAAAAAAGTGGAAGTGGATTTGCATGCGGTTTTTTTTATTTGAAAGCTGGTGCTTCCCGTGTGGTCTTATTTCAATTTGGTCAAGATCGGATTGGAAAGCGAGACGGAATCGCGAGGCTGAAGGCCGAGCGATTCCGCCAAGTACATTAATAGCAAAAAATTACTAAAACAACTGTGAAATAAGAAACTAGTAAAAAAAATATAAAAACTGCCTTCAAAAATGTATGAAATAAAAAAAAATCGAACCCTAGAGTTGAAAAGGCCTCGGAAAAGGCTACACAAATCACGAAGGATATCATCCACTCATGTTTTCTTTCATGCATCATTTTTTGCTTGCTTAAGCACCGCCTTCAACTCTAGGGTTACATTTACATATATTACAACAGGTTATATATTACATTTTTGAAGGCGATTTTTATATTTTTTGTATGACTTGATTTACAAATATTAGGATTTCGAACTGAAAATTTAGATTATCAAAATAAAATAGCCTATGTTACTCAGGAATAGTTTTAGTGAAATAATGTTTACAATCGGTTCAGTAGTTCTAGAGATTATGTAGGGACAAACAAACAAACAAATGTTACCTCTTTACATTGGCGAATCTAGGGTTATTTTCCAGGGTGGAATTTTGCCCCTGAAACGGCCCCTGAAAACAACCTGGGGTGGACACCAGACACTTCTGGGGTGGGCCGTGGACCCCCCCCCCCCCCCCCCCCTCCTTTATATACGCCAATGCCTCTGTATAATATTAGTATAGATCAGTATAGAAGAATTGATAATTTCAGTGCATCATATAGGACTGCGATCTAGCATCTGCGGCCGCCGCCGCCGCCGCCGTGTCGCTGCACTATGCGGAGAGCGGCACTGTTGGCTGAGGAGGCTGGCTGTATATGTGGACTGGCCTGGCAGTCGCTGAGTGGCCACTGAGCTGTTGGCGCTGTTGGCAGAGGAGGCTGGTCGTAGATGTGGACATGCAATCGCTGAGTGGCCACTGAGCTGTTGGCAGAGGAGGCTGGCTGTATATGTGGACTGGCCTGGCAATCGCTGAGTGGCCACTGAGCTGTTGGCGCTGTTGGCAGAGGATGCTGGTCGTAGATGTGGACTTGCAATCGCTGAGTGGCCAGTGAGCGGTTGGCAGAGGAGGCTGGCTGTAGATGTGGACATGCAATCGCTGAGTGGCCACTGAGCTGTTGGCAGAGGAGGCTGGCTGTATATGTGGACTGGCCTGGCAATCGCTGAGTGGCCACTGAGCTGTTGGCGCTTTTGGCAGAGGAGGCTGGCTGTAGATGTGGACATGCAATCGCTGAGTGGCCAGTGAGCTGTTGGCAGAGGAGGCTGCTGTAGATGTGGACAAGCAATCGCTGAGTGGCCAGTGAGCGGTTGGCAGAGGAGGCTGGCTGTAGATGTGGACAAACAATCGCTGAGTGGCCACTGAGCTGTTAGCGCTGTTGGCAGAGGAGGCTGGCTGTAGATGTGGACATGCGCTCGCTGTGTGGTCGCGCCCCCGGCCGGCGAGCGTATTGCTGTAAGTAGATTGTCAGGAATGTGGGCGAGACCTCGCCGCACACAGCGGTTGAGGGTGTAGGTGATGTGTATGTGGGTAAACACACCTCCATGTCCATGTGTGTGAGCGTGTTGCCGGCGGGGGAGTAGGGGTGCTCCGCCTCCTGCTTGACGCGGCGCAGCAGCGACTCCGGCGCGCCGCCGCCGCCGCACACGCCGCCCAGCCCCGCGCCCACCGCGCTCGACATCATCGACACCTGCGCACACGCACACACACTCTACATTCACCGCACAGGGCTATCAGGGAGACACAGTAAGCTCAATGAAGGGTCTCACTCATTCATTATACTAGTAAGTACACTCATTAGACCTGCCTGCAAGCTACTGCACCATTCATTACACAATTGCTGCTATTTCTGTGCCGATATCATTGTCGCCATTTTGGCGCTGATAGCCGTAGTGATTAGCAGCGCATTAGGTACTAAGAATGCAAAAAAATGTGCGTCGCCACAGTACTTGGCGTGGCAGTGTAAGTACCGCAGCTAGCATGTGTGCAGTGTAGGTTAAACTGAACGTCTCCTATCAGCAGGCTAGCCAGCCGTACGTAACAGCCCGCCTCACAGCTGCCGGCATGGCGCCTCACTGAGCGTGCTGTCGCGAGGAGCGGTGAACTTGACTCTGTCGACAGCCGCATCGCTCCCTCGGCACAGCCTCCCACCCAGGCTGCTTCTCATCAACCGCTCGCTAGGCCGACAATCTCCAAGGCGGTAGGTACGTCACGACGAGCCGCCACTCGCGGATTAGATTAGATTAGATAGAGCGGCTGCGAAGCGAGTTGTGCTAGGTCAGGCACCCTCGCTCCGTCTAGCACTAGCAGTAGGCGGCAGAGTGCAGACACAGCGGCGATACACATCACCACTTCAACTATACACCTATACCTGCGGGCTGCGCGTGTGCGTTAATACCTACCTACAGCGACTACACTTACACTAGGCGACATGCATGAAACAGAGCTCGGCTCGGAGACTCTTCCGACAGTCTTCTGGTCTGCAGGTCGAGTCGTTTTGTTTTTGCGAAATAGAACACAATGTGTTATGCTTCATTTACAAGCAATGCAAATATCAAACGTATTGAAAATCTGTTTCTCCAACATGGAAATCCTTTGTTGGAATCAGCGTGATCTCCTGAGTACGGAACTGCCGGTAGTCGCTCTCTAAAGTGGTGGAATAAGTAGTTATGACGTCACAAAGATGGCGGCCCAAAAAACCAAATTTGTCCATTATCTCAGTAAGTACTTAACGGATTTAAATAAATCTGGTTTCATGCGATAGCTATTTAAATGATTCACAAAATGTGTCTTACATGTAAGTTTGTATGTGTGAATTTCAATCCATATTTTACTTTTTTACTAAATAATATTATTAATTAAGTACAACAATTAAAATAACACAAAAGTTTTAAAATATTTCGTACTTTTTCAGCTATACTACAAAATTTTAAAATTGGAAATCGCGCAAAGTAGTCGGTATAAACCTGTTCAGTCCTACGAAAATATGTTTTTATTCACTTGGCCTCCCTACTATACAGTACATAGAGTCTACAAACGCAATATCTCACAAAACAAACTAACTTACTCAATGACCTACCCTTGCTTACACATTTATTATTAGTACTGATTGAGGCGCCTCCCGCCGCGCCGCCGCGCCGCAATCAATACACATAATATAATAAATAAATGATAATCTACGGAACCAATCCACTCTGACTCTAATAAAACTCTTGCACCAACACGAGTTTAAAGTTAAGTAGCGAGTTATGGATTTAAACGCGGTTCCCACAGTCAACGGGTGCTAGCTTAAACTGGTTTAGCGAGTTAAACTGGTTTATATATTAAATTTGTGTTGGTGCAAGTGGGCCTGACAGACAAAGCACAGCCTAAACCGGTGCGTTTAGTTAGAGCATGACATTTTGCATAGGAGTCACTTTTAATTTATACCGAGGGTGAGCACTAAGAAAGTATTTTTGAAACTTCATCCACTGAGGGGGTAAAATAGGGGACGAAAGTTTGCATAGAAAATGTGTACCTAATTATTTTAAGTTAGAAATATTGATATTGGTGTTAAGGCTTCTGTTTATAAACAAGAGTGCGTTGCATCAGCGTTTTTGAAAATCCATTCCCTAAGATCTGACTTAACTTAGGTGATATGAATTTCCAAAAATGAAATTTCGCAAATTAAGCAGAACCTACAACGCGGTGAGCGGAGCCGCGGGCAAAAAGCTAATGTTTAGGTAAATATATATATGTAGGGAACAAATGAAACGCGCTGCGTCGCTGAAGCCATGTTGAAGCCGGCCCAGGTGCAGGTGCAGGTGCAGGCGGCAGGCAGGTTGTATGTGTAGGCTCCTCTAGGCGTGACGCCCGGACACAACTCTGCCCACTCTATTCTCATACATGTAAGAGCACGCTGCTCTATAGGATAGGAGGTTTAGTGCATGCATAGCCTGCGGGGGCGGCGGCGCGGCGGGGGCGCAGGCCAGCAGCAGCAGGATGAAGAGAGACTCGCTTGCGTGAGGCGCGAGCGGCGCGGCGCGGCGGCGTCACTCCTCCCTCACTAGGCGAAGGTCAGTTCAAAATCGCAAGTCCGTTGCCCGCCCCCCCCCCCCCCCCCCCGCCCCGCCCCGCCCCCCGCACAACTCCTACATATCTACTACTATATTATACTACATATTATACTATTATACTACATGATGATGATGATAGATAACACTTCGCGTGCATGTAACCTATTGCAAATGTCTAAATATTTAAAGCTCAAATTTTCCTTAGGAATTGAAATTCTTCATTCAGGAGCTTAATATCAAAACAAGGCAGGTCCATTTTTTGGGCTGACAAGGATTATGGTGGAATATTTTATTTAAATTGTAAATTTTTATTTAAATTGAATATTTTATTTAAATTGTAAATTTTTTATTTATTTTATTTAAATTGTAAATTTTCATAGAAATACCTAAAAATCTCGAAGGATTTATAACACTACAGTGTCCTTATATCATCCTGAAGATAACCCAATAAGCACTAGAAGCACTACTTGTCTATCATATTTCGGTAGTCAGCAACATAAATTTGCCATTTACTCAAAATATCCAACCGAAGACAGCCTTGTTTTGAAAATAAGCTCCTTTACCTACGTACGAACAAGTACGAATGGGAATACCTATTCCCCGCGCGTGCGCTCTTGCTTAGTCAAATGGCACAGGCAAGAAATCTTGACATATGCACGATTTACGTATGTTTCTGTAAGTACCTATCAGTACAAAGGCCGGTGGAGTTAACTTTGGTATTTTAATAACCGAATTAGAAGGGAGCGAAGCCGCTGGCAAAACATTTACACTTAACTACTTATACACTTCATATTAACATAACATATTTACAGTGTAACATATATACACTTAACTACTTATACACTACATATTTACACTTAGCACTATTCATATTCTGCGACTATACTAGGAAATTTAGTGCCCCCTCCCAGGCAGACACGGGCGGCAGGGAGGCGCGGAGGCGGGGGAGGCGCGGCGGGTGGAGGTAGGCGGCGCGCCGCCCGCCCGCCGCTCCCGCCGCGCCGCACAGACGCGCAACATTTCGGCGAACGCGCCTCGAAGGTTGGTGTAGGTCGAGCGGCGTGCGAGTTCGTCGACCGCGCTCCTCCCGGCCACCTTCACCTCACATTCAAAGATAAAAGCCGATTCGGTTGAATAACAACACATATTTACACGCCGCCGCCGGCCGCTCCGCACCGCGCCGTGAAGCTTGCGCAATCCACCAGGCTCACTCCTTACTTTCATCCGTGAATATACCTACCTACCTAGCATTTCTAAGTAGTTAGCGTTACCCGGTGCGGTGGCGGCGCCGGGTGCGTCACACTCACGCACCTCACGAATGAACGCGCAGTTTATGAGGACTTATATCCGATATTTGAAGCATTGAGCAGTGAGCCAGACACAGTTGTATCTGCAAACGAAGACCTAAATGCGAAAAATAATGCCATCATGCACGCATGCATGGGGCAAGCAAGACTCTAGCATCAAGCCGGCCGCGGTGCGGATAGTGCGCGGCGCGCCGCACGTGCGTGCGTGTTGCGCAGGTCACGCACGCAAGAACCTACCTCACGCGGCGGCGAGCGAGCGCGCCCGCAGCGCAGATAGTCAATATCAAGGTCATTCACGATCCGCTCTGGCAATGCCGAATCTATTATAGCTACCTACACACGCGCACCGGTGCTGGTGTGAAACACGGCCACCATGTTTCACTAGGCACCTACTTTCATAGACAAAACAACAGTTGACCAGTAAGTTCAGATACAGAAACATTCGAGTGGCATAGAATAAAGTTTCCACAAAGCCCGCCGCGCGCGCCCGACTGAAAATGTTAAATATTTATGTTATGACGGCGCTGCTCGCTCGCCTCCAGCTGCTGCAGCTGCTGCAGCTCCTGCAGCTCTACATTCATTCAAAAGAAAAATAACTACAACTTGGGCGAACCGAGCGAACATACTCGTTATAATATTATCTGTTTTTGCAGGCGCGCGATAAACTTATCACCGGCCCGTCGTCGTCGTCTCTGCGATAAAAAATGTCAGGAACGAACGAGCAAAAATGAACGGAACGAGTATACACACACACAGTGTGAGAGTGTGTATGGTCACGGTGTATAGTAGTAGTGCAGTGCGGTGGTGGTGGGAGGGATTTCGGCAGCAGCAGAACAAACGCTTCACATTCACGAGGCTCTTCAGGGCCAGGGTCACCAGGCCACCAGGGTCGTCGCAACCTTTTATTGCAAACAATTTGTTGCACACACTAGTAAGAATGTGGGTAGATAGGTAGGTAAGTAGGTAGGTACATAGTGGGTAAGATGATGTAATGCAGGATCGTTTATGTTCGCCGCAGCCGCAGCGCGTGTAGTGTAGTGTAGTGTAGAGTAGCGTAGCGTGTGGTGTGGTGTGGTATGGTGTGGTGTGGTGTGGTGTGGTGTGGTGTAGAGTAGCGTAGCGTAGCGTGTGGTGTGGTGTGGTGTGGTGTGGTGTGGTGTGGTGTGGTGTGGTGTGGTGTGGCGTAGCGTAGCGTAGCGTGTGGTGTGGTATGGTGTGGTGTGGTGTGGTGTGGTGTAGAGTAGCGTAGCGTGTGGTGTGGTGTGGTGTGGTGTGGTGTGGTGTGGTGTGGTGTGGTGTGGTGTGGTGTGGTGTGGTGTGGTGTGGTGTGGTGTGGCGTGGCGTGGCGTGGCGTAGCGTAGCGTAGTGTAGTGTAGGTACATGATCGTGTCGTATGTTGCCATATGTTGTGTCTGCAGCTGACAAACAACATGGTTGCCGGCATGGAGGTACCAAGCCACGCGTAGTAGCTCGTGTCGTAGGTCGTAGCTCCATGGTTGCCGGTCATTATGTTTAGTTTCAAGCGAGGTTTCAAGTTGGATCTGAAGATGGCGATCTGACAAAAAGTAAAATTGTACAGATGACAATGTACAGAGTGAGTGAGCAGCAGCTAGTACAGTTGAGGTCTACACTAGACCGCACTAGGTGCACGCGCTGTGCGCGCGGCCGGCCGGACTCCGGAGCCGCGGTGTTGAGTGAGAGATGCTACACTCGCAGGACACAAGTGTAGGTACATATTCTAGCTACATATCTGTATTCCAAGGCCGCGAGTATTTCGGTGCATGCGCAGCGAGCGAGCATTTTTAACTTACGACTCCTATTCGCGGGTGCTCTTGGCCGGAAGCCAAGTGGGCAAGCAGAGAAAGTTGCCGAACATCACAACTCGACCACCTACAGCCTGTCTGCGGCCTGACTGCATCCCGCCTCCGCGCCGCCGCCCCGCCGACAGTGTAACTCAGCCACACTACCTACAAGACCATCAGTTAGTTTCGGGTCTACCACCAGACGGACGGCGGCTCGGCGCTGTATTGAGTCCAAGGATGCCAACACATACCAGTATTTCCCAGGAGTATCTCCTAAATCTGACTACATTATTCCATCACCCGCCTAATCTGCTATTTGTACAACATAAGTAATTGTGCCGGTGTGAAGAAACCCCTATCGCGGGATAGGATCGCCAGTTTTTTTTGGTCTGGCAATGAATAAACTGCCTAAAGCCCCCGTCTTTGGAAATGTAGTATAGCAGCCCAGTAGGTCCGGGTGCTCCGAGACAGGATCAGGAACGACACTGCCTTGGAATCTTGCAAGGAAAGATCGCAAGATCGAGCATAGCAGATAATAGGCAGCACGGCGCCTTGCGGATGTAGAAGACAACAAGGTGGCTCCTGGCTCAAAGTGAAGCTTTACGTCCGGAGGAGGAGCGTCCGTCAGTCAGCTCGCTCGCTCACGCTAGCGGGGCGGGTGTAGGTCGCGCGAGGCGGCTTATTGCCTTCAGTCACACTCGAGCATAGTGTATTGAGGCGGACGGAAGCCGCGCGACTCACAAGAGATGAGCGATGCAAGGAGGCTGCGCGTGCGCGGCACGGCGCGCGTACTGCACCGCGCACACGGTCCCCTCCGCCTGCACGTCTCTGCACTATATATATCATCATATCGTACTCGTAGCTAAGTAGATATTAGTTGATTATCCTTAATACATTTTGACTGTCTGACTGATATGCTTTCCTTCAGAATGCCTGGTTGAGGACGTATTTGGTATTGTTTCTATTCATTATCGGTTTTGCATATAATGAAGAAATATTTTCATAGTGTTCTTTCTGCCGTCTTGTATGTTTACTGAAAAACATAAAACCGACTTCCTAAAAAAAGTAGAACTAAAAAACTATTTAAAATAAAAATATAAAAACCGCCTTCAAAAATATATGAAATAAAAACCTAAACAAAAAAACGAACCCTAGAGTTGAAGGCGGTGCTAAAAAGGCTACACAAATCACAAAGGATATCATCCACTCATGTTTTCTTTCATGCATCATTTTTGCTTGCTTTAGCACCGCCTTCCACTCTAGGGTTCGTTTTTTTTTAGTTTTTTATTTCATATATTTTTGAAGGCGGTTTTATATTTTTATTTTAAATAGTTTTTAGTTCTACTTTTTTAAGGAAGTCGGTTTTATGTTTTTTAAAACTTTTTTTTTATTTCACAGTTTTTTTTAGTAATTTTTTACTATTAATGTACTCGGCGGAATCGCTCGGCCTTCGGCCTCGCGATTCCGCCTCGCTTTCCAATCCGATCTTGACCCAATTAAAATAGGACCACGTCAGCCTCGATAGCTGAGTGGTGCAGACAGTCAACTGTCGCTATTGAATGTTAAGCAACGCTGGGTGCGGTCAGTACTTGGATGGGTGACCGCTGACCGTTGGAGGCTGACCGAGGTTCGGATTCCTCGTAAAAGTGTAGGTCCCTTCCCTCCTAATCTTACTTGGTGGTAGGGTTTAACCCGCCCGGGTTGGTACCACCGCACTGAATGAAACGTCATTCGAAAAAGCTATGTAAATAGTTTGTGTTTTCCGACCAGTTCAGTGTAGTCAGCACGATCAAAGGGGGAAGCACTGACATGGCACTTAGTTTACCCGGTGTTATGGGCTGACATCACGGACGTTGTAGGTGATGTTGCAGAACTTAGTAGAATGGACAGACATAAACGTGTTACGGAACCCTACTTTTATTATAAAATAACCGTGGGAGGACCTTCGTTGAAAATTGTGAAATTTAGTAGAACGGACAGACATACATTTGTTACGGAACCCTACTTTTATTATAAAATAACCGTCGGAGGACCATGGTTGAAAATTGTAAGATTTAGTAGAACGGACAGACATGCATTTGTTACGGAACCCTACATCAATTTTTAAATAAATGTTAAATTTAGTAGAACAGACAGACATGCATTTGTTACGGAACCCTACATTCATTTTGCAGAACTTAGTAGAATGGACAGACGTAAACGTGTTACCGAACCCTACTTAACAGTTGCACTCCGGGAGTGCCGGCAGATCCCGTGCCACTCTAACTTAACCCTGCAATGACTTAAGGTTTCATTTTAAAAATGACGCTGACGCGATGTCGCGAGTTATACATTTTTTACCCACCTAAAAAAGTGCCAAGCGCCGCTAAAGAAGTTTTCACTTCAAAAACCTCAGGGTTATCCCCTTTCAAATAAAAAAAAAAAAAGAATTTTCAAAATCGGCCCACAATTGACGGAGTAATCGCGTAACAAACATCCAAAAAAAGAAAACATACCGTCGAATTGAGAATCTGTTAGTTCTAAAGTAAAGTTCTCGTGAAGACAAATGCAACGAGCCCAAACACGATGGGTTTATCATGTGTAGTTTAGGAGTTCCTATTGCCACCTTTTGTCTCCATCATCAGACCAGTTCGATGGTACTCGGTACAGTAGGTACCGGTCAGGTACCATAATAAATTAAGCGCACCTGGCCGGTCGGAAAAGATAAAAAATTTCAAATTTAGAATATTCATGAAACAAGGGTCCGAATATGTATCACTAGTATATCGATTCATGTATTTCAACAGGACAGAGAAAATTTCAAAATATTAGGTATTTAATACTTTTTAGTTCTTTTTTTTTTGTTTTTTGGAAATCGGTTTAATATTTTTTAAAACAGTTTTTATTTCATTCTTTTTAGTAATATTACATAAAAAAGAATAATCGAAATCGATTGAAGTGGTACAGAATTATTCGCCATATGTGTCAGACTGCAAATTGCTGAATAAGTCCACATCACAAAAGTTTTGCTGAAGGTAACCACACACCATACTAATTTATCAAACTGAAAATTGCCGAAAACAACCACATCACAAGTTTTGCTGAAGGTAACCACACACCATAGTACTATGTTGATTTTTCGAAAACCACTGAACCAATTTCGATAAAATTGAAATGGGACCACCTCGGAAGTATGACCTAACAAACAAAAAAAGAATTTTCTAAATCGGCCCTCAATTGACGGAGAAATCGCCTAACAAACATACAAAAAAATTAAAAAAAAAAAAAAAAAAATTTAAAAAAACATACAGACGAATTGAGAACCTCCTCCTTTTTTGGAAGTCGGTTAAAAATAGAAATGATGCCTCCCGGGCCCGGGCCGGGAGCGCCGCCGCCGCCGCCGCCGCTCCGACGCGAAATTTTTTGCAAAAATCTAAACACAATTTCCACTTTCCACTGTTTTAACCCACCACGCCCGAGCGACGTGTGTGTGTATACGTAGCTCCCAAACGGATGGACCGTTTGGGAGCGGTTTTTTTAATTAGAAAGCTGATTTAATCTGGATGGTTTTTAGCTATGTTTGTAATCAAGTAATAATTATGAAGTGATAAAAAATTACGTCTCACGGATGGACCGATCTGTATGCGGTTTTAAAAAAAAAACTTGAAATAAAAGTTATTTAGTCCTCTTCTCCGCGCTAGAGAAAACACGATATTCTTAACTTTTTTTCTCGCTTTTTTTTAAAACGCATATCTAGACTTTGAAATGATTGCAAAATATAATATAAAATAATAAGTATTCATATATATATTTTTTTATTTTATGAACACTACTATGTATCTCTGTGCCGAGAGAGCAGCGAGACCACACTCAGCGAGACACCACACCAGCAGAGTTGCGGACTATACATACAATATAGAAGCGCTATCCAGCTTGCTGATACTACTATGTATCTCTGTGCCGAGAGAGCAGCGAGACCACACCAGCAGAGTTGCGGACTAAACATACAATATAGAAGCGCTATCCAGCTTGCTGATACTACTATGTATCTCTGTGCCGAGAGAGCAGCGAGACCACACCAGCAGAGTTGCGGACTATACATACAATATAGAAGCGCTATCCAGCTTGCTGATACTACTATGTATCTCTGTGCCGAGAGAGCAGCGAGACCACACTCAGCGAGACACCACACCAGCAGAGTTGCGGACTATACATACAATATAGAAGCGCTATCCAGCTTGCTGATACTACTATGTATCTCTGTGCCGAGAGAGCAGCGAGACCACACCAGCAGAGTTGCGGACTATACATACAATATAGAAGCGCTATCCAGCTTGCTGATACTACTATGTATCTCTGTGCCGAGAGAGCAGCGAGACCACACTCAGCGAGACACCACACCAGCAGAGTTGCGGACTATACATACAATATAGAAGCGTTATCCAGCTTGCTGATACTACTATGTATCTCTGTACCGAGAGAGCAGCGAGACCACACTCAGCGAGACACCACACCAGCAGAGTTGCGGACTATACATACAATATAGAAGCGCTATCCAGCTTGCTGATTGCTGATACGACGCGCGACGGCGACGTTTGAAAACTCGCTGGTTGAAGGTCCAGCGTAGTTTCTTGCCAGTTCTTCTTCGCTGCGATAATCGAACTGGCTAAATGCTAAATGTTTAGTGTTAAGAATATGAGCAATCCGAGTGCAGTTGTGTTTGTGTACTGTCTATGGATGGTGAATAAAGAATGAATGTATAAAGAATTAAAGTATGTGTCGGAGTCGGGTCGGGCGGGACACACACTCGCCGGTATAGAGTTCGAGAAACGATGCGTGCTCAGAGCACAATGCCAACAACAAAGGGGGTATAATTAAAATGGTATCGGATCGGCCCATTAGGGCCCACTTTGAAAGTCCCACATTTTTAATATTCCCAAATAATTGTAACTTAGTAATATCAGTGCTAGATATTATAAACTGGGCGCGGCGCTTTACAAAGTTACAATGTATAAAGTCTCGGAAAGGCAATTCACATTCAAAATAACCAAAATGACTGGTTGAGATTAGAATTAGACAAGAGTTTTCTACACAAGTGAGGCGAAGATAGATCAGTACTACGCCCGCCCGGGCAGCCGTTGTGCGTGGGCGGGGCGGGCGCGAATAAATGGCTTATTTTCGTACCAGCCTCCCTGCTGAATGTGCTTCATTATTTGTGCGTAGGCAGACGCGGCGGCGCGCGGGGTGTGCGCGCGGGGTGGCGGAGGAGGGTAGTCTAGACTACCGCCGGCCTTGACCGCCGCCGCCGCCCGCCCCAACCAACCTGACCTGACTCACGCCTCCTCCGCCGCGCCGCTCGCTCGATACAGCCAGCCGCCCCGCCGGCCTCCCTCGCTCCGCCGCCCGCCCGCCGGCCTACAACATCGCAGCCCGGCGGGGCGGCGGCGCGGCGCCTAATCGATTCTTTCGGAGTCCACATCACTTACACCACGCCAGTAACTATTAAGTAATCTGACTGAAGTCACAGATTACTTAATAGTTACTTCGTCTGAAGTATCACGAAGTAACTCTACATATAGAGTAATCTGAAGTATTACGAAGTAACTATTAAGTAATCTGTGCCCACGCTCTGTGTAGTTGTGTTGTGGCGCACCAGCCCATTACAATATTACAAAACTATGTATGACTTTATTTTATTTTAATAACTTTAATTTTGCTCTTCTCGCTCTCCAAGACGGCTTGTATGTATATGGCGGGGCGTGTGGTCTCGGTGCGCTGAAGCTGTTGCAGTACCGACACAGAGTGGAGAGAGTATTGCGCGCAGCAGGAGTGTCGGAGCACGCGGCGCGGCGGCTCAGCTGCAGCTCGCGGCTGAACAACAATGTAGCTCCAACATGGAAATAACATTCCATTCACAACTTGATTTTAATTTCATGTTGCATTCACAACTTGATTTTAATTTCATGTTGCATTCACAACTTGATTTTAATTTCATGTTGCATTCACAACTTGATTTTAATTTCATGTTGCATTCACAACTTGATTTTAATTTCATGTTGCATTCACAACTTGATTTTAATTTCATGTTGCATTCACAACTTGATTTTAATTTCATGTTGCATTCACAACTTGATTTTAATTTCATGTTGCATTCACAACTTGATTTTAATTTCATGTTGCATTCACAACTTGATTTTAATTTCATGTTGCATTCACAACTTGATTTTAATTTCATGTTGCATTCACAACTTGATTTTAATTTCATGTTGCATTCACAACTTGATTTTAATTTCATGTTGCATTCACAACTTGATTTTAATTTCATGTTGCATTCACAACTTGATTTTAATTTCATGTTGCATTCACAACTTGATTTTAATTTCATGTTGCATTCACAACTTGATTTTAATTTCATGTTGCATTCACAACTTGATTTTAATTTCATGTTGCATTCACAACTTGATTTTAATTTCATGTTGCATTCACAACTTGATTTTAATTTCATGTTGCATTCACAGCTTGATTTTAATTTCATGTTGCATTCACAACTTGATTTTAATTTCATGTTGCATTCACAACTTGATTTTAATTTCATGTTGCATTCACAACTTGATTTTAATTTCATGTTGCATTCACAACTTGATTTGAAGTGCTTCCTGGTGCACCGACCAGGTTGGGTTGCGCTGCTTTCGGGAAGTTAAAATTCGCCTTAGTGAGCCTCCTCTAAATGTTAAGAGCCGCATTTATTATACGAGTGCGTCCTCCCGGTGAGCACGTGGCGTAGTACACGTGACCACCGGGACCACCGGCGCGGCGCGGCGGGCGCTTGGCCTGCGAGCAATGGGGCTCGCAATGGGGCGAGCTATGCTGGAAACACCGTTACGCATTATGTGGGTGCGTAGATATTGGACATCGGCTTCTAAGCTGAAGCTGCAATGGGCTGGGCACGTCGGCCGACGGGACGATGAGCAAAGGCGGGCGTCGAAGTAACCTATAGTTGTGGAATGGCGGTCGTAGACAGGAAAACGCCTGCGAGGACGACATCAAGCAGGTACATCGTCGGCTGCGTGCCGCTGCAGAGCGGGAGGACAGTGGAGACTAGGCATATGTCGCGCAGTGGGAGCGGCTGTACACACAAGAGCAGTAGATGTATGTAGAGCGCACCGGGGCGCGGATTACCGACAACCAGTCTAGAGTTATACCAGGCCTCACGCACTCTATGTACTTGCGCGCGCTAACTACCTACCGCCTGGCGGGCGGCGCGGTCTAATTCAGTGGAAATTCGTCAGCCGCGCGAAGCATACCTACACGCTCGCCCACGCAACTGCGCGCAGCTGCAAAGCAATAATCACTTTACACTCGATCGTTTAGGTACATTTTCGCACGCAACGATTGGCGACGTGAAGCATTAGTTAGGCTATTAAAGTCGTAGGTATGGAACTTTTTCTATGAAGAGATTTATCTGTTACGAAGTAACTTTTAAGTAATGTGCGGTTATATAGCTACTATAGTAAGTTAGGTTGTTGGGTTCGATCGAACAGACTGCGAGCGAGCTGCTGGAAACCGCCGCGAACACTTATTGTTTCTGGTAGCGTGTGGAGGTGTGGAGGCGACTTGTGCTAGGCGCAATGGATGAAACTGTGGGATAAACGCGCGGGCGAGGTTCTCCCCCGCCCCCCGGGGGAGGCATCTCTCGGTTGAGGCAGGTCTGGGCCGGGCTACAGACGCCCACAGACAACCACCCGCGACCTATTTACCCCCGACCCCGGCGACCCACTCCACATTGTGCCGAACCGAACATCCAAGATGTACCTCCCCTCCGCGCCGCCGCTCCGCCCCGGCAAGCACGAGTGTCACCTCTGCAGGAGCTGTGCGTCGTCGCGGCCGCAAGCGAGGTAGAGGCGAGCGGCGCGGCGGCGGCGCGGCGCACCGTCACGCCCCCGGGGGCGGTGCTGTCTTGTATCACGTAATTAGTGATATTCTAATCCATTCGAAATGTTGTTGTCGTCTCGCGCACGAGCTGGCTTGTTTTCAAATAAATAAGAAAGAAAAAACGCCCACCGAGGGCTCCTTACCACCACACAATAGGTATATTTTGTGTTATGTTATGTCTATGTGACTTATGTGTTAAAAAAATTGTGTTTTATTTCATTTATTTCGGGATTCTTAGCGCGAGTCCGACTCACATTTGGTTACAATTTATTTTTTACTGTAAAGTTTGCATTATAATAACAACAAGTTTGACGCTTGTATGTATTACCGTTTTTACGATAGAGCAAAACAAAACAAAAACGTAAAAAAACTCGCTTCTTACATGGGGAGCCACACGGTGACCGTGCCGCCACAGTCCACATCATATAATATCTGCCATAATAAATAAATAACACATATTTTATGAACATTTGAACCGGCTACCTCGAGGGCTACCTATCACGGTTTAAATATATGACAGACGGACGGAAGGAGACGACGGCGAAGGCTTAGTACAAGTGGGCGCACGCACGAGCAGGCAGTGGAAGTGGAAGCCGTACGCTCCGCTTCTCGGTTGCCCGATGAGGTGCCATCCGAGAATATTTCCGTCAAGAATGTTCTTGATTTCCGTCTTCCGAATGTCAGGTACGTTACGAGTTACGACACATTAGGTTAGGGGGACGCAAACACGAGCAGATGACACTGTAGCACATTCGGACAGGTCAGGGCAGCATCTAGCGGCCGGGGAGCGTCTGTGTTGCATACGTAGTGTCTGGCTGGCGGGAGCGCGTGACGTCATCCGACGCAACATCACCTCACTATACTGAGGGATCCGCGCGAACCCTTCACTACGCACCATGATGCCACTAGGGCGCCCGCCAGATGAGACGCGACACTCGCTCACATCACATTACTAGCCTACTACACTACACTCAAGAGAAGGTTGACGTCAAACGCATTATGCGCCGAATAGGATAAGATCCGTCAGTGGAGGTGAACGCACGGCGCGCCGTGACATTGGCGCGTTATTGGCAGTAGGAAAATAATTGCAGATAAGTGCAGTTCGTCGACCGAAATGTTGTAGCATCGGTGCATTTGCATTCCGTATAATCGACAAAAATAATAGCATCATGTCAAGAGGGCGGAACATTGCCCCAGCCGCCAGCGACGTGGCCGCCCGAGCTGGCCCCACTCCCGGCCGCCCGCCCGCGCGAGCTGCAGCGCTGCGCTGCTGCTGTGTCGGCAGCTAATGAATGCACCCACTACAGTCATTGTAATAGGATACTATGCTACAGTGCACCTACAACGGCTCGAGACAAGTCGTACAGACCTACCTACGTGTCGGCAAGCAGGCCGGCCGGGTGCGGGTGGTAGAGCGACCACGCAAGTGCTTCTAGAAATGAAATATATATAATGTACATAATAGTATAAGCAGCTCGTTGAAGCAGCTCGTCTCTGGCTGGAGCCGACTCCGCTTTACTTACGCAATGTTCGCTCACAATTTGACTTTCAGGTATTGGTCTGATTGATAGCTGATAATAGATCTCAGTCTCAGCCTCGCTCGGCAGCTCAGTGGTGCGATCGGTCGACTGTCGTTCGTGATCATAAGCACACCTGGGCGCGGTCAGAACTTGGACGGGTGACCGTTAGACCGTTGCAGACTGACCGTGGTTCCGATTCCAGCTAAAACTGGGGGATACTTTACTAGGTGGTAGGGTTTAACCCGCATGGGTTGATACCACCGCAATGAATAAACAAGGAGTGTAAATAAATTAGACAACGACCTTTTTGTCCTCTCTGAGCGCGTGGTGTCGCCAGGAGTGGTGACACTGGCTGTGCCTGATCCTCTTGTGAAGTATTGTGCGCACAGTCACCCGTGCCGGTTGTCCATAAACAAACAAGTCGGCCGAAACGGCTATCTAAATAGTTCGTGTTTTCCGTCCACTTCTGTGTAGCCGGCGCGGCGGCACGACCGACATGGCACCTAGTTCACCAAAGTCGAAAGAGTTGTGGGCTGACATCACGGATGTAGCAGGTGATGTCGTACCTAGCTATACATAATATTATATTATGTAGCTATATCTTATACCTACTTGCCTATTAGAGATCCTAAATTCGAGGCGAGTGGAATTCACAGAATTCGCTGATTGATCGGCTCCGCACCTCACCGACAGCGAGTAGAGTGCGGCGGCGGCGAGAGAACCCAAACGATCGTCGGTGCGGCGGTGCCGAAGGTGACATTGCCGGCGCCTCCGCCGCGCCGCTGCTGCCGCGGGGCAACGGCCCGACCGTCTGCGTCCGCCTGTCCGCTCCCCGCGCCCCGCCAATACATAACCGCCGTCACAAGTTATGTGCACGTACGTAGCTACCTACACTACGTAGCCACAATGCAAATGACAAAGGTGACGATAGGCTACTCGGTGCCCCGCGCCGTGCGCCCGCGCTGCACTCCCCTCAGCGGGCGCGCGCGCCGCGGTAGCACCATGCAAACGTGTTCATTGCGCAACAACGTTATCCACCTTGTCCTAGGTCGTGCAATACGCTCGACAAATCTACGCACCCCCTCCGCACCGCACCCCGCAGCCTGCCAGATCATTTTGATTTGGCGCACAAAATTCCAACACCCAGTCGACCCAACTAAACCGATGATATTTTAGCTAGATATAATATGCAACCTTGAGTATTGTGCAATAACAGTACCGCGCGGGGCGGCGCGGCGCGATCCGGTTCCACACACACACACACACACACACACACGCCGTCCACAGCTCGCTCCGCCTGCAGACACCGTCTAGCCTTGAATATTTTTTTGCTATTGTGTTAGTACTTAACCTACAGGAATATTTTTGTTCAAAATTAATTAGGTAGTGATTTGGATATTTTTTACTAAAATAGTTGCACTTGCAATCATCGATGGTTGTAATAAATAAATATAAGGTCTTTCAAAATTAGTTAATAGTACGCTAAGGGGACGCTGTGTCATATAGGGAGTAAAACCTAGGTATATAAAATTTTTTGGACCTTGGGCTTTTTTTTTATGTAAAATATTTTTTATGTATTTAAATTAAAAAAATAGGTGGTTGATTTTTATAGCCTAATAGTTTCATAACAGTAACAAAAAAGTGTTAATTACCACTAATAAGTAACACGTGTAGTAGGTAAAAAAAATCAAATTCTTTCTATTCCATACTAATAAATCTAAAATTGTGGTTTTTCACAATTTCTGAAAGAGATCTATGTGTTGGAAGAGTTTTTTGCTCCTGCCATGAAACTGAAACGATTAAGAAATTATTTTTTTTTACATTTTACATTGAAAACTTTGTTTTTTGTAAAAAAAAATTATTTGTTCTTCAAAAGTGATCTATTTCCGATACAGAACCCCCTTTAGCGTACTATTAACTTATTTTGAAAGACCTCCACACACCTAGTGTGTATTCGTATTAAATAAAATACCGCTTCCGTTTCTCAAACAAAGAAAAAGAAAGAACGCCAAGTTCACCCGGTGTTATGGGCTGACATCACGGATGTTGTAGGTGAAGTAGCCAAACGTGTCAGTTTCCATAAAAAAAAATAAAAAATAAGTGCGTGTCGGATTCGCGCACCTAGGGTTCCGTACCATCACGTAATTGGCCGGTTTTAATTAGGTATTTCTTAGTTTTGCTTTAAAGTTGACACTACCTAGAGTGCGCCATGTGTGACGCTTGTATGTATGTATTACCGCTTTTACGATAGAGCAACAAGAAAAAACGCTGAGTGAGCCCCGTGGGGGATCCCCTTCATTTGTTACTTTTTGTTTTATTTTTTTTATTATTCTTTGCGTTTTCAGCCATAATAACACAGATTCTGTGCAGTTTCAACCAGCTATACCCACCAACTCCATGGCTATACCTATTACCGTTCAAAGATACGAGCCGTTCCGTGTAAAAAGTCTCCGAGTATATAATCTGTGGCTTTTACTCATTTCCTCCGTCACATTTTCGGAAATACAAACGTAACAAAAACGACATGCACCGCCTCAACATTAGGTTAGGGTTAATATAAAGAAGATGCGTCGCATCGGCTTCTCATGCGAGAGGTCCGAGGTTCGAATCCGGTCGGCGTGTACCAATAAGTTTTTTCTAACGAAAAAAATTACGTGCATACCTACACATGCTGCTTCACCGTTCGGAACCGGTGGAAAACTGTAGGTCCCTTCCCTTGCCCCTTACTAGGTGGTAGGCCCAAATTGTAGCCTTTCCAATTCAATGCCAACTGGGTTGATTGATACCACCGTACTGGATGTAAGATGTAAGATGGCCGCATAGCAGCCTCGGTTGTATTCTCCTCTAGTCCAGTATAGCCAGCAATCCAGGGAAGTCTCCGGTATGGCACCTATACCTTCTCGGAGTTGATATTGGCTGGTCGGAGCATGTGCTTTGGCCCCTGCGACTCAGCCACCCATACCGGATTACATAAAAAAACTACGCTTAGAATAGTAATAGGTCTCCGTGCGGATACGGAACCCTAAAAACCCACTCGGCCCCTCCTATCTATCTACACATAGCTACATCGAGCTCGCTCGCTCGTGGCGCTATTTCAATGCAATGAATGCTGCTCGCATGCTTTTCATGGTATGTATGCAATAAAATATTGTTTATTTGATTTGACTTTTACAGCATAACAACATTCGCTGTGCGCTCGGCTCGCGGCGCGCGGCGGCGCGGGGCGGCGCGGGGCGGCGCGGGGCGGCGCGGGGCGGCGCGGGGCGGCGCGGGGCGGCGCGGCGGTGCAGCGCGGGGCCGCGCGGGGCGCGGTCTAGGTAACCACCTCCAGCAGCGCCACAGAGGTTGTCCTCTGTCTGTGGCAGCACACGGAATATGTCCAACGTGGAAACGTGCATACGTTGCTTAGTTCTAATAAGTTGATGGCCTATAGAACAGCCTTTCCCACAGTATGTATGGCCCCACTAGTGGCTCGCGTCACAGAATAGAAAAGAGTACTGGCTCGCGTCGCGAGTTAGCGTGTCGTTCGCCCGGCGGCGGCAGCCGAACGGTTACAGTTACGGCATATCTTATAATTTAGTAGGCAATCCTGTCCACTCTCTCTGTGCTTTCCCCTTTCTGTGCCCGTCCAATCTCTGTGCCTACCCACTCTCTGTGCTTGCTCACTCTCTGTGCCTGCCCACTCTCTGTGCCTGTCAACTCTCTGTGCCTGCCCACTATCTGAGCCTCTCCACTCTCTGTGCCTGCCCACTATCTGTGCCTGTCCACTCTCTGTGCCTGCCCACTATCTGAGCCTCTCCACTCTCTGTGCCTGCCCACTATCTGAGCCTCTCCACTCTCTGTGCATGCCCACTATCTGTGCCTGTCCACTCTCTGTGCCTGCCCACTCTCTGTGCCTGTCAACTGTCTGTGCCTGCCCACTATCTGTGCCTCTCCACTCTCTGTGTATGCCCACTCTCTGTGCTTGCCCACTCTCTGTACCTCTCCTCTTCTGTGCCTGATAGTTTATTATTTTCTCGGGTTTGTTTATCTCGCTGCGCACTTGTATTGTGCATGACCCTGAGTTCAGTGGAACGTTTTTTTCCTGTAATCAACAGATTATTCTGTTTGGCGAGGCAACGAGCGCGCGCTAATGTTTTCGGACAATAATAAAAATAGAGTTATTCAAGATGGCGGCGGGGCGCGCGGTGTGCGAGCGAGGTAGCGCGGGGCGGCCGCAGCGCCGCAGCTGCTCCGCGCCGCACTCCGCTCCGCGTTATCTATGGTCATGTTCGCGTACTAACTAACCTATCTCACTCACGCCGCGCCGGCCGCGCCGCGAGTGAGGATAAGGATACCGGCCGGCCAGAGCGGCTGCAGTGTAAAGTAGGTACTTGGAGTTAAGTACGAGTAACTCTACCGTTTTCCGTATAATATACGGATACACGAAATTAGGGTGGTAAACAGTGTCACATTGAAATCGCTAAACTATGTACGACTATTTAGCCCAGACGTGTCTTCTCTACCTGCAGCAGTACAGAGCGGCCGCGCGGCCGGGAGAGTAGGTGGTGTGGTGGGCGGGGCTAGCGTGGTAGAGCAGTAGGAGTGGTAGAGCTACTGTCTCTCTACCTGCAGCAGTACAGAGTGGCCGCGCGGCCGGGAGAGTAGGTGGTGTGGTGGGCGGGGCTAGCGTGGTAGAGCGGTAGGAGTGGTAGAGCTACTGTCTCTCTACCTGCAGCAGTACAGAGCGGCCGAGCGGGCGGGAGAGTAGGTGGTGTGGTGGGCGGGGCTAGCGTGGTAGAGCGGTAGGAGTGGTAGAGCTACTGTCTCTCTACCTGCAGCAGTACAGAGTGGCCGCGCGGCCGGGAGAGTAGGTGGTGTGGTGGGCGGGGCTAGCGTGGTAGAGCGGTAGGAGTGGTAGAGCTCTGTCTCTCTACCTGCAGCAGTACAGAGTGGCCGCGCGGCCGGGAGAGTAGGTGGTGTGGTGGGCGGGGCTAGCGTGGTAGAGCGGTAGGAGTGGTAGAGCTACTGTCTCTCTACCTGCAGCAGGACAGAGTGGCCGCGCGGCCGGGAGAGTAGGTGGTGTGGTGGGCGGGGCTAGCGTGGTAGAGCGGTAGGAGTGGTAGAGCTACTGTCTCTCTACCTGCAGCAGTACAGAGTGGCCGCGCGGCCGGGAGAGTAGGTGGTGTGGTGGGCGGGGCTAGCGTGGTAGAGCGGTAGGAGTGGTAGAGCTACTGTCTCTCTACCTGCAGCAGTACAGAGTGGCCGCGCGGCCGGGAGATTAGGTGGTGTGGTGGGCGGGGCTAGCGTGGTAGAGCGGTAGGAGTGGTAGAGCTACTGTCTCTCTACCTGCAGCAGTACAGAGCGGCCGCGCGGCCAGGAGAGTAGGTGGTGTGGTGGGCGGGGCTAGCGTGGTAGAGCGGTAGGAGTGGTAGAGCTACTGTCTCTCTACCTGCAGCAGTACAGAGCGGCCGCGCGGCCGGGAGAGTAGGTGGTGTGGTGGGCGGGGCTAGCGTGGTAGAGCGGTAGGAGTGGGAGAGCTACTGTCTCTCTACTTGCAGCAGTACAGAGCGGCCGCGCGGCCGGGAGAGTAGGTGGTGTGGTGGGCGGGGCTAGCGTGGTAGAGCGGTAGGAGTGGTAGAGCTACTGTCTCTCTACTTGCAGCAGTACAGAGCGGCCGCGCGGCCGGGAGAGTAGGTGGTGTGGTGGGCGGGGCTAGCGTGGTAGAGCGGTAAGAGTGGTAGAGCTACTGTCTCTCTACCTGCAGCAGTTCAGAGCGGCCGCGCGGCCGGGAGAGTAGGTAGTGTGGTGGGCGGGGCTAGCGTGGTAGAGCGGTAGGAGTGGTAGAGCTACTGTCTCTCTACTTGCAGCAGTACAGAGCGGCCGCGCGGCCGGGAGAGTAGGTGGTGTGGTGGGCGGGGCTAGCGTGGTAGAGCGGTAGGAGCGGTAGAGCTACTGTCTCTCTACCTGCAGCAGTTCAGAGCGGCCGCGCGGCCGGGAGAGTAGGTGGTGTGGTGGGCGGGGCTAGCGTGGTAGAGCGGTAGGAGTGGAGAGCTACTGTCTCTCTACTTGCAGCGGTACAGAGCGGCCGCGCGGCCGGGAGAGTAGGTGGTGTGGTGGGCGGGGCTAGCCTACCTAATGCTAGAGCTACCGTTAAGTTTACAAGTGTCATGTAAGTAAGTCCATTACATAACATAACCACCCGTCTGCTCTACTCTACCGGCTACTGTTGTGTGTGAGTTGCTACTCTACGGAGAATGCTAGAGCTACCGTTAAGTTTACAAGTGTCATGTAAGTAAGTCCATTACATAACATAACCACCCGTCTGCTCTACTCTACCGGCTACTGTTGTGTGTGAGTTGCTACTCTACGGAGAATGCTAGAGCTACCGTTAAGTTTACAAGTGTCATGTAAGTCCATTACATAACATAACCACCCGCCCGCTCTACTCTACCGGCTATTGTTGTGTGTGAGTTGCTACTCTACGGAGAATGCTAGAGCTACCGTTAAGTTTACAAGTGTCATGTAAGTAAGTCCATTACATAACATAACCACCCGCCCGCTCTACTCTACCGGCTACTGTTGTGTGTGAGTTGCTACTCTACGGAGAATGCTAGAGCTACCGTTAAGTTTACAAGTGTCATGTAAGTAAGTCCATTACATAACATAACCACCCGCCCGCTCTACTCTACCGGCTACTGTTGTGTGTGAGTTGCTACTCTACGGAGAATGCTAGAGCTACCGTTAAGTTTACAAGTGTCATGTAAGTAAGTCCATTACATAACATAACCACCCGCCCGCTCTACTCTACCGGCTACTGTTGTGTGTGAGTTGCTACTCTACGGAGAATGCTAGAGCTTCCGTTAAGTTTACAAGTGTCATGTAAGTAAGTCCATTACATAACATAACCACCCGCCCGCTCTACTCTACCGGCTACTGTTGTGTGTGAGTTGCTACTCTACGGAGAATGCTAGAGCTACCGTTAAGTTTACAAGTGTCATGTAAGTAAGTCCATTACATAACATAACCACCCGTCTGCTCTACTCTACCGGCTACTGTTGTGTGTGAGTTGCTACTCTACGGAGAATGCTAGAGCTACCGTTAAGTTTACAAGTGTCATGTAAGTAAGTCCATTACATAACATAACCACCCGTCTGCTCTACTCTACCGGCTACTGTTGTGTGTGAGTTGCTACTCTACGGAGAATGCTAGAGCTACCGTTAAGTTTACAAGTGTAAACTTAACGGTAAAGTTAGTAAGTAAGTCCATTACATAACATAACCACCCGCCCGCTCTACTCTACCGGCTACTGTTGTGTGTGAGTTGCTACTCTACGGAGAATGCTAGAGCTACCGTTAAGTTTACAAGTGTCATGTAAGTAAGTCCATTACATAACATAACCACCCGCCCGCTCTACTCTACCGGCTACTGTTGTGTGTGAGTTGCTACTCTACGGAGAATGCTAGAGCTACCGTTAAGTTTACAAGTGTCATGTAAGTAAGTCCATTACATAACATAACCACCCGCCCGCTCTACTCTACCGGCTATTGTTGTGTGTGAGTTGCTACTCTACGGAGAATGCTAGAGCTACCGTTAAGTTTACAAGTGTCATGTAAGTAAGTCCATTACATAACATAACCACCCGCCCGCTCTACTCTACCGGCTACTGTTGTGTGTGAGTTGCTACTCTACGGAGAATGCTAGAGCTACCGTTAAGTTTACAAGTGTCATGTAAGTAAGTCCATTACATAACATAACCACCCGCCCGCTCTACTCTACCGGCTACTGTTGTGTGTGAGTTGCTACTCTACGGAGAATGCTAGAGCTACCGTTAAGTTTACAAGTGTCATGTAAGTAAGTCCATTACATAACATAACCACCCGCCCGCTCTACTCTACCGGCTACTGTTGTGTGTGAGTTGCTACTCTACGGAGAATGCTAGAGCTACCGTTAAGTTTACAAGTGTCATGTAAGTAAGTCCATTACATAACATAACCACCCGCCCGCTCTACTCTACCGGCTACTGTTGTGTGTGAGTTGCTACTCTACGGAGAATGCTAGAGCTACCGTTAAGTTTACAAGTGTCATGTAAGTAAGTCCATTACATAACATAACCACCCGCCCGCTCTACTCTACCGGCTACTGTTGTGTGTGAGTTGCTACTCTACGGAGAATGCTAGAGCTACCGTTAAGTTTACAAGTGTCATGTAAGTAAGTCCATTACATAACATAACCACCCGCCCGCTCTACTCTACCGGCTACTGTTGTGTGTGAGTTGCTACTCTACGGAGAATGCTAGAGCTACCGTTAAGTTTACAAGTGTCATGTAAGTAAGTCCATTACATAACATAACCACCCGCCCGCTCTACTCTACCGGCTATTGTTGTGTGTGAGTTGCTACTCTACGGAGAATGCTAGAGCTACCGTTAAGTTTACAAGTGTCATGTAAGTAAGTCCATTACATAACATAACCACCCGCCCGCTCTACTCTACCGGCTATTGTTGTGTGTGAGTTGCTACTCTACGGAGAATGCTAGAGCTACCGTTAAGTTTACAAGTGTCATGTAAGTAAGTCCATTACATGACATAACCACCCGCCCGCTCTACTCTACCGGCTACTGTTGTGTGTGAGTTGCTACTCTACGGAGAATGCTAGAGCTACCGTTAAGTTTACAAGTGTCATGTAAGTAAGTCCATTACATAACATAACCACCCGCCCGCTCTACTCTACCGGCTACTGTTGTGTGTGAGTTGCTACTGTACCGTTAAGTTTACAAGTACCATCAGCAGTACCAAGCGTCAGTACCATCTGCTGTGTCCGTATCATTGAATTAAAAATACAGCATTTTTGAAGCGAAGCTTTTTAAGGCATGGTTGGGATAGGACCTAACCCAGAACAATTGAAACGTCACGAAAATACGAACGGGAGTCGCAACCCAACCGGAGCGTTTGTTGCGTTGCCCAGCGCCATCTATGAGAGTCCTTTGAAGTCGAACCATAGTATAAGTTGAAAGGAATATAACATAGATGACGCTATAATCATGATCGAAATTAAATTACTAATAATTTAATTTTAAATACAAATCGTAAGACGAGGCTTCTGTCGGGTGTTCCTCACCTTTTTTTCATATACGTTCGATCGAACTTCTTTCGGTGCGGGCGGATGGTGGTGATGGGCGAATGGTGTCGCAATGCAATGCAATTGTTACGGTAGGTAAACACAAATAAATGTACCTACTAGGTATGTATCCGAGTCGGATCATGATTTTTTTTTATGTAATCCGGTATGGGTGGCTGAGTCAGAGGGGGCAAAGCACATGCTCAGACTAGCCAATATCACCTCCGAGAAGGTAGTGCCATACCGGAGACTTCCTTGGATTGCTGGCTATACTGGATTAGAGGAGAACACAACCGAGGCTGCTTTGTCTTTATATGTCGTTCAAGAGTTTATAAGTTGACTGATAGATAAAGTAAAATTCCGCTCTTTCTGAGAGATGCATTATGTTACTCACCTGACATATGTATTCAGTTGTAACTTTTAATTATACCTAATAGATACGTGTAAGCGGTGTAAGTAAAACATTATCTAACCAGGGCAGATCGCAGCTTTTCATTAAAATCACGGCTTGATGAAAAATTACACTGAAGTTACTTATAAAAACGTTGCATGGACGTATAACGTGAGAAAAAGTAATGTTTTCGGAGAAATATATTTGATTAGTTGATTATAGATATATTTACGACGAGTCCAGCTTTTACTTTTTGTTTCAATTCGTAGTTTTGCAGTAGAAAAGTCGAACCGAATGTTCGCCTACGCTACAAATGTCAGTGCAGTGTATCCTACTAACACTTCCTACATAACAAAGTGCATAGGTACTCAACCCGAAAAAAGCTGCATGTCGAGCTCTTGCTTGCACTCGTGGAATTAGCACCGTGGTGCAAGCTTATTATATTGTACACGACACACATTCAGGTTGAGGAAACGTAGACGTACGAGTTACGTACGTACGACGAGTGCCGGGGCGGCCGAGTCGACTGCAGTCGCGCATTGTACTACACCCTACACCACAAGCGCAGCGCAGCCGGACGGAGCTAGGCGGGGCGGTGTGTGGCGGTGTGGTGGGGCCGCAGTGGGGCGGGGAGGGCGGCGAACCCTTGCACAATGCACGCGCGGCGCGGCGGCGGCGCCGGCGGCGCAGCACACGCACTAGTGAAGTGAAATGAGTGGCAAGTCATCCACCATTCATCATCAAGCAAGTAATACGCGCGCACGCACTTGATGAGCACACCGGTGCCCCGGTGCCGACTGCCGCGCCCGGTGCCGCCCATCACACGCACATATAATGCACTCTGTTGTGTGACGCAGATATCTCCACACCACATTCTACACAAACGGTTTTTATGAAACTCCAATTTATACGTACCTACATTTATTTTCTGCACATATGCCATAGACACGTTAGTCTAGTAGTTGGCCGGAAAGTACGGGGTACCCCAAAATAAGAACAAAAAATTGTTTTCTTTTTATAAATCTAGTATTGCGTCATTCTATAGGTATTGTTGAGGCCATTTCAAAAATACATAACATGCCCGTAACAATGACGTATCATGTATTCTACATAAAAGCTCTTTGGCCCGTAATGACATTTGCTTCATCAAATATTTTCTTTAAAAGTTGATAAAAAACTGTAGTTTTATCGCCGAACTTTTTCCTATTAAAGGTTGTTTGAAAATTCAGATGTTTAACAATATAATAACAATGTAAGTAGGTGCTCTATGTAGTTGTGCAGAAAATGGTTTGATAATTTTTTTTTATATTTATTCTGACACGGTTGGCTACATCCATCACCTACAATATCCGTGATGTCAGCCCATAACACCGGGTAAACTTGGTGCCACGTCAGTGCCTCCCTTAGGTCGTGCCGGCTACACTGAACTGGACGGAAAACACAAACTATGTAGTGCGGTGGTACCAACCCGGGCGGATTAAACCCTACCTACCACCTAGTAATATAAGAAGGGAGTCTATATCCCTTAATCGCCTTTTACGACATACACGGGGAGAGATGCAGTGGGGCTATTGTTTTAAAGTACCGGCCCCGCACGGTACGAACGAAATGAATTGACATTTTGAGAAAGGGCAGTATTCTGAAGGATTTCACTTTTATGTCGAATGATAAAATTGTTAAAATATGAATGGTAGGATGGAAGTAGGCATATTGGGTGAAAGCTGCTAACGTTGTTATTGTATAAATGCTGTAAATGTTCAAAAGCTATGTCGTCCGCGGGCCGGGCGGGGTCGCATCGCAACTGATCGCAACGCAAAAATCCGCTTCCCTGTGTTTATATAATGATGAATTACTATAGCGACGGATCTTCCGCCGCAACGCATGTGTGCATCGCTCGCCAGGCGGACCCGCCGCGCCGATCCGAGAGTATACATAGTGGACGCAGGCAGGCGGGAGGGTGCGCGCGCACTTGTTCTTTGTCGATACTGAGCGTGGATAACCTCAAATAAACGAACATCGAAGAATTTTTTGACGTGATAACGTCTTATAAATTGATGAACACCGGCTGCACGCACGAAAAAGTGTCACGTTCCATCTGAGCCTGTGTGTGCAAGCGAGAGCGCGTAACAAGCGATAGAGAGGCACAATCGGCCCAAGCGGCAGTGTTGCCAAACGTACGGTAATTGCCGTGTCGTACGGTAATCGAGGCTAGAAATCGACAAATGTACGGCGTACGGCAGCGATAGGGGTGCCGTACGAAAAAATACGGTAATTCTTATAGCTGTGTTTCTTTATGACGTTATCACGTAAAACTATCGTCCGTAAACCGACTTTACAGACAACCAATTTTTTTTATTGAAAGCGTGACATGTGGCGCCCAGCCACCCATAAGGTGTCTAACGATGCCCATGGGTCGTACGCGGGGGTTGCGAATGCCATGCCGGCCTGACAGGTGCCTATTCACGCCTCTCTTGAAGAAGCCGAGACTGTACTTGGGGGGAAATATGTGGGCAGGGAGAGCGTTCCAGATTTACCAGTTCTGTGGAGGAAAGATCTGCAGAACCGATTGGTACCTAGGCATCCGTGGTAAGTTTTTTTTTTTTTATGGAAACTGACGGTTGGCTACATCACCTACAACATCCGTGATGTCAGCCCATAACACCGAGTGAACTTGGTGCCACGTCAATACTTCCCTTCGGTCGTGCCGGCTACACTGAACTGGACGGAAAACACAAACTATTTACATAGCCGTTTCGACCGACCTTTCATTCAGTGCGGTGGTACCAACCCGGGCGGGTTAAACCCTACCACCTAGTAATATAAGAAGGGAGTCATACCATATCCCTTAGTCGCCTTTTACGACATACACGGGGAGAGATGCAGCGGGGCTATTCTTTTAAGGTACCGGCCCCACACGGTACGAAGTCCAGCGTATAGGGATGAAATCCCTGCCCAGTGCGCGTTGTGCCGAGGTGGAAAGGGGACGGCGGGATCGCGGATTTAACTGGATCTTTCTTCAGATCAGGAAAGAAATTATGATATTCACTATATATATGTCTTTCATGCATGTATCGTGCACCCACAACTTACGTACTCGTCGTTTTAGGGTTCCGTACTTCAAAAGGGGAAAAAAATAAACCCTTATAGGATCACTTTGTTGTCCGTCTGTCTGCTAAGACCCTTTTTAGGGTTCCGTATCCGTAGGTCGGGACCCTATTACTAAGCCTACGCCGTCTGTATGTCTGTCTGTCCGTCTGTCTGTCCGAGGGCTGTATCTCTTGAACCGTAATAGGTAGCCCGTTGAAATTTTCACAGAATGTGTTATTAATTTATTATGGCCGATATACCAACAAATAATAAAAATAAGAAAAAGTATAAAATTCACGGGAGTCCCCTAATACAAGAAACTATATACTAAGAAACTATACTAAGAAACTAAAGTGTATGCGCGCCATCTACCGAAAAGAGTATGAAGCATTTAACCAATAGGTACGAGGGTAGATCCAAAAGTTCGTGGCCTAACATAGAGAGAGCCATGATTTTTTTTTAAATCTACCCTCATTTGTTAGTACGATTCTTCAGTAATAAATGTGCTAAGTTTGATTCCGATACTGCAAGCCATATTTTTTTCGTGATTATTTGATTAACGCTATCTGAAAAGATTTTCAATAATGGAGAAAATTTAACACCTAGCAGTGATGAAGTACCTCCATAAAAAAGGCATGTCACCAAAACATATCCATCAAGATATGGTGAACACATTGGGGAATCTGCTGAGCATTCTGCTCCATCGCATTCCAGTGTCAAAAAGTGGGTAGCTCAGTTTAAGTGGGGTCGGGAGAGCATTCAAGATGACCCTAGGAGCGGAAGGCCTTCGACGTCTACCACGAAGGAAAACCGTCAATAAAATATGTGATCTGATACTGAGTGACCGAAGATTGACCATCAATAAGATAGCTGAGATCACAGGGATTAGTTATGGCCGGGTACAGAACATTATATCGGAAGAATTGGGGTTCCATAAGGTTTCTGCTCGTTGGGTCCCAAGATTGCTTTCAGCTCAATAAAAACGAGTTCGCTTCACAATTTCCCGCGATTGTTTAGAACTTTTTGAGGCAGAGCAGATCCCGAGGATTTTTTGTCCCGTTATGTTACCATGGATGAAAGCTGGCTTCACCACATGACATACTTATTTTTATTACTACGCAGGAATGGAAAAGTTTTATTAGATTTTTCTGTAATTTTCGGTTGTGTTGCTAACTCCCAAGTTTGTCCCATTTTCACGATTTCGATCACAGTGCAGTCCGACGCGACGCGCGCGCGCAAAGGTCGTAAGCAGCAAGGCGGGGCGGGGCCGGTCGAGGCGGGAGGCGGCGCGTACGCACGCACGCACGTGCCGCCACTACCTGCCCGCCCCGCCCTGCCTGCCGCCCCGCCCCGCCACGTGCACACGCAGACAGCTGACAGTGCCAACAACGAAAGTGAAACGAAGCAGACCGGAAAGGGAAACATTATTGTATGTAGGCCAAAGAACTACAATGAGCTCCATAACATCATATACAATTGAATTTTCGAACGCAAGGTTGGCTGAACGGGACAAAAATAAAGAAGTCGAGCGTTGTTTACACGCGCAGGGGTCCTACGCAGTTATTCCCTTCTTGCACGCGCGGGTGCGTGCGCGCGCGGGTGCGTGCGCGCGCGGGGTTGCATAATGAAGTTGTAGTACCTAGTACCTACCTAGTTGTTTGTTTTAATTTTATTTAAGTCTCTATGTGTTTGTTAAAGTTGGGCATGGGGCAGACGAAGCATGAAAGCAGGATTAATGCTGTGGAAATGCGCGCGTTGAGGAGTATGTATGTGTGGAGTTACAATGAAAGATAGATTGAGAAAATAGTGTAGTGCGAGAGCGCTTTGGTCTGAAAGAAGATATAGTGACAAGGATTGAGAGTTACATATCTTGTCCGAATAGTTTGCTAAACGTGGTGGTCTGGTCGGTGTTGTGCTGTAATTTACAAGAGTATGTTTATGTATAATATTCTTTATTGAACACCAATTTATACAAATTAGGTACAATAGGCGAGCTTAATGCCGTGAGGCATTCTATTCTAACTAACCTTTGGTATGTGGGAGAGCGTTCAATAAAGGAAGATGAAAGTTGATTGTATCTGGCTAGTGTTGAGTTGATCAGACTTGAAGACGATAATGATTAGGACGAGCCGCCAAATTTACCTGTAGCTCTGCATCTTCGTGTGTCAGTCACACACAAGCTACAGGTGCATTAGTATTGCACACAGAACAGCGATCTGCAGCCGTCCCCCCCAGTGGCGGTTCCCCAGGTGAAGCAAGTGAAGCACCGCCTCACTTAATTATCTTGAAAGTAAAGAAAAAAAAAACATTTCAAAATATCAAGAAAGAAAACTTAAAAAAGTCAAGTATATCCGATCCGAACTGATCACAATATTAGAGCCGCGGCGCGGAGGAGGCGGAGGCGGCCGGTGCGACGCGCGCGACGAAATACGTTAAAGATGTGTTAGTGCATCAACACCACCAACACAGCACGCACACACACACAGACGTGACGTGTGACGTGTCACGTACGGCATGGCATATGGTGACTCACCCCGGTCCGGTGCGGCGACGAATCGCTTATTTTGATATCGCTTCACCAAGCGTAAAGACAACAGGTTGACCTTGGAGGCTTTGGATGTAGGGAGCAGCTGAGGCTCTGATAAATGGCGCCGGACGAGACATCTATATGCAATTAAAATAATGCAGAGCGAGATGGGGCGATTCACGTTTTCTATAAGTCGGTTTGTTTTACCTCCGTGATTAACATAATGGCGAAATTCGCACTAGTTACGGTAAGTTTCATAGCTCAATGGTATATGCTTCGCTTTTCAATCTAGTGACGTTGGTTCGAATCTCACTTTTGCGAATTCTTTTTTTTTTTTAGGGTTCCGTATTCGGTACGGGACCCTATTACTAAGCCTACGCCGTCTGTCTGTCTGTCCGTCCGTCCGTCTGTCTTTTTTTTTATGTAATCCGGTATGGGTGGCTGAGCCGGAGGGGCCAAAGCTCATGCTCCGACCAGCCAATATCACCTCCGAGAAGGTAGGTGCCATACCGGAGACTTCCCTGGATTGCTGGCTATACTAGACTAGAGGAGAACACAGCCGAGGCTGCTATGCGGCAGCAGCAGGTGTAGGTATGCATACACGTAAATTTTTTCGTTAGAAAAAACTCATTGTTACACGCCGACCGGATTCGAACCTCGCACCTCTCGCATTTGAAGCCAATGCCCAAACCACTCGGCCACCCGCCGCTTGTCTGTCCGTCCGTCTGTCCGAGGCCTGTATCTCTTGAACCGTAATTTGGTAGCCCGTTGAAATGTTCACAGAAAATGTGTTATTATGGCCGATATAACAAAAAATAATGAAAATAAGAAAAATTAAAAAACTCACGGGGGTTCCCATAGATGGCGCGCGCGCATACACTTTTTGGTTTCAAAAAGTGTATGCGCGCGCGCCATCTACCAAATAGATGATGAATCATTTTCTAATCGTGACTAACTAATATGAAGTATTTCATAACACGCCATCTAGATGGCGTGGCGTGTTATGAAATTCATCTAGTGGCGCTAGCCGTGACATGGCGATACGGTACCCTCGGTGCGCGATTCGATAGTAGTTTTTGGTTAAGTATTGTTAGGGCCAAAAAAAATTAGGTTTAGGTTTTTCAATTTATCATAAAGTAATAGCAATGTAGGTGGATTTTTTAGTCGCCTCACTAAGATTTATAGGTCAAAGCCGCCACTGGTCCCCCCTCAGCCCGCAGCCGGGCGGCGGAGGGGGTAGCCCGAGCGCCCGAGTCCACCCACACTGACATTCCGTTCTTCGGACACTACAACGCGCCGGCTAGCTACAGCTAGGCTACCGCTGCGCTGTTCTCGCGCAGTCTGCTCGACACGAGATGACACGAGTCACCGCACGACACGACTCACGCACGCACGACACCAACTTCGCGAGTTGTTTTTTAGGTACAATTAATATTTATTTTCGTGCGTGTGAGTATGAATGTATAATTTGAGATAAACATCCAACAAATAAGTGCGTGCCGATAAGGATCATGTATTGATCGAATGTTGGTGGCGTGGGCGGGCGCGGGGGCGGGGGTGCGAGCTAGCTAACTCTACCATATTATTAGCTAGCAGCACAGAGCAACACCGTGTCGCGTGACGTCACCGCGGGTGCGTGCGGGGCGCGGACCGCGGACCACGACGGGCCACAGAACAGACCATGGAGTTGGTTGTCTACGTTTGATTGTTTCTGTTTGTCATTTTGTAATGTGATGGATAAAAGCTACGTATGAATAAATAAAATAGGAATGTTAAAGGAAGGCGCAATAATAACGCGAGACAAGTAGGTAGGTAGGTAGGTAGGTATGTGCTCGTACATAAGATCGCGGCGGCGAGCGAGGCGACGCGATCTGATAAGAGGTTGCAGGGTCGAGGCCGCGCCGAGCGAGGCGCAGACAGCTCACAGCCCGCTGCCGCTGCTGCTGCTGCTGCTGCTGCTGCTGGTAGGTACTATGAGAAGAGCTACTAGTTAGAGCGGCCACTACTATAATGATAATAATAAATAAGTGACTGATAGATAACGTACTTTTTAGGGTTCCGTACGTAGCCTAATGGAAAAGACGGAACGCTTATAATTTCGTCCTGTCCGTCTGTACCCTGGCCAAAAGTACCCAGAGTTGCTTCGAGAAAAGTACCATACTTTTCTCGAAGCAACTCTCAACGGCCGTGTTTGCTCGACTTGGCGGAGACACTGCCGTCATATAGATATATTCGGTGCTGCCGTGCCTCCAGATCTGAATCTGTGGACTCACACGCTGGCTGACTGACTGACTGGCGGGAGCGGATCGGTAGCATCATGGAACGCCGCGTCACGGTGTTGGAACAATCGGCCTCCGCCGATCAGGGATAAAGCCCGCCATGGACGATCGCGCCAATTGACTTCATTACAACTGGCGTGACGACAAATGGCGTGATGCCAAAATATTAGACCATGAGCGATCGCTCCAAATTATGGTCAGTCGTCTACTTATTATTACACGCTCGCCCCTAGATAAGGATTGCCATTCGTCCCGGTAACACCGGGACTTGTCACCGGTTTAGAATCTCAGTCCCGAATCCCGATCGTCCCGCCTGACCACCAAATTATGTCCCGGTCTGGAACCAGAAGCCAGTTAGTTTTATCCATACTAATATTATAAAAAAAAATCTTCAAAGGATTTAGTGTTTCTTCTTATTTCCTAACACTCTTTAAAGAGCGTTTCAGGCATTATAAGTCCGTAGATTTCATTCGCAGATGTCAATTAATACAAACATAGACAACGAACGTTCAATGGAGACTTTTGGCTAACTATCTTTGAACTTACAGAGCTGCGTGGATCGTTCTGAATCGAACAATTTTCTGTGGCCTAATTAAATTTAAATTAAATTAAATTAAATTTCATTTAATTTAATGGCTATGAACATTTAAAACCATTGCCTACCTACTTATCTAATAGAATTTATGCATAATCTAGGTTTTGATATAGTGTCCCGGTCAGTAACTGTACCTTAATGGCAAACCTACCCTAGATGCTCGCACGCGCAAACGCACCACTCCGATCTACGTCATCTCCAGGAGAACTGAAGCGAAATGTATGTGAGTTCGCCCATGCACGGGACGACTGGCGTCACGCCGCGGCGCGATAGATTGACGGATGTTCACGTGCACGCGCCGACGGCGGCGGCGTGAAGCCATGGCATGACGCCACGGCGCGATGGGATGGATTATGTTATGTATGATGCGCCCGGAAATCCGTGGGTTGGCGTCACGCCAAATATTGGCTCACGGTTGAATATGAATATATAAGGTCTTTCAATAGTAGGTAACGATACGCTAAGGGGTGTATGTGTATCAGATACTGATCACGTTTCCATACCAATTTTTTTTACGACATAAAAAAACATACTTGTTAAGGTGAAATACGCGCACTTCACGTATTAAATTTGAGGAGTGAGTAGGTGTTTTATATCGTAAATAAAATAATTGGTCTGGGAACGTAACCAGTATCTGATACACATACACCCCTTAGCGTATCGTTACCTACTAATGAAAGACCTTATACTTAGTATAATGTAAGCAGCTTTAGAAGGAAAATTCCAAACTTTCCTCTTTCCCTTGGGCGTCCCCTCTGTGCGGGGCGGCGCGCGGCGCGGAGGTGCCGGGCGGGGTGACGGGCCGGGCGGGGCGGGGCGGGGACACAGCGCGCGCGAGGGGGAGTGCCTATTTATCCGAGTATTTATGGCTCTGGTGTTGAGGCAGGTTGCGGGCGCCTCAAATATTCGCACAAACATCCTCGTCCACTGGACGATGCGGAGGGCGGCGCGGCGCGGAGGCGGAGGAGTCGGCGCGCGAGTTAACATTGACAACAAAACATTCGGCACGCACAATATGGCCTGTCGGCTCGGCAGTCGGCACGCGTGTCGTCGCCGTGTCGTGCGTGTCCTGTCGGTGACACCGACACAAAACGACACGCGTTGCCAGACGTCCGGATAAAACCGGACATGGTTAGTCTTTTTTAAAAATTGTAATGCCTGCCTTGCCTGGCCAAATTAGAACGTATCCGGCGGCGCGGCGCGGCGCGGCCTGTCCGGTTTTTGTTAGGCCTTTATTTTCGTTCTGTGTGTGTGACTCGCGCGTATTTTGCTTTTGTAATTTTTGTATTTAAATTAAAGACTGATAAGTTTCCAATAAAATAAAAACAAGAAATATGTACATATATTATAAGATAATAAAAATACATTAAACATGGTGAAAGAATTATTACAATACCTTGAAAAATGGCGAAGTTATTGAACTTTTAATGTATGCCCTAAAAAGTTAAAAACCCGCGGGGAGCATTCGCCGTGTGACGTCACAAGTCTCCGAGCCCGTAGTGTCGGTGGGTCGGTGAGGCGCGCAGGCTAGGCGGCGCGCGGCGGCGGCGGCGCGGAGCGACTCGATGCATTGCTTGCATGCATTAGAGCCGGCTAACCCGACCGAGAGGTTCGTGTTTCGCGCTCGCTGTATCAGTGTGTGTAGTATTGAGCTCCTTAGGATAATATTTTACATTACATTCCTGTTATATAGGCCGCCATTTTGAACTTTTTAGTTACTGGACCGATTGCTTTCAAAATCGATATCTGGGTGTCTGTGTGGGCTCTGAATACGAATCCGTTGTCAAAATTTAAAAAAAGTGGCCGCCATTTTGAACTTTTTAGTTACTGGACCGATTGCTTTCAAAATCGATATCTGGGCGTCTGTGTGGACTCTGACTGAATACGAATCTGTAGTCAAAATTAAAAAAAGTGGCCGCCATTTTGAATTTTTTAGTTACTGGACCGATTGCTTTCAAAATCGATACCTGGGTGTCTGTGTGGGCTCTGAATAGGAATCCGCTGTCAAAATTTTAAAAAAGTGGCCGCCATTTTGAACTTTTTAGTTACTGGACCGATTGCTTTCAAAATCGACATCTGGGTGTCCGTGTGTGCTCTGAATCAGGGACCGAAAAAAGTTCAAAACAACCGGGTCGTAACCGGTTCGAAAAGGGTTCTCAAGAGGTTACGTTTATTAAAGAACCGGTTCATAAAATAAATGGTATAGGAACCGGTTTTCTGAACCGGTTCAAAAACCAATGAACAGGTTCATCAAACGAACTGGTTCCGCAGGTGGGTTCAAGAACAGGTTCAAAAGAACTCTATATGAACCAGATTGCAGAATGGTTCTTAGAAACGGTTCGAAAGAACCCTTTTAATAACCGGCTTGCATGATGGTTTTGAGAACCGGTTCTCGAACCGAGCTGCATAAGCGGACTGGTTTAAGAACCGGGTCATAACTCGAGAACCACTGGTGCTAGACCCATCGTGTTGGTACTCAAACTTCAGGTCTCGGTGAGATCTATCCATCTGTCACGTGAACTTTGGTTTTGGCCATAACTCGAGATCCACTGGTGCTAGACCCATCGTGTTGGTACTCAAACTTCAGGTCTCGGTGAGATCTATCCATCTGTCACGTGAACTTTTGTTTTGGCCATAACTCGAGAACCACTGGTGCTAGACCCATCGTGCTGGTACTCAAACTTCAGGTCTCGGTGAGATCTATCCATCTGTCACGTGAACTTTTGTTTTGGCCATAACTCGAGAACCACTGGTGCTAGACCCATCGTGCTGGTACTCAAACTTCAGGTCTCGGTGAGATCTATCCATTTGTCACGTGAACTTTGGTTTTGGTCATAACTCGAGATCCACTGGTGCTAGACCCATCGTGTTGGTACTCAAACTTCAGGTCTCGGTGAGATCTATCCATCTGTCACGTGAACTTTTGTTTTGGCTATAACTCGAGAACCACTGGTGCTAGACCCATCGTGCTGGTACTCAAACTTCAGGTCTCGGTGAGATCTATCCATCTGTCACATGAACTTTTGTTTTGGTCCCGAACACGATGGGTCTAGCACCAGTGGTTCTCGAGTTATGACCAAAACCAAAGTTCACGTGACAGATGGATAGATCTCACCGAGACCTGAAGTTTGAGTACCAACACGATGGGTCTAGCACCAGTGGTTCTCGAGTTAAGAACAAAACAAAAGTTCACGTAAAGTTCATGTAAATAATGTTCAATGCAAAAAAAATTGCCTTTGCCTATAATATCAATTCATATTAATTAACTTTGCAATTTTTTTTTTATGATTACTTATTTGTTTATTAAATATGAAGTAATTATTTAAGTAGGTATGGTAGGTAGGTATTTTTGTTTTTTTATTGGTATTTATAATGTTGAGTATAATAATTGGTTTATGATCACATAATATTATGTTCACATGTTTGTTAAAAAAATAAATAAAAGTCATTTGTGAAGATTTTGATTTTTAATTATTATTTTTTAATTATATTATTACAATAAATCCGAACAAAAATATACCATTTGAAGGCTTATATACCACTTTATATTTATACAAAATTGTAACAGTCTATCTTTAGAAATAAAAAAGTTATAGGTTTTTAATCCGAAACAGACCTTAATTTTCCATAGTGCGGCGGCGCAGGAACAGACTTGTGACGTCACAGCGGTGTCGACCGGCCGCGCGCCGAACAATTTGAAAACGGGAGGGAAAAGTATCATAACTTCGTCATTTATGTACGGAATTGAAAAAAAATTTCACTAGGCTTTATCGCAATCTTAGTATGTTTTTTTAAAAATATAATAAAAAAAGTGGAAACTTCCTTATTAATAAATGCCTAGTTTTTAAGGGTTCGGCCTTTTATTTAACCGACTTCAAAAAAAGGAGGAGGTTCTCAATTCGGCTGTATTTTTTTTTTGTTTTTGCTTTTTTTATGTTTGTTACCTCAGAACTTTCGACTGGGTGAACCGACTTTGAAAATTCTTTTTTTATTTGAAAGCTGATGCTTCCCGTGTGGTCCCATTTCAATTTGGTCAAGATCAGATTGGAAAGCGAGGCGGCATCGCGTGGCCGAAGGCCGAGCGATTCCGTCGAGTACATTAATAGCAAAAAAATTACTAAAAAACTGTGAAATAAAAAACTATTTAAAAAAAATTTAAACCGCCTTCAAAAATGTATGAAATAAAATAAAATCTAACCCTAGAGTTGAAGGCGGTGCTAAAACAAGCAACAAAAATAACCGACCGCCTTCAACTCTAGGGTTCGATTTTTTTGTATTTCATACATTTTTGAAGACGGTTTTTATATTTTTTTAAATAGTTTTCAAAATGTCCGGGTTTACGGGCTCGTAAATCCGGTTTTCTGTTTCATACACCTGGCAACCCTACGTGTAGTAGCCGCCGCGACCCGCGCCGCGTGCGACATCGAGCGACCGGGCTTTTCGTTTGTTCGAGGTCGCATCTCGAGTGTAGAAATAATAGGGTCCCGTCCGTACCGAATACGGAACCCTAAAAAAACTCGCAGATCGCTCGATATTACGGATGTCTATCTATAGACTCTTCCTCCTTATCTACGAGTATGAATGTCGCTTGCATGCACGCATCACTCTACCTACTGCTTACATACATTGTGCATAATATGATGTACATATTATACGGGCACGTTGCGTGCGAACCCATCGCGCTGTAGGGAATTTGAAACTTGGCTATAGGTATGTCATTATTTCACTAAGAACAGATTATAACAAGTGTGCGCGCGGCTGGCGCGGCCCCCTGCCGCCGCCGCGCCGCCGCCGCGCGTGCGTACATATTATTATATATATTATGTATGAAACGATGTAAGAGTACTATTATAGCAGCTAGTTACTCGTGTCAGTACAAATTATTCAATCGATGCGCTGTAGACAGATAGGTACAATAATTTATTGTAGCTAAAGATATAACAACATTTAATTATTTAATGTTCTTATATGTTCGTGTAGCTAACTAACTCTCGTGCTACTGACAATGAGCGCAATAGATAACGCAACGTGCTTGTGTATATTTGTTGCCAATTGTTTATTATTATTAATTTATGTATATTGCTATGTTACAGTTTTGTTAAACCAAATATGCTGTCATTTCACCGAGGCAACACCTATAGGTATCTAACTGAATGTTACTTCTGTCTGAGATATCGCAAGAACCGGCGCGGCGGTGCGGCGCGCGTCGCGCCAGTAAAGCACTCTCCGCCGCGAGACCGCGCAGCACAGCGAGCGAGGTGCCATGCCAGCCAGCTACGTCGAGACGAGTAAAAAGTGGTCGCGACTCCCAGCGCTGATCGCAGGCAGCAGTTAGGAAATACATTCACTGTAGGTACCTACCGTACTAATTTAAAACCAATAACCTACTTTCTTGACGTAGCTGGCTACCATAGATTTGAAGTCGAGCTGTGACGGCGGCGGCGCCGCCGATAAGTAATAAATAAATAATCGCTATAATATGTTTTCACTCGGTTTTCACTAAAACCTATAAAACTTATGGGAAAAGCTGTGCCAGCCGGCCGGCGTGAGGGGCGGCGGCGCGGCGCTGGAGCTGTGCGACCGGTGCGGCGGAGTAGGAGGCGCGGCGTCCATTCCCAAACAAAAACAAGAAGAAGCGAGCTCTCACCACGTCGTCCATCCAGTGGTCCATGGTGACCGCGGCGACCGGTGCGGTACCCGCGCCCGCGCCGCCTCAACACTCGCTGCTTGCTACCCTCGCTCGGCGCGCCGGCTGGCTGGCTGGCTGGTGGCGCGGGTGGGCACGAGGCAGTAGGCTATAGGTACGAGTGTCCTGCGCGGCGTGCGTCGCGCGAGTGCAGCCCGCCTCCGCTCCGCCGCCGCCGCCGCCGCCGCCGCCGCCGACCCGCTCCGCCTCCTCCGCCCGCCGCCGCCGCCGCCGGTGCCGGTAGCGTGCTGCACCGAATTTTCGCCTACCTCCCCCTCTCCCCATCACTCCGCCGCCCTCGCCGCACGCCGCGCCGTCCGTCCGTCTGCGCGGTGCGGAGGAGGCGCGGCGCGGCGCGGCGCGGAGGCGGCGTCGAGCCTCGATACAGTACAGCGCAGCAGGTAGAGCCCTCGGTCGGCGATGACGACGACGTCGGTCGCGCGCGACCCTAACCTAGCTCAACTGACAAACGCGTGCCGCGTGTCCTGGTGACGCGCGAATCCCGATAGACTAGCTAGCACTAGTTCAGCTCGTAGAAGAGACGGCCGTGGTTATCAACAAGTGCGGCGGCGGTGGTGGCGGCGCGTGGCGCGGCAGTCGCGGTCGCGGCACCGCTCTCACGGTGCATCAGATTGGCAGTTCTTTTGCATTAACGCGCGTTATCAGCACTGGCTCGGTTGCGCCATCTGTGAGCGAGCGGCGGAGGTGGCGCGGCGCTCCCTCCCTCACCTCGCCGCCCGTCCACTCCGCGCGCGTGGCCTTGAACTTGATCGAGTGAGACCTCCCCCGCGCCCGCCGCGCCACGCCCCGCACAGCCGCGACTGGCGCGCCGCCGCCGCCTCCCCCTCCCCTCCTCACCGCCCGGCGACCGCGACCCACATTCCCTCCCGCGCCGCCACCGCCGCGCCCGTGTCGCCGCTCGCCACTCGACGAACGGTACTCTCGCTCTGGCTGGCCTGGCTGGCAATACTGACTGACTGATAGATGATGCAGCGGCGTGGCGTGGCGTGCTCAGCGGAGGCGGGGGCTAGGCTAGCTATAATATATAGCCGCTGCCGTCCAGTGCACAGTACGTACACAAATACGCAGAGGTGTCCTCGTTATATGTCATACATAATGAATTAATGAGTCAGGTGTTAGTGTGATACTAGAGAAGAGAAGTACACGTTGAGAATGCACATGAATACCAGCCCACCTACTCCTGAGAGTTTAGTCTTTTACCATAAGTCGGTATGAATATTATTAATGTGTCGACACAATTTGCATCAGACGGCTCGTTCCAACGTAACACACCGCACAACGCCGACCACCACCTTCCGCATAGTAGGAAGCAGCGAGTACAGCACGAAAGCGAGGAAGAAAGGAGCCGAGCGTCCGACCGAGAGAAGAACACAGACACGTCACGCATACTCTGCCACATCGAGAGAGTGGATGGACGAGAACGATACGAACATTCCGCAGTCCACGGGCAGACAGAACCTACAAGAATCTAACTGACGCGACAGGTAGGTAGGTAGGTAGGTAGGTAGGTAGGTAGGTAGGTAGCCTACCTAACCTAGCACAGCGTGGCTGCTTTTTGACATGGAACCAAATGACGTCTTACCCGCACTTTAAATAGTGGCGAGGTATTCACTGGAACTGGAACGAAAATGCGTAACGCGGGTGAATGTGCTATAACTCGGATAGTGGGATCGAGAAGTATGTTTGAAATACCTTACTCATTGGTATTGGTTTAAATCATACATAATCTTCGTGGTCGCCACGTGTTGACAATGACTTCTCTGAATGGTAAGATCTAACTGATGTATTCCACAAGGAGGCGTGTTGTTTCCTCTACTATTCGATTTTTTTTATAAAGGGGTTAGAATATTTTACTATGGAAGGTGGCTTGGGGCGGCGGCGGCCATTTTGAAAAAAAAATCAAAACAAAGGCCAGCGATGAAACCTGGATAAATCGATAGGGCATACATAGACAAACATAAAATGTTATATAACATTTCTTCCTCAAGTGTCACGTTACTGAGATATTATGTACTGGCCATATTGCGATTTTTACCTCCAATTATCTCAGTAACCTGACACTTTAGGAACTAATGTTATGTAACATTTTATGTTTGTCTATGTACCCCCTATCGATTTATCCAGGTTTCATCGCTGGCCTTTGTTTTGAATTTTTTTCAAAATGGCGGCCGATGACTAAGCCACAAACTTTCGAAGCCCTTTTGACTCCAAACTCTTAGTTTCTCTTTACAACTTGTATGCCGATGACTTACAGTACAGCTATATCTGGGACGCAGTATTGATTGACGTCATTGCAGAAATCATTGGTGATCAATGCTCATCTGGCCACCATTTTTGGCTGGACCAAATCCTTTGGACTCATCGTGAATCCAAATGTCTTGATCGCACCTCGTTACCTGAGATTATGTACAACGGTACTGCCATACCATACGTTAGGGTTGTCAATAGCCTGGGAATCATTGTGGACGATACGCTATCTTGGCAAACTCAGGTCAACGATGTCAGTCAAAAAGTCTATGCTGGTTGTTCTGGGGTAAGGTTCTTCAGCCGCCTCCTCCGGGAGTGCTCCCTGAGGCGGCTGCAGAACCTTCTTCCGGCCTCCACAAATGCACCATCGATGATTGTCCCCATCCTTGATTATGCAGATGTGTGTACCTGGACAACGATACAACACTAAGGAACTCCTGGACAAGCTTGAGCGTCTGAAAAACATGCGTATACGATTCGTCTTCGGACCTATAATTGCGAGCCTATAATTATAGTACATTATATTTAATCTGAATACATTTTTCCTAAAAAAGGAGAAAAGGAAATGGACGTGGGCCAGCCCTGACGGTTGTACGAGAAACGAGATAGACTACATACTGGCGGACAGTAAATCGTCGTGTATAGACGTTACTGTCCTTAACCGCTTCGATACTGGCAGCGATCACCGACTAGTGCGAGGTACGCTGAAGTTAAACCTCAAGATGGAACGGCGCAAACTCATTCACAAACCGCTGGCCAAGCTGAACATACCGGACGAGACGCTCGAAAATTTCGAAGCGAAACTCGAGGATGCTTTTAGCTTGGTGCCACGAGATGAGGATGCCGACATCGACAAGGTGTATACGGACTTCGTATCCGCACTAACGGACACTGCAGAGCAGCACTTCAGCAAAAGTCGACAGGCACCCCGCAGCAAGTTATCCGCAGAGACGTTGAGGCTCCTGGAAAGACGACGGAATATGAAACCGGAGACCCGGAGCAGTGTCGTGCACAGGAACCTCAACAAGACCATAGGCAAGTCCATTCGCCGTGATATTCGCCGAGAGAACACGAAATTGGTTGAGCGCATTATAGAGGAAAATCGAGGCAGCAAAGTGTTTGCCCGTGCCTTCTCTACCGGCGCTAACCAAATTTCCAAACTCGAGCGAGCGAATGGGGTTGTCACCGCAAGAAAGCCGGATATACTTAAGGCGGTGGAGGAATTTTATGGTGAATTGTATTCCGCAGCAATTCCTGCCCCGAGTCCAAGCAAACCAGTCGACTCTGATAGGCGTGCGCCGCTCACTAGACACTACACGGAGGATCTGCCCGAGATTAGTGTCTATGAGATAAAGGCTGCCTTGAAAGGACTCAAAAAACACAAGGCTCCAGGTGAAGACGGGATAACGACGGAGCTTCTAAATGCTGGCGGACGACCGATCTTGAAAGAACTGCAGAAACTTTTCAATGCAGTTCTTGAAAGTGGTGTAGTTCCGGCCGCATGGCGAAATAGTGTCGTTGTCTTGTTTCACAAGAAGGGGGATAGGGCGAAGTTGAAAAACTATCGACCTATCTCACTTCTCAGCCACGTGTACAAGGTCTTTTCGAGAGTCATCACGAGTCGGCTGACACAGAGGCTGGATCAGTACCAGCCTCGTGAGCAAGCTGGATTTAGGAAAGGATACGGCACCATGGACCACATATTTACTGTGCGACAAGTGGTGCAAAAGTGCGAGGAATACAACAAGCCGCTCTTCCTAGCCTTCGTCGACTATGAGAAGGCGTTCGACTCAGTTGAAAAATGGGCTGTCGAAAACTCCCTCCTGAGGTGCAGAATCGACCACCGCTACATCGAGGTACTCCGAAATCTGTATCGGTCCGCGACGATGACTGTGAGGCTCCACGAAAATACCCAACCCATCCCCCTTAGTAAGGGCGTAAGGCAGGGGGATGTGATCTCACCCAAGCTCTTCACGAACGCATTAGAAGATGTGTTCAAGACGCTTGAGTGGGACAACATGGGTATCAACGTGAATGGAGATCTTCTCAGTCATCTGCGCTTCGCCGATGACATTGTCCTTCTGTCAAATTCCCGAGATCAGCTTCAGACCATGCTGGAAGACCTCTATACAGCGTCGATGAAGGTGGGTCTGAAGATGAACCGGGACAAAACCAAGGTCATGGCGACCGAGGTTATGACGGGAGGACAAATCGTTATTGACGGAGAAGTGATCGAACAGGTTGAAGAGTACGTATATCTCGGTCAAATTCTGCGGCTTGGTAGACAAGGTCTGCTAAAGGAGGTCGAGAGACGAATTCAACTGGGTTGGGCTGCCTTCGGAAAGTTAAAATTCGCCCTGAGGTCTGATCTTCCGCAAAATTTAAAAACCCGTATATATGACCAGTGTGTCCTCCCGGTTATGACGTACGGGTGTGAAACGTGGACGCTGACGGTCGGTGTTGTCCAAAGGTTGAAAGTTGCCCAGCGAGCAATGGAGCGAGCCATGCTGGGAATAACGCTACGTGATATGGTGCGTAACGAGGCAATCCGCCGACGCACCAAAGTAGTCGATATTGGATACCGGGTGGCTAAGCTCAAGTGGCAATGGGCTGGGCACGTCAGCCGAAGAGACGACGACCGCTGGAGTAACCGTGTCCTACACTGGCGGCCGTGGACAGGAAAACGGAGTGTGGGAAGACCACCCGCCAGGTGGGACGACGACATCAAGTACGTCGGCGGAAAGCAGTGGTTCCGTACCGCTGAAGGCCGGGAGGACTGGAGGAAAATTGGAGAGGCGTATGTCCAGCAGTGGACGCTTACACGCTGACTGACTGACTGACTGACTGACATATTTAATCTGTGTCTAAAGATGCCCATGAATATTCTGTGATGCACGGGGATTGCGAGAGGCAGGATTGGCAGCCCTACATTCTTGAAGAGACTGTAGAGCGACTTCGCTGGTAGTCCTCTTGCTCCGACTTCCACAGCGAAGAGATCAGTCTTGAATCCGTTTCTCACAATCCGGTCTACTAAGTTGCAGTACTTGTTAAGTTTGATGTTGTGGTCCTTCGGTATGTCACTTTCCCATGGAACTGTAAGTTCAACAAGTACTACATGATTTGTTGCTTTTGAGAATATGAGTATATCCGGTCTTAATGCTGTGGTACAGATTTCCGAAGGCATTTGGTAATGCTTCTCATGTGTGTCCATCAACAATTCCCAATCCTTTGCTGCTCCCAAAATTGAAGAAGGTTTAGTCCTATCTTTGGGCAGCTTATTGGCTCCACGTTTCCCAAAGTTGACCTTCTGGAAGCCGCTACTGGTTTGGCCTTTCCTGGTCCGTGCAATTGCCAGGTTGATGGCGTCTCTGATGATTTGGAGGACTTTATCATGCATGACGGTAGGAATACTGGCCTCGCTCAAGTAGTATTTTGCAACCGCATAACAAATGTTTGGACATGCCTACGAACTCCTTACACGACGGGCATAGTCTATTTGTAGATTTCCCCCATCTAACTAGGTTACTCGGGGAGAGTAAGCTGGACTGCATTTAAGTAGAACTTAAGCAGCTCAGGGGACCAGTTGTATATTATGGATTTCCACTTCAATGCAGGAGGGATGCAGAAGTCGCCCACTGTTAGCCAATCATTCTGCATTTCTAGGTTTAAGGCGTGAAGTTTGAAACCTTGTTCCATGTCCTCCTGAGCAAAACCTTTCAGTATTTCTTTATCAGACTTTGCTGTTTCTATGCCCAGTCCAGATCTATTGGTGCGTGTACCAAATTGGAATGATTTATCTAATATCCGGAATTTAGCTAATATCCGGAAATGTGCGTAAGAGCTTAAAAAAATATATTTTGTCCTTAGGTGCCGCTCTCGCTGGAGTAATGAGATTACAACTATTCGATGTTTTGTCGAGTGAGCAATTTTTTGCTTATGCAACCAAAGTGAAAGGTCAACAGCGAATGATAGATTTCATCATTTCGAAAGTACCAGGAATTCGAGAAGAAGATGCCAGTGTTAAAGAAGTTATTTTCATACAAACTTTTGCAACGTTGGAAAGAAAGTGGCAGAAACAAACACAACTTTTTGTCGAAACATTCGAAGTGGCTGTCAGTAGAAGTGTGTAGCTCATCATCAGTCGAACAGCCTGTAGCCACCACACCAAAACAACCATGGCAGCTAATCAAAGAATTCAACACATCGAACACAGCAACAAACAAGAGACGAACAAAATCTTTGATAGCCCAACATTAACCAGAAGAGCTGGTATTTGCAGCCCAATCAAGTTTTACAAAACACTGCAAGAGAAATGTGGCTGCAGTTTTGAAATTAGCAACTGGAAGAAAGAGGGCAACTCAGCGAAGAGGCTCTCGAGGCGCGTGTATATAAAAAGTAGGTTTTATAGGGAGCATGCTACAAGAAAAATCAGCCGAAAAGAGAGCATGGAAGACATATTTCATGCACTCTTAGTTTCATCTGATATGGTCATATCAAGTATGTGGCCCCTTCCCAAGAAAAAGACACATAATATAGATCCTGAAGTTCTGAAACTAGTGCACATTCCAGAGGCCCCAAGTCGACAAACAGAACACGATGAGGACGATGATAATCTGTCGAACAATTCTGATGATGATGACTCATCATCATTCAGTTAAATTTAAGATTGACTGGTTTATTTAAATATATTTTTTTTTATTAGCTTGATTTAAACAAATTGTATTTATGTGTCCTGTAAATTAAGATATTAACCAATATTTCTAATGACTCATCGTCATCATTCAGCCAGATTTAAGATTAGATATAACAATAGTTTATTATAAAAATTTAATTAAAATTAAAATTTCCTCTTGAAATTGTGTTTTTAAAATAGGCATCCTTAAACTATTCTTTACTTAAACCTGAATTTTCATAACAGTAAATACATATGCTAACCTAATATGTATTTTTAATTAGAAAAATGCAAATCGAAAATCATTGGAAAAAATACATCCCGACCAGGATTTCAACCTGGGTACCTGGCTTGAGTCGCCAACGCGATAACCAACTACACCGGGCCGTTACATATCGTCCCTCCCATGCTAAAACGAAGAATGTGCAAAAAGGTCATTCTGGGATAATAGCTGTCAAAGTTTTGTGCTAAAATAACCAATGTTACAAATTTGTGACTATGGCATGGCTAAAATTCAATAACTTCTAAATTATCATGACAATTATTTCACGAATAATAAACATTATTGTGTTTGGCACAGTAAAATCGAAAAAAGTCACATTCGTTATTATTATCACAACAAAATATTTCTGAGTACCTACCGATAATTTAGAGATTCGTGACTTTGGCATTATAAAGTTTTTATAAAAATTTATGAAACTACATCAAAAGGTAATTTTCGCCAAAATTGCACATATTCGTTGCTTTTGCATGGGAGGGACGATATTATCTCCAAATTTTCGATCTATTGCACCTTCTAATATATACAGGGTGTCCCAGAAACCGACGATAATCCTTTAACAGGAGATAGGGCTGCTAATTACCTCTCAGAATATCTAATTTTAGGTTTAGTGAAAATGGCCTAGTTTTTGAGATATTGTCATTTTTTTAAAATTCCAAAATTTTCTCCCTCAGCTCATTTTTTTAAATTCCACAAGTACAAATGTAAGATTTTCTTAAATCTAGTTTTTGTCAAATATTCCTGAAAAGTAAGGCTTTCACACGGTATAATTTATTTTTTCATGTTTAATCCTGTTTAGCTGAAAAACGACTTAAGAGCCACATGTTAAAATTTTTTCAGCCTCATCCCTTGAATTTGGCTCTTCGCGGTGAAAAAAAAAATTACTACACTAAAGTGGCATTATGCAACAAAAATACGCCCATCTAATGTAGTTTTTTAAAATGGTACATCACTTACCGATTTGCCCAATAATTTATGAGATATTGTTATTTAACTGCAAAAGGACCTCGGAATTTGATAACTGTTCTACCAAGTACGAATTGGAATAAAATAAACACTTGAAGTAAATTGGTCTTTATCAACCTGTTAAAGTAGATGTTCAAATTGTTTACCACCTGCTAGCTTGACATCTTCTCACAAATGCCCGGTTGATGCGTCGAGCAAGTACTCGATGCAAGATGTAAATAGTTTGTGTTTTCCGTCCAGTTGACTATAGTCGGCACGACCGAAGGGAAGCACTGACGTGGCACCAAGTTCACCCGGTGTTATGAGCTGACATCACGGATGTTTTAAGTGATGTAGCCAACCATGTCAGTTTACATTTAAAAAAACCTGAGCTACTGCCGTAATTCTTTCTTTAAGCTCGAAGGTGTGGATCTAAGCTTACGATGGCTTCACCGAACATATCCGGGCCCATCGGCAGTAGAGGAGGGTATTAATCGAGGCCGGTCTACTAAGTTGCAGTACTTGTTAAGTTTGATGTTGTGGTCCTTCGGTATGTTACTTTCCCATGGAACTGTAAGTTCAACAAGTACTACATGCTTTGTCGCAGTCAAGTTTTCCACCGGTTTCCCGTAAACAATTTCTTTTAAATAGCCCCAATAATAAATATCTAACGGATTTAAATCCGGTGACCTAGACGTCCGATCCATCTGTGGGGATATGCTTGGTCTAAAAAATTACGCACTTCTCTAGCGTAATGGGCTGGGCAGCCATCATTTTGCAACCACCTCCGTATGGCCAATGGTACGTATTCTAAAAGGCTCTGAAGCTCCTGTTGCAGAAAGTCAAAATAATTCGCCCGTTTAAAGTTTCTACAATTCAACGGACGTCTTGTGGCCTCCTAGCCACTTCCATCCCCACAGATAGACCGGACGTCTTGATCACCGGATTTAAATCCGTTAGATTTTTATTATTGGGGCTATTTAAAAGAAAAAGTTTACGGGAAACCGGTGGAAAACTTGATAGAGCTCAAAGAAAGAATTACGGCAGTAGCTCAGGTTTTTTTTAATGTAAACTGACATGGTTGGCTACATCTAGTCAGTCAGCTGGCTACATCTAGTCAGTCACAGGGCTAGTCAGAGCATGTGCTTTGGCCCCTCTGACTCAGCCACCAATACCGAATTACATAAAAAAAACATCACCTACAACATCCGTGATGTCAGCCCATAACACCGGGTGAACTTGGTGCCACGTCAGTGCTTCCCTTCGGTCGTGCCGGCTACACTCAACTGGACGGAAAATACAAACTACATAGCATAGGTGGACGTATCTGCACTTGCATCGAGTACTTGCTCGACACATCAACCGGGCATTTGTGAGAAGATGTCGAGCTAGCAGGTGGTAAACAATTTGAACATCTACTTTAACAGGTTAATAAAGACCAATTTACTTCAAGTGTTTATTTTATTCCAATTCGTACTTGGTAGAACAGTTATCAAATTCCGAGGTCCTTTTGCAGTTAAATAACAATATCTCATAAATTATTGGGCAAATCGGTAAGTGATGTACCATTTTAAAAACTACATTAGATGGGCGTATTTTTGTTGCATAATGCCACTTTAGTGTAGTAATTTTTTTTTTCACCGCGAAGGGACAAAATCAAGGGATGAGGCTGAAAAAACTTTAACATTTGGCTCTTAAGTAGTTTTTCAGCTAAACAGGATTAAATATGAAAAAATAAATTATACCGTGTGAAATCATTACTTTTCAGGAATATTTGACAAAAACTAGATTTAAGAAAATCTTACATTTGGACTTGTGGCATTTAAAAAAATGAGCTGAGGGAGAAAATTTTGGATTTTTACAAAAATGACAATATCTCAAAAACTAAGCCATTTTTACTAAACCTAAAATTAGATATTCTGAGAGGTAATTAGCAGCCCTATCTCCTGTTAAAGGATTATCGTCGGTTTCTGGGACACCCTGTATATATCTAATAAAATATATAAAGCGAGTACGTACGTGCTTAGTACTAACATAAACATAAAATATTGCTAATAATATGATTTGCTTACATATAAGGTCTTTCAATAGTAGGTAACGATACGCTAAGGCAAGGAGGATACCTACGGGAGACGCGAGGCTACTGCGTTTGTATCCGAGCACGGCTAGCCAAAAATCCCTACTACTACGAAAATCGAAATCGCAATTTAATCTTTTATGACGTGACTTGTCTATCTCCGTTACCCATATCGCACCCCGCGATATGGAGAGAGACAGAGCGAGCAAGGCGAGCGACAGGTTTGTTATCGCTGGCTTGGCTTGGGTATCTGGTAGTAGGGGCCGACCGTCCGACCAATCGGAAGCCTTGCTTGACGGGATCACTAGGAATGGAAGTCTGACGGACGATGATGGTGCGCTATATTTGCGAATAATTTTAAAATTGTTATTTGTAATATTATTTCAAATAGTTTATACTGAACGAATATTATTGTTTGAATGCAAAAAAAATATTGAAAAATTAAACCAGACTGTTGTTTTAATATTTTTGAAAAGTTGTACTAATAATCAGTGATAGGAATAAGTAGGGCTTATTTACCTAAACTTCGAGGAACAGAGTAAAAGATTGGGGACTTCCTTACGACAATATTTTTTCCGGTTTGATAATGTTCATGGTGTTTTAATTTCGCGATTCAAAAACACATAACCCTCCTTTTTGCTTCGCCGTAGTCGGGTAAAAAAAGTGGCCGCCATTTTGAACTTTTTAGTTACTGGACCGATTGCTTTCAAAATCGATACCTGGGTGTCTGTGTGGGCTCTGAATAGGAATCCGTTGTCAAAATTTAAAAAAATTTGCCGCCATTTTGAACTTTTTAGTTACTGGACCGATTGCTTTCAAAATCGATATCTGGGTGTCTGTGTGGGCTCTGAATACGAATCCATTGTCAAAATTTAAAAAAAATGGCCGCCATTTTGAACTTTTTAGTTACTGGACCGATTGCTTTCAAAATCGATACCTGGGTGTCTGTGTGGGCTCTGAATAGGAATCCGTTGTCAAAATTTAAAAAAATTTGCCGCCATTTTGAACTTTTTAGTTACTGGACCGATTGCTTTCAAAATCGATATCTGGGTGTCTGTGTGGGCTCTGAATACGAATCCATTGTCAAAATTTAAAAAAAATGGCCGCCATTTTGAACTTTTTAGTTACTGGACCGATTGCTTTCAAAATCGATATCGGCCACTTTTTTTAAATTCTGACAACGGATTCGTATTCAGAGCCCACACAGACACCCAGATATCGATTTTGAAAGCAATCGGTCCAGTAACTAAAAAGTTCAAAATGGCAGCCACTTTTTTTTAATCGCGAAATTAAAACACCATGAATATTATTTTCGTAACCAGGAACAAAAATAATATTTTAATTTCGTTGTAAGGAAGTCTCCTATCTTTTACTGTTCCTCGAAGTTTAGGTAAATAAGCCCTACCTATTCCTATCACTGATTATAAATTGAATTCATCCATGTAATTGCCATAAAAAAAACTAACAACATGCCATAAAAAAAACTAACAACATCCCATACAAAATAATTGATTTCAAATTTCTTTCCAGTCGGTAAAATTTGCCTGTCATGTGTACGCACCCGGTATGGCGCGCAGTCGTGCTCCTAACTCGCGGAATTTTTGTATTTTTCACGCTTTAAGCATTGTATTATCATTAAAATGACCTAATTATGAAAGGTTACGCCATCTTTTGTCATTCCTGATGATCTTGAGCTCTTTCGACACGTATGAACTGCATAAATCGCCATTTTGCGTAGTGCACATATACGTGTTTTTCGTTCCCAAGTTGCGAGCGCACTGACGGTCGATGCACTTACACGCGGCATAATGCACTTACATGCGGCTAATTTTCCTATATATTAGCGCTCGACCATTGCCACTCCCGTAGGTATGCTCGGTGCGCTAAGGGGTGTATGTGTATCAGATACTGATCACGTTCCCATACCAATTTTTTTTTTTAAATATAAAAAAAAGGTGAAATACACGCACTTTACGTATTAAATTTGAGGAGTAAGTATTTTATATCGTAAAAAAAATTTATCTGGGAACGTGATCAGTATCTGATACACATACACCCCTTAGCGTATCGTTACCTACTTCATAATGAAAGACCTTAAATATGTACAAGCATTTTTTTTATTTCCATCAAAAACCGCCATGAGCTCGTAATTTTTGCTTTTAAAACACTGTGCTGTGTAGGCTTAGTAATAGGGTCCCATACCGGATACGAAACCCTAATAATCTGTCATGCAAAGACGTGTAAATATATTTTAAAAAACGATGAAGCTCTAAAGCAGCTAAAACCGACCAAAAATATAAGTAGGTATGTAGGTAATTCTCAAAAGTTTATGTTTATGGAAAAATTAATGTACCACTGCAAATTTAATGTTTTTTTTGTAATACTTATAGTATCAAAACATAAATAAGTGGAGTTTTATTATGTAAACTGCATGTCCCATATTTTGATCCCAAATCCCGTATTTTCTCCAGGTAAGCGGATACGACAAAACGAAAAATAGGGCTGGCAACCCTATGTGGAACAGTAATCAGGGGTCTACCAGTGTTAACTCACTCGCTAACTCACACAAATACTCGCATATTTCAACCAATAGCCTGATAAGCTGATTGGTTGAGTGAGATCATATTTTCTCATACTCACATCGGTGAGTGAGTAACGCCGGTACAGGGGCAGGTGGAAAAACGAAATGAGCTGATTTGGTTGTCACAACACAAACTCTGTGTCACAACGTAATAGTAACACAGGTTTTTTTTTTTTTTTTTTTTTTTTTTTATATTTGTTACTGCAATCTGTCTGTGAGCCGACATTCATCAGTAGTTGTGCATTTGAAATAGGTCTTGTATGGTAAGTGTCCATTGACAGTTCCATATACTTTATTCTCAGTCATTTCACTCTGTGATGAGATCTTGAGGTGCTCTTCTTTTCAATCTGTTGAAAACTTTCCTAGAAGCCATCAACTCGGTTGCCAGCTTGTTTGGGTGCCTTTCGACTCTTTTTTTGTATGCCTCAGTTCTGGCTTTTGCTTCCTTCTTTACAGTTGGAATCTCAAGGTCCCGATGCAGCTGATTATTGGTGACATACCAAGGTGCGTCAACAACCATACGAAGGGTTTTTGATTGGAACCGCTGTAGGATTTCGAGGTTTGAATTGGCCGCAGTGCCCCATAGTTGAATACCGTAGCACCAAATAGGTTTGAGGATACATTTGTACAGCAACAATTTGTTTTCCATGGAGAGTTGAGATTTACGGCACAGCAGCCAGTAAAGTTTTCTGAGTTGTTGGCTCAGCGCTTTCCGTTTTGTGAATATGTGCTTTCTCCAAGTAAGACGTCTGTCCAAGTATAGTCCCAAGTATCTAGCATCGTCCGCTTGGGGGATTTCAACTCCATTTAATGTTACCGGCGGACATGTGTCACGTCTAATGGTGAAGGTCACTTGTACAGATTTGGTTTCATTGGCCTTGATACGCCAATCTTTTAGCCATGCAGATATGTTATTTAGGCTCCTCTGCAGCATGCGAGATGCCTCAACAGGGTCCACGTGAACAGCCAAAGCAGCTGTGTCATCTGCAAACGTCCCCATCAGGACGTCGTGAGTCAGTGGGAGGTCGGAGGTATATAACAGGTAGAGTACTGGGCCCATCACGCTTCCCTGTGGAACACCCGCTTGGATGTTGTGCAGGCTGGTTGTATCTTCACCCTGCTTTACAAAGAAGTGCCTATTATTTAGGTATGATTTTATGAATATGTAATAGTTTATTGGCAAGGTCTTTTTTATTTTAAAAAGGAGGCCATCATGCCAGACACGGTCGAAAGCCTGGGATATATCAAGGAATGCCGCAGAGCAGTACTCCTTCCTTTCGAAAGTTATGTTTATCTTTTCAACAAGCCTATGTATTTGTTCAATTGTTCCATGGCCTTCGCGGAATCCAAACTGATGGTCTGGAATCAGTTCATTTTTGTCTATGATTGGCTTCAGTCTCCTTAGAAACAAGGTTTCCAGAATTTTAGATGGAATTGGTAGCAGACTAATTGGACGATATGATTTGACATCTTCAGGGCTTTTCCCCGGCTTAGGGACCATAATAATTTGCGCCACCTTCCATTGAAGTGGGACATAACATCGGACTAGAATAGCGTTGTATAGCTCAGTTAAAAAGATAAAACCCTCTTCTGGTAGTTCCTTCATAATTTTCGCAGTAATTAGGTCATATCCAGGAGCTTTATGTTGTGCGAGTTTTTGTATGACATATTTTACCTCGTTTTTGGCGAATTTCTTTATGGGTAGGTCTAGTTGATGTGTTTGTCTTAGATAGTCAGTAACTGATATTCCTGTCTCAGGTGATCCCGTGTTTGGATTTGGTGTGAACACTTCTTCCAGGTGAGTGGCAAATGTTTCAGCCTTTTCAGCATCGCTGGAAGCCCAAGCATTGTCCCTTTTACGTATTGGAGGTTGAAAAGCAGTAGGTCTTTTAAGCTTTTTTGTTGCCTTCCAAAGAGAATAATCTGTGGCTTTTGTCGCGTCCAAGTTCTTCATATAGGTTTCAATTCTAGGTTGTCTAGGTTCTGGGGGGTATGGAGATGTTTATTCCCAGCGCCCTCGTCCGCCTCGGTGGTAAAAGCCAGCCCTGGTACAGCCGCGACTGTGCTGAAGCTGTCGCAGCTAATGGCGCAGCTTATCGTGCATGGTCGTGCGCTCGTGCCAGACGTGATCCTAATGTATCCGAACTGAAGAAAGAATACAACCGCCTCTCCAGATCCTGCAAGAGGGCTATTGCCAGGGCCAAATTCGAGCATATCGGCAGAGTTGGTGATAGGCTGAACCAGCACCCAACTGGGAGCCGTGAGTTTTGGTCTCTCGCCAAATCTGTCGAATCGAATTTTTGCCGCTCCTCACTTCCACCACTGCAGTGTCCTGGGGGCTCACTTGCCCACTCCGCAAAGGAGAAAGCCGATTTATTGGTGTCTCTCTTTGCGGGGAACTCCAACCTGGACGATGGGGGTGCCATCCCTCCATCCATAACTAGGTGTGAGAACTCTATGCCGGAAGTACAGTTCCGACAACGAACTGTGCGGGCGGAGCTTCTCTCCCTAGACACCAGGAAGGCGAGTGGGCCGGATAGGATTCCTGCATTGGTGCTGAAACGGTGTGCTCCCGAGCTGGCTCCAGTGCTAACGCGCCTTTTCCGCCTCTCTTACTCTGCTTCCCGTGTGCCGGCAGCCTGGAAATCTGCATTTGTTCAAGCGGTCCCCAAAAAGGGCGACCGCTCAAACCCTTCGAACTACCGACCTATAGCGATTACCTCCCTACTCTGCAAGGTGATGGAGCGTATTATCAACGCCCAGCTCATGGCGTACCTGGAGACAAATAACCTCATCAGCGATCGGCAATATGGCTTTCGGCCAAACCGATCCGCTGGTGATCTCCTAGCGTACGTCACTCACCTTTGGGGGGAATCGCTTGAAGGACATGGTGAATCCTTGGCAATTGGCCTCGATATTGCCAAGGCATTCGATAGGGTTTGGCACAAATCGCTCCTGGGCAAGCTTCCGGCGTACGGACTTCCTTCTGGCCTCTGCGACTGGGTCGCCGACTTCCTACATGGGCGTAGCATTCAGGTCCTAGTGGACGGTTGCTCGTCCGACGCCATGTCAGTGAATGCCGGCGTACCGCAGGGATCTGTGCTGTCGCCCACACTGTTTCTTCTGCATATCAATGACATGCTGCCACTCGGCAACATACATTGTTATGCGGATGACAGTACAGCACACGGATCCTATACCAGTCACCCGTCAGCCAGACGAGAAGTTGTGGATGAAAAGAGGCGAAGACTTGTGTCTGAACTCGAACAAACGCTTCGGTCTATTTCCGAATGGGGCCGTAGCAATTTGGTCGAGTTCAACGCTTCAAAAACACAAGTTTGCGCGTTCAGTGCGAAGAGAGCGGCGTTCACACCGGCTCCTTCCTTCCAAGGCACGTCGCTTAAATTAAGCGACCACCTCGGGGTCCTCGGAGTCGAACTGTCGCACGACCTAAATTACCGGCGCCATATCGAGGGCAAGGCCAAGCTGGCCTCAAAAAAGCTAGGCGTACTCAATAAGGTTCGACGGTACTTCACGCCGGGCCAAAGGCTGCTTCTGTATAAATCGCAGATTAGGTCCTGCTTGGAGTACTGCTCGCACCTGTGGGATGGCTCAGCCAAATACCAGCTTGCGCCTTTGGACTCGATCCAGCGTCGAGCCGTGCGACTAGTGGATGACCCCGACGTGTCCCGCGATCTAGAACCGCTGCAACTTCGTAGGGATGTCGGCGCCCTAAGCGTGTTCTATCGCTTATTCCACGGGGAGTGCTCGGAGGAGCTGTTTAACGCGATTCCGGCGTCCCCTTTCCACCTCCGTACAACGCGCACTGGGCAGGGATTGCATCCCTATACGCTGGACTTACCGCGGATGCGTACAAATCGGTTCTGCAGATCCTTTCTCCACAGAACCGGCAAACTCTGGAACGCTCTACCTGCCCACATATTTCCCCCCAAGTATAGTCTCGGGTCCTTCAAGAGAGGCGTGAATGGGCACCTGTCAGGCCGGCATGGCATTCGCAGCCCCCGCCTGCGTCCGAATGTCCATGGGCGTCGCTAGACACCTTATGGGTGACTCGGCGCCACATGTCGCGCTTAGTATAAAAAAAAAAAAAAAAAAAAAAAAAAAAAAATTCCTTGGTTCCGGTCATCCTCTAGCAGTTGTTTCAGCTGAGCGGTTAAGGCGTTTAGGCGTGTTTTGTCCTCAGGGAATCTGGTCTGCTGCCAGCGTTTTCTGGCTTGGCGTTTCTTTGCTAGCATTTCCCGTATTGTCATGGGACATTGAACTGAGCTTAATTTAGAGCTGCTTGGCATGGAATTCCAGGATGACTGTTGAACGCAATTATTGAAGAATTCGACTGCGTCTTCGATGTCATTCTCAGACTTTAGTGGTAATTTCACATTAAGACCTTCTGCACACAGTTTTTGAAAAAAGGGCCAGTCAGTTTTATTATTGTGGAGACGGCATGTTTTGGCCACTTGGTTAATTTGTCTGCTTATTGTAACAAAAACTGGAGAGTGATCAGATGAGAGTTCTGTACTTGATTTGCACGTCATGTAATTATTTGCAATGCCTTTGGTCACACAGAAGTCTATTAAGTCAGGGATCTTCTTTATATCTGTAGGCCAGTATGTTGGCTCCCCAGTTGACACAACACGGAGATAGTTTGCATGGATGGCATTAAGGAGCTGGCGACCTTTAGTGGTTATTAAGCGTGAGCCCCACACTGTGTGCTTAGCATTGTAATCTCCTCCAGCTATGAACCTGTGGCCCAGAGATTTAAAGAAAGTTCCATAGTCTTCACTTCTGATGTTGTGTTTGGGTGGGCTGTAGACGGCTGATACGGTTATCGATCCTTTCCAATCTTGTACAACTATGCTTGTTGCTTGTATTTCATTTGTACAATATTGTTCTAACTGATAATGTTTAATGTTATTTTTTATCAGGATAGCCGTCCCACCATGTGCAGTTCCATCTGGGTGATCTGTATGATAAAATTTGTAATTCGGCATGATAAGGAAACTCCTTTTTGTAAAATGGGTTTCGGATACTAGTAAGATATCCACTTTGTTAAGCTCGAGAAAAGATTTTACCTCTAGGGTATGTTGTGACAGCCCATTTGCATTCCATACAACTAATTTGAGTTGATCGAATTTTGTGATAAATTAGTTGTGAGCTTCAAAAGGAGATTTGTTATAGTGGACATCTGTAGCATTATCTGCTTAAACATGTCAATTAGTGTGGCATTTGCATTATTCACAGTTGGAGGGAGGTTTTCATCAAGGGCTTTGTCGTTTGGAGGAGGAAGATTCGTTTTTATTGCTTGGGCAAATGTCAAATTTGGGGTCCTTGTATGGTTGCTTATTAGGTTTTCTGAGCCTGTTTCTTTTGGCTGGCTTTTTGATAAAAAGATATTTCTCATCGGTGGGAATTTAGATTTTTGGAGTTCTCTGTACACTGAACACCCCTTATAATTTGCTGGATGATTTCCATCACACAATACACATTTCACCGAGTCTGATCTACCCTTTCTTGCACAGTTAGCTGAACTGTGGTTTCCAGCGCACTTGATACATTTTGGTTGACGTCGACAGTAGGTTTTGGTGTGACCATATTGTTGGCAATTAGCGCATTGAGGAAGTTCGCGTTTAGGTCGCGGTGGTTCAAAGCTAATACGACAGTGCAGTAAGTTTTTAACCTCATAAATAGATTTGTTATTGCTTTGAGGTTGGAGTTCTATGATGAAGATAGGGAGTGGATTTTTTGTTATTCTTTGCTTTATGTTCCAAATGTTAGTGGTGATGTGTCCGAGCTCCTCGAGTGCACTTTTTATTTCATCCATATCAGTTGAGTGGTGCATATTCTTTAATACAACCTTAAAACTTCTTTCTTGTTTCGGTTTGTAAGTATAAAATTCAGTTTCTTTTAATTCTAGTTGTTTTATAATGGTTGTATAGTCTTCAGAAGTTTTCGGTTGGATTCTGACTTGTTCGTTGCGTAGCACCTTGATTTCGTATCTGCTATTTATGTGGTCATTAAGCAGTTGTATTAGTGGCTGTATGTTACTGACCTTGTCCACAAATATAGGTGGTGGCTTCGATGGTCTCTCTATGGGTTCCGTGTTTGTCTCTTCTTCATTTTCTATATCGAGGCTGGCAAACCTATTTGAGGTCTGTATTGGTTGGCTCAGCCAGTAGGCACTCAATTCAGATTGTTTCCGCTTTCTTGGTTGTTCAGGGCTTTCATGTTGCCTTTTTCGTGGAGTGTCCTTATTGATACTTTGATCTTGTTCTATTCTTTTCGCAGTGTCTCTGATTTTATTGCCATTTGTTTCAAGGCTTGAGGGTCGGATACCACTGAACGAATGAGAGCGCGCCCGGCTTGTGAAGAGGCCCCTATGAAATACTTGTTGAGTTAGGGTTTTTTGGTAACCTGTTTGTTTATTGCAATTTGATGTTTGCATTGGCTCTCCAGCAGCATTTGCCAACGCAGCAGCCTGGTGAGTCACTGCTACGTGGCCTTCGGTTAAAGGTGTCACGCCTTCCAGCCCGGATACTGGAAGACGACGGTGGTCAGCCGGATTGCGCGACGAGTTTCCTTGCAGAAGCGGCACAAAGTTGCCCCCCCCAGAATACGCGGGGCAGCCTGAGCTATGCTCAGGGAGGGATTCTCCGGCACGGCCGGTACCCTCCTGGGGTAATTTCTCTTTATTTGTGTCGGTTATCATGGTGTTTTGTGGGTTTGTAGATACAGAGGGCCCCATACCTCTGTACGGTTTTAATTCAGAGTTGCCTTCTCCTAGCCAACAGTTGCCCTCTGAGGCTGACGAGTGTTGGCTCCCGGGTTTGTGTTAAACGGAGTTTTCCTTCGCCGTTCGGGATGTGAAGGTTATTTAGTTCCTTCCAGCTCCCTGCGGCTGCCACCAGCGGGTGCTGGCGGTTGTCGGGTTAATTAACCGCCGCCCGATGCTCGGCGTTGTTACTCTTTTAGCACCACCCGGGGTACACGTGTAGGGTGTTAGATGGTAAATCCTACGGACGCGAGTAACGGCAATACCCCAGTAACACAGGTAGTAATAATTAGCAGTCGCTGAGGTGGCCTTACCCTAATAATTACACTAAAATATACGATAACTCACCAGGGACGCAGCAGTATCCGGATGTTGTGAATAGAAGTGCCGCCGACTGGAGTATAAACCGACTAGAGAGGTTTAGCTGTAGCACCATTAGTCCCTTTACATTTCACAAAGATCTGCCCGAAGGATCAGTACTTAGGTTAGATCATACAATTTACGGTGAAGGCCTTCGACATGAAAACAATTACCCGAATATAGTTGATGGCGACGAAGCAGGCAATCACTATTAGTAACAGATATACACAATAATTATTTGCTATTTATTTTCCAATTTCTTTCACCTCTTACTTCGTTCCACAAAAAAATAACACTAAATATGACATTTCCTTTTTTTTATTTTTTTTTATTTTATGGCTTGGAGGCCAGGTTTCCTGCTGCCATCATAATATTATATGTATCAGTTGAGTGTGGAGTGTGGGTGATCATCAGGATTAGGATCACGTCAAAAATAATGGTTTTAAGTAGGGTTGTAACGAATATCCGTATTCGCATTCGAAATTCCGAATATTCGGTTCATTTTTAGTATTCGTATCCGTATTCCTATTGGGTTGAAAGATACCGAATATTTATCGAATATTTTACTTCGCGTGTTTTACTAATGAAGGAGTGAGGCGCAACAATATTGGTAGGTGTGTATGGCGTATAACGCGCAAACCAATGGGCGGGTAGTGTGTGCGTTGGGGTTGGGGGTGCGGCTGCGGGCGAAGGAGAGAATATGCTTATAGCGCAAAACGTGTCGGTTCTTGCTTGTTTTCATTTCAAAATGCAGTGTCAAGTAATCAAAAACATTGAAACAAGTCCGTATTCAATCATTTTAGGACTCAATGTAAGTAGAACTAAATTTATAATAGAAAATTTGAGTGTTTTTTCATTTGGATATAAAATTTCATATAAGAGTTTTCAATATTCGTATTAGTATTCGTATGAATTCGCGAATATCATTTTGGAATATTCGTATTCGTATTTGCGAATGTGGAAAAGTAGGCATGCGTTACAAGTACAACCCTAGTTTTAAGCATATTATCTATCACGTATTATCTATCATGCCTCTGCACTGGGTCCATTTTGGGGTCGGGAGAGGGCTAGACGTACTTATAATCATAGAAGTGGATAATCTTTATCCTAGGTTTATTTAGTCATTAATATGTGGTCGGGGGTAAGTAAGGGAGTGCGCAGACGACCGACTGTCCAACGACTTGATTATTAATTGAGTCGGGTATAGTCGTTGAGGTGCGCACACGGACGATTATCCACGATTATTTTTTTTGCAGGCTTGACCCTGGTAGGAAAAAATGGTTTGGTAGTTTTTGGTATTTTTTGCATAATTACCATTGCTGGGAATTTCTACGACGTTTTCTGAATTTTTGTTGAAGATAAGAATATAATAGCCATATTTTAAATTGAGTAAGTATGTAGATGTAGTCTGGCTGGAACTGGAGTTCTGTCAAGATTCCCTAATCTAGTGCCAGAAAATTTAATTCAAACTAGATAATGAATACAGAGAAATGAAATTTGGTGACCAAGTAATAAACCTCATGTCGCCCTCCAGCGCTGCATCTGCTCCTGCAATTGATGTAGAAAAATTTTGGGTAGAAATTAAAAAAAAATTGCCCAAATTTGCCATACAGATGCTTATTCTTGCTGTTTCTAATATTATGTTTCTAAAGACTATTTTCAGATATTTAACAGGATTAAAAATAAAGACCGGAACAGATTCTGTAATAAGAATTTAGCCGCCATTTTGCATGGCAGACAAGGCATAAACACATGTACAGATTTTGTGCCTGATTCCCAAATGACCAAATGTATGAATGAGAAAACGTTGTATGGAGATAAGTAATATATTGTAATTAAAATTAATATGAAAAAGAGTTTTGTTTCATTCAAGTTTTTTCATGTTTATGAAGGTAGTTTTTTTTACAGTTTTCAGGAACACACTGTGGTAGATTTGGTAGTTTTTAGAAATCGCTAAAGTAGTTTTTGCATTTTGAACCTGGTCACACTGCTACACACATACATACATACATATCACCAGGGCACATACAATAATACTGCGCTTAAAAGAGTGCCTACTCTCGTGAGCCTCGGTGAGGCAGCTTGGATCGAGGGCTGATATCACACACACTGAATCCCGACAATCGGGGTTCAATTGGGGTAAGCAGAGTAATCGGTGTCAATCGATCAAGCAGCAAGTATCGCTGCATGACTCGGTGGAAGTATAGATATAGATAGACCGTTCACCGTTATTTTACCTCTAGCCATCAAGCTGGCTAACCTGAGCTCTGTGTTGCCATAATTGGTTCGTACTGTTTCCCTGTACGAAATATTTGAACATATTTTTAGAATAGAATAGAATAGTAACACTTTATTGCACACAAATTTAAAGAAGAACAGTACACGACAAGAAACAAGAAATGAAGGAGTGCGCAAAGGTGGACTTATCAGTACAAGTACAACAGGTACTTATACATAATTTCCACTACCACGGGTAAAATATTAACAGCAAGTAACCCTTTTTAGGACCGTAGTACTAGTGACAGCAAGTGGTGCCAACCTAGCGGAAGATACAATGACATGGGTCAGAGGTAAAATAACTGTGAACGATCTGTACCGTGCCAAGGTGAGAGGTGGCGAACCTGTCGCCCTTTAGCACGGCATCTTGTCCTTATCCCTTATTCGCCTTTTACGACATGCATGGGAGAGATGCAGTGGGGCTATTCTTTTTTAGGGTCTGGCACAGGAGAGAACAAAGGAACGATGGCGCTGTAGATCAGCTGTGATTTTTTGGAAGTTAAAAAAAAATAACCAGGGTTAATTGCGTTGCGTCGCTACGCGACGCATCTTCTCTAATAACTAAGCTAATGTTGAGGCGGTGCATGTCGTTTTGACGTGATAACGTCACGTCTTTTAATTGATGCACACCGGCTGCACGCACGAAAAAATGTCACGTTCCATCTGAGCCTGTGTGTGCAAGCGAGAGCGCGTAACAAGCGATAGAGAGGCACAATCGGCCCAAGCCGAAAGCGAACCAAGGGAATCTGATATTCGTTTGGTCGTTTATGTGATTTCATGGCTCAGTGGTAAGAGTGTAGGATTTGTATTTATTGACCATGGGTTCGAATTCGAATCCCTCAAATTATTTTTTTGTTACGTTTCGTTTCAAGCCGAGTGTTTTGTTTCGAGCCGAGTCAGAGTCAACCCGAGCCGTAGGATCGCAGGATCCGCATGAGCCGCCAGAGCTTTCAGGTGTCAAACCCGCCAAAGGTTGGCTTATTGCTAATCTGTGGAGTGGTTTGAGTGGTTATATATATATATCCTCCAGCGCTGCCAGAAGGTTACTTTTGTAACCTTTTAGGTTACTTTGGACGCTGAAAGGTTACTTCTAGGTTACACGACTCAAAAGGTTACTTTTAGGTGATTTTTCAGAATTAATTTGTATAATAATTTTTTTATTTCTTTTGATACACGAAACCGATTAAACGGCGGAAATAGATCTAGGTTTGTACCACAGACTATTATACTTTACTGTGGATTCAATGCGAGTTCTGTGGTCAGAAGTTCAGAACTCTGTTTTATATTTTTTTCATGTTGGCAACGCAACACTTCGCTCGTAAAACGTGGTGGTTCTGTGTGTATTCTAAAACATGTTAAAAATACGCCTTTCTCTCTCACACTAAAGGGTGTGAATAACCAAATCACAAAAGCGTCTCGCTTGCTCGCTCGATCAATCTAATTCGCTCTTTTCGAGTTCGTTTGCTGTCGTTCGTTCGTGTCGCCTCCAGTCGTCGATCGTCGTGTCCTGTTGGTCGATGAATGAATAAGAAAGTTTAGTTTTGTTTGTTTGTGTCGGTCAGGCAGGCCTACTTACATAGTGGTTTGAATTGAAACGTATTTTTTACACATATTTTTAAACGATTCCTAAAAAAAAATTTCAATCCAATCAGTATGTTGGGTACCGTCTATCCTTTTTAGTTCAGTGTAATAACATTTCATGACCTTAATTTCAGGTGTTTAGCTGGTAAAATGCAACTTAAAATGGAAAACCACTAAATCATTCACATTTCTGTAAGTTAATACAGCCAACATATATCCATCAACTTTGAATACATTACTAACTGAAAAAAAATGAAAGGTTACTTTTCACACTAAAAGGTTACTTTTTTTCTATTTGAGGTAACTTTCGACAAGACCCCGCTGGCAACACTGATATCCTCTTTGTTGCCGCTTGCCGGCGAAGAATATCGTTTTCTGTCAAGCAAGCGAAAGGAAAGTGTTTGTTTGTATGGTAATTGGTAATGAAATCTATTAATAGCAAGGATTTTATAATAACATTTGTTATATGATGTCTTCATAATATATAAAACGGCTGCTTTCTGTTTGATTGCTAATGGTAATAAATTATATTATAACCTATAAGTTTTCGTTTGTAGTGCCGGAGCGCGGCGGGATGACGTCTATAATAAAGCTGCAGGCGCTCTCGGGCGCCGGCGACGAGTCGCCGCCGTGCTACGTGCTGCAGGTGGATGAGTTCAAGTTCTTACTAGACTGTGGCTGGGACGAGAAGTTTGATATGGACCTCCCGCGCGAACTGAAGAGGTACCTGTCCTATTATTTTTTAACAATGTTTTGTACCTTAAACATATAAAAGACCTTATATACTATATATACTTGCAGACACGTGAACAGTATAGACGCGGTGCTGCTCTCTCACCCGGACCCGCTGCACCTTGGCGCGCTGCCCTACGCTGTCGGCAAGCTCGGCCTCAGCTGCCCCATCTACGCCACTCTGCCGGTTCGCTTACATTATCGACATATCGCTTACACTATCTCGCACCCGGACACTGTGCACCTAGTCGCACTGCCCTACACCATCGGCAAGCTCGGCCTCAGCTGCCCCATCTACGCCACTCTGCCGGTTTGCTTACATTATCCACATATTGCTTACACTATCTCGCACCCGGACACTGTGCACCTAGTCGCACTGCCCTACACCATCGGCAAGCTCGGCCTCAGCTGCCCCATCTACGCCACTCTGCCGGTTCGCTTACATTATCCACATATCGCTTACACTATCTCGCACCCGGACACTCTGCACCTAGTCGCACTGCCCTACACCATCGGCAAGCTCGGCCTCAGCTGCCCCATCTACGCCACTCTGCCGGTTCGCTTACTTCATCCACATATTGCTTATGCCGGTCCTTCACATGTGCACGAATACGCGAGCACGCATGTGTAGGAAGACACTCGCGAATGCACTCGCGAAGTTTTTATCACATTCGTGCCTTTCCGAACTGTGTCGGTTTTTTCACGCACATCAAAGAGCGCGAGCCTCGAACATTTGCGTAGTCTCCCACACATGTGCATCAATGCAATGTATGTGCGAGTGAGTGCGAACTTTTTGATGGCCCGTCACATGCGTGCAAACATTCGAACAATCTACAAATGTTTGCGCACATGTGTGGGAGAAGGGGTACACTATCCACATATCGCTTACACTATCTCACACCCGGACCCGCTGCACGTGGGCGCGCTGCTTTCTGAGTGCGCTGAAAGTGTACGCTAGTTGTCGTACATGACACCTCATCTAATGGTATGCGGCGCGGCGCTGAAGCATTACAGCCGATGTCATGTACGACCTTCTGACGAGATGACTTTCTGTTACACAAGATGATAATGTATAACACAAGTATGACGCAACACTGAACAGGTGTACAAGATGGGGCAGATGTTCATGTACGACCTGTACCAATCGCACCACAACATGGGCGAGTTCGACCTTTTCTCGCTAGACGACGTGGACGCTGCCTTCGACAGCATTATCCAGCTCAAATACAACCAGACGGTCAGCATGAAGGGTACGTCGTCGTACGTACGCATCTTCTGTACTTGTTCTCTTACATTGCTTGTGTCCTTGCATCATACATCACACCGCACACATGCTAGCTGTTATGTATGCACAATATATCTAACTACATTACAGTGTGGTATAGCAATGTGGGTTGTCGCGACTTAGAGTGAAGATTAACTTTGGAATACCCGCCACTCTCACCTCATTCATAGGTGCACTCTTGGAAGGAGAAGCCGCGATGCGGAGGCCTATATCCAGCACAGTAAGTGGACAGAGCACTAACAATAACAACTATTGTTGTTAGTCCTATAATGTTAACCCAGACCACAGAACAACGATCGGGCCACACCGCCCGTGCCCGGCCCCCCACTAGAAGCGAAGATAATACTAATTTTTGGTTCACAATTGGCCAACTGCATTGGCCAGCACAATTCGTTATTTTGAATGCACATACACCTTCCATTCACACATTCGTTTTCTTTAAGGGACGCTCTGCGATTGTTTTTTTTTTTGGCATCTTACTCTCTCACAGTAATCGCTCCTATGTTCATTGCATGGCTCGATAGCGAAGTGTTGTGATACTGCAACCTAGCAAATTATCGATATGATGTTTATACAGGGATTATGATGGCGTATATATAAGGTGTTTCGTTAGTCATGTCAATAACTTCGGGAGGGTTACATACACACTCAAATAAACAGGTTACGCAAAGAAAATTATATGTTTTTAGCATTACTTTTCGAGAAATTTAACAAAACATGTTTGCTACCTAAACATTAACCTGTGAGTAACAGTAGGTAACATGCATTGTACGGGGTCAATGACCGTAGTATGTTCAAACTCAGAACAGCTGTTTGTTGTAAGTGAGTCACAAGGTCACTATGATTGGTTTTTACAGCTACTTATTTGATTTAATTTTTATGTTAGGAGAAAAAATGCTCCTATAAACATATGTTTTTTTTTTTGCATAAAGTGTTTGTTTGAGTGCGTATGTAACCCTCCCGAAGTTATTGACATGACTAACGAAACACCTTATATACACGGTGTTGCAACCCCAACCGTAAAACCTGAAAGGGGGTGATTCTGTACGTGAAATAGAAAAACTTTTGTTGTAGGATTTTTTAATTTGAAGAAAAAAAAATTTTTTTTCTCCATACATTTTGAGAATAGGCATTTAAAATTTGTATGGAAAAAAAATATTTTTTTTGTTTAAAAAAAATGTTTTCGCCACAGAAGTTGTTTAGTTTCACGTATAGAATAACCCCCTTATGTCAGTTAAAAATATTACGGGGCAACTGCAACACCGTGTATAATTATTTGGACAACGTGCAACAATATAAGGTGAGCGCTGCTCGCACCACGCACACATGCACACATGCTTGGTGCTCTTGCCCGCAAACAACTAGTCTTGATCATTATTCATTTTAATTTTTGATTTATTGAGGAACTAGTTTTCTTTTGTCACTTTATAAATGCTGCTTCATTTTAGATGTAAAGCCTGACCAGGAATATATGAGGGGCCACCTTATTGCGGAATTTCGTTGGAACTAATTTCTTACACTGGCCACAATTATGTTTGATGCTTGATAATCTGTTGTCAATGTCAAAATTGCTTCTGAACTGACATTTAGGTGAAACGTTATGTCATTGTAGTGAGATTGTCATGAATTGGCCGCCGTAATGTACAATTAGGTAATAATTTTTTGTTCTATCAAGGTGTATCTCAAGCACCTATTTACCGAATAGCAAAGAAAAGAGGGACGTAAATATTATTCGTTCTGAACAAAAAACACTTTTTGACTTTACAGAAATACGAAACGTTCAAATAAAAATAGCTTAGGTTAAGTTTTTCTGAACTAGAATTTTTATTAAAAAGTTTAGTGTTTCAGCAAGGTCGATTAATAATTTTTTTAATAATTTGTACACTTTGCTTCAGGACATATCTGCAGATACATGGAAAAAGTTTTGTGAACATGTAAATGTGAAGGCTAGTTCTTATTACATTGACATCAAAATATATATAAAAGATGCATTAAATGATGTGTGTTTCAGTGCAAAAGTAAATTTTGAATAAAAACATCGGCCAATTCAATATATGCGTTCTATACTGAATGTTGCTATATAAATCTAAAAAGTGGCTCCATTTTGACAGCTCTCATATATTCCTGGTCAGGCTTTAGTAGTATGTTTCGATATGGTTGGTATATAATAGATAAATAAAAATAAAAAAAACTGGAAAATTTTCCTCCTTCCTCCGGTTTTCCCTCTAATAATAACTTTTTTTTCGTACGTTCTACGGCAAAAGTATCTGCACAGCTTTTGTAGAACGTTAAATTTCCTACAATTTTGACTATTCAAACATCTTTGTATGTGATTTTGTTACTGAGATATGGTGCTTCGAAAAAAAGGCCATTTTTCAAAATTAGCTAAAAAATGCTGAATTCCACCTTATTTCTTCTGTTATACCCGAATTATGACGAAATAATGTTGTAATTATGGTTCCTGGTTACAATCACCAACTTTGGAAACCCTCTCACCACCCCCTACCCCCATCCCCCCTACTCCCAACCACAATTCTCTCTCTTCAATTACCAATATTAAATCATTCACAAAGCATACTGAGGAATTGAGATATAATTATAGAAGGGTACTCATATATACATATATACATATCATAGTAGGTACTCATTTGTTACATTTCCTGTGGGGTTTTTTTAGCCGTTGGTTCAGCTTCTAACAGCTCGTGGTCCTCCTGAGGCTGTTAATGACGTCGTCGCCGTCGTCATATTCGTCCATGTCTGGTGATCCTCCTCGTTCAAATCAGCTACGGGGGCGTTTTCGCAGGAGTGGCCTGTGCAGTGCTTGCACATTGCTGAGCACCGGAGACCTGCTTTCTTGCAGCTGCATAAAGGCTGTAGCACCGGGGCCGGTGCTACAGCCTTTGCTGCACTTTGTAAGATGGCCGCGTAGTAGCCTTTGCTGTGTTCTCCTCTAGTTCAGTATAGCCAGCAATCCAGGGAAGTCTCCGGTATGGCACCTACCTTCTCGGAGGTGATATTGGCTGGTCCTAGCATGTCCTTTGGCTCCTCCGACTCAGCCACCCATAACGGACCGGATTACATAAAAAAAATACGATCGAACGACTACCTACCTGTATGCTGCCGCGTATACGCACGCATCTAGGAATGGCGGGGGAGGGGGGTGGGGTGTTGGTGGGTTCGGAGGAGGGGGTAATACAGCCCGCGGTTTGTCACTGTCGATGTTCTGTCTGAGTTAATAAATAATACAACACCATTCACATGTTATAACACGTTTTTTGTATAATGGAGACTATTTAGTAGCATAAATAAAAAAAACGGTATATCTCCGAAAGCACAACTCTTTGGGATGAGCCGTCATAGTAAGTATTGATACATATTAAAAGATCTTTCCAACGACATATGACTCATTGCTGTTGGTGGTGGTTTGTGGGGCGTACCAGAGTCCATACATTTTTGCCCATCCTCCTTTTCTTCTTCCCCAATCCATACGGTGCTGACGTGGTATCACAACCACTCACTGCGTGGAGGAAAAGTATGTCCTTGGAGGGAAAGGAACAGGAACTTGGCGAGTAGAGGACACTGGGACTACTCACTCTTCCACTTTTCTGAAGATAGAATTTTTTAGCGAATTTTGAAAAATTACCTTTTTTCGAAGCACCATATCTAGGTAACAAATTGACATACAAAGATGTTTGAATATTCAAAATTGTAGGAAATTTAACGTTCGATAAAAGCTATCTTAATACTTTTGCCGTAGAACGTAAGAAAAAAAAGTTATTGAGGAAAAACCGGAGGAAGGGTTTAGCACAGGGTCCTCGAGGTCCAAAACTTGAGAAAAACATCTCAAAGTTTCATTAACTTCCGACCTTTTTCTATCTGAAACTACCTGTCGACCGGACTATTTGAATCGCATGAACTTTTGTTTTGGTCTTAACTCGAAAACCGCTGGTCCTAGACCCATCATGTTGGTACTCAAACTGAACATCTCGCTGAATGCGCTTGACGGCCTTCTAGTACAAAAACGGGCCAAGTGTGAGTCGAACTCGCGCACCGAGGGTTCCATATCGCCATGTCATGGTCAGCGCCACTCACGCCTCTATGGATTAGTTAAAATGCTTCATTTTTCATTCATACTGCAGTATTTGCAGTATTTTCATTCATACTGTTTTCGGTAGATGGCGCGCATGCACTTTTTAGTTTCTTGTATGGTGACCCAAGTGAATTTTTTACTTTTTCTTATTGTTCTTATTTTTCTTATTTTATTTCATGAAAAATTTACTTGAATTTGTACTTAAATAATGTAGTTCTACTTAAGAAATACATTTCTTGATACTTAAGTAGGTATGTTTTATGTTGTACTAATATTGTAAATATTAACTGAATTTATTGCTTTAATCGCGTCACATGTAATATTAGGGTTCTTATTTAGTAACAACTAAAAATTTAAACAATCGATAAAAATTATCGACATTGCACAGCGAACGAAGTTAAAGCGTAATGTATACATGAACGTTTCGTTGTTTAGTAGTGTGCGTGCCAAAGTATGTTAGTAGTAGTAAATGGTGACAGTCGGTTTGTATGAAAATTCATCTCTAGAAGGAGGGTGACAAGACTGGACTTTTTTGCTCTGTGACCCAGACACACTTGTTATATAACTGCCTTATTCAGAGTTCCCAGGTTAAAGTTAACACACAGTTATATCGGGTATTTAGACCGTGCTAACAAAAAAGCTATTCAGAGAACAGTTTTATCTTTAGTTCGCGTATTTGCAGCGAATTAGCTCCATTCATTGTTTAAACCAGGTACAGCCTTATTCAGAGTCACGCGGTTAAACCAGGACTAGATCGGTTTAACTTAACACTTGTATTTGATTTAAAACGAAGAATAAACTCTTGTCTATTCAGAGTGCCACTTCAATCGCGAACTAAACTAAAACTCGAATTTAGCTTTCATGTGGCAACACAGCATAGAATAAATATTGTCTACGGTACAAAATAGGGTTTGTTCGTATTGACAGTTTGCGCTCGCATTGTGCTATCTAATATGTGACTTGTGTTAGAAGAAGACAACACTACGGATTAATTAGAAGCTTATGACGTGAGCATAAGCATACCTAACTAGTGTCAAATCCGGTCCGCAACCTGAAAGAGTTGCTCGATCCTGCAATCCTGAATCCTGCAAACTGAGCTGAAGGAGTCAGCTCCTTTCGGCAAACTTCGGCTCGAAGGAATGTGTATACCCGATATAACTGTGTGTTAACTTTAACCTGGGAACTCTGAATAAGAAATATATTATTTATATATATATATATATATATTTACTTAGGATTTTCGTTTAAGTTTTCCTGTAGGAAGGTGTGGATCTAAGCTTGCGATGGCTTCACCGAACATATCCGGGCCCATCGGCAGTAGAGGAGGGTATTAATCGAGGCCGGGACTAGCGAGTGGCCACTCTAAATTTCCCGCGCATGCTTCACGTTTCGGCTCGCTTCAAGCCCTCGTCAGCTAGTCTGCGTTGACTAGGACTCGGGGAAACCACCAGTCCCGCTCTCGACCTCCCTCTCTCTACCTATCCATATTCTGTAGGATGCTTCCAGTGACGTTTTCGAAGCTCTCTCCATATATGAGCTTAGCGTCGATCTTGGGAGCCCTAGATTCTTGAAGAGACTGTAGAGCGACTTCGGTAGTAGTCCTCTTGCTCCGACTTCCACAGGGAAGAGATCAGTCTTGAATCCGTTTCTCACAATCTGGTCTACTAAGTTGCAGTACTTGTTAAGTTTGATGTTGTGGTCCTTCGGTATGTTACTTTCCCATGGAACTGTAAGTTCAACAAGTACTACATGCTTTGTCGCTTTTGAGAATATGAGTATATCCGGTCTTAATGCTGTGGTACAGATTTCCGAAGGCATTTGGTAATGCTTCTCATGTGTGTCCATCAACAATTCCCAATCCTTTGCTGCTCCCAAAATGAAAAAGGTTTAGTCCTATCTTTGGGCAGCTTATTGGCTCCAGGTTTCACAAAGTAGACCTTCTGGAAGCCGCTACTGGTTTGCCCTTTCCTGGTCCGTGCAATTGACAGGTTGATGGCCTCTCTGATGATTTGGAGGACTTTATCATGACGGTAGGAATACTGGCCTCGCTCAAGTAGTATTTTGCATCCGCATAACAAATGTTTGGCCGTGCCTACGAACTCCTTACATGACGGGCATAGTCTATTTGTAGATTTCCCCCATCTAACTAGGTTACTCGGGTCGGGGAGAGTAAGCTGGAATGCATTTAAGTAGAACTTAAGCAGCTCAGGGGACCAGTTGTATATTATGGATTTCCACTTCAATGCAGGAGGGATGCAGAAGTCGCCCACTGTTAGCCATCATTCTGCATTTCTAGGTTTAAGGCGTGAAGTTTGAAGCCTTGTTCCATGTCCTCCTGAGCAAAACCTTTCAGTATTTCTTTATCAGACTTTGCTGTTTCTATGCCCAATCCAGATCTATAAGATAGGGCTATATTCCGAATTTTCTTGAAGTGTAAATTTGCCTATGCAAGGAAGCGAACCACGCCGACATGTCAGTATGTTTGTTTCCTTTTTGTGTTGTTTGTTGCGACTTGCTGTGCGGAATTTTGTTGGTTTATGTTATTTTTACTCCGAAATATCAGGAAAGTTTGAGTGAATTATCTTATTCATGTGTTTCCTATCTATAGAAGCTCTAACGATTTCGGTTGGAATTTTACATTCGACTCCCACGCAAACTGCGCAGATCCGCACCACGTATGTGTTTGCTTCGTGTTAGATAAATGTTCCCCCAAATAGAAGTAGACATTATTTAGGTGCTAAAACCATTGCTTTTCATGTTTTTCACATAAATTATGCATGTTGTTGCTAGATTTAAAGAAACGAAAGTAAAATATAATATTATCATTAAAAAAAATTCATTACTTTTTATAAAAAATAAAAAATAATAAATAAATTAAGAATATAAATTGCTAGATTAATTTCTTTTAATTTTTTTATTTTAATTTTTTTTTATTGAAAGCGCGACGTATGACGCCGAGCCACCCATAAGGTGTCTAACGACGCCCATGGACATTCAGTCGTATGCGGGGGTTGCGAATGCCATGCCGGCCTGACAGGTGCCCATTCACGCCCCTCTTGAAGGATCCGAGACTGTACTTGGGGGGAAATATATGAGCAGGGAGAGCGTTCCAGAGTTTACCGGTTCTGTAGAGGAAAGATCTGCAGAATCGATTAGTACGCATCTGCGGTAAGTCCAGCGTATAGGGATGCAATCCCGGTGGGATCGCGTTAAACAGCTCCTCCGAGCACTCCCCATGGAATAAGCGATAGAACACACTTAGGGAGCCGACATCCCTACGGTGTTGCAGTGGTTCTAGATCGCGGGACATTTCGGGGTCACCCACTAGTCGCACGGCTCGATGCTGGATCGAGTCCAGCCAGAGGCGCAAGCTGGTATTTGACCGAGCCATCCCACAGGTGCGAGCAGGACCTGATCTGCGATTTATACAAAAGCAGCTTTTGGTCCGGCGTGAAGTACCGTCGCACCTTATTGAGTACGCCCAGCTTTTTAGAAGCCAGCTTGGCCTTCCCCTCGATATGGCGACGAAAGTTCAGGTTGTGCGACAGTTCGACTCCGAGGACACCGAGGCGAGGTGATCGCTAATTTTAAGCGACGTGCCTTGGAATGAAGGAGCCGGTGTGAACGCCACTCTCTTCGCACTTTTATGACACTCTCATTCGTAAGGTTTTTTTTCGATTTAATTTGCTGCCAAAAATCACCTTTTTGAGACCTGCGACAAAGTAATATGGATATATTGATATTTCTTTGGTGCTTGTTATAGGCTGTCTTCTCTAGTTTTCTTTTATAAACAACTTATAAATCCTAAATTATTGTTTAGTTTATGACACAGAATTAACCCCCAATAAGGCTCAATTATTTCTTTATTTACCATTGTTTATTGTTTATTGTATAATTTCATCCATAGGTAGGTAACCTACGCTTGGACATGTCGAAAATTCCGCCAGTTCTAAATTCGATGCGAAGAAGAACTGACAAACAAACTTCGCAAGTCACAATGTTTTGTTAGTACCTTATAAGTATTATATTATAGTAACTTACAAATAATTAACCCATACTACCGCTCACAAGAGCATTATTAATATTTACAGCATAAACATGAATACTGAAGAATCTGACCACACTGCCTATTTAAATTCCATCGTCAATTTTGACACTTGATTATATTATGTATATCAAGTAATATTAGGTATACCAAGTCAAAATTAGATGACAATAATTTTAAACGACGGATTAAAATAATGTTAATTGAAAAGAGTTATTACAGTATTAAGGATGCATTAACTGACCGTAATTTTATCTAAGAGTCTGACTACTATTTTTCCCACTAACAAATTTTGATAATTCGATACACTTTGTATCATTTGATTTTTAATATGACTTATTACATTTCTTTGTAATAAACGTAAACTAATTGTTTTATTTGACTTGATATATGAAATATCAAAATTGACGATGGCACTATACACCAGATATAGGTAATTTAAATAGGCAGTGTGGTCAGATTCTTCAGTATTCATGTTTATGCTGTAAATATTAATGCTCTTGTGAGCGGTAGTATGGGTTAATTATTTGTAAGTTACTATAATATAATACTTTTAAGGTACTAACAAAACATTGTGACTTGCGAAGTTTGTTTGTCAGTTCTTCTTCGCATTGAATTTAGAACTGGCGGAATTTTCGACATGTCCAAGCGTAGGTTACCTACCTGTGGATGAAATTATACAATAAACAATAAACAATAAAAAAATAAATAAAAACACATTATCTTAAAACTAATTTTGTAAACATAACATTAAAAACTTAACATTAAAAACATATACAAAATTAACCTTAAAAAAATGGAATTTCCACCACCGGCGGCGGGGCAAACTCAGGCTACCGATGGTCGGGTCCCAAAGAGAGAAACCTCCGGACGATGCGTGCAGTGTCGAGCAGGGCTGCCTTCTGGATCTGGCCCTTGACCCAACCACTCAGCGAGAGCCTCTCAAGGTGATCGTCGAGGCTCTTCGCTATCAGCCCATGCGCCGAAACGACTATGGGCACAACGATCGTCGAGTCGACGGGCCACATTTTGGTAACCTCGTGCTGCAGATTACTTTAACATCTTCTCTGCTTCCTTTCTGACGAGGTTACCATCGTGCGGCACGGCGATATCGACGAACGTTGCGCATCTCGCCTCCCGGTTCACTATGACAATATCAGGTCTATTCGCGAGAATAGTCCTGTCTGTGATAATGGACCGGTCCCAGTAGAGTGTGACATGAGCGTTCTCGAGAACTGGCGGGGGATTGTACTTATAGTAAGGCACTTCGGTACCTTATTATTGTTCTATTATTTTATACTCTTTATTTCACATTTTTATAATAATCACAATACACAAAATTAAATAAAAACGGTAATACCGCCGGCCGGTGGCGGGAGACAGGCCTCCAAGCGCACCGGCGAATGCAGGCCGTGGCTACGGAGCTCTCCGAGACGACGCGAGACTAACTTTGAGCGATGCGTGGTGGTATATATTTTTAATGTAACATTTACCGACACTCCGGTAGCTATCCTAGGCTTTGAATAACATTTTATATAATGTTTGTACAGCAGTTTTTATCGATAAATTTATCGACAGTACGGATGTACCTGGATTTTTTTGACAAAATTTCTTTGACTTTGAAGTCAATACTCGAGTCAATATTTACCAAGTTTTCGCATGGTTAGATATAGGAAGTCTTAGGAACGTAAAGAACAGTCCTTTTTCTATAAATGGGTGGAAACATGTGATGTTCTATGAAATGGAACCGTAAAATATGGTAACAAAAAATGTTTTCCTTTATACCTGCTTGTCTTTGTGGGGTAATCTTTCATGGAAATCCTTCATTTTCTTTCCATTTCTTCGCATTTTAATTAGTAAATACAGTCAGTTTCGAAATAAACAAAGATCTGTTATAAAATATCCATTTATTACACAGATATCCAGTCACAGAAATGTAGGTACGTGCAATTATAACTAAGTATATTAAAAATAAATAAATTTCTCGAAAACGGTTTTGACATCGGAGTAGCGCTGAGGATGCGTGAAGTAGGCGAGCCACGACACGAGTGTAGCCGCTTGGCAGCCATCCTGCCGACAAGAAAGTAAATCTGAATAGAATTGAAGATTGTAGATGTGCAGTGTGCAATGTTGTCAGCCCATATATGTACAAGTTTGGAGAAATATGAATAGTGAATGTATGTATGTATGTAGAATGTTGGAGGGAGAGTATATAAGTGTGTCGTGTGTCGGCAGGCAAGGGGCTGGGGCTGACGATCACGCCGCTGCCGGCGGGGCACATGCTCGGCGGCGCCGTGTGGAAGATCGTGAAGGAGGGGGAGGACGACATCGTGTACGCGGTCGACTTCAACCACAAGAAGGAGCGGCACCTCAACGGCTGCGAGCTGGAGCGGCTGCTGCGGCCCGCCCTCCTCATCACCGACGCCCTCAACGCGAACTATGCGCAGCCGCGCCGCCGCTCGCGCGACGAGAAACTCATGAGTACCTACCGCTCCACCACTCACTAGTCAACTGTTCAATGTTCTATCAATAGGCAGTTACATAGTTGGTGCCAGATGTACAAATTGTACATAATGCTAATATTCCAACTTATATCTGATATTAGCATTTTTTTTTTTTTTTTTTTTATGGAAACTGACACGGGTGGCTACATCACCTACAACATCCGTGATGTCAGCCCATACCACCGGATGAACTTGGTGCCACGTCAGCGCTTCCCTTCGGTCGTGCCGGCTACACTGAACTGGACGGAAAACACAAACTATTTACATAGTCGTTTCGACCGACCTTTCATTCAGTGCGGTGGTACCAACCCGGGCGGGTTAAACCCTACCACCTAGTAATATAAGAAGGGAGTCATATCCCTTATCATAGCATTACTTGCACAGAGGATACATGCAACTGACGCTAATTAAAAAAAAAGTGCTTCATGTGCTTAATGCGCTGATGTCGAGGGCTTCATCACTTCACTTTATTTCAGAAAGCTACAAATCTGACTTTATCTTTATTTTTTCTTTACTTTATTTGCTATCCAATAGTTTTGGAGATAAGGGCCAAACAAATGGGGCCAATTTTGTTTATTTGTTTGCTGCCCAGGCTCTTGTGTTAGAGACCTCAAAGGAGTTTGTTGTACGGAACCCTAAATAAACCGGAAACTGCCATCTGTGGAAATATTTACTAATGCAATATAGTCTTAGGCTCATTTGCATGAAGGAGGATTATCCTCGGTTTGTCTAAATCTTAAGATTATTTGCTTGCGGTAATGTATGACCTCTTTTCTGTATCCGTGATATTATAGTCCTAAGATTAGTTAAAGCCACCGTTTATACACGGTGAACAAAAAACCTGTCGAAACACCCGAAGCAGGAAGTACAGTTTCAGATACTGAATCGGATAGGCTAGTTCTTTTTTTCGAAATTTATATGAAAATATGCCCTTTTTTCAATTATTCCTAAGTATCGAGATGTCTTATTATGACTAACTAAATTATGTATGTCTGCGTGCCATCATAACAGTGATGTGAAGTTAAACCTACTACCATATGTCTTAAGCACGTGATATCAGTCTTCTAGGTAACTACCTAGGTAATATTCTAAAACTTATTAGGTATACAAAATAATAGTTTGTTGCACACTAACTCACCTCAAAGCACTTACCGATACCGACTTCATTTTCAGTACAGAAGACAAAAAAATATATATTAAAATCGGCAAATTATTTTACAAAGAATTTCACTAAAGACATAAGAACTGGCACGTGCCTTCACTTCATTCGATGCCGCCTCAAGATAATTTATGACACTGGCGGCGGGCGCTTTGTGTCTCGCGCGCGGCCGCCTCCGCGCCGCGCCTCCTAGAGAATTTTGCATTAGAAGTAAAACATCGTGATACTAATTCAATTTTTTAATTGAAAAATTTTGTCCGAATTAAAAAAAAATAAATTAGCCTATCCGATTCAGTATCTGAAACTGTACTTCCTGCTTCGGGTGTTCGACAGGTTTTTTGTTCACCGTGTATAGTAAAGACACTGCCTACACAAAAATCGTAAAATGTTGCAGCGACAATACTGAGCACGCTGCGCGCGGGCGGGTGCGTGCTGGTGTGCGCGGACACAGCGGGCCGCGTGCTGGAGCTGGCGCACATGCTCGACCAGCTGTGGCGCAACAAGGACTCGGGCCTCATCGCCTACTCACTCCTCATGCTCAGCAACGTCGGATACAACGTGCTCGAGTTCGCCAAGTCACAGGTCACAACACCTTCTCTCCCCTTCCCCCCTCACCGCTGACCGCTGACTGAGCACGCTGCGCGCGGGCGGGTGCGTGCTGGTGTGCGCGTGGACATGGCGGGCCGCGTGCTGGAGCTGGCGCACATGCTGGACCAGCTGTGGCGCAACAAGGACTCGGGCCTCATCGCCTACTCACTCCTCATGCTCAGCAACGTCGGATACAACGTGCTCGAGTTCGCCAAGTCACAGGTCACAACACCTTCTCTCCCCTTCACCCCTCACCGCTGACCGCTGACTGAGCACGCTGCGCGCGGGCGGGTGCGTGCTGGTGTGCGCGGACACGGCGGGCCGCGTGCTGGAGCTGGCGCACATACTGGACCAGCTGTGGCGCAACAAGGACTCGGGCCTCATCGCCTACTCACTCCTCATGCTCAGCAACGTCGGATACAACGTGCTCGAGTTCGCAGAATCACAGGTCACAACACCTTCTCTCCCTTCACTCCTCACCGGTGACCGCTGACTGAGCACGCTGCGCGCAGGCGGGTGCGTGCTGGTGTGCGCGGACACGGCGGGCCGCGTGCTGGAGCTGGCGCACATGCTGGGCCAGCTGTGGCGCAACAAGGACTCGGGCCTTATCGCCTACTCAGTCCTCATGCTCAGCAACGTCGGATACAACATGCTCGAGTTCGCCAAGTCACAGGTCACAACACCTTCTCTCCCCTTCCCCCCTCACCGCTGACCGCTGACTGAGCACGCTGCGCGCGGGCGGGTGCGTGCTGGTGTGCGCGGACACGGCGGGCCGCGTGCTGGAGCTGGCGCACATGCTGGACCAGCTGTGGCGCAACAAGGACTCGGGCCTCATCGCCTACTCACTCCTCATGCTCAGCAACGTCGGATACAACGTGCTCGAGTTCGCCAAGTCACAGGTCACAACACCTTCTCTCCCCTTCCCCCCTCACCGCTGACCGCTGACTGAGCACGCTGCGCGCGGGCGGGTGCGTGCTGGTGTGCGCGGACACGGCGGGCCGCGTGCTGGAGCTGGCGCACATGCTGGACCAGCTGTGGCGCAATAAGGACTCGGGCCTCATCGCCTACTCACTCCTCATACTCAGCAACGTAGGATACAACGTGCTCGAGTTCGCCAAGTCACAGGTCACAACACCTTCTCTCCCCTTCCCCCCTCACCGCTGACCGCTGACCAGCGGCTACACTGATGGTACGCACGTGGACGCTGCTTCCCACTGCGAGAAACTTTGTCCATGTTATTGGTAAGTTCCTGTGTCGTACGGCGAGTCTCCGCGCTCGAACAAAACAATGTTTGTCTCCTCGCGCTATCTGACCGTCATAGACCTGACGCTAGCATCCAACACGATAACAAACAGAATGAAATGTCGGCTGGAACAGCCAAGTAAATAGTTCCATAATAAATAGTTTTCCGTCCAGTACAGTTTAGCCAGCACAACTGAAGGGAAACACTGACATGGCACCAGTTAACCAAGGTGTTATTGGTATGACATCACGGCTGTAGTAGGTAATACATCTCAACGGAAGCCTCGTGTTGAGAGCAAAGATGGACTCGAGTGAAACTACAGGGAAACCTTCAGCGGCCGGAACCCAAATGGAATCCCAGGAAAACCGAGAAGTGACACTTCAAGGAAATAGGAGTTTCTCCCGATTGATGTTTCTCGTAAACCGCTGTGAGTTTAATGTTAGAACAAATCTATGGCTTTGTACCAGTTTCGTTGGTACTACTGTCCGCGCGCGAGCTTTGAGGAATCGGGGGCTGGGGAAGCGGGCGGGTGTGCGCCCCTCCCGACCGTCGCTTCACACCCCGCGAGCTCCGAGCCTTGACGCGAGAGCACGCTTATCTATGCCGTATTCGTATAGTATGCGCTCGCATTAGTCAATCGCGTGTTAATTCGTTACTCTTTAAGTTATTAACCGACTTCATTTTGTGTGTAAAAATAGCGATTTAATATGGATGAATGACCGCCGTCCGTCGGTACGTATCGTGAGGAGCGTACGCGCGCGGCCGCCACCATTACGTTAATTTCAGACAAATCTAGTTCTCCGAGTCATTTATGCTGTCATCCTTACGCTCAACATATTTGATAGCTCAAAATACATTTATGTACCTACTTATAGAAAGAGAATAAGAGTTGTGCTTGCTGTTCAAGGATGCCATTCGTAATGTAGGAACAAAGCATTGAGTAACTATCGCAGCAGATGCGAACATCTGGCGCAAGTTCCATTTTTGTTGATTAGATTTTGTGAAGCTTCCACTGATAATGGCGGACTGCTCGCCTTACAGATCGAGTGGATGAGCGACAAGCTGATGCGCTCGTTCGAGGGCGCTCGCAGCAACCCCTTCCTCCTGCGCCACCTGCAGCTGTGCCACTCTGTCGCCGAAGTACAAAGAACACCCGGCCCCAAGGTCGTTCTCGCCTCCTTCCCCGACCTCGAATGCGGGTTCGCGCGGGACCTCTTCCTCATGTGGGCTCCACAACCTCAGAACAGCATCGTGCTTACCACAAGGTCAGTTACAAAGCATCATATAAATCCACGGAACTTTTGTAATACTAAAAGAGACAAAGCGTGATTAAACATGTCAACAAGTGAGCGTGCCTTCACACGCAGTTGTCATCATAATAAAAACAACAATCATATTGAAAGGATCCCATTTAAAAAGCATCGCATACTGTAAATGCGCTAACGTACATATTTGCGGACAGAAGTCGATCCAGGTAAGCCAGCTTGTCCACTCTGCAGTCCGACACCTGAATGAGGTGAGTGACAGCTAGCACCCAAACTCTCCCCACCCATTTCAGGTGAGCATTTATATGTGTTGAGAAAAGTTTAACTGGCTCCCTTTATTATATTTGAAGTGGTTCATGAAATAGCAAGCTAAATAAAAAGTTCCACTTCCGCTGACGTCAGTCAGCCAGTCTGCTGCCCTGGTGGCCAATATTCTTTATTTATCATGTCACTTCATTTTTTAAGCAGGGTGACGGGACCCTCGGCACGTAACAGGGCTCACTGACCGGTTATTTTATGTAAAAAAGAAAAATATTTTGTGAAACTTTCTTTGGTACTAGTTAGAGGAGACAGAGGTTGGTCAGATTACAACATGTTAGGTATTTAACTGTTGTTAAGCAACCCTGAGCGCGGTCAGTACTTTGATGGGTGATCGCTCAACCATTGGAGGCTAACCGTGTTCGGATTCCACGTAAAACTGTAGGTCCTTCCCTTCTTAACTTACTTTGTGGTAGGGTTTATCCCCCCCGGGTTGATACCACGGCACTGAATGAAACGTCGGTCGAAACGGCTATGTAAATAGTTCGTGTTTTCCGTCCAGTTCTGTATTGCCGACATGAAATGAAGGGAAGCACTGACATGGCACCCAGTTCGCCCGGTGTTATGGGCTGACATCACGGATTATGTAGGTGATGTAGTGTTTAGTTGTGTGTGCGTGCGTGCAGGACTGGTGCGGGCACGCTGGCGCGGGAGCTGCTGGAGCGCGGCGGGGAGCGCACGCTGGAGCTGCTGGTGCGGCGCCGCGTGCGGCTCGAGGGCGCCGAGCTCGAGGAGCACCTGCGCGCCAAGCGACTCCGCCAGGACCACCTCGTGCCGTCTGTATACACCGCTACTCACACATACACTACTCACGGGGGCGGGCACGCTGGCTCGGGAGCTGCTGGAGCGCGGCGGGGAGCGCACGCTGGAGCTGCTGGTGCGGCGCCGCGTGCGGCTCGAGGGCGCCGAGCTCGAGGAGCACCTGCGCGCCAAGCGACTCCGCCAGGACCACCTCGTGCCGTCTGTATACACCGCTACTCACACATACATACACTACTCACGGGGGCGGGCACGCTGGCGCGGGAGCAGCTGGAGCGCGGCGGGGAGCGCACGCTGGAGCTGCTGGTGCGGCGCCGCGTCCGGCTCGAGGGCGCCGAGCTCGAGGAGCACCTGCGCGCCAAGCGACTCCGCCAGGACCACCTCGTGCCGTCTGTATACACCGCTACTCACACATACATACACTACTCACGGGGGCGGGCACGCTGGCGCGGGAGCAGCTGGAGCGCGGCGGGGAGCGCACGCTGGAGCTGCTGGTGTGGCGCCGCGTGCGGCTCGAGGGCGCCGAGCTCGAGGAGCACCTGCGCGCCAAGCGACTCCGCCAGGACCACCTCGTGTCGTCTGTATACACCACTACTCGCACATACATACACTACTCACGGGGGCGGGCACGCTGGCGCGGGAGCAGCTGGAGCGCGGCGGGGAGCGCACGCTGGAGCTGCTGGTGCGGCGCCGCGTGCGGCTCGAGGGCGCCGAGCTCGAGGAGCACCTGCGCGCCAAGCGACTTCGCCAGGACCACCTCGTGCCGTCTGTATACACCACAGCTACACCACTACACCACTACTCGCACCACAGCTAGCTAGCTAGGCTTCACTGCTGACAGACTGGGCACGCTCGTGTGCAGGGAGGAGAAGGTGGGCGTGTCGTCGGACTCTGAGTCGGAGGGCGAGCTGGAGATGTCTGTGATCACGGGCCGGCACGACATCCCCGTGCGCTCCGGCGACACCGCCCGCCCCGCCGGCTGCTTCAAGTCCAACAAGCGCCACCACGCCATGTACCCCTTCCACGAGGAGCGCACACGCTCCGACGACTACGGCGAACTCATCAAGGTGTGCACACTACACTTGTACCCCCTGCTCACTCTACATCTTCAACTACTCGTGTTTGCTTGTAACATTAAAATCTATGGTTTTGCAACATTCATCCTGAAACTGTGCAAACTCACCTGGAAGAAGTCTTCACTACCCAATCTATGGTTTTGCAAGCTGAATAAAAACGCATGTCTTCTCCATGTTTGCCTTGATTTTTTTATTTTATTTTACACTTTTAAACATAATCTTAATTTTCGACTGTCATCTGACAGTGATGTCCACACCACTTTGGAGTATACATAGTATATAAGTATGCAACATTACACAGTGTAGCACATGCTACGAGTACAATGGTCTCCGGGCTTGAGTGTGTATGTGTGTGTGCGGCAGCCGGAGGAGTACCGGCTCGCGGAGGTGATGGACGTGGACGGCGAGGTGCGCGACGCGCCGCCGCTCGCCGCCGTCAAGGAGGAGGAACCCGGTCAGTCAGCTCCGCAGCACATTTATATATTTCACAATTCCTAATATTTACTACATACATACATACATAGCATCACGCCTGTTTCCCGGTGGGGTAGGCAGAGACAACGGATCTCCACGTGCCACGATCCTGACACACCTCTGCCGCTTCTTCCACTCCCATAATGTTCTTCATGCATGCTCGTCGGTTAATATTTACTCTCCATCATTTACAAACTAAAAACACAACAACCTGACCTAACGTGCGGCCCGCATGGCCACTTGCACTCTATGTCCTGCCGGCCGCCGGACCCTGGACGCTCTATAATTCAGTGGGCTGCCGACAGCCGCGCGGCGCACACTACTACATCGGATCGTACTGACGTACCTACTTTGCAATTCGTGTTGACATGGCTTCTAGTACTGGTGGTAATTTATGTGCAGTAGATGGACATAGATCCAGCAAGAGGAGAAATAAAAATCTTTTTTTAAACGGTTTTTTTCCATTTACCTGCTGATGAAGAATATCAATAAGCCGTCACATATACAGGGTGTTCGGCACATCGACCGAAATATTTTTGGTGTAGGTAAGTGGGGTCATTTGCAACGTTTTGACCCATGACACCTTTTGTCAGATGTCAAGTTGTATATAGATATGATTTTTTTTCTTTATTTTTGTAAATTACCAAAATCCCAGCTTTAAACCCTTGTAACTTTTTTGTTTATGATTGTATCAGCACGAAATTAACTTTATTGAATTTTGTGATGTATCCTTGTTCTAGAAAAAAATATTATTTGATGAAGTTAATACCATGAAAAGGTTTTATGACCTCCCAAATTCCCGAGAACGAGTAAAAATGTGACAGAACCTTAATTTCTTAATTAATAAAAAAAAAACGACAGCAATTGAGCGGTTCATTTTCTTTTAAAAAGTTCGCTAGTTTACGCCCTTTTTAACGGTATACCACATGTCATACAAATAATTTACTATGTGGTCAAAATTAGGCACAGAGACAGAACAGAACGACAACACGGCAGTGGCGGTTCCCCAGGTGAAGCAAGTGAAGCAACCGCCTCACTTAATTATCTTGAAGGTAAAGAAAAAAAATTCAAAATATCATGAAAGAAAATTTAAAAAAGTCTATATCCGATCCGAGCTGATCACAACATTAGCGCGGAGGAGCGGAGGCGAGGAGGCGACGCGCGCGACGAAATACGCCAAATATGTGTTAGTGCATACAATACACATGACTTGTCCACGCGCGTGTGTTGGCGCAAATGCCGACATCACCAACACAGCACGCACACGCACACAGACGTGACGTGTCACGTGCTGCATGGCATATAACTCACCTCCGGCGCGGCGCCGGATCGCATATGCTGATATCCAGACATCGGAATCCGCGGGGCACGAATACGACCTTGTTAGGGATTGACTACGGCGATCAATAAACAATCGACACTGTTATCGATACTCATATTTATTTGTTTATTGTATTTTATTCATGTCATATTTCAGACCTGAATACTTATATACCTACAGTACTTATATAAACATGTATACTTTATGTTAACGATTAAGTAAATATAATACATATTTATATAAGGTCTTTCAAAATTAGTTCACAGTACGCTAAAGGGGGGTTCTGTATCATATAGGGAGTAAAACCTATATAAAAATTTTTGGACCTTGTGCTTTTTTTAAGTAAAAAATTTTTTTATGTAGGTATTTAAATAAAAAAATAGGTGGTTGATTTTTATAACCTAATCGATTCAGTTTCATAACAGTAACAAAAAAGTCTTCATGACCATTATGATGTAACACGTGCAAGTTGGTAAAAAAAAATTAAATTCTTTCTATTCCATACTAATAAAACTAAAATTGTGGTTTTTCACAATTTCTGAAAGAAAGAGATATACGTGTTGGAAGACTTTTTTGTTCCTAGCACGAAACCGAAACGATTAAGAAAATGTTTTTTTTACATTTAACATTAAAAGTGATGACAATATCTTAGCCATTTCCACTCATAAAACAGGATTTTACACAAACTCATTTTCTGTGCACGCAGCTCGTCTGTGGAATCAACTACCTCACTGTATACGGCACTGCAAGTCGCTTCCGTTATTCAAAAAACACTTAAAGTTGTACTATCTCCGTCAATGTGAAGTCAATAGTTAAAAAATCCTTTAATTCTGAATGGACAAGTATGTATGTATGCATATATTTAGGTATTATGTATTATATAATCTTTAATACATATGTATTTAATTTATAGTTTTATGTATTTAATTTAATTTATAATTTGCCATTTCTACGTTTAAACTGGTATGTACTTATATTATGTAGTGCAAGTATATTATAGTTTATCATAGTTATTTTCCATATATTATATTTTACATTCCCACACTCAAGTCTTTTGCTACTACCTACTTATATCTCACAACATACGACTCTCAAACATCCAAAGGTTGACTGGGAGAAATCCCTGTAAGGGATAAGTCCGCCTTTGCCCCTCATGTAAATTACTTATCGTTTGTTACTGTTAAATGTTTTGGAGCAATAAAGTATTTCTATCTATCTATCTATAAAAAAAAATTTTTTTTTTTTTTAAATTCTATGTTCTTCAAAAGGGATCTATTTCCGATACAGAACCCCCCCTTAGCTTACTATGAACTAATTTTGTAAGACCTATTTTTTTGGACCTTGGCCTTTTTTTTATGTAAAATATTGTTTTATGTGTTTAAATAAAAAAATAGGTGGTTGATTTTTATAGCCTAATCGATTCAGTTTCATAACAGTAACAAAAAAGTCTTGGATATCATTATGATGTAACACGTGTAAGTTGGTAAAAAAAATCAAATTCTTTCTATTCCATACTAATAAAACTAATATTGTGGTTTGAACAGATTTGTATTGTACCTACAAAGTAAATACAACATTTGTTTATTATATCTTATTTTCTATAGAAATTCTCTTAGTTTTAATAATCGACATTATTTCATATTATTCTAAAATAGCGATCGATTTTCGATATTTGTGGATACATTGTCCCATCACTAAACAACCTTGAATCATTCGTGCCCCGCGGATTCCGATGTATGCTGATATCGCTTCACCAAGCGTAAAGACAACAGTTTGACCTTGAAGTCTTCGGATGTAGGGATCAACTGAGGCTCTGATAAATTCCGCCGAACGAGACACCTATATCCAATCAAAGCGAAATGGGGCGATTCACGTTTTCTAGTGTTGCCAAGTCGGCTTATTTTACCTCCGTGATTAACCTGATGGCGAAATTCGCATTACTTAACAAAATTTTCATAGCTCAATGGTATATGCTTTGCTTTTCAATCTAGTGACGTGGGTTCGAATCTCACTTTTGCGAATTCTTTTTCTTTTGTTTTCAGGGTTCCGTATCCGGTATGGGGCCCTATTACTAAGCCTACGCTGTCCGTCTGTCCGTCTGTCCGTCCGTCCGTCTGTCTGTCCGTCCGTCCGTCTGTCCGAGGGCTGTATCTCTTGAACCGTAATTGGTAGCCCGTTGAAATTTCACAGAAAATGTGTTATTATGGCCGATATAACAACAAATAATAAAAATAAGAAAAAGTAAAAAATTCACGGGGGTTCCCAGAAGAAACCAAAAAGTGTATGCGCGCGCGCCATCTACCGAATAGATTGTGAAGCATTTTCTAATCGTGACTAAAGTAATATGAAGCATTTCATAACACGCCATCTAGATGGCGTGAGGGGCGCTAGCCGTGAACCCTCGGTGTGCGAGTTCGACTCGCAGTTGGCCGGTTTTTTATTATCTATTATGTATTATTAGCATATTAAAAATAGGTTTGGGTTCTTTTTATAGCCACATAAAAACTTGATATTCGATAGTACTTTTTACCCGACTGCGCGGCGCAAAGGAGGGTAATGTGTTTTTGTTCAGTATTGTTAGGGCAAAAAAAAAATTAGGTTTAGGTTTTTCAATTCATCATAAAGTAATAGCAATGTAGGTGGATTTTTAGTCGCTTCACTAAGATTTATTGGTGAAAGGCGCCACTGCAACACGGGCACTCGCTTCCCGTATTGAGAGCTTTTTCGGGAGCATTTTCAAATTTAGAACATGTACCGGTCGCGCGGGCACTCTTGAAATTATCCCTAGTTTTGTCGTTCTGTTCTGTCTCTGTTTAATTAATTTTGTATTAATTTATAAAATTATATATATAGTAAATAATTTATCCCTAATTTTGACCACATAGTGAATTATTTGTATGACATGGATCTGTTACATAGTAACTATTAAGTAATGTACGGTGCGGGTGTGAGTAACGTGGAGGGAATGTGTGTCAGGGGCGGGGATAGAGATGCCGACCAAGTGCCTCAGCCAGAAGCGCAGCGTGGCGGTGCGCGCCAGCATCCAGTACATCGACCTGGAGGGCCGCTCGGACGGCGAGTCGCTGCTCAAGATCGTGTCGCAGCTGCGCGCGCGCTGCATCGTCGCCCTGCGCGGCTCCTCTGACGCCCTCGACACTCTCCGGTCAGCTAGCACTTTGTTATTGCATTGTTGAAAACGAGGCTCATGCCAATAGCTAGTTTCTTTACTAGCCAACACTCTGTGCATATCACTGTGGAAGTAGAAGTAACATGTGAAGCGGTGTCGTGTCCTCTGCCTCCACTGTTGCTACCTAGCTGACGTTGTTGTGGCCGTTTGCCCAGTGTTTCTGCCAAGCAAGCTGTGTATATGCGAGGCGTATATTTGTTATTTCGTTAGTGCGTTATATGATTCAAATGTTCAACTGTTCGCCACCTGTTGGTGTGATAGTGAATCTTTCAGTTGTTTCTGCATCACAAAGCGTAGGCTAAGGCTATTGTCGATCTTTATTCAGTTGTGGGCCGTCTTTCAAAAACTGTGTGCAGAAGTGCAGAAGGCCTTAATGTGAAATTACCACTAAAGTCAGAGAATGACATTGATGAAGCAGTCGAATACTTCCATAATTGCGTTCAACAGTCATCCTGAAACTGTGGAAACTCACCTGGAAGAAGTCTTCACCACGCACTGCGAACGAGGGATCACCTGAGACAGGAATAGCACAGTTACTGACTGACTAAGTCGATTTTAAATGTTACGAAACACTCTTTATTTGTTTTGATCAAATCATACAGTTCTGTTTTGCGCGAGCGTTCATAGAATGAAATACTATTTTGCGTCAGCCACGTTTGAGACAAAAGAGCCTCGGTAGGTCAGTGGTGCGGTCGGTCGGATCATAAGCACACCTGGGCGCGGTCATTGGATAGATGGGTGACCGCTCGACCGTTGGAGGCTGAACGTGGTTCGGATTCCACGTAAAACTGTAGGTCCCATCCCTTCTTAACTTATAGGTGGCAGGGTTTAACCTGCTCGGGTTCGTACCACTGCACTGAATGAAAGCTCGGTTGTAACGGTTATGTAATTAGTTCATGTTTTCCGTCCAGTTCAGTGTAGCTGGCACGACCGAAGGGAAGCACTGACACGGCACCTAGTTCACCAAGGAGTTATGGTCTAAAGAAATGTGGGTAGGTGTATTTGTAAAGTGGTGGAGGCGGCACGTGTGTAGCGTACGAGTATATGAGTTGGGAGTGAATACTCTGAAAGGATCGAAATGTGTAATGGACAATAAATGTTATACTTTTTGAGTTACTTTTGGCACGACCCTCATAGTTCATTTATTGATGCGTGTGAAAGCTTAAAACGAAACAAAATGTTGTCGTGACTAAGGAGTTGTAGGTTGTATGTAATGATTGTGAGTTTTATGCGGTGTTGTGCGTAAGGGTTGTGTGATGCACAGTGGCGGCTGGTGACCTATGGGACTGGGTGTGCGCTAGCTACTTAGTACTATACCCAAACGTGAATCTAATGGATACCGCGGTCTTGACTTATTTGCAAAAATTATGTACCCACCCAGCGTCCTAATTGCTCGAAGAACCAAAGCGACACTTCACTGCGCGCGCAGTGGCCACGAGCGAGCCGCGCCTCGCGCGCACCCGCGCGAGGCGTGCCCGGCGCGGCGCGCGCGCCTGCGCCCGCCCGGCCAGACAGCGTGCGGTACTGATATTAATGTTTGTGTCGCGTCGGTGTCGCGTCCTTGCCGCGCCGGGCAATGAAGAAAACTCCAAAATCAAATCAAAATATATTTATTGCACTTGAAATGTTTTTTGCAAAAGGTACAGCTTAACACCGTAGGCGTTCTCCCCCAGCCAACCTTTGGGTTATTATGAAAAAGTGTGGAGTGGCAGAGAAGAAATAAATTAATGATGGATGATAAAATATAGACATATAATTAAACAGATAATAAAACACAAATACAAATAAATGGAGAAACATACATATATATATATATATAAATATATACAATATATATGATATATAAACATACATACTTATAAATAACAAATACAGGGGAGGTAACAATAGACTCTAAAACATTTATCTACATAAACACTAATTAATAACGTTTGTAAGCTTGGATCTAGAAGGTTATCTCCGAAAATACTCATCCGACTTTAGAAAAGTATTTGACCAATATTTAGGATAGACCTTCAAGAGCTAGTTAATAATTCTGAAGTTCCAAAAAGTGCGTCAGAACATGCTTTTTAAACACAAATACTGACGAGGATAGACGAATATCGAGGGGTAGCGAGTTCCACATGCGTGCTGCATTCACGGTGAACGAGTCAGAGTAGGAAGTGGAGGAGTGAGAAGGGATGGCGAGTGCTCGAGAATCGGTTGATCTCAGAGGAAGTCCATGTGCACAGAGAAATTGGAATCGATCCCGCAAGTACTCAGGGGCCCCAGTGTCATTCAGCGTGCAGAATAGAAGAGAGAGAACGTGAGAATTTCTACGGCGCCGAATGTCGAGCCATTGTAGACGAACGCGATATTCGGAGATATGATCATACTTGCGCAGTCCGTAGATGTACCGAATGCACAGGTTGAGAAGACGGTCGAGTTTGTTAAGCAAATCCTCGTTGATGTCGAGATAACATACATCTGCATAGTCAATTATAGGAATGAGAAGAGTTTGCGCTAGCGTGATTTTAGTTGCAGTAGGAATGAAATTTGTAGGCGCTTCAGAGCATGAAAGCTAGCAAACACCTTGCGACTAACCTCACTAACCTGCCCATTCCAGGTCAGCGATTCGTCAAGTTGCAGACCAAGATTTTTTACAGTTTTGCTATATGGAATGACTATTTCATTGAAAACCAGTGGTGGTAGTGCACTACGATCTAGTTTGGTTAATAATTTGGTTGTACCCATAATAATGGCTTGTGACTTATTGGGGTTGACCAGTAAACCATGACAAACAGCCCAGTCTAGGACAGTGTCAAGGTCAATATTCATAAGTCCCACTGCTGTCCCAATATTTTCAGGAGAAAAGTGCCGATACAGTTGGAGATCGTCTGCATAAAGATGGTATTGACACATAAGCAACACCACAATAGTATTGATGAAGACGGAGAATAATAAGGGTGAAAGAACGCCACCTTGTGGGACGCCGGCTGTGATATCACACCAGTCAGAGCAGACATTGTCTGCTCGTACTCGCTGCCGACGGCCACGCAGATACGATGAAAACCAACCGATCACCGACTGTGAAATATTGAAGGAATTAAGAATAGCTAAGAGAATGTCATAATCGACGGTATTGAAGGCACTGCTAAAGTCAAGCAAGACCAGAATTGTGAGTTCACGCCTGTCCATAGCGTGGCGAATATCATCTGTGATTTTAACTAAGGCAGAGGTGGTGCTATGGTGTGGGCGAAAACCCGATTGGAACGGGCTTAAAAGATTGTGATTGGAAATAGAATCTGATAGCTGGCGGTGTACAACTCGCTCAAGAACCTTAGACAAAAAGGGTAAAATAGAGATGGGCCGGTAGTCACTAGCCTGTGAAGGGGAAGTTTTTTTTAGGTAAAGGGATAACGTAGGCGTTCTTCCATGAGTCGGGAAAACACCCCGATTCTAGAGAATAGTTGATAATGTGAGATATTACAGGCAGAATATTATCTAGTATCGGTATGTATAAATCCCGACTCATGTCATCACAATCCACGGCCTTGCTTTTAATCGAGAGAATAATCTTTTTAATTTCACAGTCGGAGACCGGGGTAAATTCTAAAGGTTCATCAATGTCGGGGATAGTGACAGAGAGTATCTGTCTTAACGTGTTGGCTTTAACTAAGGGATCGCCGAAACTTCAGAATGTACATGTTAACTGACGAAAAGTCGTTCAAACTGCTAAAAAACGGATTTGCAAAACATCCCGGCGCGGCGGCGCGGCGATTGTCGGTCGACCGACGCGTCACGCGACGACGGGTCTCGCCCCGAACTGAGAAGGCGCGGCGCGCCAAACAACGCCTGCCTAGCTCTTTGGGTGATTCCATTTTTTGACTTTAACTAAAATAGCGAAATATTTTCGTAACGCATTAATGTTTGTCGTAATATTCGAATATTTTATAAATTACCATTCGAATATGTATCAAATCGATATTCGAATAATTCAAATATTCAATTGCAAACTCGATCTGTTATATATAAGAAACAACCCATATTCCAAAAATGGACTCGCCTGTCGAGTCGTGCAACAGCGTATAGTGCGCGGGACGGATCTCGGCGTGTCGTCGCCGCAGCGGGCGACCCGCCACGCGAATACACTATACAAGTACGGTGCGGGTGCGAGGGAGAACACTGACGAACCGCTGCGGAGGCGACACGCCGAGATCCGCCCCGCGCATTATATATACATGTAGGTACTTAGCGCTTGTGTGTATCTTCGACCCAGAGTTTGGATCGCCCCCGCCGCGCCCGCGCGCTCCCGCCCGCACGTGCCCGCGGTCGGGTTCACGATCTCGGCTTACTTCGGCTCATCGTCGGCTGGCTCGGTCGCGACGTGTCGCACGCGCGTCTATCCACAATATACTGTCCTTCTTTTTCCGTCGTGTGTCACACGCAGAACGCAACCTTGTTCCACACATAATCGTATGAAGAGTGTTTTGTTTCACGCAGCGGGGCAGCGGCGTTAGACATTTTCTCATAGTATCAATACAAGAGACGTTCGCGGTGTTTTCTAATGCACTCGGCGGCGGCGGCGAGCTCGGCGGCGCGGCGATGCGTAGTATGTAGTACGTATTACGTACAGCAAAATCGTGCCTTGTTGTCTAGGAAATAGGAACGAATTCAGTTTGATATTTTTACTTCGATCGGTGATATTCATGGAAATGTTTAATATTTTAATTTGTTTATTTCTTTCGGGTGAAGGCGCTGTTTTGTGGTAGTGCGGCGCACGAGTGCACTTAAGGGCCAGCCGCCACTGGTGATGCATGTAACAGTGAGTGTTGTGCCTTGCAGGAGGCACTGCATCAACGAGGGCTGCACCAAGATGTACACACCGGTGCGCGGGGAGGTCGTCGACGCAACCACCGAGTCACACATCTATCAGGTATCAGTCTCTCTCTACCCTTCCTCCTCACCTCATCTCATCTCATAGTTACCCCCATGATGCCTCATAAACAAACAGAATATAATGATATAGTTGGTATTGTTTGTTGTGCGCAGGTGAAGCTGACGGACGCGCTGGTGTCGGCGCTGGTGTGGCGGCGGGCGGGGGACGCGGAGCTGGCGCGGCTGTCGGGGCAGCTCGCGCGGCGGCTCACCGAGACCAACAACACCAACGAGCAGGGTGCGTACCTACTTAGCTCCACCGCCTCCGTGTATTGTTGTTGCTGTGTACTGACGTGACTAATGGTGCGGGGTGGGTGCAGAGAGCGCGCGGGAGGAGGGCATGCTGACGCTGGAGCCGGTGGAGGACGCGGAGCTGCGCGGCGGCTCCGCGGCCGCCGCGTTCGTCAACGAGCTGCGGCTCTCGGAGTTCAAGCAGACGCTCGCCAAGTTCAACATCGGCGCAGAGTTCTCGAGCGGCGCGCTCTGGTGCTGCAACGGCACGCTCGCCGTGCGCAGGGTCAGTAGCCCGCTTCATTATTTTATTTCATTTCATATACATTCTGCCAGTTCTATTATTACAAGCGAAGAATCAATGACTTTTTTTATTGTAAACTTAAGCCTCTACCACTCGGGTCATCTGTACTGTAGGATTGATGCAAACATATGACATATTTGCATGTTTTATCGTAAGCGCCTTGTGGCGATTCCATCCCGCTCTAGTAAAGAGGAAACATGGCGGCGCCCCTGTCCCCGCTCCCCATTCCGCTTAACACATGACGTCACTATTAGTGGAAGAGACTGCGTAGTCAACATACATTTAAGTTCACAATAAACCTAAGCTAAGTGCAAAATGCCATCAAATATTACATCATGATAATGAACAGAATGTCCTTGGTCAAGTATTAGTGTCAGTGTATCTACTGACATGTGAATGTGATAGTGGCGAGTATATTGTTGCGGTGTGTGTGTGTGTGTGTTGCAGCTGGACAACGGGCGGGTGTCGCTGGAGGGCGTGCTGTCGGAGGAGTACTACCGCGTGCGCGAGCTGCTCTACGACCAGTTCGCTATCGTCTGACCCTCCTCCTCCTCTGTATCTATATCTATATCTGTATCTCTTATGAGATTTATCGCGCGTCATATTAGTGAAGGCGCACCGAGCGAGCGTATAGAACTCGGTAACTACGCGAGCGACGTGCGGCGCGACAGTACTCGACACTCACTCACTCACAAGTTAGACGTAGCTTTATAATGTAATAAATAAAGTGAAAGTGAAAAAATTCAAGATAAAAGGTCCAAAAAAAGATATCGATACAAGATGGGAACAGGAAACCTCACTTTATGATCCTGCAGACCAAATGAGAAGGCACGAGAGCCTCGACAGTTTCACAGTTGACAAGTGAGTGAGTGAGATGAGTGTGACAAGGTTACTAGGTTCTGGGGGCATATTGCTACCTAGGCCAGTGAGTCACTGAAATGTGAACTCTCGCAAAACAGAGTGAGAGCGAGAGAGAAGCCAGAAAGAATAAGATAGAAAATACCTTCACGCGAAATAAACTCGAGTGAATCTTATGAGTAGATGGCCTGGCGCCTTCTCGATTGGCCAGAATAATACAAAATATTAGATAAAAGAACTGTCAAGACAATGAGAGTGTTGTTGGAATGCGGCCGCGCCACCGGGCTGCGGCACTGCACTGTCTCAGTCACTACAGATCTCAGCCGCTCGCACACTGTTCGCACACACACGCACTCATCGCACGAAGGCTTGTAGCTCACTCTTCTCGCCCTCTGTGAAGGGATGTGGTGCCGGCGAGGCGGGCAGGATATGTACCGTGATACTGTTGTCAATATTTCTCCGCAAACATGGTTTATTTTAGCTTTATTTTAAGTAATAAATAGTTATTTAAGTTTTATATTGTTGTTTTTATTATTCATGGATCTACTTGTCGCAGGTGCATAGTTCCCGGGCTCCGACTTCAACTGCGAATAATTATGTCTTAGTTCATTAGTCACCCGTGGTACCGTGGGCTCCACAAGTACTGCAATAGCTAACTAGCTATGTATAGTGAAGTAGTTATTTTTGTTTTTTGTGTCCACTTTTAAATATTAGCCACCTTTCAAACTTTTTGTGGGTACTTTCAGATACAATAGCTAATTTCTTTACATATGCTATGTGGATGTTTGTGGCTGAATTTCTCAATCGCTCCTCGGATCACAGAGGTAATGATGAGGTAACATTTTCTTCAACTTGGTTTTGTTTATCCCATTCCATTCTGTTATCTTTGGATTGGCATTGTAACGCATAACAACGCTACTTGCGAAGAACACGAGTAAACATGGATTAATCGCACGCAATTTATCTAATCATTGAAACTAGCTGAGCTGCGTATGTTATGTGCCAGCACGTTGTACTTATGTACTTAGATAGTATGTAGTTAGTACCTACTTATGTTAGTACAAATTCAATAGGTAACATTATTTTTTAATCATAGTGTGCTTTCCAATGGCTCCTCAATATCAGTTTATTTTGATTAGTCCGATGAGCTTCGCGCATCTTCAGTTCATCTACCACTAGGTACTGGTAGCTAGGCTAGTGCTGAATTGTTTTGTTGTCAATAACCAGTTGTTTAACAGCGGATCACGAACAGCGTTTGTGTTGATATGTTTTCTCTAGCAAATGTGACTCATCATCAGATTTTGCACTGTTGTTCTTTCACATGAGCACTGTGCATGATCTGTGTTTCGTGTATACCTGTAGTTGAGTGTTTTAGCTACACACACACACACACACACACATACAATTGATCTATAAAGCTAAGCGCAAACTGGCGCGGTGGTGGCGGTCATAGCGGTGGCGGCCAAAGTAGCGGTGGCGGTGGCGTTCAAAAGTCGCGCAGATCAAAGCGTTCAGATTCGACGGCTGTGGTGCCGCGGTGGTTGCGTAATTTCGTAATTTTCGTACTTTTAACTATAAAATGTAAGAAATTTTACTTTTTTTTACTCTTAAATAAAAATTTTTTTTTTTACTTTTGTTTTACTTTTTTTGAATTCCACGTGAGCAGTATTGTATAGAATTGAGTGATTGTAGACCTCGTTTATAATTATTTCCTCCATCCTTTCGTCAGTTCCTATCAATATCACGCGATCAGATGCTGCAGGCGCGATCTGATCGCCACCGCCGCCACCGCCGCGATCGGACCGCGCACTGACCGCACGCGTGCAGCGATCGACCGCACCAATGTGCGCTTGCACACACAATTGCATATAACCTATCTGATCGCCACCGCCACCGCCACCGCCGTGATCGCCTTGATCGCGCCAGTTTGCGCTTAGCTTAAGAGCAGGAGAGGCGGGGGGACGACTCAGTGCGCCGCGAGCTACGACAGAGTGTTGTAAAACCTACATTTTTGTATGGTTTGTGGTAAAAAGAAAAGAATATAAATATAATTGTTTTATTCATTATCCCAAATTACAAAGATTTGCCTATTTAAAAAAAAATCTATACCAATATCTTCATTAGTTATTTTTCTATAAGCTAACAAATAATGCTAAAAATCGCCCGCCGGAGGGCGGGGCGTTTAGTCGATGCATATTATATTGGCTTACTACTACTACTACTACTACTACTACTACTACTACTCCTCCTCCTCCTCCTACTACTACTACTATTACTACTTATATTAAATTTATTGAAAAATGACAATTGTGTACAAAGTTCATGCAACTAATTCAATATGAACAGAAGTGAATTATTAGTGCTTTTATGTAAAACCACTTTTATCAATGACATAAAATAAAATAATTCTAATAATAGAAATAGTTTAAAGTAGTATGGGACTTGTGGGGTAATTTAGCTGCTTTGTATGAGAGACTGGCGATGTTGTTACAGTATGCCGTGGAAAGTGGTGCCCTTGTAGCCGAGGTTGGACGGTCGGTCGTCGGTGAACTTGATGAACATCCTGGATCAACATACTCTGTATTATATTACTTACTTTATATTGATTTTATTGACATTTATATCTTATACTAATAAATTAGTAATTAATTATTCACAATTATTGTGAATAATTTTAATTCTGTATGTATTTTAACTGTTTGTGGTAATTATTTATGGAACTTGTGCCTGAAAAAAAATTTTAGATTTATTTATTATTTATGTACTTACTACCAAAATTTCTTTATTAAAACCTAATTACAATAATATGATTTTAAAAAAGGACAGTATAAGCAAACTAATAACTAAATTAAAACAAAAAAGCTCTTCCATAGGGATTAGGGACTGATCGCAGTCGTGCGGACCGAAGCAGCGTTCTCCCGCTGAATGGCTATTTGATGGCTATGCTTATTTTTTGGGTGAGGAACGCTCTGGCAAGTATTTATTTACTTATAATAATATGTTATGTATGTAACTTGAAATGCAACTTTTGTGAAGTTTCGTCAAAGCAAAACCCCATAAGTAACTACCCATGTGTGTACTCAGTACACTGTACTGATGGTTCTTAATTAATACGAGTAGATAGGTAAGAAGAATTAACAACATTACTATTGAGCAGCAAGTAAACAATACTATTTGGAAGACACTAACTTACTGGTTGACTCATCCATGAGTCAACCAGTCAGTCTGACTGTGCCAAGGTGAAAGGTGGCTAAGTAGGAGGTAGGTAGGGGTACCTGTCGTTTGGGATTCCCAACTCGTGTTGCACGAACAGCGAGATAGCCTCGGAGTAGCGCTTGTGGGCCTCCACGCCGGATCTGTCGATACTCAACACCTCGGCGATGGCGCAGGGCTCCGTGGTGCCACCGAACGACATCAGCACGTCGGGAATGATTACAGCTATAGTTAACTGAAAATATATTATAAATATACTCATTAAGAATTAACATTTACAATATCAATAAGTGTGATTTTGAACAGGGTACGGTAGCATAACTTCCTGTTTTCAAAATGTAGGTAATAAAAAACACATTTTATGTAGCAGATTTTTTTTAGGTAGACAATGAAGCTTGATTTTATATGGTTTTAAAAATCATATCCGGTCGGTGACGCCCACCATTGTCAGTACACTGGGTTGGGTAAACCGAATTCTGGCATTTGTCATTACTCTTTTCCAGCATAGCGGCGAGTATGTTGGCCGTTTCTTCCTGAATGTTGGCCTTCAGGTCGTCTATGGTCCATGGGCGGTTGGGGTCAACGCGGGACTTGAAATAATCCCACAAAAATAAATTGCAAGGTGCCAAATCGGGGGAGCGCGCTGGCCACTCCACATCGCCCCTCAGCCTGAGGGCCTCAGGGAGAGAAGACACCTAAGGAAGTGTACCCTCAAAATAGCCATCAATGCCCTTGACCTTGAAGTGTGAGCCGTTGCTCCGTCCTGTTGAAACCATCCCGCGTTTACGCCAACCGCCCAAGGACCCTAGAAGACGTGAATGCCAACATTCGGGAAGTACCTAACGGGCGTAACATACCCGTCGCTATGCTGCAAAGAATAATGAATGACAAACGCCAGAATTCGGTTTACCCGGTATATCGACAAGAGGGGCGTCACCTACCGGATATGATTTTTAAAGCCATATAAAATAAACCTAAGATAGAATAATGAATGACAAACGCCAGAATTCGGTTTACCCGGTATATCGACAAGAGGGGCGTCACCTACCGGATATGATTTTTAAAGCCATATAAAATAAACCTAAGATAGAATAATGAATGACAAACGCCAGAATTCGGTTTACCCGGTATATCGACAAGAGGGGCGTCACCTACCGGATATGATTTTTAAAGCCATATAAAATAAACCTAAGATAGAATAATGAATGACAAACGCCAGAATTCGGTTTACCCGGTGTATCGCCAAGAGGGGCGTCACCTACCGGATATGATTTTTAAAACCATATAAAATAAACCTAAGATTATAAAAACAAAAAACATCTGCTTCATACACATACATCAGTGAGGAAGCTAAACGTGTCAAAACAAGGTACATACAAAACCGGCTCTCACTCCATCCCACGTCAGATCCTTTACTGATCTGAAATCCCAACATTCTAGCTTCAACACTGACCCAACCCGCAAAAAGGAGGCGCCAGCGACGAAAACACATCCTGGACCTGGAGAACTAGGAATCTGGAACAGCAGCAAGTGAAGAAATTGGACTCACTGGTGACCGATTCACAAAAAACCTGCTTAAAGTTAAAAAAAACTGTTGCAGGTAGCAAAAGTATGCTGCTGCACCCGTTGAAAACGAAACAAATAATAATTGGTATCTAAATTAAAAACTAAAGTAAATATAGATAGGTACATAGGTACCTTCGATCATAAAAAATATTTTTTCCGTCTACGATAGGTACATACATACCACACGCTGTGTCCCGATAATCGGGGTAAGCATAGATTATTTTCAAAATGCAGTAAAAATGCTCGTCTTATGAAGCAAATATTTGTTTAGGGTTCCGTATCCGGTATGGGACCCTATTACTAAAGCCTACGCCGCCGTCTGTCATTCTGTCCGTCTGTCCGTCTGTCTGTCCGAGGGCTGTATCTCTTGAACCGTAATAGGTAGCCCGTTGAAATTTTCACAGAATATGTGTTATCTATTTATTATGGCCGATATAACAACAAATAATAAATAATAAGAAAAAGTAAAAAAATCACGGGATTCCCATAGAAGAAACCCAAAAGCGTATGCGCGCGCGCCATCTACCGAATAGATTATGAAGCATTTTAACGAATCATGACATTTAACTAAATGAAGCATTTCATAACACGCCATAGATGGCGTGAGTGGCGCTAGACATGACATGGCGATACGGAACCCTCGGTGCGCGAGTTCGACTCGCACTTGGCCGATTTTTTATAATGTTAGGTAGACATCTTAGGTTTGATTTTACATGGATTTAAAAATTAAGTAAACAAACCTTTAAATGAAACCCTTGTAAAAACTTCCTTACCTATTAAAGAAAACTTCAAATGAAAAAAAAAGTTCATGTCCAAAACAATAAGAATTTGTTCATAATTTCATTTTATAAGTTCATTCTACACATACACAAAGCAACAATGTATTTTGTATAGGCGGGCATGATGAAAAAAATTACGATTCATTTTATAATTACAGAAAACATAATAAACCTGGCAGGTACTTCGATCATAAATACGGGCAGGTAGGTATATTTATTATTAGTCGGTATTTTAGGAAATTTTACAATGTATAAATGGTTATACAGAGTGGCCCAGTTTTAGTGGTCCAAAATTTTTTTTTGAATGGAGGACATCATGTTGACTCATAAGAAACATTAGTTCCGCGAAAATCAATAGTTTAGAAGTTATGATTTTTTAAAACTTTTTTTTAAATTTCTCTATTTTAGTCACATAAACCGCTCTAGTTGGATATCTATTCCACAAAATCGAATAAAATTTGGTATGGAAGTAGAGGAGACATGTAGCTAGTATGTAATGAATAGTTTTTAGGTTTACTCCCAGACTGTACTGTTGCTATAGCCCTTTCAGTCAATTTTTGTTCAGTTTACATTAAAACTGATTTTTTTTTGAAAAATCACTGTGAAAAAAAATAGTACTACCGAAGATTTGCCCATGCCCTTAAAAACTACCTATGCATATCACAATTCTCCAGACCAAAAATTGTAGTGGTGTTACGATTGTAACATATTCAAAATTAACATCATTTGTACAAAGTCACTACAATAAAAAGTGACAATTACCTTCATTTTTAAAATCTTATTTTTTAAAAACATTACTAAACAGTTTTTTATGTGTAGATCAGTGTTGCCAACTCAAATTTTGAAATTCTCCTAGATTGACTTCGAAAATCTCCTAAAAATCTCCTAGAAAATTTTCGTCATCCTAAAAAATTCTCCTGTTCTTCAAATTATAAAAATTTCACCACATTTTTAGTGTTCCTTATACGTACGGGACCATTTTACTAAGCCTAGACCGTCTGTCCGTCCGTCTGTCTGTCTTACCTGTAAAGAGCAGTATCTTTTGCACCCTGAAAACCGGTCAAGTGCGAGTCGAACTCGCGCACCGAGGGCTCTCTGTCAGTCAGTCAGTCGGTCAGCGTGTAAGCGTCTACTGCTGGACATACGCCTTCAATTTTCCTCCAGTCTCTCGGCCTTCAGCGGTACGGACCACTGCTTTCCGCCGACATACTTCATGTCGGCGTCCCACCTGGCGGGTGGTCTCCCACACTCCATTTTCCTGTCCACGGCCGCCAATGTAGTACATGGTTACTCCAACGGTCGTCGTCCCCTCATTCATTAGTCATTACGCACCATTTCGCCTAGCTATACTCCCATGCCAGCCCAGCATGGCTAGTTCCATCGCTCGCTGGGCAACTTTTGAAAACAACTTTAGTCAGAGCTCACGTTTCACACCCGTACGTCATAAACGGTAGGACGCGCTGGTCATAATATATACAGGTTAGACCTCGGGACGAATTTTAAATTTCCGAGGCAGCCCTACTCAGTTGAATTCCTCCCTCGACCTTCTTAAGGAGACCTTGTCTACCAAGCAGTATTTAACCGAGATATACGTACATACTCTTCCTTCAATATGTTCTATCACTTCTCCGCCAATAATGATTTGTCCCCCCGTCATAACCACGATTGCCATTCTAACCACCACGTAATTCGTCTGTTTTAATTATTTGTTTTTTTTTTTAGTTTTTAACCACACCAAGTTTGACACTTGTACGTATTACCGTTTTTACGTTAGAGCAAAACCAAACAAAAAATAATTTTTTTTTGAAAAAAAAACGTTTCTTTTATGGGGAAGCCCTTAATTTTATTTTGTTTTTCTTATTATTTAATAGGATGTCCGCCAATAATAAATAACACATGATCTGTGAAAATCACAACCAGCTACCTATTACGGTACAAAAGATACAGCCGTTAAAGTAGTGCGGACTGACGGACAGACTATCGACGTAGGCTCAGTAATACTACTGATTATTACAAAGAATACATGTAAATAACATTGATTGATAACAAAGTGTTCGTTCGGTTACGCCCGCCCGGTAGTCGCTTGTCGGTCGATCAATGCACGCACGTCACACTCACAGAGTGTCACATTATCCTATCTAAAGAGCAAGAAGGGGAACCTTGCTCTTATTAAAAGACAAATCCTATCGTATATTGTGTGACTTGAGAGGTTGGTTGATTCACAAACAGTTCATTCATTGTGTTGTCACCGTACATACCGAAATATTTGTTTGTTACTTACTAGTAAATATATGTTTCTCACTCCTAAATCTTCTCCTGTAATGATTTTCTTTCTCCTAGATTTTCTCCTACTCTCCTGACAGGCAAAAACTTCTCCTAACACCGCTGAAATTCTCCTGAATCTAGGAGAAAATCTCCTAACATGGCAACACTGGTGTAGATTAGCGCTGATAGATACAGCTGGTTTGTGAATAATGTGAAATTGTAGTTGAACTAAGGTTGTGAAACTTCTAAACTATTGATTTTCGCGGAACTAATGTTTCTTTTAAATGAGTCAACATGATGTCCTGCATCTAATAAAAATTTTTGGACCACTAAAACTGGGCCACCCTGTATATCTACTTAAAACCTTTTGTTATATAATATCTAAATAATTGAATTTGAATATTCATTCACTTACCTATATTGAATATTTTTCCCAGATCTTAATTTAGATATATGTAGGTGGGTCTTTCTCCGGATGGGCAGAATAAGCGAGTCCGGATCGAAAAGTCTTATAAAATGGATTCGTAATACTTTTATATTTTTTTATATTGTAGATATGATTAAAATACTGGGGGGGGGGGGGGGGGGGGGGCCTGTGTCCTTTTTTAAATTAATTAATTAGAAATGCGATAAAAAAAATTAAAACTGCTGAAATCTTGACTTCACTGGCGCGTCCGGACTCCGGACTACACTTTGCGGTAGAAAATTTTTTTTTTCTTAGCATCTATAAGGAATTACGCTACTTTGTATATGTTCTCTAAAACCTAGTTAGTTATGCTTTAACTTATATTTTTACTAAGCATGAATACGCTTTAGAAGACGAAATACGAATTATTTTATCTGCGTCCGCTAGTTTCCTTTGATATCGGTGGCGCGCACGAATACGCTCATAGATCCTATACCATTGTAGCTGCGTGAATAACTGTTAAAGCGAAAAAAAATATCAGTCGCGCCGCTTCCGTGGCGAGGACAACACGTCTGTGCGTTCCTGTGCGGCCGTGTTATTAAGGTATGTAATCGTTTTCGGTGGCTTGGTAACCTATAAAATTGATTTCGCTGAACCAATTTTCTCGTTATTTATTTGACATATTACTATTATATTTTAATTAGAGATTGTCTTATTAGTACTAGATCTCCAACTTAGAGAGCAATGCTGTATATATACGTTATAGTTGCAAATATTTTAGATTTTCCTTACTTTTTTGATTTCAGTGTCAATGACTTTGGTGTTTTCGGTGGAAATAGGTGCACCGAAGTCAATTTCAAAACCACCGAAAGCAAGAAACATATTTTTTAATTAAATAGCATGCCTATTATAACTTATAAACAGTATAACTTATGTATTTGAGGATGAGAAATGAAAAAAAAAAATGTATTCACATAAAGTTAAAAACGTGTGGTGGCGTGCCTTGGCAGAGGCCTATGTCCAGCAGTGGACCCATACAGGCTGATGATGATGATGATGAAAGTTAAAAACATTTAAGACTACAAACTCTACGTAGCAAAACCTAACTTACTGTATTCTATTGCGTCATTGAGAGTTTTCGTCGAATGAAGTAAAAAAAAAGGAACAGTTTTTCTTTTAATCGAAGTTACATTATGCCGTTTACACTGTATTAACTAAATAACTTTTGAGACTAGTATATATTTCTTATTTAAATATGTTTTGCGTAACGGTAGATCAGACTTTAGGACGAACTTCAGCTTTCCGAAGGCAGCCCAACCCAGTTGAATGTGTCTCTCTACCTCCTTGAGTAGGCCTTGTCGACCTACCTAGCCGAAATATTTGTCCGAAATATACGTATTCCTCCACTTGTTTGATCACTTCACCGTCGATCAGAATATCCCCCCCACCCATAACCTCCATCGTCATGACGTTGGTTTTATCCCTAACCTTACTTTTGAGTAAGGTTATGGAGCGTATTGCCAACTCAGCGCTCTGACGTATCTAGAAGACTGTAAACTTCTCGATGACAAGCAATACGGCTTCCGCAAGCAAAGGTCGACTGGAGATCTTCTTGCGTACGTCACGCATTTGTAGGCTGAAAGGCTCGATGGTTTTGGGGAATCGCTGGCGGTCGCCCTGGACATATCCAAAGCATTCGATCGCGTCTGGCACCGGGGACTGTTAAGAAAGCTTACGGTGTCCCTACAAAACTGAGCACTTCGATCTCCAGCTTTTTGAGTGGTCGGTCGATCTTTGTCACCCTAGATGGTGCCTGCTCGGCCGACTACTCAATCAATGCTGGTGTTCCACAAGGATCCGTGATATCGCCTACGCTGTTTCTATTATTCATCAACGACATGCTCTCGGTCGGCGAAATACATTGTTACATGGACGACAGCACGGTGCATCAAGGGTTCATCAAGGACTGGAAGGGTAGAGAAGCCTCAGCAGCAAACGCGAGACGCAAAACTGTTGCTCGGGTTGACCAGGTTCTCGAAAAGTATCCTCTTGGGGGAAGAACTTGTCAACTTCAACGTAGCCAAGACGCAAGCTTGTGCCTTCTCTACTAAGGCTAATCCGTTTCCTCTCCAAGCCACTTACCAGGGCAGCCAAGTCCCCAAAGGTAGTCTGGGCGTCCTGGGTATGGAAGTGTCCAGGGACGTTGGGTTTCGATCGTTCATAGAGTCCAAGGCGAAACTAGCGTCTCGAAAATTACCGATGTCGGCGATTTTTCACGCCGGTCCAACTGATTACACTGTATAAAGCACAAGTAAGACCGGTGATGGAATATTGCAGTCGTCTTTGGGAATGGGAGGGTTCCCCTGAGTACCTTCTTTCAGCCTTGGATTCAATTCAGCGACGAGCCATTCGCATCATTGGTGACTCTGTACTCACAAAGGACCTTCAGCCTTTAAAGCACAGACGTAAAGGTCGCTGAGCGTCTCTTGAAGCTGAACCCGGGTATGTGCGAGGAGGACAATGTTATCCGCGAAACGGAGATGACTGGGAAACTCCCCATTGACATTTATTCAAATGTTCTCCCACTCAAGCGTCTTGAACACGTCTTCAAGTGCTTTTGTAAGGAGCTTGGGTCCTTGCCTTACTCCCTTACCAAGAAGCATTTTTTTTAATAAAAAGCGCGACATGCGACGCCGAGCCACCAATAAGGTGCCTAATGACGCCCATGTAAATTCGGTCGTACGCTGGGCTTTCGAATCGAATGCCATGCCGGCCTGACAGGTGCTATTCACGCCTCTCTTGAAGGACCCGAGACGATACTTGGGGGAAATACGTGGGCAGGGAGAGCGTTCCAGAGTTTACCAGTTCTGTGGAGGAAATACCTGCAGAACCGATTGGTACGCACCCGTATAAGTCCAGCGCACAGTGTCAAATATGACCATAAAATCGGACACGCCCTTTTTATTCCAGAAATTTATAGATTTAGTTATTTAAAATGCTAGAGTAAAACTCCCCCGCCTCTGCGACTTTTAGTTTAGGAGAAATAAATTTTTGAAAATTACACTTTTTTAGTTTCGAAAAAACGAAAAAAAATTCTACAATTAAAACTAAGCTACTTATTATTTCACTCAGCCTTATCAAAGACCCTTTCGAATATCCACATTTTAAAAGTTATTGGAGGCTGTGAAAGTTTACAGAAATCGAATTATATATTTTTTTAATTTTTTTTATTTTATTTTTTTTCTCCTAGATCCCGTAGTAGTAGGCGGAGATATTTATACCGAAAATAGTTCACTATTTCCTCTGTCCGTTAAAAAAAACCGACGCCTAATTCCATGGGTTTAAGAAGTTATGCTCATTTTAGTGCAATTATCAAGTTTCGGGCAATAGGGTTGGCACTTTACAAATTTTTTTATTTTTCCGCAAAATGATATGGTCCCAGCAGTGGATGTATATGGACTGGTCAGTTAGTCAGTCAGTGTGTATGTGTTCACTGCTGGACATACGCCTCCCCAATTTTAAACATAGTAGCCGACATGAAATGAAGGGAAACACTGACATGGCATGCATACCTAGTTCTCCCGGTGTTATGGGCTGACATCACGGATGCTGTAGTGTAGGTGATTTAGCGAGCCGTGTCAGTTTCCATAAAAAAAAAAACAAAAAAAAAAAAACAAAAACAAAAACCAAAACAAGCTAATTATTATTAAAAGAAATCACGAAACAATACAATAAAATTAATCAAATGTCAAAAATAAATAAATAAAAAATGGGAAAATTTTTATTCATTCTAGTAACAACCCTAGCCAATAGCGAATAACTCCTGTAACTTCTTAATCCCATGGAATTAGGCGTCGATTTTTTTTTAACGGACAGAGGAAACATTGAACTATTTTCGGTATAAATATCTCCGCCTACTACTATGGGATCTAGGAGAAAAAAAATAAAATAAAAAAAATAAAAAATAAATATAATTCGATTTCTGTAAACTTTCACAGCCTCGAATAACTTTTCAAATGTGGATATTCGAAAGGGTCTTTGATAAGGCTGAGTGAAATTTAAATAAGTAGCTTAGTTTTAATTGTAGAATTATTTTTCGTTTTTCCGAAACTAAAAAAGTGTAATTTTCAAAAAATTCTTTCTCCTAAACTAAAAGTCGCAGAGGCGGGGGAGTTTTACTCTAGCATTTTAAATAACTAAATCTATTAATTTCTGGAATAAAAAGAACGTGTCCGATTTTAGGGTCATATTTGACACTGTGCAGCGTATAGGGATGCAATCCCTGTCCAGTGAGCGTTGTGCGGAGGTGGAAAGGGGACGAAAGGATCGCGTTAAACAGCTCCTCCGAGCATTTACCATGGATTGCATAAGCGATAGAACACACTTAGGTCGCCGACATTCCTACGGAGTTGCAGTGGTTCTAGATCGCGGGACACGTTGGGGTCATCCACTAGTCGCAGGGCTCGACTCTGGATCGAATCCAAAGGCGCAAGCTGGTATTTAGCTGAGCCAACCCACAAGTGCGAGCAGTACCCCAAGCAGGACCTAATCTGTGCTATACAAAAGCAGCCTTTGGCCCGGTGTGAAGTACCGTCGCATCTTATTGAGTAGGTACGCCCAACTTTTTAGAAACTAGGTTGGCCTTGCCCTAACTAGATTATGGCGCCGAAAGTTTAGGTCGTGCGACAGTTCGACTCCGAGGACCCCGAGGTGTTCGCTTAATTTTAGCGACTGGACCTGGAAGGAAGGAGCGGGTGTGAACGCCGTTCTTTTCGCACTGAACGCACATACTTGTGTCTTGGAAGCGTTAAACTCGACCAAATTAGTACGGCCCCATTAGGAAATAGACCAAAGCGTTTGTTCTTCGCCTCTTCTCATCCACAACGTCCCGTCTGGCTGAAGGGTGACTGGTGTAGGATCCGTGTACCTACTTTTGTCCGCATAACAATGTATGTTGCCGAGTAGCAGAATATCATTGGATGGGGCGGGTATTTTCATGGAGCCTCACAGTCACCGCCGTTTACCGATACAAGTTTTGGAGTATCTCGACGTATTATTATTATAGTATTTACGATACGATTTATTATTATAGTATTACGTGTGATTATCCTTTTCAGCTTTGCCGTGATAGCGGATTCAAAAGAGGAACGCTTAGCTAAAAAAAGAGTGGCTGAAAGACTTAGAAAAGCTAGAAATAAAAGCGACCCCATACTTTATGCACTTAACAATGAAAGAGACCGGCAATATCACAAAAAAAATCTTTACAATATAAATCTACTCAATACCTACTCATATCGAAATTGCACACAATTGTAGTCGGTATTGTTTGTTCTTTTGTACAGTTGCATAGTGTTTAAAGTGTTAAGTTATAAAGTAATTACACGATTTGATTTCGGTGACTAAAATATTGATTTCGGTGGACATCATATTTTTTAAATTCAATAACTTCATAACCGTTCAATCAATTTCGTTCCCTCCACTACCATTTGATTCTAAATTAATTCTAAATTATGTTTTGCCTGTGAGAATGTCTAAATTCAAAGAAAAAAAAAGTGCCACCGAAGTCATCGAAATATTGCGACGGCGGAGAAAGACCCAGGTACTATTTTTTTCACATATGTCGTAATTTATTACTTACCTACAAATAATATATAAAATTATGATTCTCACCTCCGCTTGCCTATCGAAAGTGTTGGCCACAAGCTGGGTGGCCTTCTTCAAATAATCAGCGGGTACGGCACTGCGCGGTATGTTTGTCATAATAATGAATTCTGGCATTTTTATAAAATAAAAAAACAAATTACTTAGTCGCTTGGCCCGGAGCCTTGTATGTAACAGGACAGGAGTCGGCAATAAAGTGACAGCAACTATAGAGCTATTTATATTATGAATACGATAGGTGAATTGCATTTATTTTTCACATAAGTACTTATGTAAAATGATAAAAACACAAGTAATGGGTTTTAATTTAGGTACCTACGTATTACCTCTTATCTTAGCAGCCGTGACCTGACTGAGAATCGGTCAGCATGAGTGTTCAGTGTTGAGTGTAGGCGAGCCAAGTGAATAGGTACAGTACGTGGCAGTAAATGATGTACATTACGCTTCAGTAAAGGTAATACCATTGCCGATGTTCCGAACAACTGGCTTCCCTCATCCCTCCTGCCCCGATCCGTATCCGTCACACCCGCCTGACTCGCTCGGAACATCCATAAAAAGTGGTCAAGTGAACCATGTTCACGTGCCGAGGGTCCCGTAACCGCTGCTTCGCTTTCATCTAATTATATTTTCTACTAGGGTGCGGTCAGGCTTTGGATGGGTGGCCGTGCGACCGTTGAAGTTAGCCGTGGTTCGGATCTTTCATCCCTTTATCTTACTATGTACATATTTAGCTGGTAGGGATAAGCCCGTCCGGATGGGTACACCAGCACTGAACGAAGGTCGGGCGAAGAACACGGCTATACAAATTATACGTGTTTTCTGTCCAGTTTATAATGTAGCTGGCACGACCAAAGGAAATACTGACATGGCACCTCGCTGACACTGACTGACTAACTGACAAATTACTCTGGCATACACTTTTCATTATTTAAATAGGATTAAGTCGAGTCTATTTGTATGTTTGTTGGTGCACTGATCACATAAACTACTAAATCAATTTGAATGGAGTTTTCAGAAAAATATAGGATAATGCCACTTTGTTTCTTTCTTTCTGTGAGACATAAGTGTTCTAGTGCAGGAGACTCGTTTATTGCACTGTATGATTTTATGTGTTAAAAACTCGGTTAATAAATGCACAGTTGGCTACAATGGCTACATCACCTACAACATACGTGATGTCAGCCCATAACACCGGGTGAACTAGGTGCCATGTCAGTGCTTCCCATCATTTCATGTCGGCTACACTGGACCGAAAACACGAACTATTTACATAGCCGTTTCGACCGACGACGTTTCGCTCAGTGCAGTGGTACTACCCCGGCCGGGATGAACCCTACCACCTAGTAAGGTAACAAGGGAAGGGACCTACAGTTTTACGTGGAATCCGAACCACGGTCAGCCTTATACGGTCGAGCCGAGCGGTCACCCATCCAAGTACTGACCCGCGGCGGCGGCGACCCACCGTTGCTTAACAATCTATAGCAACAGTCGACTGTCTGCACCACTGAGCTATCGAGACTGACAAATTTTCATTTCATTTCATCCATATTTCCTAAATCCATCTTATTTATTATTTTGCCATTAGATAAATAGAGAGTAGTTTCTACGGGCGCACGTGTAACGCAACGACATGATACTTTTTAATTCGTTGGTGTAACCTACCTCAATTGTTTATATTTCATTGAAAGCGCAACATGTGGCGCCGAGCGGCCCATAAGGTGTCTAAAGATGCCACAGAACAACTATCGGGCCACACCGCTCGCGCCCGCCGGCTCCTTTCCGTTCTTCTTTCCGTCCAGTTCAGTGTAGCCGGCACGACCAAAGTATATTTTTTCTATCGTATCTAGGTGTCATGTAAGTGACTTTGTTTGGTAGATAATTCTAATAAATAAAGCGAAGTTTCTACGGGCGACCGACTGAGTAACGTACGTCATTATATGAATATCATTATAACTCGAGAACCACTTCATCGGTTTACATACGGTTTTCACTGTTGCATTTTGTCATTTATGAGAATGGTTTTAAGCTACGAATCAAAACGCTACGTCATCCGCGGCCTGAGCTGTGAGCAAAAAGACACGCGAAAATTTTTTATTTTGGCTGTTCAGACATTTAACTTTATATCTCCAATTTTGAGCAAAATGAATAGTTTTGTGCACAACTGGATAAAAGTACCTTATTATTTATTAATTTTGTTTTCGAATTTTCAAACAACTCTTAAATAGGAAAAAGTTCGGCGACAAAACTGCAGTTTTATGTCAACTTTTAAACGAAATATTTCTTAAAGCAAACTTATTGATTATAGCAAAGTTATATATTTTTGAAATTGCCTTAACAATACCTATAAAATGACAGGACACTTGATTTATTTACAAAAACAAAATTTATTTTTCGTTTACATTTTGGGGTACCCTACCCTATACTTTCCACAAGTTCCATCCCATAGAACCACCAAGCTACCAAGACTTATTCTTTGTTTAACAGGCTTGGCCCCGATGGGCACCTCGCAACCACGCCAAGTCTCCAAGTCAGTTTGACGTTCCCTAAATACAAAATTGGCGAGCTAAATGGGCAATCACGGCCATTTAACTTTAATTGAGATTAAGCTTCTAATTGACACTCGGCAATGGTGCAAGACAAATTTCGACTTTAATTTTATTTAGTGCACTAAACTGTATTAGGCGTCTAAATGGAGTTTGGTGCAAGTGGCCCTTAGACAAATTTATCTAAAATATATCTAGCGGCAATATCTGTAGGTCCCCAGAGATACTGCGTGTGTGATGCTTTTTTCGCATTTTGCGACGGGACCCTAAAAATAGTCGAGCTATCTATGGAGGTTACACGCTAGGTTTTCCATCAGTTCAGTCCGTGACCGTGGTCACGGCACGGCCAGATTGACGCCAGACTGACGCCAGACGTAAAATAAATGCATTCGCACTATCAGTCTGCCATCAGTCTAAAGCCTGACCAGGAATAAGAGAGCCACTTTTTAGATTTATATAGCAACATTCAGTATAGTACGCACATATTGAATTGGCCGATGTTTTTATTCAAAATGTACTTTTGCACTGAAATACACAATAAGATATACAAAATGTATTTTAATTTAATGCATCTTTTATATATATGTCAATGTAAAAAGAACTAGCCTTGACATTTACATGTTCACAAAATTTTTTCCATGTATCTGCAGATATGTCCTGAAGCAAAGTGTACAAATTATTAAAAAAATTATTAATCGACCTTGCTGAAACACTAAACTTTTTAATAAAAATTCTAGTTCAGAAAAACTTAACCTAAGCTTTTTCTATTCGAACGTTTCGTATTTTTTAAAGTTAAAAAAGTGTTTTTTGTTCAGAACGAATAATAATTACGTCCCTCTTTTGTTTGCTATTCGGTAAATAGATGCTTGAGATACACCTAGATAGAACAAAAAATAATTACCTAATTGTACATTACGGCGGCCAATTCATGACAATCTCACTACAATGACATAACGTTTCACCTAAATGTCAGTTCAGAAGCGATTTTGACATTGACAACAGATTATCAAGCATCAAACACAATTGTGGCCAGTGTAAGAAATTAGTTCCAACGAAATTCCGCAATATGGCGGCCCCTCATATATTCCTGGTCAGGCTTTAGTAACAAAATATTTTAAAATTCATCAGTCTGGTCCATCATTCCAAACAATACATTCATCAAAGTAGATTAAACGGTCAGTCTGGAGTCCAGCCAGACTGACTCTGGCTGGACCATGGTTTAACCAGACTGATGGACTGAACTGATGAAAAACCTAAAAGCGTGTAGCGTGTAACCTCCGTCTTAGAAACAATGTTGAAATGAAATACTGGACAATTTTGGGGAGTGTCGCTGGCAGTCGCCTGGCTGGATATTTCCAAGGCCTTCGACCGCGTTTGGCACCGAGGACTTTTAAGCAAGCTTTCCTTTGGCATTCCAGTCAAACTTTGCGCCTGGATCGCCAGCTTTTTCGCAGGTCGTTTCGTTACCATTGATGGCTCGAAATCGGACGACTTTCCAATCAACGCAGGTCTGTGTTCCCAAGGGGTGGTCCGCAGAGCTCTGTGCTGTCGCCTACGCTATTCCTAATCTTTAAAAATCTACTGTCCTTGGGCATGAATCATGCATGATCATGATACACAGCTATGCAGACGCACGTAGCACGAGGGCGTGACGAGGGCTATGTTATGTTAGGGACTGGAAGAGTAGAGATTCGCGGCACAGTGAGGCTCAATGTTCAGTTTGATAAGGTCGATAACGTTCTCGGAAAAGTAGGTAGTTATATGGGGTGGGGCCTGGCCTGGATAATCTTGTCGCCTATAACGTTAGAACAAGTTTGTTTGCCGCGTCTGAGATTGTCGCGATACGAGAAAAAAACAACAGACATTAGAAGTAGGTACAACAGAAATGGCTGTATACTCTAATCAGTTTTGCCTGTTTCGGGAGGAGACGAATTAAATAAAAAAATATATATATATGAAAAAAAAAATTAAAAGAAAAATTATGTCTCATTTTAGAGTGTTAACCTTTCGAATGCCGAAGCGCAGATCTGCGCATCGCCCTCTAACTGCCTAAAGCCGGATCCACACGTTGGCTAAGCAAGGCAAACGTTTTAGTTTCATCTCTCTTTAATTGCTTAGTTAGAATGAGGTAGTGCTAAAATGTTTGCCTTACTTGGCCAACGTGTGGATGCTGCATTAGCGTAGATCCGCGCCAACGTGACTGGTGACTTTCGGCATTTAAATACGCATTCTTTCAATATGGGGATAAGGTTCAATTATACTTCTAAAAAAAGGTGAAGTTATGCCCTTCTCGAAATGATTCACTTTGTCCCCACGCTAGAGCACAAAATTAAAGATCTCTTCAGTTCAGTGTTGCCATTGCTACTGATTTTTCAGTAGATCTACTGATTTTTAACATTGTCTACTGCCTTCTGATTCTTTTTTATTCGCGTATACAAATCTACTGATTTTACATTATACAACTGGTGAGGTACCTAATACTGAACTGAATAGATAGATTGTTTGTTGTTTTGTTGAATTAAAAAGCTCCTCCGCTCACCCTCGTGGTTAGAAGTTATAGATATCGTTCTAATCGTGTAATTAATAGTAGATATCCAGTTTAACCAGTAAAGGTCTAAAGAGATATACCAAATATACAGGTATACAAAAATAATTAGTTTTCTTCCCTTTCTCCTTCCCTAGCGTCATCTATGACATTGCAAACGTTGAAAACGAAAAAAAAACCGTGAAATAAAAAAAACTATGAAGAAATTATAAAACCGCCTTCAAAAATGTAAGAAATAAAAAAAATCAAACCCTATAGAGTTGAAGGCAGACGTGCATCATTTTGCTTGCTTTAGCACCGCCTTCAACCCTAGGGTTCGATTTTTTTTATTTCTTACATTTTTGAAGGCGGTTTTATATTTTTTAAATAGTTTTTTATTTCACGGTTTTTTTTAGTAATTTTTTGCTATTAATGTACTCGGCGGAATCGCTCGGCCTTCGGTCTCGCGATTCAGCCTCGCTTTCCAATCCGATCTTGAACAAATTAAAATGGGACCACACGGGAAGCACCAGCTTTCGAATAAAAAAATAATTTTCAAAATCGGCCCACCTAGTCGAAAGTTCTGAGGTACGTTTAAGAAACATAAAAAAAAATACAGTCGAATTGAGAACCTCCTCATTTTTTTTTAAGTCGTTTAAAAAAACGCATTTAGCTCTGTTGTCGTTAAACCAAAGGAAATAGTTCCATCATTGCAAGATAAATGGCACATAATCCAGACATGAAATTTCATTATTTTCTTAGAGAGTTGCAAGCTCTATTACAAGATCACAGACGCATTTTTTTCTAACTCGTATAAGGAAAGAGCACAGAGCGAGAATAATATTTTTCAAGTCTTCTGATTTTCTACTGATTTTTTATTGCTAAGTCTACTGATTTTTTATTTTATCGTCTGGCAACACTGCTTCAGTTGTTTTCGAGCAGTGGCGACGAACGTACATGTTCGCGCGCGAATTCGCCGCGACCACGCCCCGATTAAAAATGATTTTTGATGTTTTTAGTCATTAGTTTGTTTGTGTTTTTGTATAAATTCGAAAGAATACAACATTTATGAAGTGAATGTGTTATTATTGGAAGTTTTTATCCATTGGCGAGTGTAAAATCGAAACAAAACATAGCCTCACTATATTTGGTAAGTGAAATGTTCGTGCAATGTTCAACTCACAATTTGGAATCAAAACAAAAGTCAGAGCACTACAAGTTATAGATAAATTTGTAGGACATTTTATAAGGATTACAACCATGCTAAATTTCCTATATGTGTTCGATATTTTTCTTCCGAAAAAAAGTTTTTATTCTCCTTGCGTAACGAATAGCCCCTGCGAAAAAGTCGCGGCATTTTATTTAGGGAGGCAGTGCGCGCGCGGCGCCGGCGGGCGAAAGGTTAATAGGGCGTATATTTAGGTTAGGGTTATTCAAAAAATTATTATAGCTGGATGGATGTTCGAAAGATTGCTATGAAAATGTCTACCTCATTGAAAAGCGAACATGATGCGAACTCGAGCACGGAGAACGGGCAAGTGGACGAAGAGCGTGTAAGTTTAATATTTTGTTTCATTAGACTTACCGCTAAACCGCTATAATACGACTTTGGTACGAATGTTTTCGCTTAAGCGGTAGGTACAACCAAAACCATAGAAATAACCTAAATCAACACTTGTATATAATAAATCCAAATTCTATAGTGATATTTTTCTACCACCCCTTGGTAGAAAAACCTAACCAAACCTTAAGTATCAAATAAATGTAGTTTTTAGTAATCAAACAGTGAGGATGTGGAAGAATGAGGTAAAAGGTGAAGCGGCGTCGTCTCCTCTGGCTCCGTGTGTAGCTGCAGCTGATGTTGTATGGGCTAGTGCCCGGTTGTTCTGCCAAGCGTTCTGAATTTATGCGAGGAATATTTGATAGGTATTTTGACAATGTGTTATAGAAACGTATAGCATCTGACGTTGGTCGTTAGCGCCATCTCACTGCGTGAATGTAAATCTTTCTGTTGGTATAACGTGAAGCGTTCTAGGTCGTCACAGTTCCGCAAGTCCTGACATTGTCCCCGGAGGGAGGGACGCAATGTCGACAACTGTCTTTTTCATGAATATACCGCATAAGCGAAAGCATTGTTATATTAATAAAGCATTAGTATAATGCATCACACACCTCATGTTGCAAATAGCACAGACTACTGGTGTGATGTTGGCACTTGTTGCACACGGACACTGAGTTGTTGTTGTTTTGGTTTGGGGTTGGCTCTAGGCCTGCAAACTAATCCCGCTTGGGTTAAATCCGGTTGGGGACCTTCGTGCAAAACCCCGCAGTCTCCAGCTACCCCAGCCAGCCTATGTCTTCCATGAAAGCCACAAGTCGACCGGGGTGTCTGCAGGCTGCTTATCCCTTAGTCGCCTTTTACGACATGCACGGGGAGAGATGCAGTGATTCTTATTAAGTACCGACCCCACACAGTACATACGGACACGGAGTTCCGGTCCCACTGGCGTGGGTAGAAACACCGGCGTCCTAGTTTATCCTCTCTTGTCAGTCAATCGAGCTTGCTCAAGAGTTTCATGAGGACACCGGCTATTTTCAGCCAAACAATGAAGTTTGTGTATTGCAAAAAAACATCTGATTAACACTACCCGGTGGTGCTCAGCAACCCCAGCAGAAAATTGCAGTTGTCTGCTTACGGGTAGCCAGGCCCGGATCTAGGGGGGGGCAAACCGGGTTGCGTGCCCCGGGCGGCACTGTAAGGGGGCGCCAAAATAAGTTTGAAAAAAAAAATCACTAAAGCGCTTTCAGGATTCAGGACGTAGTTATCGTACTATCGATTGTTCATTTGATGCCAATCTAGCTAGAAAATATTACAGAGATTTAAATGCAACTGATTTCTGTCAGGAACTTGCTGTATTTAAAAAGCAAGCTCCACTTGTAATCGGAATCAACGAAAAGACAAGTGCATTCGAGCTGTTGCAACATTTATGCAAACTTGACTTGCAAGAAGCTTTTCCCAATATTAGTACCTATAGCTTTAAGAATATACTGCACATTACCGACGACTCTGCAGGCTGTGAGCGAAGTTTCAGCAAACTAAAAACTATTTAAAAAAATATAAAAACCGCCTTCAAAAATGTATGAAATAAAAAAAAAAATCGAACCCTAGAGTTGAAGGCGGTGCTAAAGAAGGCTACACAAATCACAAAGGATATCATCCACTCATGTTTTCTTTCATGCATCATTTTTGCTTGCTTTAGCACCGCCTTCAATTCTTAGGTTCGATTTTTTAATAATCGAAATCGGTTGAAGTGGTACAGAATTATTCGACGCCATGTTTCAAACTGCAAATTGCTTAAAAAGTCCACATCACAAAAGTTTTGCTGAAGGTAACCACACACCATAGTATTTTGTTGATTTTTCAAAAACCGCTGAATCAATTTCGATAAAATTTATATGGGACCACCTCTGAAGTATGGCCCACAATTGACGGAGTAATCGCGTCATCATCATCACCATCATCAGCCTGTATCGGTCCACTGCTGGACATAGGCCTCTCCCAAGGCACGCCACCACACGCGGTCTTCCGCTCTTCTCATCCATCCACTCCCGGCTACCTTTTTTAGGTCATCTGTCCACCTAGCCGGGGGGCGTCCCACGCTACGTTTGCTTGTACGTGGCCTCCATTCGAGCACCCGTCTACCCCATCGGTTGTCGGGTCTACGACAGATGTGCCCAGCCCACTGCCACTTCAGCTTGCTTATTTTCTTAGCAATGTCGACTACCTTAGTTCTTTGACGTATCACGTCGTTACGGATTTTATCGGTCAAAGAAATGCCGAGCATTGCTCTTTCCATAGCTCGCTGAGCGACTTTAAATTTGTGGACCAGGCCCATCGTAATCGAGTAATCGCGTAACACATATAAAAAAACATACAGTCGAATTGAGAACCTCCTCCTTTCGGGAAGTCTGTTAAAAATCGAACCCTAGTGTTGAAGGCGGTGCTAAAGAAGGCTACACAAATCACAAAGGATATCATCCACTCATGTTTTCTTTCATGCATCATTTTTGCTTGCTTTAGCACCGCTTTCAACTCAAGGGTTCGATTTTTTTTTATTTCATACATTTTTGAAGGCGGTTTTTATATTTTTTTAAATAGTTTTTTATTTCACGGTTTTCTTTAGTAATATTTTGCTATTAATGTACTCGGCGGAATCGCTCGGCCTTCGGCCTCGCGATTCGGCCTCGCTTTCCAGTCCTATCTTGACCAAATGGAAGCACCAGCTTTCAAATAAACAAAGAAGCATCAAAATCGGTTCACCTAGTGGAAAGTTCTGAGGTAACAAAATAAAAAAAAATACAGTCGAATTGAGAACCTCCTCCTTTTTTTGAAGTCGGTTAATAATTAAAACCTACCTACGTTCAACAATGAGTCAGGATCGTCTGTCTGGCCTCGCGATCCTAGCCATCGAGCTCGGCTTGTAAAACTGTAGCAAATGTTTAATAAAGAGTAGGTAAAAATTTATTTAAGGCTTTTTATTCTCCCGGTCACAAAAAATGCCATCTAGTAAATTCCTTTTATGAGTTTTTGAAATCACTAATTTCAAATCCTGGAGGGGAGGGGCGCCAGTTTCAAGTTTTTGCCCCGGTTCGGAAAAATCGTAAATCCGAGGCTGCGGGTAGCGTCACTGACCTCACTGGAAACAGGAACGTGAGAGTGAGGTGCAGACTGTGGAAGCGAAGCAAGGGAGAACGAGATAGAAAAAAACTTCACATGAATCCTGTGATCCCAGCACATAGGATAATCTTTCTTCCCGCAATTGGACCCAAGAAGTTTTATTTGTAAAAAAAGTTAAATGTTAGAAATGACTAAGGTGAACAGCAAATAATGTACATTGGGCTTTAGAAAAAGACAATCCGCTTGTAGAGCGTCGGTGCTGTCGCACAGAGACATGGGAGTTTATTGTTTATTGTTGTTTATTGTTTATTTAGCATCTATTGGCAGTACACTGCGCTCAGATTTGTCATATTTACATTGTAACATTCCGCCAGTTCGATTATCACAGCGAAGAAGAACTGACAAGAAACTTCACTGGAAATTTTTTCAATGTCCACTTGGTCTATACAAAAATGTTTGCCACTGCCTAGACACGCATGTGCTGATTTGTGACATGCAGCAGTTCATGACAAAGTGAAAACATTTTTACTATGAAATTGTATGGACTACTGGTTTCTGTCACAAACCACCACATGTCGCTATCGCATAACTAATTAATTACATTCATATCGCATCATTAATTATATTTATTTATCATGTGATTCGTGTTTGAGTTAGTGCGACAGAGACCATGCTCTACATCCAGATTATGTTTTTCTAAAGCCAGATGTACATTATTTACTGCCGCGTTCCTTCTTCCTCATAAAGTGAAAGTGACTGCAATGCGACATTTATGGAATACCTATGATACGGAAATATGACCTTTCGTATGCCTAAGCATGGATCTGCGTAACACTCTCTAACTGCCTAAGCGCAGAATTATACTTATAAAAAAAGGTGAAGTATGTCACCTTTTTTTATAAGTATGCCCTTCTCGATATGATTCACTTTGTCGCCAAGCTAGAGCAAAAAATTTTGTCAGTTGTTTTCGAGCAGTGGTGACATAGTGCGCGAATTCGCACCCGTGAAAAAGTCGCGGAATTTTAGGGAGGTAGTTCTCGCGCGGCGCAGGCACACGAAAGGTTAATCTCCTCCTTTGTAACAGATTGCCATTAGAGACAAGCTGTCGACGTTGAGCTTCGAGGAGCTGCAAGAGCTGAAGGAGAGGCTGGGTGCGCGCGTGTACCGGGAGGCGCTGTTCGGGGCGCCGGGTGGCGCGCGCGCGGGGCGAGCGCCCGCCCCCTCCATGTTCAAGCGCGAGAACAAGAACCGGCCGAGGGAGATCAGCTCCAAGAAGCCCGTGTCCATCATCAGGGAGGCGGAGCGAGTCAAGAAAAAGGAGATTCGGGACCCGCGGTGAGCAAACCGTCGCGTATTGTTGAAGTAGTCATATTAAATAAAATAATAAAAAAACTATCTCACGACAGTCATGAAACGTAAGTGTGAATGGTTTCACCGCTTTGCATTTACGATTCGCGTATCACGTTCGTTCATCTATCAGTGTCGGTTTTTTGTACCGCAACAATGTTATGTGAGTCATTTTCACGAACTTTGTCCCATACATAACGAAACACTGTAACGAAATTATTGTAACGAAAATTTATTTATAAAGTAACATTCACATTGGCTTGCATTTTAATGGATAGGTAAATAAAAACACAAAATGTAATTAATAACCAAAATTTATTGGATCTTGTCAGTTGAATCTTGAAAAAATATAAAAACCTACTTCAAAAATGTATGAAATAATAATTCTTTTCGGACAAAAGCAAGCAAAAAAAATTATGGATTTTCATCCACTCATGTTTTCTTTCGAAAACATGAGTGGATAAAATCCTTTTATGCTTTTGTGACGCTTTCAACTCCAGGGTACTGAAAGAAATATTATTTCATACATATTTGAAGTCAGTTTTTATATTTTTTATAAATAATGTTATGTGGAGAAAATTCCAATGTGTATGGAGCTTTATACTACAAAGATTTCGTTACGTAACGAAATATAACGAAATCGTAACGAAACGTAACCAAATTTTTTGCAAAAAATATCCTAAAAATTACTTCCCTGACAACAATAGAACCAAAACATTACAAACGCACTAGATAAACGTAAGATCTATGACATATAAAATCGGGATCAATATTCTAGAACAACTTTCCGGGAAAAGGTTGTGTTTTAGTCCTGCGTAACGAAATTTTTTTCACTTTTTTGCAACGACATTCTCACCTGAACTGCTCACTGCTTCCAAAGATGCCATTGCAGTTTTTTCGTCCACCAATAAACATCGGGCTGGTGTTGCCAACCGTATGACTTAAAGCAGCGTTCAATATCTCGATAAATCACTACCCAAAAGCGTAACGAAACTCTAAAAAAAGTGCGACATGCAAAAAAAATTCATTTCGAAAAGAATCGAAGAGATATAGTCCTAATTGATAAAGAAATGTAAAATAGAACATTACTCTGATTGGTTTAATATGTAAGTAAATTTAATAGAATAATAGAAACTATTTTAAAAAAATGTCTAAACCTGCAAAGGTGACATGACGATTTTTGTATGGAGAGCAAAATCAGGGCTTCGTTAATCGTACAATTGCCAAATAATTAAAAGAAGTAGAGCTTATACACTATCAATTCCCAATGAATAAAGGTATTTTCTGTTAAATGACATTTAATGTTTATCAAATAAACAAGGAAATATAATTAATTTCTCAATTTAGAAATTGCGACAAAAAAATTTTCTCAAAAGGACAAAGTTGGTGAAAATGACTCATGTATGTTTATGCATATGTGTATGTGTATGTAGCACAAGTGTATAATGTCTCCATTATTCATTTATGTTATTCTTTTAGTTAGTAAAGGTATTTAACAATTTAACAGGGGCACATTATAAGGCGCCACTAGGACGCGGGTCATTTTCAGCATTATTGGTTAGCTTGTAGAAAAATAACTACTTAATGAACATATTGGTATAGATTTTTTTTAAGTAACAGTTCAATCTTTTTTTTAGGATAATAAATAAAACAACTGTATTTATATTCTTATTTATTTACCACAAGCGATACAAAAATGTATGTTTTACAAAAAAATAAACTTACGTAACACACCTACCTACAACATTTATAACTCGAAAACGGCGTTTAGTTTTTAATTTTCGTACTTGGGCACTGTAAAAAATAAAAAAATACAGGAAAAAATAAAATAAAAATAATTTAAATTAAGTACTTATATAAAAAAACTTTATACCGAGTGTAATCTTTTTGTGTGTGGTATTTTTTAAAACAAGAGTAAAATTACAGAAAAAACGAAAATGAAAAAAAGAAAAAAAAACACTTTGGAAAGGCTTGTGGCGCACTGAGTAAGCAGCGGTGCTCGCTCTCGAGAGTTGGTAGAAGCTTAATTTCAAGAGTTCTGTAATTAAATATCGGTCAAGCGCGAGGTTTACACACCGGTTCCGTAGATCCGTAGATCTGGTACACTTTTCTCTGTCTGCCATGCAAACTACCTGTGGCGCCATCTATTATTTAGTAGCGTGAATGTGTACTAACTGATTCTTAGCACGTTTATTGTATGGGGACACCCCTTTTTTTAAATTTGTTGGCATATTCACCATAATAACACATATTCTGTGAAAATTTCAAACGGATACCTATTATCAAAAGATACAGCCCTAGGACGGATGGACGGACAGACAGACGGTGTAGGCTTATTAATAGGCTTCCGTATCAGAGCTGCGCTTCGTGCGCACGAAGCGAAGGAACGCGGGCGTGCTCGGCCGGCCGAGACGACCGCGTTCCTTCGCTTCGTGCGCACGTCGTGCGCACGAAGCGCAGCTCTGTTCCGTATGAATATAGAACCCTAAAAGTGCTGATTGTAAAATAACAAATTATTATAATTATCTGGGGGCACGGCAGTGCCCCCACCAAGTCGAGCAAACACGGCCGTACCATCCTTTTCTCGAAACAACTCAGGGTACTTTTGGCCTCCCTGTATCTTTGTTGTGGATAGAGGTAAACACCTGTGATTTTAGTTACCAAGAGTACTTACCAAACCTAGTTATACCACCAAATCATAAGTTTGTACCTATTATAGTTTGCGAGATATCGCCAGTCAAAGTTCCGGTTTTTACTGACTCACTCACTCACTCACCGATCATCAAAAATCTAAGGTACTTCCAGCACACCTACAAACTTGAAATTTTGTATTCAGCTCATGTTTAGCCCACAAGGAAAGGAAAAACTCCAAAAATTTAAGCCCCGTTTTTTTTTTGTTGGGTAAACTACCTTTCCATACAAAGTCTATGGAAAAATTAATTTTGTCAGTTGCACCAGATAAGTACACATACACATACACACCACACGCCGAATCCCGACAATCGTAAGGTGTAATCAGAGTAATCGGCTAAAATATTATAACAATAATATAGAACGAACCTAATACCAGTTTGGTACATACATACATATACTATCACACAGGCTGAATCCCGACAATCGGGGTAAGCAGAATAATCGGTGTTGTGCTACATGAACTCTGGTAAATAATTACACCACAACACCGACCACCACGTTTCGCAAAGTACCTATTCGAACAAGATTCAATCGATCAAGCAGCAAGTAAGGTACGCAGACCCACCTGCTGCATGCTATGTTTACTTTGTTGTAAACTGAAAAGGAATCTTTACGAAGCGATCTGTTTGTGCTGTCCGATTGCCAAGTCAAGGTGTTTTTTTATAGAAATGAAGATGTTAAATATAATGGGAGTAACTAAATATTGATTATTATTAAGTAGAAAATATAATTTATGGCAACACTGTTGAATTCGGGCTTCAATGATATGAAAAGACTTGGCTCTGCATGGGATCTTACAACTTTTTACGGTGGAAAGGTTGCGTGCGAGACTTGGCATCTTTTTATATTAAATGTTTTGGTGGGATTTTTATTTCATGAACGAGCAGCCGAAACTGTATTCATTTTATTTCAGTGTTGGTTTATTTAATTTTATTTCAGCCTTGCGCTGTTAAATGTTTATCTAGGCGTTGTTGTGTGAGTTTGTGGCTTGTGGTGCTTGGATGACATCTGCGGGCAGTTTATGCTATTTGTCTACATTTAACCTATTGTGTACATTATGTTAGTTTAGAAGTGCATTATCAGACAAATGTATTAAGATAACGATCACATTGAATGTTGAACTTGCAGATTCGACCCGCTGTGCGGTGATTATGACAAGAAAACGTTCCGGGAGAACTACTCGTTCGTGGCGGGTGCGAGCGCGGAGGAGCGGGAGTGCGTGCGCGCGGAGCTGCGCGCCACCGCGGACCCCGCGCGCCGCGCCCACCTCGAGCGCCTGCTGCAGCGCCTCGCCGACCGCGCGAGCCACCACCGCGGCGCCGCCCCCGCCCCCGCACCTGCACCGCCCGCACCGACCGCTCACCAACACTTCACTACCAAAAGTATGAAAATAATTTGTGTTTTCCATCCAGTTTACTGTGTACCTTAATACGACCAGAGGGAAGCACTGGCATGACACCCAATGGATAGTTTATGTCTTCTGGAATATCCAGCCATTACTAATATATTTTGTCTATTTTGTTAGAGGAGAACAGGAGAATATAGGGTATTTTTAAACCCTATTTTCTCCTCAAACAGTAGTTCTGGTGTCCCGGTTAAAGTACCTCTCGAACTACCGGTCACTGCGGGTAGATATTGAAGCGAACATTTTAAAGCGCGTAGCGTGCTCGGCCGTGGGAGTAAAATGAGAAAAAAATGTAACCGTGTCACTGTTAACTTTTTCGAATATAAACCGGTGCTGCTGGATAGACAAGTGGTCATTTGTTCAGTCATTTATAGGTTGCGGTAACCCTTGTAGTTTAATAGATGTCTTCTTCATGTAATAAGTGGCAGGGCAGATGGACATGAGTTTGAATCCCGAGTTCTACGGGTTTTTTTTTTGCATAGAAGCTTCACTTCTGTCGGGCGTCCGAACCACGATCTGACGCCACCCGTTTTAATTTATACCCGCTTTGACTGAGTTTGTGCAGGTCGATGGACAAGTGTGGAGGTAGGAAGCGTCTCTGTCTCCCACTGAGTAGCTTGCTCTAGTGTTAGGTAGTGGGATCGGCGAGTGCTGTTGTAGGAATGTAAGGCGGCCAAGTGGCGGTCGTTAAGTGCCATCTCGCGGGCATATTATGTGCAGTGTGAAGCGTTGAACTCTGTTATAGTTGTGGAGTAGTGTGGCTAGATGGCGCTGCAGGAACAGTCACAAAGTTACTTGAATGCGAATGTGTTGAGCGAGGGAAGGAATGTGTTATCGCAGAGGAGCGGCGGGTGGAGTCGCTGGTGCAGCAGTACGAGGCGCTGGTGGCGAGCGGCCGGCTGGAGAAGCACATCCTGCGCCGGCGCAAGAAGGGCGCGCAGCGCGCGAGGAAGCGGCACCTCGCGCCACCACTCTGACCTTCTGTAATTCTTATTCATTTGAAGTTCTACTTAATCAACCAGCACCTACCCAACTCTCTTCATACGAAAGGTAGACTGGCAGAAATGCCTTAGACAGTTCACCTTTTCTACGAAAGTTTCTAATATTATTAGAAAATTGATACTTTTCTCATTAGGTGTAAAAATACTATTGTACTCTCGTAAAGAAATAAACTTTCATATCTGTGCACTTTTTAAATGAGAAAGTTTTTTTTTTGGGACAAATTCCATTTCCAAAATGGTGGCTCGTAATCCGACACGCGCCCACAAATGACTAAAGTTGCTTTTGTTATTCTTATGACCGCGACATAATATGCTGAACATACATGCATGTACATAATATGCTATCCTGGCATTTGCGGATGACATAACTTCTTAAGGTGGTAGATGACTATTGTGAATGGCTGAGCTTACCGGTTGAACAATTTGTTTTGGTCGCACAAGACGAGACCTTTTTTTTTTTTTTTTTATTGAAACTGACACGGTTGTCTACATCAACTACAACATCCGTGATGTCAGCCCATAACACCGGGTGAACTTGGTGCCACGTCAGTGCTTCCCTTCGGTCGTGCCGGCTACACTGAACTGGATGGAAAACACAAACTATTTACATAGCCGTTTCGACCGACCTTTCATTCAGTGCGGTGGTACCAACCCGGGTGGGTTAAACCCTACCACCTAGTAATATAAGAAGGGAGTCATATCCCTTAGTCGCCTTTTACGACATGCACGGGGAGAGATCCAGTGGGGCTATTCTTTTAAAGTACCGGCCCCACACGGTACAAACCTGATTACATACCGCCATTTAAGATCACATTGTATAATATACAAGCTGTGCCCGCGGCTCCGCCCGCTCTCATATTTCACTTCACTGCTAACCTCATAAGCCATTTAGCGTGATAGTAAGTAGCCTATAGTTGATGGGAAGAATCAAGCTATCCGTAGAATTTTGTTTTATTAAAATCGGTTCAGTGGTTCTCGAGTTATAAGCGGACAGACAGACACTCAGACACTCAGACAGAAAGCAGACGTTGGATTTTATTATAGGTAAGGATACTCTCAGGCTCTTTGGAACGATATGTATGGAGTCCGGTTTATCAAAAGCATCATCAAAAATCAAACGGCACGCGAGCGTTTTGCGGTTGCTTTAAGTAAATTGGGCTGGGATAGATATATAATATAATAAATATACTATGTACTAAATAAATAATATGTTTATCTACAAAATATTATTATGTAGGTTTATTTACATTTTGAAGGTTCTGTTAATCAATTTAATAGGTAAGATAATAAAAGGCAATGTGATTTTACAATATCTTTTATTTCTACATTTCTTTCAAAAATATACACCTTAGTAAGGTTCGATCATACATCTGGTATTCTGACATTCAAAATAGGTACCTACTAGACTGGACAACAAGAACAAAATCGTAATGCTATTAATTGTTATCTAAGAGTAATACTCATTAAAGAGAATATACAACACTCATACTAGTGTGAGACTCGGCTTGATACGCGACGCATTGGCGTTCTAGATCAAAGTGTTTGTATGAAAATGTTCCCAATGCCCGCGAGATCATATCATTATTGGTTGTACACAGTAGGTGTCACATGGTCACGCACAAAGCATATTTTTGTTTACACTAGCAGAGAGATGAGTCGAGGTGGGATGGACTAGCGGTAATATATTACGAGGGTGTTATTATGATATGTATGAGTTATGCCACAATTATTTTTATTTGTGGTCATGTTCCAATAATAGTGAAGTTTGTGGTAATGGACTGAGCAAGTTGCCAATGTGACAGTAACATTAGAAACTTTCCCTTGCTCCTTACTATGGTTTGTTCCAAATAAGCCTGGATAAAAAGTCATTGACCTTTAAGTTGCACAAACGTGAAACGCTAAGCGCCGTCTCTCTCTTGTGCCGCGCACGACACCGGCGCAGGAGAGAGACGGCGGCGGTTATAGTTTCAAGTTTGTGCAAGGGAGCTAGCACTCAAAGGTCAATGACTTTTTATCCAGGCTTATTTCGAACAGACTTTAGGTGGTAGGCTCAAGCTCAAATTGCGTCGACAGGGTTTGTACCACTGTATCATGGACAAAGGATGGTCACAAACAAAGCAGCCCCGGCTGTGTTCTCGTATATCCAGTATAGTGAGCAATCTTAGAAATATACAGAAAGGGAAGTCTCGCAGTATAGCAGCTGGTTGGAGGTGATGTTGGCTGACCGGGAGCATGTGTCGGCCGCCCGGGTCGGGATTAGCAAATACTCTTCGATAAGTAAAATTGTCAGCGGGTTCCTGCTAGCTAAATAGATCATCTTTTCTCTTTACAGCAGACCTTTTAATTTTTACGTTGAGTACCTACCTATATTATATCGTTCGTACCTATGTGCCGTAGTAGGTACACTGTTAAAGGTATGGAATGTGAGGAATGAGGTGAGAAGGTGAGGGAGAGCTGAGGTCAGCCGCTGAAGAGCTTCTTGGCCTCGTCGACGAGCTTGTTGGCGTAGCGGCTCGTGTTGAGTAGGAGGCGGTTCACGACCGACATGGGTTGGAGGGAGTCGCCGTCCTCGCACTTGATGTGCCACGGCTCCTCCACGAAGTACACGTGCAGCGAGATGACGCCGTACGAGCTCGACCACTCCGACACGCACGCCGGCGCCGTCGGGATTGTTATCTGTCAACCAGACCAGAACACCCACTCCGCTCAGCTGATGACCTCTGTGCTGCGAGGAGACAGACAATCTGCCTCGCGCCGCGCGCTAGGTAGGTTGTTAGGTACCCACTGGGCAGATTGTATGTAACACAATGCTAAGGCAAACGCTGGCGTGCCGTGCCGAGCGTGACTCACTCGCTAGATACTGTAAGTCAGGACCGCATCTAACGAGATACGGGAAGTGGGTGGACACACGGGGTACCTATTAAGTATTCTGTGACACGGGCGGGCGCCCTTTAGTAGATAGGTAGTACCTACAGCGCTAACCGCAGAAGATCTCACCTTGGACACAATTTTATTTTGGGCTAAGTTGAGAACTAATTATTGTTTCTCAAAGTAATTTCTCTGACGGAGTGCGTCAGACGCACCACCAGAGGGCACCGAATATTTAGGGTATGCAATTGTGTGCTGGCGATTGGCGAGTAAGTTTCCCGATCGTATTCAGTATTCTTCAAATGTCGACCGAAAAAAAGTTACCTCAGCTGCGCGCGCGGGCGGGGTCTCGAACCAGTCGCGTTCGCCCACCTTCTCGGTCTTGCCGAACACCTGGAAGCCAGCGCCGATGAGCTGGCCCTCCTTGACGAGCGCGAACCAGGGGAAGTAGTCGGCGCACGCCAGCTCCGTCGTCATGTTGTAGTAGTAGTGCGTACCTGCACATGTTGCCGTTCCACATAAAGGAGGCAAAAGCCAGTTAGTACAGATCCCGCCGAACTTTAATACGCATTTGAAGATGAGCTGATATGTGCGTCGCACTTCCTCGGTCAACCGCACTCCAGTCTAGACCCCTCTGACTGGACATTTTGCTACTGGAGTGTCTAGGGTGTATGGATGCAATCCGCGCGTGGTGCGGAGGTGGAAAGGGAACAACGGCGGGATCGCGTTAAACAGCTCCTCCGAGTACTCCCCAAGGAATTACGTTACAATTAGGGAGCCGACATCCCTACAAAGTTGCGTGGTTCTAGATCGCAAGACACTTCGGGGTCACCCACTAGTCGCACGGCTCGGCGCTGGACCGAGTCCAGAGGCGCAAGCTGGTATTTGGGAAAGCCATCCCACGGGAGCGAGCAGTAGGTAAGTACTCCAAGCAGGGCCTTAACGTGCCTTAACTGCGATTTATACAAAATCAGCTTTTGGTCCGGCGTGACCACCGGCGTGAAGTACCGTCGCACATTATTGAATAAGCCCAGCTTTTAACTACCAGCTGCAGCTTGGCCTTGTCCTCGATATGGCGACGAAAGTTTAGATCGGGCGACAGTTCGACTCCGAGGACCCGAGGTGGTCGCTTAATTTAAGCGTCGTGCCTTGGAAGGAATAAGCTGATGTGAACGCCGCTCTCTTCGCACCGAACGCGCAAAGTGCCTTGGAAGCGTTGAACTCGACCAATTTACTACGGCCCCATTCGGAAATAGAAACGAGTTTATGTTTTAGTAAAGTTATTCGTTATGTACAGAACGTGAACTGCAATTGCAATTGAATGCAACTTCAATTGAATGCAAGAGTCTCTCGATAGATGATGTATAGGCACTGACCCATGTTGGGGATGCAGTTCTGCTTCTTGAAGAGCGTCTTGGCGAGGTCTGTCTCCTGCAGCGGGATGAAGAGCAGCTTGTCGGCGGAGGCGGCGGCCGGCGCGCTCGCCCACACGCCGCCGTCCTGCAGCGTGGAGCCGCCGCCCGCGCGCGGTCCCGCGCCCCGCTTCAGCGTCTCTGCACCGCCGACACACACACAACTCACTTCATCGTACATCTGCGCCGTGCGGTATGCGCGGCGCGGTGTCGCCATTTAAAGAACCGAGGTTCGAATGTGGTCGACTTGCACCGATGGCGAGTTATTCTGATTGAGATTACGTATGAGTGTACCTACCCTGCTGCTTCACCGTTCGGAATCGTTGTAAAACGCAGGTCCGTTCCTTTGCCCCTTCATACGTGGTAGGCTCAAATGGTAGCTGACTGGGTGCTACTACCGTATATGTGTTGTGGATGAAATATTGCCACATAGCTGCCTCGGCCGTGTTCTCCTCTAGTCCAGTATAGCCAGGGCTCTCCGGTATGGTGGCACTGCCTCGGAGGTGATATTTCTCGCCTGATCGTACCTAGCTTGTGCTGTGGCCCATCTGAGCGACCCATACCGGATCGTGTAAAAAATGTGTCCCGATCGTGAATCCACGAGGACTTTCAGTGCCTACCTTCAGATACAAAGTAGAGTGTGCTCGTCCAGTAGTCTTTCTTGGTATCCCCGAGGCTCTGGTCGCGCCATTTGATGAACTTCTTGGCCGGGTCGTAGGGCAGCGACTGCACCGCGTCCGTCGGTAGCTGGTGATCATGCGAGATATGGTTCAAGTTATACATTCACACACACACACTGAACGACACCAGCTCGCCAGGGTGACTTAGTTCTCTATTGACAGAGCACCGAGTGACAGAGGGTTAACCAAATAAGGCTTCTCCCTCAGAAGGGCTTGTCCCTCTTTCATGTGCAGTGTGAGTGTGGATACGCACTTGCGTCGCGTGGCGCGTCATCGCCGCAACCCCCCAGTGCGGAGAGAGAGTGAAACAGCCAAAGGTGATTTGCAAAGGCAAGTCGGGCCAATTTGGTCATTGTCCCAAAGGACACGACTCTCGGGATGATTATTATGATTGATGGGGGCTAGAGCGCATAAATTAGATAAACGTTTCCAAGAGGACGTGCGAATGTTCCGTGGCGACGCGACGGTCAACAGTGCTACGTGCGTGCGACGCGATCAGCAACAATAATAAAGCGTGTGAGGGTGTGTGTGTACGTATAACTGTGCCTGGAGTTCGAGCTCTGCAGCTGTCGAGCGGGAGGGAGGGAACGCATATTTCCGAAGTCAACGCGAGTTCGCGGAAGGCTTTTTTATGTATTTTTTACTTTATTTGGCGATTACCTTTTTGAAACATTTTGGCCTCTATATCATTTTGTCATGTATAGTGGTGACTAGTGAGAAATGTGGATGGAAAACACAAACAAAACAAAATAACCAGAATTACAATCGGAACCGCGATGGCACGGAACTGTCTGCGGTGGCTGTTCCCCGTGGCACAACTATGACAAGGTTGTATATGCACTTTTAGAGACTTCTTCTTTATAATATTGTTGGGCCAGTTTGTGCTGAGGCATCTAAATTTGGATGATAGGAGACTAACGAAAGACGTTTATGGAGAGAATGTGAGTGGAAGAGTCGGGAAGGAAGGGTCACCCTAGGTCCTAGACGCCGCGCCGTACCAGGACCCGATCGGGCATGTGCTCAAAAAGGGCGTATTATTACAGGTAACCGACGAGCATTGTATGAAGAACATTATGAGAGTGGAAGAGGCGGCAGAGGTGTCTTAGGATCGTGGCACGTGGAGATCCGTTGTCTCTGCCTACCCCACTCTGGCGTGACGCTATGAATGTATATTGTCAGTCAGTCAGCGTGTAAGCGTCCACTACTGGACATACGCCTCTCCAATTTTCCTCCAGTCCTCCCGGCCTTCAGCGGTACGGAAGCACTGCTTTCCGCCGACATACGTATCTTAATTTGATATAGAGATCATGGTACTACCGTCTAGTCTAGCTAGATAGACGTACTTGACCACTATTTATTTATTTATTTAAAAACTCGTCGGTAACACCACATTACAAGGCATGACGATCTATTACAAGCAATTCTAAATAAAATGACATAATATATATTCTAATTACTTAATTAATAACAAACCTTAAAACATAATAACCCAAAAATATAATTAAATAAATGTTCAAAAAGCCAAATTCAATAAGAGATGCATCAGAATAATATAAAACCTTAAAAATAAATGCAATGTAAATATAAATACTATGAAACCTATCATTATTATGCTGCAAGAAACACATGCAATAGTCATTCAATAAAAAAAAAATTTGTCATGCAATAAAAATAAAAAATAGTCATTCAATAAAAATAAAAATTTATAAAAATTAATAAAAATACCATATAGCTATTTACATTCTGTGAAAAATTCATTAAGTGCATAAAAAGGCCGTTCTAGTAGGAATTTCCTGAGTTCATTTTTAAATCTACTTTTTGATTGACAATTCCTTATATAATTTGGTAATGCATTAAAGATTAGAATGGACATATTTCATTGCCCTTTTTCATTAAAGTTAATCTACTACGTAATACATAAATTGTCCGCAAGACGCAAGAGCTGTCTGTCTGTGATGCACATCACCGGTGCTGTGATGATGAGTTGACTGATGAATGAGTGACATAACATCTCAGACTGAGGACAGGACAACACGAACGAGGCGCGATCATGAGTCATCGCCTGTTTGGTAGCTTGACACTTTTTTTTTTTTATGGAAACTGACCCCGTTGGCTACATCACCTACAATGTCCGTGATGTCAGCCCATAACACCGGGTGAACTAGGTGCCATGTCAGTGCTTCCCCCTTTGATCGTGCCGGCTACACTGAACTGGTCCGAAAACACAAACTATTTTTACGACACAATTTCTCGAAAGGTCTTCCGTCGCAATTTAGCGAAAAATGGGACATTGTGGGATTATGAAATTCTTATTAGGTACCCAGAAGATCTTATCGTCTAATAAATATAAGGTAAGATTTAAAACATCACGGCGGGACCAATGGGATACATTCCACATCCAGCGCAGATATCGGTGCGACCTCGAGAGGCATTGCGGTTTACGAGGGTCATTATGTTTAGGTGTACTCCAGCTCGCTTGCTCGACAGCACGAGCCAGCCTAGTAAGTATACTCACGGCGATCTGCAGGCCCGCCACGAACCCGCTGGTGTCGTACATGGGGCAGACGTTGACGTCGTCCGGGCGGCAGTACATGCGCAGCTCGGGCATGAGCCCGGCGGGGCGCTCCACGCGCCGCCAGCCGCCGCCCTCCGCCAGCGACACGCTGCGCGGCAGCGAAAAGAAGTACTCCTTGTCCTCGAGCGCGCCCGACCACCCGAACTTGGCTGCGGAGTCGCGCAACCGGCAAACAACCAAACACATTCGGTTTCATGCCCCCCAAGGACTAATTTATATATTTTTAGATTTATTCTGCTTTACGTTCCGGAGTAATCAGCTCGGACAGCGCGTGTGACAGACGGACGGTCGGACAAACACCTGATCGGCTTTATAGGGTCCCTGGCTGCGGAACCCTAAAATAATGCATGCTATAATTTTGTATAGGTAGGTTATGTACTTACTAATCGATGTTGCTGTCTAAGTACCTAGGTAATACCACAGAATAGATAATACTAACAAGACCATTGACTCCAAAGAAACTTTCTAAAAGCGCGGTCCTATGGTTCGTAACTTCGTAAGTTTAGCGGGCCGCGCCGCGCACCGGGTTGCGCCGCGCCACGCCAGGACAGGCCTTGGGAACGGTCGCAACCGGTGACCGGTGAGGTGAGTCGGTCTTCAAAGGCGCGGCCCGGCGCGACTGGCCTGTCGCGGCCTCTCGGTTTTCGTTCATTTCGTTCAAGAGCGATATGACGTATGGTTGCGGATAAAAAGTAATTCATCACATCCACCCATCCATCAGCAGCGTCGCTTCCTCTTCTGCTACGCTTCAATTATAGTTGACCACTGAATAAGACCTCGCAGTCACGCGCTAGGTTAGGACATGCCACGCGGCTGGGCGCGGGGCGCGGGGCGCGAACGTCCGTCCGCACCGCACAAGCGCGACAAGGCCCGGCCGGCGCCGCCGCGGGCGGCCCGCGCCTCCAGGTGCGGCCTGGTGGTGTGGGGAGGCCGTGGTGGGGTGGGACTGACTGACCGTACTTTTAGAAGGTCGGTTGAATTTGATTCGCTGATTGATTATATTATTATTACATTATTTTTAGGGTTCCGTATCCGTACCGAGGGATCACAGAACAATGATCAGCGGCCGTATTCCCTCAGCTGGTCGACGCGTCGTCGTCGTGCGTGACTCGTGTGCCGCCCGCGCCCCCCCTAGCCGCCTCCGCCGCGCCGCGCCGGTGTGGTGTCATGATTGCAACAGTGTGGAAACGTTTGGAATCTTACCTCGAAATCCATCGATGGTTACACCTGAAAGCAAAGTCATAAAGTTTATTTTCGATAACATTTGACATCTAATGCCATGAGCGTTCTTTACCGATCATCAGCTCTTGCAAATTGTTCAGAAATATTACCAAATGTTGCTGTAGTGTAGGCAGAGACAACGAGAATGATGTGTATGTAGGTAAACATTGACTTTAGTATATTTCGAGGTATATTTCTATCTATTTCCTAAAAGATTTCTATGTGTGTAAATGACTGCGTAGAAATGGACACACACAATATAGTTATTAGGGGCTGATGATTAGGGGATTAATTGCACACGCACTTATAGGTGCGTGTGTATGAACTAACAGACAGGCAGGGTAGGTACAGCAAACGCGGGCGACTTGTGCCGTCTGCCGTGCGTGCCGCGTGCGTGACCTTGAAGTGAAGAAGTGTCGTCGGCAGTCGACGCGACATGGCTAGTTTCTCTACATCACATTGACGGATTGTGATCGTATTATCCTTGATCCAATTCGCACGCTGAGACGCGACGAGACGCATGGTGCGAGGGTCAAGATCGTGCCCTGGCCTAGCGGTGTGGGGGCGGGGCGGCGGCAGCAACAAGTGTTGACTTCCGACTAGGACCGTGCTCATAGAGTAAATTATACGGGGGGGGGGGGGGGGGGGGGGGAGGGGGTGACGCTGACGACGACGAGGACATATAGGTAGTATAAATGTATAATATAAGTCAATGGTCACCAGGGTTTTTACAGAGAGAGACTCGTGTGGTTTTTTATGGAAAACGTCCACTAGACATATGTACACTACACGGCAGTAAATCATGTACATCGGGCTTGAGAAAGAGACAGTCCGGGCCGACGGAAGTAGAGCGTCATCTCTGTCGCACTGACCGCACGTCTCTCGCACAGAGACGTTTGAGTTAGTGCGACAGAGACGACGCTCTACAGTCGGATTGTCTCTTTATAAAGCTCGACACGTATTTTTTTTATTGCTTCCGAACTCTGGCTCTGCCCGAGGTCGAAGCCTCAGGCGCAGCCAATTTCACCCCCGAGGAAGACCCGCAGTCCGGCTTGGAGGTGGACTAATGTTGCTGGGGAAAGGCTATATTAACCCGCGTTTTGAAGATCCGTGGATTGTAGGAGTGGTTAAAGATATTCCCTGGGAGCCCGTTCCACACCTTTGCAGTGCGGCACAAAAACGATTTAGAGAATCGTGCAGTTCGAAGAACTCTTCTGTCGACTACAAAGGAAGGGGTGTTCCGCGAGAGTATGGCGGCTTTGGCGAAGGCGAACAGGAGGAGGAGGGATAAGGGAAGCAAGTTCGTCAGAGCAGCGGCCAGTAGTACCGATAAAACAGGCTCAATGAGCCAACGATACGTCTGTCCTTTAGATGTTGAAGGTCCTTTGTGAGTACAGATTCACCAATGAGGCGAATGGCTCGTCGCTGAATAGAATCCAAGGCTGAAAGAAGGTACTCAGGGGAACCCTCCCAAAGATGACTGCAATATTCCATCACCGGTGTTACTTGTGCTGCATTATTTGCTGCTTGGAACTGTACATTATTGACTGCCGCACCGCGTACTGTTAAATTGGAAAAAGAGTACTAAGTAGGTAGTAGGTATGTACCTAATTCGGAGAGTAGTACACCTAGACCTACGTACCATTTAGGGAAGTGTGCCGCTCTAGCGAGCGTGACGTGACTGAATAGTCGCTAGCTATATTAAATTCTCTTTGTTGAGAGACTGATCTGACGATAGATAATGGCCAATTTGGCAGTTAGCACCGCAGACGTGTTATGTACAGATGCACAATGGTCTATACCTAGCTGTTATCTATAATATGCGTCATATTATGTATGATGCTAGGAGTTGTGAGCGACACGACTCTCCTAGTATGGGCGATGATAGCGAGACAAGTGTGGACGAGATTCAGAAAGCATTGAAAGGCATGATCAAAGCTACGAGCAGGATATGATAGAGTGTCGGTCGAAATGCTGAGTGGTGGTGGTTGGGTGGTTGCAGACTTGTGGCGACACTACCAAGTACCACATGATCGTTGCAAAGTTTTAATCGTCCTACTGCGCTGTATAAAGGAAGAGTTTCGCAGTAGGAATGTAAAACTACCGGGGCATAACATAAGCCTTCCCGGCATTGCCGGAAAATTGTACGCAAAAGTACTGACTGAAAGGGTGTTGAATGTTACGGAAGAAAGGATCTGGGCTGGGATATGCAGGCGGGATTTAGGAAGGGTAGGTAAGGGGTAAAAAATCACATTCGTAGATCTAGAGAAGGCCTATGGAAAAGTGGCGAGGAATGGTTGTGGGCAGTGGACAGTCACTTGGACTTGGTGCAAGCGCTGAAATCTCTATGAGGGTTCCGGGCTTGTGTCACGAGAACGGGCACACAACGACTGGTTTGACATCTCTAGAGGAGTCAGACTGGGGTGTGTGGCGTCATCTTGGCTGTTCAATCGATTCATAGACAGCTGGTTCAAATCAAATCAAATCAAATCAAAATTATTTATTTTTCAATTCTCTTAATAATAACATATACAATCTATATACAATATACAGAATGATTCGTGAATTGAAAAAAAGGTGTAGGCGCAGCATGTGGCACTGGCATTTCAGTGCCGCTGATTTTAAGCCTAACCTTGTAGGTACCTAACTAAAAAAACAAAAGTGACAATAATGTAAGTGAAAGGTAGTTAGGAAAGAAGAAAATATAGGCGATGTGTTAAAAATATGAATGAATAGTGTTAAATAATGCTGTTGTGTGAAGGTAGTAGGTGAGAGTATTTATTGAATTAGTTGATAAAAATTAATGGTTGGCTGATCTGGAAGAAAGAATATTATTGTGGATCTGTGAGAATGGAGGAATTAGTTGTGAAATGCCTCTTGTACGCCGACGACAAACAAGACGAAAGTAATGGTAATGAAGATAAATCCGTTGTCTCTGTTTACCCCACTGGGAAACAGGCGTGACTCTGTGTAGTAGTGTAGACCCTTCACTTGCCCCTTACGATATGGTAGGCTCAAATTGTAGCCAACTGGGATGGTACCACCATACTGAATGTAAGATGGCCGCATAGCAGCCTCGGTTGTGTTCTCCTCTAGTTCAGTATAGCCAGCAATCCAGGGAAGCAGGGAAGTCTCCGGTATGGCACCTACCTTTTCGGAGGTGATATTGGCTGGTCGGAGCATGTGCTTTGGCCCCTCCACTCAGCCACCCATACCGGATTGATTACATAAAAAAAATATGATAACCTAAGATTGTTTCAACTGGGTAGTGGCCTGGAATCCAGAACCTATTGAGAGAAAGCTAATTTCTCAGATCCCCAGATGCGTTCCTTTCTTTGTTGGCCAACGAGAGCGTCGCACCCTCGACGTTTCCACAAACCCCCAACTTAATTACGACTCTGTTGAAACGAATGGCGGTGCTATAATACATAATAACACATAACCATTACCAGCTAATCCAGGTAGGTACTCCTGCTTATTGCACGTACGTGCGTGAGCTTATTGGACGCATGCATTTATCGTTCTAGCATTGATGTTTAAGCAGGCCGTTGCATCATTTGAGAGTAATGAAACGTTAATACATAGCGCGCGCGTTGCGTGCGTCGTCGTTCACTTGTTCAGTTGGAAGCATGTGTCGTGGATGTGTCGATGGATGGTCGATGGCTGTTGCGTCGCGCGCGCGCGGTTCTATTGATAGCAGACAGGGAAACGAATGCATAACAATTCTGACGGAAGGAAACCGTTCAGAGCAGATTTCTGTAGCCTCCACAACGATTTGACATGCTTACCTACCTACATCAACTACGTAAGTAGGTACCTACTCTACTAGCACCTACTAGCCTAGCGCACCTCGTTCCTTTGCAGTCTAGGAGCCATGGCAGTGCTCCTGTTGACTGCCCCAGTTGGCGGAGCTTATTACAGGTATTTACCATAGGTACATACATAAGTATGTAACCGTACGGAAGCCTGTATCTTCTGAATGTACCTAATTAGGAACCTAGGTACGCAGCCGGTTGAAATTGTCACAGTATATTATAATGAAGCGGCGGGTGGCAGTGGTTTGGGCATCGGCATCTCATGCGGGAGGTCCGAGCAGATTCGAATACCTACGGTCGGCGTGTACCTACCAATGAGTTTTTTCTAACGAAAAAAATTACGTGCTGCTTCACCGTTCGGAAGCGGTATAAAACTGTAGGTCCCTTCCCTTGCCCCTTCCTTCCTTACGATACCTAGTAAGTTTCCTACAACGACTTGTAAGTAGGTTTCCTAACAAAAGAAAATCTAAAAAACTAATGGGGGCCCTCATACAAGAAACTTGTTTTATCAGCGTTTAAATGTTAATACAAACAAGCGTCAAACTTGATTATTGATTATAGTGGAAACTTCAAGGAATAATAAAAACTGGCCAATAGTGGAAACGTGGTGGTACGGAACCCTCGATGCGCGAATTTGGAAAAACAACCATTGTCACTTTCGACAAACTTTCCAGGAGAGAGAAAAAACTTTGTAAAATGGGCACACAAGACATTTTATAAATTACCTAAGTACATACCAACCAAAAGTTATAAGCAAATATAGCTTGTGACATAAAATATAAAAAAGTAATACTAATAACTAAAGAAATAAACCTACCTAACAAACTTAAAATAACTATCAAAAGGGGCATTTTCAAATGTTCCTAGAACACTTGCTGCATTATCACGCTGGATGGCAAGGCTTACCCTTTGAATGAAGTAGGCCCTTGATTGCGGGACGCCAGTACATACTATATTTATTTCGATAAGGTCTCTCAGCATAAGTTACACAATGACCAATAAATGTTATAGGAAAATGAGGTTGTTTTTACTTAGTTTCGTTCTAAAGTCCACCAGGAAGTTATGATGCGTGGGAAATATGCGCAACTGTTTGCATTCCTAAGAAGGGAGTGATGTAAACTTTCGACGTCCCTTCTTAGAAGGAATGCAGACAGTTGCGCATATCTCCCACGCATCATAACTTCCTGGTGGCACTATACCAAACCAACCGATAGTCCGTCCGACTCCGACCGACCGACAAATAAGGAATCCGTAGCGAAAAAAAACTGTTGGGCCAAAAATTTACATTGGTTGTTTTTCCCAAAGAGTTGTATTCAAGGATATTGGTTGTATTACGTCGCTAGTTTCACTACGCCGCGGCATAATACAAACTCTTTGGTTTTTCCAAATGACCCCTTAATTTTATTACGTCCATTCCATTACGTCGCTGGAGGGCAGCAACGACGTAGGTACCTAATACAAACTCTTTGCGAATTGCAATTTCAACTATTAGGTTTGTTGCATGGATTTCTATTCCTACTCAAGATTTGCGTGTGCACATATTCTGTGAAAATTTCAACGGGCTACGTATTACGGTTCAAGAGATACAATCCTCGGACAGACAGACAGACAACGTAGGTTTAGTAATAGGGTCCCGTACGACGGATACGGAACCCTAAAAAAGTAGGTACCAGAACGAAATCTATGTCTGTGCAAGCAAGTGTTAAAACCCGAAACTAAAATGTGAATGATATTTTATTGAAGGAACTGACCGCACGTGAAGCCGGCTGTGGCCAGCAATATGATAAGCCACTTCATGTTGAACTCGCGCAGCAAGCAAGACGTGTCGTCCCAGCGACTCTCCAAGCGACACTGCGTCGTCGTTTCACGTCTGTTCCTCCACCCACAACAACAACTACACTACATCACATCCACTCCTCCACTCCACCACCCACACAAGCCACACAAGCGCAGACTAGTTACTCTGTTGGATAACGCGGCTTGCGCCTGCGCTAGCTGGGTGGACCAATCTGCGACGGCGGATTCAAGCAAGAGCCAGGAGGTCTATTCTGTAACTCCGCTCAGGCGCTTCTCAGGCGAAATTACACGCCAAACTGACGATTTTCCTGCCTGACAAAACATTCGTATTCTTGAAATCCGCGGAACGCAGTCTGGGCCGTTTTTTTACTTTTTAATATTTTTTTCAAGTAGGTAACTACTTTTCAATGCCGCGCCAGCCGCTCTTCAAGAGTTCTAACGTGTCGGCACAAGTGGTGTTCCATAAAATATCTAGCCAGCCCATAATACCAGGGTGATGTGCGAGGTGATGTGATAGCATCGGGCCTCTTGCCATCCAGCCGGGAAGCATATTTTGCTTGCTTGCCGGCAGCGCCCCACATGACCCCACCACCACCCCGGCAAAACTAACGGAGAAAACGTTCAAGATACGGGTAAAAAACCTTTATTTATCGAGTTATTGTTTCACAATAACCAAAAACATAGAGGTTTTTGCTTAACGCTTGTTATTCCACAACCTGTTGTAAAATAACCATCTCTATGCAAAGCATGCTATCACAAAGCATCTCTCCTCGTGTATGTCGTAAAAAGGCGACTAAGTACTCCCTTCTTATATTACTAGGTGGTAGGCTTTAACCCGCCCGGGTTGATACCACCGCACTGAATGAAAGGTCGGTCGAAACAGCTATGTAAATAGTTTGTGTTTTCCGTCCAGTTCAGTGTAGCCGGCACGACCGAAGGGAAGCACTGACGTGGCACCAAGTTCACCCGGTGTTATGGGCTGACAGCACGACTTGGATAATGGCATTGCCGTCAGTGATTGGAGTAAGAACTAAGAACAGCGGTAATTTAGAATGGAATTCATTTCCTTCCTCAGACACCTTCACGGCCGTGGTGGTGGAATTTAAGTGGCTTTAGACAAGTAGAGGGTTTAGAGCGAGGTTTAGAGGCTAGCCGGTTGAAATTTTCACAGAATATGTGTTATTAGGGCGTATATAACAACAAATAAAACATTCATAATTTAACAAAATGTTCCCTTGTAGACGTCAATAGATGTTTATCCACTTAGTCTTGATCGTTTTCAAGAATTTCATACACGCCATCACGTAACCCAACACTCTACCAGCTAGAGTCTAGCTCGCTCGAGTACCTAACTACCTACTCTTATTTGTCTGAACTCGAACAAACGCTTCGGTCTATCTCCGAATGGGCCGTACTAATTTGGTCGAGTTCAACGCTTCCAAGCATAGAGAAATAATTAACTCAATGCTTCCAAGACACAAGTCTGCGCGTTCGGTGCGAAAAGAACTGCGTTAAATCACACCAGCTCCTTACTTCCAGGACACGTCGCTAAAATTAAGCGACCACCTCGGGGTCCTCGGAGTCGAACTGTCGCAGGACCTTAACTTTCGGCGCCATATCGAGGGCAAGGCCAAAAGCTGGGCGTACTCAATAAGGCGCGATCGTACTTCACGCGCCAGGCCAAAGGCTGCTTTTGTATAAATAGCAGATTAGGTCCTGCTTGGAGTACTGCTCGCACTTGTGGGATGGCTCAGCTAAATACCAGCTTGCGCCTTTAGATTCGATCCAGCGTCGAGCCGTGCGACTAGTGGGTGACCCCGACGTGTCCCGCGATCTAGAAACACTGCATCTCCGTAGGTATGTCGTCGGGCGGCGCCACAGTGGTTCGAAAATCGCTTCTAGTGGACTTAGGCATTAATGAAGATCAACTTTTGTTTTTCGATATTTTAATGATGCAAATGCATTCCTAAAGGGATTTCAATAACTTTTTATTCTTTGATATTTTTCGCTTAGACTAGTATTTTCGGAGATATTACATATTATTAACTTTTCATGTATGAAAAAATACATAAAAATGACGATAAGTCGAAAAGTACAAGCGGGAACAATATAATATTTCAGGGTGTTAATAAGGTCATGGTAACGGATATTTTTGCGGCGGTGCCCAATCTCGCAAGTGCTCGCAACTTTAATTAAAAATAGTTGATTTTATAAATAATAATTAACTTCTATTTTACGACGTTTTTATGATCCAAATTTATTCCTAAATTGTTTCTAATAAACCTTTATTCTCTGATATTTTTCGCTTAGACTAATATTTCAGAGATATTACACATTATTCACGTTTCATGTATGAAGAAATACATAAAAATGACGATAAGTCGAAAAGTACAAGCGGGAACAATATAATATTTCAGGGTGTTAATAAGGTCATGGTAATGGATATTTTTGCGGTGGTGCCCAATCTCGCAAGTGCTCGCAACTTTAATGAAAAATAGTTTATTTTATAAATAATAATTAACTTCTATTTTCCGATGTTTTTATGATCCAAATGTATTCCTAAATTGTTTCTAATAAACCTTTATTCTCTGATATTTTTCGCTTAGACTAATATTTCAGAGATATTACACATTATTCACGTTTCATGTATGAAGAAATACGTAAAAATAATGATAAGTCGAAAAGTACAAGCGGGAATACTATAACATTTCAGGGTGTTAATAAGGTCATGGTAATGGATATTTTTGCGGTGGTGCCCAATCTCCCAAGTGCTCGCAACTTTAATGAAAAATAGTTGATTTTATAAATAATAATTAACTTCTATTTTCCGATGTTTTTATGATCCAAATGTATTCCTAAATTGATTCTAATAAATTTTTATTATTTTGTATTTTTTTGCTTTTACTAATATTTTTGGAGATATTACACATTATTAACTAGTTCACCCGGGCTGACATCACGGATGTTGTAGGTGACCATGTCAGTTTCTATAAAAAAAAAATTTTCATGTATGAAGAAATCCATAAAATGACGGTAAGTCGAAAAACACAAGCGATCACAATACAATATTTCATGGGTTTAATAAGGTCACGGTAAGTGATATTTTAGCGTAGCCTGAAATCTCGCAAGTACTCGCAACTTTAGTATAAAATAGTTGATTTTATAAATAAAAGTCAACTTGCTTTTTCCATGTTTTATTTATGCAATTGTGTTCATAAATGGATTGTATTAACGCTTTATTCTTTGATATTATTTGTTTAGGCTAATATTTTGAGAGATATGGGTAAATATTATGCTTTAGATTACTCGTCGGTCATTTATCATTTAAAGTTCCAATGAAGCTAGTCTATTCCATATCACCACCCTTGAGGTTGAGAGCAAGGCGCGTTTTTTTATGTGGTTTCGCCATGACCTTTTCCAATTTGGGTCTGATTGTGGACAGCTAGGGATCTGATGTTAATAAAAGTCTCCGAAGTGTGTCTTCGTTCGTACTACTCTTGAAAACTTTCGAGTTTGTCTTTTGCGATATTCCCTGAAATCTTTATTTCGGGCTTCTGATGCTTCGTCTGAAAGGTGACCAATGGGTATCAGTCCAATCGACTGTATTATGCCCCTCCACGTGCCAATATTTTATGCACACTGGATGGAATGAAGTACCAAATATACATATTTGCGTATAATTGATATGTATCCATGGTATACCTCTTGAACTCATCGATATGGACAGCTTGCCCGGACGATAGGACTTCTAGTGTGACTCCGAACCGATGTATCAGGTCTTTGTCAACTCACGTTATTGTGGCTGTAGTACGCGGGTCTTCAAAAATTCTTCGAGCGGTGCCACCAATGGGTGGCTTGTGACGTCGAAAACATCTCATTTTTGGTTTTTACGAGCAATGGATAAACTATATTATAGAGCTTGGTTTTGTACTAGTGGATTAGGGCTCCTGGGGAAACCACATAAAAAACGCGTCTTGCACTCAACCTCATACATAATAAATTTTGATCATAAAATATCGAAAAATAGAAGTTAATCATTATTTATAAAATCAACTATTTTTCATTAAAGTTGCGAGCACTTGCGAGATTGGGCATCACAGCAAAAATATCCGTTACCTTGACCTTATTAACACCCTGAAATATTATAATGTTCCCGCCAATGACGTATCATGTATTCTACTAGACCTCTTACCCGGGCAACAGCCTTCGCTCCACCGCGGTGGAGTAACCATTACGCGGAAGGACCCTCTTGAGACTAGTAGCTCGCGAGCGACCGAACGCGGCGGACGCGCCGTCCGCGCGCTCGCTGCCGTCCGTCTGCGGCTCGCATCGCGCCAGTCATTCTTATGCCCGGTTGTGTGTTGCGAATTGCGATATTGCAAAAATCATACCAAAAATATTGGGAAAACTGATGGCATCTCATTTCATAGGTAAGTATCACTTCATTGTGATCTTAATATATAAGGTCTTTCAAAATTAGTTAATAGTACGCAAAGGGGGGGTTCTGCATCATATAGGGAGTAAAACCTATATAAATTTTTTTGGACCTTGGGCTTTTTTTATGTAAAATGTTTTGTATGTATTTAAATAAAAAAATATGTGGTTGATTTTTATAGCCTAATCGATTCATTTTCATAACAGTAACAAAAAAGTCTTCATTACCATTTTGATGTAACACGTGTAAGTTGGTAAAAAAAATCAAATTCTTTCTATTCCATACTAATAAAACTAAAATTGTGGTTTTCACAATTTCTGAAAGAAAGAGATCTATGTGTTGGAAGACTTTTTTGTTCCTGGCATGAAACTGAAACGATTAAGAAAAGAATTTTTTTTTTACATTTTACATTATTATAATTTTTTTTTTTTGTAAAAAAAAATCTTTGTTCCTCAAAAGTGATTTATTTACGATACAGAACCCCCCCTTAGCGTACTATTAACTAATTTTGAAAGACCTTATATATAATATCTTGTTTTCCATGTGCTTAGAAATATTTGGTTCAACTGGCCAATTAGGGCTGTCACAACGCTACTTCAATTAGAAAATGTTGTACATTTTATGTATTGACCTAGCATTGCAATAACATAAGCATTATTTAATTAAACAAATAAATTAAACGCGCTCATTAGGGCTGCCACATATGAATGATTAGAAATAGAGTTCTGGGATATCATGTATGAAAGTAAATAAATATGTATTAAACCACGTTAAAATATGAGACTGAATTGACCGCTAATTAGGGGTGTCGCTATTCTTTTTTTTTTTTTAATTAGTAAGTAATTGAGAAATTTTCAAGAAAACATTTTTTTTACAAGGTTTCCACATCCTTCTAAGGGATCAATACGAGAAAGATGGATAAAAATAGTCCAAGATGATACATTGTTTAAGGGAAAGTGAAAATTTAAATTTGTGTAAAGTGAAATTTAAATTATTTTGTTTAAGTACGGAGGAAGAGTTATTTTAGTTGTGTTTGTGTGTGTAGTCCAAAGTATACCTAATGGTTTTTTTAGTTATATATATATATATATATATATATTTTTTATAAATGCTGCACTCTTTATTTTATGTATGTTTGGTTTGGAGATTTTAAGTTTAGTCCAAGGCCAAGACCGCAGTTAATAAATTCTTTATTATTAAGTTTAGTTTTTTAGATATTATTCTAGTTATTAAGTGTAGGTATTATAAGAATACAAAACGGCTTTACTCGCGGTCGAAATATGAGCTGTGTGGCTCGACGTTTCGGGCCAAACGTATGGCCCATCATCATGAGCACTCTGGCCGAAATGTCGAGCCACACAGCTCGTATTTCGATAGTGAGTAAAGCCGTTGTTACTTCTTAAAATGTCAAATAACCACGATAATTTAAAAACCCATATAAGTTTAGGTATGTATTTCAAGTTATTATAGTTCTGTATTTTAAGTTTAAATACATAAAAACGTTTTTTTCGATGAAATTCACTATCTGTTTTCTTCTATAATCCTTTAAAACGTCCCACTGCTAGGCACGGACTCTGCTCACTAACGTAGGAGGTATTGTTTTTATTGTTGTTGTTTTATTGTTTATTGAGTATTCTTATGGCAGTCATATTGCACTCGAACTTGTCACAATTTGTTATATCCGGTTCGATTACTCGTACATGGTGACCAGTGGAAATCAGAAGCAGTTTACACAAAAATACCTTTCATAGACCAGTGTGCACTAGTTACCTAACTTTATTTTTCTTCACCGGAGCGATCGTACCTATTCGTTATGAAATGCACGTATATCAATCTTTATCAAGGAAATAAATAAGTACATTAGTTAGTGCCCGGGATTTGAACCCGCAACTTCTGCATTGAGAAGCGTTACCACTAGACTACGGGCACAATTAACCATAATACCTACCCGTAAAATAATAAATCGAAAAATATATTTTTGGTAGACTAAGTGACAACCCTACGTATTCCAATGCACGTGTTGACTGACCGGCCGGGCCGGCCGGGCCGCTAGCCGCTAGTCGCTCGCTAGCTAGCCCCTCTCCCGCTCGCTTCCCGCCCCGCGCGGCTCAGCGTTCCGCCACCCCGCTACCTTACCTCATACCTCAGTTATTGGCCGTCATTTCTCTGTATTCTTTCTTCGTAGTGCTCACTCTATACATAAAATCTCTTTGGTTCCCGCTTGTACTTTTCGACTTATCGTCATTTTTATGTATTTCTTCATACATGAAAAGTTAATAATGTGTAATATCTCCGAAAATACTAGTCTAAGCGAAAAATAGAAAAGAATAAAAAGTTATTGAAATCCCTTTAGGAAAACATTTGCATCATTAAAACATCGATAAACAAAAATTGATCTTCATTAATGCGTAAGTCCACTAGAACATCGATGCACTAGAAGCGATTTTCGAACCACTGTGGCGGCGGGCGGCGCCCTAAGTGTTTTCTATCGCTTATTCCAGGCAGGGGGAATGCACAGAGAAGCTATTTAACGCGATACCTCCGCCGCAGCCGTTGTTCCCCTACCGGTTACTAAACGGTTGTTATAATTATTGGTTTTGTTTGTACCGGTTATGACTCAAAAACCTTTTCAAAGTTTTTTTTTATGGAAATTGAATCGGTTGGCTTGATCACCCACATTGACAGACAGTTCAATCATTGTGTTGTCATTGTACATACCGACATAGGTAGGTATTTGTTTGTTACTGGTAGATTTTTTATTTCAAACCCAAGTTTCTCATTCCTAAATCTAGTCCTGTAGTAATTTCTTTCTCCTAATTCTCCTTCACTCGCTGACTGGTAAAAACTTCCTCATAAAACCACTGAAATTCTCCTGAATCTAGGAGAAAATCTCTTGACATGGCATCACTACCCAGTTAAATGCAGACAGCTGTCAGCTGTCAACGTGATGTGGCGTGACGTGACATTACATCACTCACTTGCTGTGGTGTTGTGCACAGCTACGGAATTGCTGTTACGAAGAGTCGTCCTTGTCTTGCAATTCTTCACACTGCGAGTAAGAAAAGGATAGTTCTTATTTTAAAAATATTAGGCATGCTTTGGACGGAATGTAGTGAAGCGTATCAAGCGTAGCGTAGCCTTGCATCAGCCAGCTGAGTTTGCAGCCTCACCATTCTTCCTCAAAGAAAAGAAAATAATAGTTCTTCTGGTTCTTCCTCCCTCACAATCTGCGCTTCCTTTCCTGTGGACTCTGTGGTCTATACGATTTCACGTTGGTGTTGTGGTTGTGGTTTCGTCTGTTCGTCGGTTTGGTCGGTAGTATATTGAGTATTCTGTGGTATATTGATTGTCGTGTTCGTCACTCGGTACACGTGGTACCCTCAGCCTGCTAAAGAAGACAACTTTAGGTAACTACTAACTAATTAATTACTGTTTTCAAATACTTCATCCTTTCACGTTTGGTGTTGTTGAACTGAAAATCTGGCTGGGGTTTCCAAAGCGAACAACTTTCTTTCAACTAACTGGTACGATAGGTGTGTAGTTCAGGCTTTTACGATTTTAACGATGTAATTTTTATTTTTCGGAAATTAGTATTTCATGAGAAAATATTTTGTTTTATATTCTTGGGAGTACTTACGTATATTTTTGTAAATTGCCACGCTGTGTGGCTTGCCAGCGAGATGATCAAAAGATAACAAAAATTAAATCTGTTAACACAACTGGAGTGAAAGAATCTTATAGGTTGAATAAGACGTCAACAATGCTCCCCAAATTGGTCCCTTCGACGTCAAATCAACGTCGATATTTTATATAGGTGTGCAATTAGCTGTAAAATTACTTACACAAGTCGCTAGACCTATCAGTTAAACCAACCTAAATTACATTGAGTCGACGTCGAGTCGACGTAGTTTCTACCAAATTTAAGTTGCGGACGCTCAAGTCAGCCGACCTAAATAAGTAAAAATCACGTCTTATTACTAAACGATCCAATTTGCACCTAAAATGTTTACTGGGACAAGTGAGGATTAATTTATTTAGAAGCAGATGGATTTTTTGAACTCCAGGAAAGCAAAACATGCACAATTTTTTTTTCAAAATTTTTCTAACCAAAAATTGCCTTATTACCAATGCAAAATCTGCAAATCATATATTGACATGTTCATGTTCACTCATAAGAGTGTTCTATAGGAAAGACAAAGGTTTTTATCCATACAGCCGGCCATTCTCACTCGTTTTAATAAGTAAAATTCATTTTAGCCGCTATTTGTGATCTTTTTTTATTTTTGGGGGGCCGACCGGCCCCGTCGGAAGTCAACGGTTGTCATCGGAAGCCAAGAGGTTAATGGACTCTATATTTAATAGCATTAGATATGAATCCTTTACTGCATCAAATACTCTACCAAGGTTTACCACTATTGAATGTATGATGAATGGACACATGCCAAATAAACAAATGTCTGCTGTTGTAGTCGGGGCGCGATGGTTGAGACGGGGACGGCGTCGGAGAAGCTGGAGCGAGTGGGGGCAGCGCTCGACGGGGCCGCGGGGGAGGGGGCGACAGAAGACGATGACTTCGTGGATCCGTGGACGGTCTCCAGCAAGTCGGAGAAGGGTCTCGACTACGACAAACTCATCAGTTTGTATTCTCTCTCTACTCAGCAAAGGAATTATTAATGTGAAAACTGAAAGAAAATAATCTAAATAAATTATAAGACAATCGTAATAATTTAGTACTTAGGTACTAAGAGTGGATGGTCGCGCAGGACCGGGGGTCTATGGAGAGCGTCGATAGATGCGCAAATCCGCACATCTTGGGAAATATGCCTCCGTGTTCCAAGCCGAAATGTATGCGATCATTGACTGCATACATGAAAACCAGCAGAGATCATACTATTGACACAAATATCTATAGCTTGTCAGATAGCCAGGCAGCCCTTAAGGCACTGGAATCAAATGAGCTACACTCTATATATACCAGTCAGCCTCGATAGCTCAGTGGTGCAGATAAACTGTCGCTATTGAATGTTAAACAATGCTGGGTGCGGTCAGTACTTGGATGGGTGACCGCTGACCGTTGCAGGCTGACCGAGGTTCGGATTCCTCGTAAAACTGTAGGTCCCTTCCCTCCTAATCTTACTTGGTGGTAGGGTTTAACCCGCCCGGGTTGGTACCACCGCACTGAATGAAACGTCGGTCTAACGGCTATGTAAATAGTTTGTGTTTTCCGACCAGTTCAGTGTAGCCGGCACGATCAAAGGGGGAAGCACTGACATGGCACCTAGTTCACCCGGTGTTATGGGCTGACATCACGGACGTTGTAGGTGATGTAGCCAACGGTAACGTTGAGATGGGTTCCTGGACATAGTGGAATTGACGGCAATGAAGAAGCTGATCAAATTGTAGGCAATGGAGCTGAAAATCCACCCATCAGCCCAGAGCATATACGGGCAAGAAATACTCTCCTGGGCACAAAACCAAAGCAAGCAGCACTGGTTCCAACTGCCCGAGCAGAAGCACTACTTTCTGGGTACTAGTGTAAATTCGAGGTATTAAACGAGGAATGACATAAGATGGAAGGGCGGAAGGGCTGGGTTGGGCTGCTTTCGGAAAGTTAAAATTCGCCCTGAGGTCTGATCTTCCGCAAAATTTAAAAACCCGTATATATGACCAGTGTGTCCTCCCGGATATGACGTACGGGTATGAAACGTGGACGCTGACGGTTGGTGTTGTCGAAAGGTTGAAAGTTGCCCAGTGAGCAATGGAGCGAGCCATGCTGGGAATAACGCTACGTGATATGGTGCGAAACGAGGCAATCCGCCAACGCACCAAAGTAGTTGATATTGGATACCGGGTGGCTAATCTCAAGTGGCAATGGGGTGGGCACGTCAGCCGAAGAGACGACGACCGTTGGAGTAACCGTGTCCTACACTGGCGGTCGTGGACAGGAAAACGGAGTGTGGGAAGACCACCCGCCAGGTGGGACGACGACATCAAGTACGTCGGCGGAAAGCAGTGGTTCCGTACCGCTGAAGGCCGGGAGGACTGGAGGAAAATTGGAGAGGCGTATGTCCAGCAGTGGACGCTTACTCGCTGACTGACTGACTGACTGACTGACATAAAAGCCCTAACAAGGGCGTTAACAGGACACTGTAGACTACACTCCGTTCATCGTAGCAACTAATGCCGAGCGGTTTCTCTTTCTCTGTACTTCTCACTCTCGCAAAGGGTGATTGAAGTGACTGTGAACTGAGGTTATGAATATAGTTTAATTTAAAAAAGTTATTGAATTATTGTTTATTTATTTGATGAATGAAAATTTTGCAATAAACCTGTTTCTTTTTATTTTTTGCTTGGAATCAAGTTAAATATTTATATTTTCACTGTAAATTATTTAATATTAAAATTATGTATTATTTAAATTTTGTGCCTAAGATACTTACTTCAGCTGTTCGTTCCATTGTAGGTGGATAAGTTAAGGACCAACACAAATCATATACAAAAGTATTATTTTTGTACCGTGTGGGGCCGGTACTTTAAAAGAATTTCCCCACTGCATCTCTCCCCGTGTATGTCGTAAAAGGCGACTAAGGGATATGACTCCCTTCTTATATTACTAGGTGGTAGATTTTAACCCGCCCGGGTTGGTACCACCGCACTGAATGAAAGGTCGGTCGAAACGGCTATGTAAATAGTTTGTGTTTTCCGTCCAGTTCAGTGTAGCCGGCACGACCGAAGGGAAGCACTGATGGGGCACCAAGTTCACCCGGTGTTATGGGCTGACATCACAGATGTTGTAGGTGATGTAGCCATCCGTGTCAGTTACCATAAAAAAAAAAAAAAAATAACACGTGAAAAATATGCAAAACAATTAATACGGTATTATTATGACGCGTAGGAAAGGCTACTGATTAATGGGTCAACTGACCGGCCGACTGCACCTGGCTACCTGAAACCTTCTCAGAATAAAAACGCAAAACTAACTCCAGACACAGTGGCGCACGCGCCGTTATGGTTTTGAGATGACTTACGCATACACCTATGACTCACAAAGACAACCTTGTGTCCTGTGCAAAGAAGAGTAATAAAATAAGCGTTGCGAGAGCGAGAAACCGCTCGGCATTAGTTCCTAGGATGAACGGAGTATAAACACCTACACCGAATGGGCCTTAGCGACGCATCGGTGATATGCAGGTTCTGTATAAAAGAGGATGAAACGACCATACATATCCTTTGTGAATATGAACCGCTCATTTACAGTAGCAACTATGTTCTTGGGGGTTGTATTTTTAACCCATACTAAATACAGGCAGGCACTCAACCGCAAGGATATAACTTGGTTCGCAGGAGAAATCGTACCTGGGGGTGAACTCTAAACGTTTGAGAGATCAAAATAGGTCTTCCTAGGTCGCAGTGACAACAGCACTCAGGGGCCCTAACTTTAAATCATAATCATAATCAAGGGTCCCAAGAACGCTAGCGACATTTTCCCTTGGTGTGGCTCACCTGCTGGATAAACTAGGCTCTTGATCTGGGTGTACACTCGTCACCTCTATCAACTTAACCTTCTCAGGAACAGCTTTGCATCAGCACTCCAGGGGTTTCGTGAAGATAATACATTGTTTTTCATTCTCATTATATGTGAGAACTTATTTTAGATGATTGGAATTGTTTATGCAGCGAATGTAGACGGCTCAATGTTGTGGAACGGTTTGTTGCAGGAAGGTTTGGGAGCAGCAAGATCGACGATGCACTTATAGCAAGATTCGAAAAGGTCACAGGACATAAAGGTACACGCTCAATGCTATCTTTACCATCGTAAGAGGAGATTCTCAATTGAACCTATATTTGCATGATTTTTATTTTTTCAATGTGTGAACATTGAGAAAAAAATAAAGTCAACTGGTAGCACACAAACTTAATATTCCTGATGTCAACTGGTACTTTTCTACGCATAAAGTAGCACACAAACTTATTCCTGATGTCAATTGGTAGCTCACAAACTTATTCCTGATGCCAACTGGTAGCACACAGACTTATTCCTGATGTCAATTGGTAGCTCACAAACTTATTCCTCATGTCAACTGGTAGCGCACAATTTATTCCTGATGTCAATTGCTAGCTCACAAACTTATTCCTGATGCCAACTGGTAGCGCACAATTTATTCCTGATGTCGACTGATAGCTCACAAACTTATTCCTGATGTCAACTGGTAGCACACAGACTTATTCCTGATGTCAACGGGTAGCGCACAAACTTGTAAAACCGTCCAGCTGGGAGTTTTCCCACAATGCCTTTGCCGAGAAACCAGAGGGTGTGGCTGTATGTCAGGAGGTGAAACACATACTCAAGAATGGGACAAGAGATTCCTATTACTTTAAGTGAGCTATTCTTGTATATTTTTATTATTTATCAGCGCAGTCACAATTATAAATTCACCAATACGTAATAATTAACGAAGCTACAGCACAACTTACATATTAAGTAGCGCTTCGGTCACTCGCGTCAGCGAAGTGCGGTCTACTTCGACGCTTGCGGTCGAAGGTACAACGTCCACTGTCGAGGTACTCCAATGAGTGTTAAGCTGAAAGGCATAAATCTGCATAACGTCCACTGTCAAGGTGGGTACTCCAGCAAGGGGGAGGCCCAAGGTCGAGCTGCGTAAATCTGTACAGAAATGAGTGTTTAAATGAAGTAGTTAGATGTAGAAAGTGTAGAGGTGTGTTAGTGTGTGTGCGTGTGTGTGTTTCAGCGCATCACCTGCTGCGGCGCGGAGTGTTCTTCTCGCACCGCGACCTGCACAGCATCCTGGACCTGCACGCGGCGCGCAAGCCTTTCTACCTGTACACCGGCCGGGGGCCCTCCTCCGAGAGCATGCACATCGGACACATGATACCCTTCATGTTCACCAAGTAACTACATACATACTCCTCCCTACCTATACTATCCCCTCGATTCCTTATACGTTCACCTTCGCTCGCGTCAACTTAAATACATACATACCACACGCTGTATTCCGACTATCGGAATAAGCAGACTATGATAGATAGAAATACTTTATTGCTCCAAAACATTTAACAGTAACAAACGATAAGTAATTTACATGAGGGGCAAAGGCGGACTTATACCTTACAGGGATTTCTCCCAGTCAACCTTTGGATGTTTGAGAGTCGTATGTTGTGAGATATAAGAAGGTAGTAGCAAAAGACTTGAGTGTGGGAATGTAAAATATAATATATGGAAAATAACTATGATAAACTATAATATACTTGCACTACATAATATAAGTACATACCAGTTTAAACGTAGAAATGGCAAATTATAAATTAAATTAAATACATAAAACCATAAATTAAATACATATGTATTAAAGATTATATAATACATAATACCTAAATATATACATACATACATACTTGTCCATTCAGAATTAAAGGATTTTTTAACTATTGACTTCACATTGACGGAGATAGTACAACTTTAAGTGTTTTTTGAATAACGGAAGCGACTTGCAGTGCCGTATACAGTGAGGTAGTTGATTCCACAGACGAGCTGCGTGCACAGAAAATGAGTTTGTGTAAAATCCTGTTTTATGAGTGGAAATGGCTAAGATATTGTCATCACTTGAACGAAGCGTGACACCGTGGGAAGATAAGTATTGAAAACGTGAAGATAGGTACTCGGGAGCAGAAGGGTTGTTGATACAAGAATAAAGGAGTCCAAGGATGTGGGAATTTCTGCGGAGACGGATTGGGAGCCACTTGAGACGTCTGCGGTATTCAGAAACATGGTCGTACTTACGTAGACCGAAAATGAAGCGTATACACATGTTTTGCAGACGCTCAAGCTTGTCCAGAAGTTCCTCAGTAACGTCCAGGCAACATACATCTGCATAATCAAGGATGGGGAGAAGCAGCGATTGTGCTAGAATTGTCTTTGTGGAGGTCGGAAGAAGGTTCTGCAGCCGCCTTAGGGAGTGCGCCGCAGCATAGACTTTTCGACTGACCTCATTGACCTGAGCCTGCCAAGATAGCGTATCATCCATAAGGATTCCGAGGTTTTTGACAACCCTAGTGTATGGTATGGCAGTACCGTTGTAAATAATCTCAGGCAAGGACTAATCGGTGTTGTGCTTCAAGTACTCTTGTAAATTTATAGCACAACACCGACCACCGCGTTTAGCAATGTATTAGGACAAGATAACTAAGATAAGAAGACCCACCTGCTGAATGACACTGACTGAGTCATGAAAGACCGTGCCAACATGAGAGGTGGCTAGCCTAATAGGCTAGCCACCTTAGCACGGCGCCTTGTCATTATCCCTTAAATAAAATAAACCAATTCACGAAAATTTCACATCCAGTAATAGTAGCCTAACCCACGCTATGGTCGCTTGCGCACTAGATGATGACAGCGTGCGGTAACACGTTGTCGCGACGCAACTGTCGCGCGGGTACGTTGGTCACCGGCGCCGCGCCGGCTGCTCGGTGCGCGAGTCTTCATATCTCTTCATATTATGTATTTGATTGCACAGCTGCTGTGCCGTGGCCGTTATCCTCTAATAAGCAAGCGACCAGTAGTAGCGGTGAAGTCTAACCAGGACGCATTGTTAGACATTTTATTGAGACAGGTGGAAAAGTGTTTAATTGTGTCTGATCTTCTTTTCAACTTTTGGGCACAGCCACTCATGTTAGTTATCCATAAAAACAATTAAAATAAAAACCGCTGGGATAAACGAATGCAATACAAATACAATACAAGCAAATGTAGCGTGGGGCACGCCACGCCTCCTCGCTTATACAACGTAAAAGAGCTGCGAGTGGAAGGATGAGAAGAGCGGCAAGGCTTGGGAGAGGCCTATGTCTGGCTAGATGATGGTGAAATAATAATATGCGGCCAGCTGACGCCTGTACAGACGTGCTAGAGGGTAGTGTTTGGGAACTGTGCGTGCGTGCTTGCAGGTGGCTGCAGGAGGTGTTCGACGTGCCGCTCATCATCCAGATGACGGACGACGAGAAGGCTCTGTGGCGCGACATCAGCGTCGAGGACGCGGTCAAGATGGCTCACAGCAACGCCAAGGACATCATCGCGGTCGGCTTCCAACCGGACGCCACCTTCATATTCAATGACCTCGACTTTATTGGGTGTGTAAACTTTTTTTTTTATTTCTGTTTTTACGCAGTGATATGCAGAAGTAAAGAATGACCTGTTAGACGGAGGTTACACGCTAGGTTTGGCATCAGTTCAGTCCATCAGTCTGATTAAACCATGGTCCAGACTAACCGTTAATCTAAAATTGATGGGTGGATGGATTGGACTGATGGACCAGACTGATGGATTTTAAAATATTTTGATACTAGACTGATGGCCGACTGATAGTGCGAATGCATTTTACGTCTGGCGTCAGTCTGGCGTCAATCTGGTCGTGACCAAGGTCACGGACTGAACTGATGCCAAACCTAGCGTGTAACCTCCGTCTTATACAAATTATCTCACCCTATGCGGCGCCGATGAACAAGAGTACTGGTGGTGTACGTGGTGTGGTGCATCACACGTCACAAGGCACGTTGGCTGGCAAGCAAGTGGAGGATGCCACCACTTTGGTGAGGACATTGGTTGAGTTCGTTTCGTTTGATGGCGGGATAAACCCTACCACCAAGTAAGCTAAGAAGGGAAAAGACCTACAGTTTTACGTGGATTCCGAACCACGGTCAGCCTCCAACGGTCGAGTGTGTCACCCATCCAAGTACTGACCTCGCTCAGGGTTGCTTAACAGCAGTCGACCGACCGCACCACTGGGCACCGAGGCTAACATTTGATCCGTAGATGTAAGTGTTGCTTCTTGTTGGTGTATTTTGGTTGTACGGGCTGAATAAACTGTGTTTTCTTGATTGATTTGGTTACTGTAGCGTTGGCGTTTTAATATAACATAACCTTACTTTCAACTGTCACACATTCTGAGAGTGACGGGAGTGCCCAGGATTTAGGTTCGGGAGGTTTCCAGATTTGATAAAAGTAAATTCCAATACTGGAACGAACCTAGAACATTTCTAAGAGGTCTTACTATTGCAAGGGTAGCTAGAGAGCAAAAAAAAAAAAAAAATATGATTATGTAGATTAAAAAAAAATTACTCTTACCAAGCAAATTTTTTGGTTTTGGGGGTTTGAACCCCCAAAACCCCCCCTCGGCACGCCTATGCTGAGAGTGCTGTCTACAACATTTTGCAAGGCATTATACAACACATTATGTGTGTTATTAACAGTGATTATCTGAATTTCTTTGAATATAATAAATAATAAATATTACAAAACAGTCATTCAGAGTACGTCCACCGGCCACACTGCCAACACGGACCGTCACCTCTGTTCCATTTACTCATGTTATTTGTATTTCACTCAAATTTAAATTAATCCTTTAGAATTCACACCGTAGTTTTCCTTAAAAAAAACCAACAATGGAACATTCAAACAATAAACCACTCGGCCACATTCACAACAGCTTGACACCTCTTGGAATTGCAGCCAATGTCCGGCGTTCTACAAGAACATGGTGCGGATACAGAAGAGCGTGACGTACAACCAGATCAAAGGAATCTTCGGCATCGGCGACTCGGACGTCATCGGCAAGATCACCTTCCCCTCCATAGAGGTTGCGCCCGCCTTCTCCACCAGCTTCCCCTTCATATTCGGAGATAAGAAGGTAAATAAGTGTGTTCTTACCACCCTCACACTGTTAGCAAAATCATTTTCAATTCATTTATTGATTTTGAAGCAGTGCATAATGTGAATTTTATTTTACAAAACTACATTTACATAATCAAAATAATAAGAAGAAATAAAATTATATAGGTACAGTTGCTTTCACGAGTCATGAGCACACTATTCATTGGTCGGTTTGACGGGATGTGACTTCGACGGTGCTGACGCTTCACGCGATTGGTTCATCAGTCAGCGTCAGTCGATGCTTGTCGCCTATCGTCGCCTATTGGGCTCACACGCGTCGTTCGACTACTATACACTTGAGTGCAAGTGTCCACTGTCCATCTGTGCTCATGACTCGTGAAAGCAATAGTACAGTTACGTAAGTAAGTATTGAACAATACTTCTCTATGCAGTGTTTGTCATGTTCATTTATCACCAGGCGACCGAGTTTAGCTTTCTTTTATTAATGCAATCCGGTGTGGGTGGCTGAGTGGGAGGGGTCAGAGCACACGCTCCGACCAGCCGATATCACCTCCGAGAAGGTGCACACTGGAGACTTCTCCTTGGACTATTGGCTACACTGAACTACAGGAGAACACAGTCGAGGTTTCAACCCAGTCGACTCTACCTAGTAAGGGCAAGGGAAGGGGCCTACTTTTACACGGATTCCGAACAGAAAAGCAGCAGGTGGAGTGTGCAATTAGAAAAATTCATAATCAACGGTTTCGAACCTTGAAGAGTCCGACGGCCAGAACTCGCGGACCGACTACCGCGCGGGTTTGAATTCAATTCAATTCAATTATTTATTGGTCTTTTTGGTATATTTATACACTTAGACAGGTCAGATTGTGTAAACTTTCTTATTATTCTATTTCGATCCAAGCAAAAATAGGCCACCGTCAAAAGATATAAAATTTAAAATGCATAAAATATTTAAATACTACAAGTGTAATAGGCTTTCAGTAATGTTAAATGTCTCTCCCCCTGCTCGCTGGTGAGTAGTGGGATGGTGTAACATGAGAGGTGGTGGTGGGTGGTGTGGGTGTGAGCAGGTGCCGGTGCTGGTGCCGTGCGCGATCGACCAGGACCCGTACTTCCGGCTGTCGCGGGACGTGGCCGCGCGGCTGAGGCTGCCCAAGCCCGCCCTCGTCCACTCCACCTTCCTGCCGGCGCTGCAGGGCGCGCAGCACAAGATGTCCGCCTCGGACCCCAACGCATCCATCTACCTCAGCGACACACCCAAGCAGATCAAGAACAAGGTGCGCCCTAGCGGGACTCCGCCCGCATCATCAGTCGCCTTTCATTACTCTCACCTACATCAGCGAGAACAAACAATACATAAAATCCGTGTTGCGCTGCACAAACAATAGCCGCGCAAATAATTTGTGTAAAGCTGGTAAATAGTTTATCACCTTTATAATTATTATAACTTGAATTTATCATAATAACTCACAAGTTTGTTGTATGGAAATTATACGGCTATTCATAATTAATACGCCATCACGTGACTTCTACTCGCTAGTCCTGACCTCCATTAACACCCTCCTCTACTGCCGATGGGCCCGGATATGTTCGGTGAAGCCATCGCAAGCTCAGTTCCACACCTTCCCTTCATGATGTGTCCCCCTCGCGCTCGCTCCTGTATGCAGATCATTTTTTTATTACAACCATATTGGTTGCTCTGGCATCGACAATTGCACCGCACAGGAGTTGTCAGTCCGTCTTGCAGGTGGACTAAAGTACACACGTACACACACACACACACACACACACACACACACACTATTACTTTATATCCCGAAAATTGCGGTGAGCAGTGTTATGGTGTTGTCGGGTGAATTACAGCACAACACCGACCACCACGTTTACCAAATTGTTAGGACAAGATAACTATCAAGCAACAAGTAAGGCACAAAGACAGTTACTTACTAGATGACTTGGTGGATGGACCGTGCCAAGGTGTGAAGTGGCTAACCTGTCGCTCTTTAGCATGGCATCTTGTCTTTATCCCTTAGTCACTTTTGTGGACTGAACTGTAGGTGACTTAGTCAGTAGGTGGTCAACTCGACAGTTAAATAACTCCACCTAGTATTACCTTAGTAATTAAGGATAGAGGCTGGCGTAGCTGGAGCCCTTGGGCTAGACTGCAGGCGAACAAACAACAACAACAACAGCTACTCTATATCCTGCAGATCAACAAGTACGCATTCTCTGGAGGGCGCGCGACGGTGGAGGAGCACCGCGAGCGGGGCGGGGACACCGATGTGGACATCTCCTACAAGTATCTCTGCTTCTTCCTGGAGGACGACGACAAACTCGCCGAGGTACCCACTCTACTTTATATAACCTAACTAGTTTATCGGGACATTTCTTCTATCAACTCATGTAGCCAGACCAGATCGGGCATGTACTACAAAAGGATCGAGTGCGCAGTACTCGCGTTACCGGCGAGATAGTATGAAGAACATTGTGAGTCCACACTCGGAAGAGATGTCATAGGTAACTTTTAACTTTTAAGAGTTGACAGTTCTTAAGTCTCAAACAAATAATTAATACGAGAACCTCAGGGAAACATCTGAAAACCAAGAAAAACGACTGTATTTCCTAGAAAAACAGGCAAGAAAAAATAACACTGTTTTTTTCGGAATAAAAGAAACTGAAACGTCATATTCCAACTTAGAAAGTCTCATGGTTAACTTTATCAAAGAACATTTCTCTCAAGAACTAGACCGCAGGGATATTCAAGAAGTCAGAAGAGTAGGCAAAAAAGGAGAAAGACCTCGTCCAATAATTGTTACTTTCACTACACTCGGCACGAAAATTAATTTGTTTAAACATAGAAACGCACTAAAAGATACCGGTCACTACATAACGGAAGATTACCCACAAAATATTCTAGAGAAGAGGAAAGAACTCCAAGAACAAGCAAGAATCGAAAAGGAAAAAGGAAACCTTGTAAGAATAAAATACGACAAACTTGTAGTACGTGAAAAAAACAAAACAACAGGCAACAACAAAAGAATGCTTTCAACTTCGCCTGAAATCAATACCACCAAAGGAGCCGAAACAAATATACAGGCTAACAAGAAAAATAAAACCCAATCACAAATAAGAAGAACTTCAAGCCTATCGGAAGGAATTTTAAAGCCGGGCATGCTGAATTACCTGATTAACAAGAACACGAACAACCCATCAGAACTACAGCAAAATAAAAACGACAATATATAGCAATTACCGCCCCCCTCTAGCAACGCCATCATACAACAACATCTATCAGAACTTCAAACTTATCTCCCAAGCCGGCTGGTCACCGTGGAAGATTACGACCAAAACCCTCCAAAAAACCCTCCAAACAACCCTACAAAAAACGAAACAACCCCACAAAAAACACTACACATTTTGACATATAACGTCAAAACACTTTCAACATACGAACGTCTAATAGAGCTAAACGAAGCACTCAAAGAAATAAAATTCGACATAATAGGATTAGCTGAAACGAGACGCATTGGAAACAAAATCGAAGAACATGAAAACTTCATTCTGTGCCACACAGGCCACACACCTGGAAGATATGGTATAGGCTTCATAATTAAATCCCACCTCAAAAATAATATAGAAAGTTACCTCGGTCTTTCTGAAAGAGTAGCCTTATTGAACCTGAAATTCGAAAATACCAGCCTATCCATCATACAAGTCTACGCCCCTACCGCAAAAGCAAACGACGATGAAATCGATAACTTTTATAAAACAATAAACAAGGCAATAGAACTAGCACACAAAGACTACATACTGATGGGTGACTTAAATGCTAAAATTGGGATACCAAAAAATGAGGAACATCTAATCATGAAAGCACACGGATATGGAGACAGAAACGAGAGAGGACAAAGACTAATCGATTACGCCAGTGAAAACAAACTGTCCATTATGAATACCTTTTTCAAAAAAAAAACCAAAAACAAATGGACTTGGCGATCACCGGATGGGACCTACAAAAACGAAATCGACTTTGTGCTATCAAATCGACCTCGTATGTTTAAAAATATACAAGTACTGAACATTAATTACCCTTCAGATCATAGACCAGTAAGAGCTACAATATTATATGATACACATTTTAAGAAAAGCAGAACAAAGTATACTAACTGTCAAACTTGCATAACAAAAAGCGATGAAGAAATCTCCAAGTTCAAAGAATACCTAAACTCCTACATATCGAAAGATCAAATGTTCGCACAGAATATTAATTCAGCCCAGAAATATTACGATAACTTAATCAGACTCATCACCTCAAGCCTGCAAAACGCTCGAGAAGCACAAAACTCCATGAAAAATCACAAAATATTGACAGAGCGCACACTAAAACTTTTAAAAAGAAGACAAGACCTGCAAAGAAGTGGAAATAAAACTAGAGCAACAAGAAACGAAATCTCGGCGCTTTACAAGCTTGTTAGCAAATATATAAAAAAAGACTACGCTAACTACAGATATAAAACTATTGAAAAACACCTGCGCCAAACTGGAAGCATAAAAAAGGCATATAAAGAGTTGAAACCAAATAAAACTTGGATCGAAGAGCTAAAACGAGGCGAAACAACGAAAAACAACCGCAGCGACATCATCAGCATAGCAACAGAGTTCTACAGGGAACTTTACAGCGCGAAAGAGCCAAACGACACCAGCCACGAAAACCAAGATACCACAAACGAAGGCAACAAACTATATAGTTCCCAAATTGAAGAAAAAGACGTCATTGAGGCATTGAACAAACTAAAACTAGATAAAAGCCCGGGCTCGGACAACTTAGCAAACGAAACTTTAAAAATAGCTGCCCCAATACTAGCCGTACCCTTTACAAATCTATTCAATTTCATCCTCGAATCTGGAGAGACACCCACCCAATGGTCCGAATCTAACATCATTTTGTTATACAAAAAAGGTGACCCAAATGATATAGGGAACTATAGACCAATAAGCCTACTGCCGAGTACATATAAACTATTTTCCACAATCCTGAACAAAAAAATAAGCTCTACTTTAGAAAAGAGTCAACCCATCGAACAGGCAGGATTTAGAAAAGGCTTCTCTACAATCGATCATATTCACACACTCGAGCTCCTTATCGAGAAATACCAAGAGAAAAGTAGACCGTTGTACTTGGCATATATCGATTACAAAAAAGCATTTGATTCAGTGTCACACAACTATATCTGGGAAACCCTAACAACACAAAATGTGGAAAACAAATACATAAGAGTAATCAAAAGCATATATAGGAACAGCAAAAGTAGAGTTAAACTAGAAACAGCTGGTTCTTGGTTCCCAATAAAGAGAGGCGTAAGACAGGGGGACCCGCTATCACCTATACTATTTATAGCCACATTAGAGTCAATAATAAGCAAGCTTGACTGGAAAGAACGCGGCATAAAAATAAAAACGAAGTACTTAAGCCACCTACGTTTTGCCGACGACTTGGTGCTGATATCAGAGAAAGGAAAAGAACTACAGCACATGGTAGAGTCATTAAATGAAGCTAGCAAGCTCGCTGGCCTAGAAATGAACCTCTCCAAAACTATGATAATGACCAACAGCACCAAGGTACAAATATATGTCGACGACGAGCCTCTTCAACACACCGAAAAATACATCTACCTAGGAAAACAAATAAGCTTCGACAGATCAAGCAACTACCAGGAGGTTGAACGCAGGGCTCAGCTAACATGGAACAAGTACTGGAGCTTAAAGGAAATATTTAAGAGCAACATGCCAATCAACCTGAAGACCAAGGTTATGAACTCATGCCTTATACCATGCCTAACCTACGCTTGTCAGACGTGGAAGTTTAATAATAATATCAGAAATAAAATTACTACGTGCCAACGCGGAATGGAACGCAGTATGCTTAATATAAAAAAAATTTATAAAATAAGACATACAAAAATACGAAAAATCACAAAAGCAACAGACGGCCTGGCACAAGCTCTTGCATTAAAATGGAAATGGGCAGGACACGTATCACGTCTTCAAGACCAGAGGTGGACAAAAAGTGTGACAGCATGGAGGGGGCCAGTAGGCAAAAGAAAGAAAGGGAGACCTTGCAACAGATGGGAAGATGAAATTAAAAACACAGCAGGCCCAAACTGGATACAAACAGCAAAGTCCAGAGAAGACTGGCTCACTTTGGAGGAGGCCTTTACCTGCAGAGGGGTTCTTGCAGAATAATTTAAATTCAACAAAACAATTGTATTAAAATAACTAACTACTCAACCTTCGTTACTAATCAAAACTACTTTGTAAACCATTAATTCTGTAAGAAATAAAAGGCTTTTTTATTTTTTATTTATTAAGTCTCAATAGCTTCTGCCTCAGCTCTCGGTTCCGGGCGCATTCCAACAGTATGAGGAGTGGATACGGATATAGTTTATGATATTTCCCGGTGGGTGCGTGTGCTCCGGCCCCGCTGAGTCAGCCGCCCATACCGGACTACATAATAGATAAGTTTTTCATGTTGAGCACAATTCTTAATATTGTCAAAACCACCAGTTTTGGAATGAGTTGGAGCCTGAAAGCGATTCATCAATGGTCCCTAAGCCTTGCGACTCAGCTTGCAACACCGCACTCTCAACCTTCATCTTCGACTGCCGCCGCCGCCAGAGCAAACTGTGCCTGCTTTACATTGACTACACAGACTCAACCTGTTTTTTAAAGTAGGTACATAAGGCTTGGGACGAGCTCAGGGGGAATATTATGTAGTTTGAATCCATAGTAAGTTTTTTTGTGAAGTCACAGGCATTGATTCGTGCTGAAGTAGATTAAATTATCAATATAGTTACCATGGAGCTGGGATAGCCAAAAAATATTCAGGCACACCGGAAACTTCTGTTTGGCCCATTGACTATACTGGACTAGAAGAGAAGTCAGTCAGTCAGTCAGTCAGTCAGTCAGCGTGTAAGCGTCCACTGCTGGACATACGCCTCTCCAATTTTCCTCCAGTCCTCCCGGCCTTCAGCGGTACGGAACCACTGCTTTCCGCCGACGTACTTGATGTCGTCGTCCCACCTGGCGGGTGGTCTTCCCACACTCCGTTTTCCTGTCCACGGCCGCCAGTGTAGGACACGGTTACTCCAGCGGTCGTCGTCTCTTCGGCTGACGTGCCCAGCCCATTGCCACTTGAGCTTAGCCACCCGGTATCCAATATCGACTACTTTGGTGCGTCGGCGGATTGCCTCGTTACGCACCATATCACGTAGCGTTATACCCAGCATGGCTCGCTCCATTGCTCGCTGGGCAACTTTCAACCTTTGGACAACACCGACCGTCAGCGTCCACGTTTCACACCCGTACGTCATAACCGGGACGACACACTGGTCATATATACGGGTTTTTAAATTTTGCGGAAGATCAGACCTCAGGGCGAATTTTAACTTTCCGAAGGCAGCCCAACCCAGTTGAATTCGTCTCTCGACCTCCTTTAGCAGACCTTGTCTACCAAGCCGCAGAATTTGACCGAGATATACGTACTCTTCAACCTGTTCGATCACTTCTCCGTCAATAACGATTTGTCCTCCCGTCATAACCTCGGTCGCCATGACCTTGGTTTTGTCCCGGTTCATCTTCAGACCCACCTTCATCGACGCTGTATAGAGGTCTTCCAGCATGGTCTGAAGCTGATCTCGGGAATTTGACAGAAGGACAATGTCATCGGCGAAGCGCAGATGACTGAGAAAATCTCCATTCACGTTGATACCCATGTTGTCCCACTCAAGCGTCTTGAACACATCTTCTAATGCGTTCGTGAAGAGCTTGGGTGAGATCACATCCCCCTGCCTTACGCCCTTACTAAGGGGGATGGGTTGGGTATTTTCGTGGAGCCTCACAGTCATCGTCGCGGACCGATACAGATTTCGGAGTACCTCGATGTAGCGGTGGTCGATTCTGCACCTCAGGAGGGAGTTTTCGACAGCCCATTTTTCAACTGAGTCGAACGCCTTCTCATAGTCGACGAAGGCTAGGAAGAGCGGCTTGTTGTATTCCTCGCACTTTTGCACCACTTGTCGCACAGTAAATATGTGGTCCATGGTGCCGTATCCTTTCCTAAATCCAGCTTGCTCACGAGGCTGGTACTGATCCAGCCTCTGTGTCAGCCGACTCGTGATGACTCTCGAAAATACCTTATACACGTGGCTGAGAAGTGAGATAGGTCGATAGTTTTTCAACTTCGCCCTATCCCCCTTCTTGTGAAACAAGACAACGACACTATTTCGCCATGCGGCCGGAACTACACCACTTTCAAGAACTGCATTGAACAGTTTCTGCAGTTCTTTCAAGATCGGTCGTCCGCCAGCATTTAGAAGCTCCGTCGTTATCCCGTCTTCACCTGGAGCCTTGTGTTTTTTGAGTCCTTTCAAGGCAGCCTTTATCTCATAGACACTAATCTCGGGCAGATCCTCCGTGTAGTGTCTAGTGAGCGGCGCACGCCTATCAGAGTCGACTGGTTTGCTTGGACTCGGGGCAGGAATTGCTGCGGAATACAATTCACCATAAAATTCCTCCACCGCCTTAAGTATATCCGGCTTTCTTGCGGTGACAACCCCATTCGCTCGCTCGAGTTTGGAAATTTGGTTAGCGCCGGTAGAGAAGGCACGGGCAAACACTTTGCTGCCTCGATTTTCCTCTATAATGCGCTCAACCAATTTCGTGTTCTCTCGGCGAATATCACGGCGAATGGACTTGCCTATGGTCTTGTTGAGGTTCCTGTGCACGAGACTGCTCCGGGTCTCCGGTTTCATATTCCGTCGTGTTTCCAGGAGCCTCAACGTCTCTGCGGATAACTTGCTGCGGGGTGCCTGTCGACTTTTGCTGAAGTGCTGCTCTGCAGTGTCCGTTAGTGCGGATACGAAGTCTGTATACACCTTGTCGATGTCGGCATCCTCATCTCGTGGCACCAAGCTAAAAGCATCCTCGAGTTTCGCTTCGAAATTTTCGAGCGTCTCGTCCGGTATGTTCAGCTTGGCCAGCGGTTTGTGAATGAGTTTGCGCCGTTCCATCTTGAGGTTTAACTTCAGCGTACCTCGCACTAGTCGGTGATCGCTGCCAGTATCGAAGCGGTTAAGGACAGTAACGTCTATACATGACGATTTACTGTCCGCCAGTAGGCGAAGACTACAGAAGAACAGACAAGACGACGAAGACAGAAGACAGAAGAGAAGACTAGACTGAAAAAAAGGCTCCTGTCAGGCCGGCATGGCATTCGCAATCCCTGTGCATCACAGAAAGCCCATGGGCATCGTTAGACATCTACTTGTAGGTGAAACGATGCCACATGTGGCGCTATACATAAAAAAAAAGACAAGGCCGGGCTGCTATGCGGGCATGTATAGGTTGTAAGTGCGGCACGTGCTCGCGTGTAATGAATGACGCGCGTGCGTACTGTGCGTGCAGATAAAGAGGTCGTACGAGTGCGGGGAGCTGCTGACCGGGGAGCTGAAGCAGCTGTGCGTGGAGTGCATCTCGCCCATAGTGCACGAGTACCAGCGGCGCCGCGCCGCCGTCACCGACCACATCCTCGCTGACTTCATGCGGATACGCCCGCTCAAGTACAACTACCACTGAGCACTGACCACCGTACACTGTACACACCCACACTCTCACATTAACTTAGATAGACAGAGCTGTAGTCTGCTTTATGGAAGACAGAGAACAAAGGAGGATGGGCAAAAATGTATGGGAGTTGGTCTACCCCTCCTCTAACAATGAATGATATGTCAATAGAAAGGTCTTTCCAAGAAAACCATTTTGTCCAAGCATACCTAACATCTATTGTTAGTACTTTAGGAGTTATATTACTTTAAGTTCTATAAACATAGAACCTGGTAATTTAATAATTACGGTTTCAATACCGCTCGGTCATTTTGGTACTGTTTCGCTCTAAGTACTTACCCTTCCTAGAACGATGATCATCGTACAGAGGTAAGCATATTACTATGATAAGGTTCTATGTTTATAGAACTTAAAAGTGATATAACTCCTAAAGTACTAATAATTGACGTTAGCTGCCATACTAAAAAATGTTCTATATAAATCAACCTTTCCATTGATATAACACTCAACTAGAGGAGGGGTGCTTGATAACAATTATGTTAACGATTGATTAACTAATGAAATGCTGTATACTCGAATTTACGTAATTTTGGATTTGATTGACAAAATCTTCAGCTAAAGCTAGCCAGAAAAAAGGCAAGTTGACAGCACTGCTGGTTGTGCATTAGTGTTCGTACAATACACTATAGTAATCTAAAGATACCAAAAAGAAAATAATGTTAGTTTCACTTTATTTATTGTCGGCACTTTTAAATCACATTTTCAATAACACTAAAAATTATTCAATCGAAAAAAGTCGACAGTATTTTTATTGACAGCAATCATAAGTTGTTGCAAAATTTAGCAAAAACAAAACGGACTATAATTAAATAAGGTAAGGAGTGTAAGATGGTGCCTGGAGGGGAGAGTGGAGTCTGTTACAGACAATATATTATAGTGATGCTATATTATGTTAACAACAAGACCTTTCAACATTCATATAAATTGTTTAAACAACTCAGGAAATACAATATCTCTATATATGCTCGCTTATAAGTCAAAACTACTCAACCAATTTATTTGCGGTTTTACCTATGTAATACGACATAAATATAGCAGCCAATATTCACACCGCCACCGCCGGCACTAGTATGATATAAATAAAGAAATTATAAAAGTTGTGTACAGGTTCCCATAATTTCTGTTTTCTGATTTTCCACTATAAGTGGTTCCGTACCCCTGAAGGCCCGGAGGACTCGAGAAAGATTGGAGAGACGTATGTCCAGCAGTGGAAATATTTTTTTTTATGGAAACTGACACGGTTTGTTACCCTACAACATCCATGATGTCAGCCCATAACACCGGGTGAACTTGGTGCCACGTCAGTGCTTCCCTTCGGTCGTGCCGGCTACACTGAACTGGACGGAAAATATTACATAGCCGTTTCGACCGACCTTTCATTAAGTGCGGTGGTACCAACCCGGGCGGGTTAAACCCTACCACCTTGTAATGTATACCCCTTAGTCGCCTTTTACGACATACACGGGGAGAGGGAAATATAAACGCTGAGTGACTGCCGCTACGCTACGACTGAGGAAAGTTTTAAAACTACGAACGGAATGCAGCCGCGCCACACCACCGCACCGCTCTGCGAGCGCATTCTCTTTACATAGTTTAGTTTTGATATGTAAGTTTTGGTTTGTGTCGGCGAAAATGTTAAAGTAAACAGTGATCTAAGCAAAAATGATGTTAAAAATAGTTTACCCAGTTTAGATAATTAATCTTGCTGTGATTATAATAAGTAGTTTGATATGTTCTCTGCAGCAGCTTATAGCTTGAAGCACAGATTGCACAGCTGGCTCGTGTAGAGTGTTAGTTGTCGTCGCAGGGAGATTCTGTATATGAACCAGATCTACTTTACTCATACTTAGTCATACACATTTTGAGTTTATAATTTCTGAGATGTTTCATTCCTGATATGCTTTGAAGTAATAATAAATACAGGCCGCGCAACATTTCTCTGTGACAGAATTTTTGATTATTTTTCAGACTGCGTTTTTGTTTATATTTTTGTCGAAGCTGAAATGTAACATACATTGTTTATTAAGCATTCATTAGACAGCATGACTGTACTCGAATTTGTTACAATTTGTTCTATCCGGTTCGATTACACCCACAAAGAAGAACTGGTAAGAAACTTCGCAGGGCTTTTTTTCATAATAATTTTTACAGCATTTAGTGACTATCCACGTAATAACACCGCCCACAGTCGATTGAAAATACAGCTTGAGAGCAAGATCAAAAACAGATTTTTTGTTTGTTTTGTTTTTGAAGTTCTGACTGCAAAGACTTAATTAAGTGGATCAGGTGTAAAGAGCCTTTGTCAAATTTTTGATACGTTGTATGGAGGAAGTGAAAATGTTTTTAACTTCGCAATAATTATTATTCGCAACTATTATAGTTGTGTTCAATTTCATATACAGATTCTTGCTCCGCTCCGCCGACCGGGCGTTAGCTGTGTTTATAACTAAACATTGTCGCAGATAATGCAGTTCCTTTATATTGTGTAAACAATTTGTTGTTTGTTCCGAAAACATCTTCAACATTTTGAGACAATACTCCAAAGAAATCATTAGACGGCATTTATTCCCATTAAAAAGTCCTTCAAAATCGGGACTTGAGTTATTCTTAGCGCATTCTATACGCGGTCGGCTCTTCAAAGTGCTTATATACACTTTTGAGCTTTATCGCATTAAAAACTGTGCTTTTTAATATTGCAAATAATAGTACACGCGTGCGTGTCAGCATAAACCGCGACAAATCAAGTGACATTGACAGCCACCGGTCACCACCCGGCACCGTTATTGGTTATAGATAGCTTTAGTTTTGTCAGCGTGTATGCATCCACTGCTGGACACACGCCTCTCCAATTGTCCTCCAGTCCTCTCGGCCTTCAGCGGTACGGTGGCGCGGGGCGGGGCGGTACGGAAGCGCTGCTTTCCTCCGACGCACTTGAAGTAGTGGCGTGTGTTCTCATGTTGTCTACAAACTGCAGTCACATTCATTTCGCTATTGAATGAATGATTGACGGCGACTAGAATGATTTATGAAAATAAAAAAATATAATATAATATTATTTTACGTAGCCTACACTTCTGTCGCAGACCCGACAACCGCTGGGGTCGATGAATGCTCGAATGGAGGCCACGTACAAGCAAACGTAGCGTGGGACGCCCCCCGGCTAGGTGGACAGACGGCCGCTGTGTAGGTAGCCGGGGAGGGATGGATGGATGAGAAGAGCAGAGGACCGCGTGTGATGGCGCGCCTCGCGAGAGGCCTACGTCCAGCAGTGGAGCGATGCCGGCTGTTGATGATGCAGCCTACACGGAGCGTATTGTTGTTAGCTCGACAGTGGACAAGGCTCCAGCGCCGCCGCCGTTCGCTTGACTCGGCGCGGATTATACTGTGTGCCGCGACCGGTCACAGAGTTGCTCCAACGCACAATCAGAGAGAATCTCAACTTGTTGGTTTATCCAACTTTTTAAAAGAAAACGATTTGATTTTTTCGTACATGCAGCAAATTGCAAATTGTATAGATTTCAAGTAATTATTGTACAATTATTTTTAATATAATAAAGAAAAATAGACATAAAGAAGGTAAAATGATGTAACATCGCTACAGTATGAAGAGCACCGCTCGGCCGTTACTTCAGGCAACAGTATTTTATTTATTGTTATAATTGAGTTATTTTGAATAAATGATTGCAGATATAGTCAGTGTTTTATTTACTAGCTAAAGTTACAATGTGGACTCGTATAACAGAAGCAAAGTTACTTTGTGTAGGTACAGTCAGCGCGTACGTTCGTGGCCTCCGGCAGGAAAGCGAGAATGGAATGTATAGTGTTGTGAATCAATCTCTGAAAGTCACGACATTTACGAAACCTCTTTTTTATGTATGCCATTAAATTATTTATCTAATAAGGTTTTATTGCGGGGTTGAAGTACGAAGACAAAACAGGGATAATAGTTTAAAGATCTATCGGCCTCCGCCCGCAGAGGCCACGAACGTGCGCGCTAACAGTACCTACGTAGTATTTAGGTATTAGTATTATTGGGGCTCACGTCCGGTCCAAAAAAAAAAATCGATCACGTTATTATTTAGTATGTTACTCTAGAGTGTGCACTATACTCACACCACGTTTGACGCTTGTATGTATTATCGTTTTTACGATATAGCAAAAAAAGAACACGTTTCTTGTATGGAGACCCCCATTAATTTTTTATTTGTTTTTATTGGTTAGGATATCCGTCATACTAACATATTCTGTGAAAATTTCAACTGGCTGCCTGTTACGATTCAAAACATACAGCCCTTTAAAGGTAGGACGGACGCACGCACAGACGGCGTCAGCTTAGTAACGGATACGGAACCCTAAACATTAATATTCGATTAATTAAAAACTCACTCGAACGCAATGATAATAAAAAAAATTCAGGTTAAACACATTCATTACCCTCCTGTTGGCTTCGCCGTAGTCGGGTAAAAAGATTGCAACCGATAACCTGCGCGGACGAACACTTAATTTGCACCGCGCACCGCACTAGCTCGTTGTGATTCTAAATGTTGAATTCAAAGTTTTTTTTTATGGAAGCTGACACGGTTGGCTACATCACCTACAACATTCGTGATGTCAGCCCACACCGGGTGAACTAGGTGCCATGTCAGTGCTTCCATTTGGTCGTGCCGGCTACACTGAACTGGACGGAAAACACAAACTATTTACATAGCCGTTTCGACCGATGTTTCATCCAGTGCGGTTGTACCAACTCGGGCGGGTTGAGCCCTACCACCTAGTAAGGTAAGAAGGGAAAGGACCTAAAGTTTTACGTGGAATCCAAACCACGGTCAGCCTCCAACGGTCGAGCGGTCACCCATCCAAGTACTGACCGCGCCCAGCGTTGCCTTACCATCAATAGCGACAGTCGACTGTCTGCACCACTGAGCTATCGAGGCTGAATATGTTTCACTCACAATACATTTGAATGTAGTCGTAAGTTGTAGGCAGTTTATATACTTGCTCCGTTATATCGCGAGAATGGAATAGATGGCGTCGCACAGTACCTACAGTCTCGCCGCGACGACGACGTAAGATCGTACAGTGCGCGGCAGTAATTCATGAACACCGAGAGCTTTAGAAAGAGACAATCCGGTTGTAGAGCGTCTCGTCTCTGTGCGAAAGAGACGAGACGCTCTACAACCGCATTGTTCTCTTGATAAAGTTCTATGTTCATTATTTGCTGCGTGGTACTGACTGTACGTGCATCACTAGCTTTATTTTAAACTATACTCATTATGGAACCTTGTCACACGTGGCCTTATGCACTATTCGAACGTCATACAATTTCGTACGCTCAGTTTGACACTTGCCAAGGTTCTAAGGTGCTCGACAGTCAATTTCAGCTCCCCTCGCGAAACCACAACACTGACCACGCTCAGTGAGATATGTACCATAACCAATGTGTATTTAACTTACCTGTATTGTACTGTACTTATATGTATGGTAAGTATTCTTATTATTATTATTTTATCTTCAATTCTCACGCTCAACACTTTTGCTACTACCTACTTACATTCCACTATTATCGAATCTCAAACATCCAAAAGTAAGAAATCTCTGTAAGGGATAAGTCCGCCTTTGCGCCTTATTTAAATTGTCTAATGTACTTGTTACTGTTTAATGTTTACTGGAGCAATAAAGCATTTTCTATCTATCTATTCTACCAATACCAGCAGATTTTCGGACTAATTTGTAGAGCCGCCCAGCCCACGTTCAGTCTGTCTGTAATATGTTTGAAGGAAGAAGGTTGAAGAAGTCGGGCGGGACCGCGGGACCCACGCGCCGGCAAACAATTCAATACCAGAACCATCAATTACACAAATATATGTGTACGTTCTCGTTCTTATTGGTGCGACAGAAGAGAAACTTTCGACAGCTTCTCGAAGCCCGTTGTCAACAAAAGCTGTTCGCATTCTCTGCGACGAGTGAGGGGCGAGTGCTGGACACGTTGGATGCCAAGGATACTTCCTATAAGAGCAGCCCCTGTACCGGCGTAACAAACTCGTCGATGTGAGTATGAGAAATGATCTCGCTCAACTCAGCCAATCAGGGAATCCTATTTTGGGAAACAGGGATCATTTGAAAGTGCTCTAATATGTATGAACAATAAAACAAGTCTTTCTTTCTTTTCTCTCAATCAGAAGGCGTTCGGTGAGGTATCCGGCCCGGCTATTGGTTGAAATATGCGAGTATTTGCGTGAGTTAGCGAGTGAGTTTACGCCTGTAGACCCAGGGCCTAGTCCGAGTTTACATGACAGCTACGTAAACGTCAAAGTACCGATCGAATTAAGTTTTTATGTATGGAGCTCTCTAGTGGCGGCGCCGCGGTGAGCGTATTGTGCTCCCATACATAAAAACTCAATTCGATCGGTATTTGACGTTTACGTAGCTGTCACGTTAACTCGGACTAGGCCCTCTGATCTGTAGAGCGGACTTTACCAAATTCACCAGAGAACGCCTATTGCTGTTTATTTGTACGATAGGATCTGTGATTATGTGAAGACGTAGGTAAACTAACCCTTAATTTATTCCGTGACTAAAATCACACATTTTATCTATATGGGTCCACCCATACATTTTCAAATGACTGTAAAATAAAAAATATAATATTACTTTTTATAATTTTAATGTTGTAATTATAACAAGGTTTCGTTTTATGAAATGTAATCATTTACCAGAATAAATTAAAACAGGGACATCTCTATTTGGGCCACAACAGAAAAATGTCAAAATTTATCTTCTGCATAGCCTCTTTTTCAAGACTAAAAATTAACAAAAAAAAAAAAAAAAACACTTTAATATTATCGTACTTGTCTCTATGATCTAAAAAGAGGACGAAATTTCCAACATAAAATTAAAACAATAATAAGAAAATCTTCTTTGGGTAAAATTCGATCAAGATCTATATGGGTCAAGATGAAGAATGGACCATACGCTATCGATATCTACCGAACGGAGAGTCGCACGCGCACGCCCGCTCGCCACCCCGCCAGGAAGTGAGGAAGGTATTGTGGGGGGGGCAGCCACTACAATTCGCGCAGTGCGAAATGGCAAACTAGATAATTTTTTATGTGAGTCCATTGGACCCATAAGATAAATTAAGGGTAAAATATCTATACTGAAACACAAACTCGTAGAACTGACACACTCATCAGAGTACCTATATACACACGTACACGTATACGTAATTACTACAGAATGACGTGTGAAATACTTCTCAGATGTATCCGTCCTCGAGCAGGAGCTACTTGACCGGACACAGGAACAAAATTCACATTGTATTCTCCGCTCAAACACCGTAGTAGATCTCAATCAAATGCATGTTTGTATGCTCATCTCGCTGCGCCACTCTTGCGCACCATACTTAGTCGTAGTACCTACTAAACAAAGTCATTGTAGCTACATACGTATGTACATACTGTTCTACCAGAATTTGTGCGCCATGTCAACACGACCAACATACCTTTTGTCTGCAACAATAAGGACTTCGTCACGCTGACACCCGCCACAAAATGCCACCGTAGCAGCACGAAACACTTGTGTACATAGTGGGCGACTAAGGCTTTTCTTAAACTTAATTAAATATCCATAACAATGGGACCTGTCTCGGTGTTCTCAATAACGTGGTCGTATCAGGTCAGTTGTGACACCTCACACCCGCGAGTAGCACGTCCTCGCCCCGGCGCTCGTCCTTAGCTACGCTACTTTGATACGCCGGAAATCAAGTTGCGAGTGTTCCGATTAGATTCAAAGTGACCGCATGGTTGCATTGCAACAGTGTAAGAGTCTGTCAAGCTGGCTAGTGAGAACTGGTGCGATATCTTTGCGAATGATCTAGCAGGTTCGTCGTTCAAGCAACTACATAGGTACACCGACAATGTCTCAGAATGCAGGCATCTATCACCAACCCTACATTCAAGAGCCGGCCCTGGTTCCAGTCTGCGTCACTAACTACAACCTGTCTCCCAAACACGGCGAGGACTTCGAAGCCAGTCGGGAGGAGCGCGAGGAGCGGGTCATCCTTGAGATCGGAAGACCCGAGGACTCGAAGCGAGACGAGCTAACCTTTTCTCACAAAAAATATGACAAGACGACGTCGCATCACAGGTCCTACGTGCTCGACATGGATAGTAAGGCCGATTATTACAAAACGAATCCGAGCGAGGGAAGTCCCGAGGCCGTGGAGCCTCCCGTTTACCCTCTCGCTCACGATATTCCGAAGTATTCAACCCCCTACGAAGAGTACCGGGAGGCGCCGAATTACAGAAACGAGCTGGACAACGGCAACTCGGAGTCGTCGCTTGAGTACCAGCACAGCGAGGCTAGGTCGGAGCCGGGCGGCAGCAGGAGCAGGGAGGAGACGAGTGAAGGAGTTGTACCCTGGAAGGAGAGGGCGATTCAGTTGGAGAAAGGTCCGTTTTGGAGATTCTTTCTAAACATAATGTACTGATTAACGGAACGTCACTTCCTAGCTCATTGGAAGCCCAATGAGGTTGTAGCACCTGCTGAATGAATTGTGAGGGGTTGTTCTTGTTTTTAAGATTAAATCTACCCATACTCACTACGTAGGTACTATATATATTAAACAAGCAATGCCTAATGCACATCATTGGCGATTCGATCGCGAATAACTGGCCTTGGCGCTTTACTGTGAATGTGTGTTGCAGAATACAAGAAGTCGGCGTGTGACCGCGAGCGAACGCGCATGCGCGACATGAACCGAGCCTTCGACCTGCTGCGCTCCAAGCTGCCCATCACCAAGCCCTCCAAGAAGAAGTACTCCAAGATCGAGTGTCTGCGGTAAGCAAAATTGGGGTGTGTTCAGTGCACGACCAGGCCAGACCTGCGCCACGAGGCGAAGAAGAAATTCTACCTGCAGAAGTTCTCCCTCTCTCTCTCTCTTTCTCTTCTCTCTCTCTTTATCTATCTATTTCTCTCTCGCACTCACTCTATCCATGTCCGGCGGGTTGCAGGATCGCGATCTGCTATATCCGGCACCTACAGCACACGCTGTGCGGGGGCGCGCCGGAGGACAACCCGGCCTTCACGCTGCATCACGAGGCGGAGAAGAGGCGCCGCTCCCCGCTCTACCTGGAGCAGTAGTCTTCAACTCTTCACGCTGCACCACGAGGCAGAGAAGAGGCGCCGCTCCCCGCTCTCCCTGGAGCAGTAGTCTTCAACCCTTTACGTGCACCACGAGGCGGAGAAGAGGCGCCGCTCCCCGCTCTACCTGGAGCAGTAGTCTTCAACCCTTTACGTGCACCACGAGGCGGAGAAGAGGCGCCGCTCCCCGCTCTACCTGGAGCAGTAGTCTTCAACCCTTTACGTGCACCACGAGGCGGAGAAGAGGCGCCGCTCCCCGCTCTACCTGGAACAGTAGTCTTAACTCTTCACGCTGCGTCACGAGGCGGAGAAGAGGCACCGCTCCCCGATCTACCTGGAGCAGTAGTCAACTCTTCACGCTGCATCACGAAGCGGAGAAGAGGCGCCGCTTCGCGCTCTACCTGGAGCAGTAGTCTTCAACTCTTCACGCTGCACCACGAGGCGGAGAAGAGGCGCCGCTCCCCGCTCTACCTGGAGCAGTAGTCTTCAACTCTTCACGCTGCGTCACGAGGCGGAGAAGAGGCACCTCTCCCCGATCTACCTGGAGCAGTAATCTTAACTCTTCACGCTGCATCACGAAGCGGAGAAGAGGCGCCGCTTCGCGCTCTACCTGGAGCAGTAGTCTTCAACTCTTCACGCTGCGTCACGAGGCGGAAAAGAGGCACCGCTCCCCGCTCTACCTGGAGCAGTAGTCTTCAACTCTTCACGCTGCATTACGAGGCGGAGAAGAAGCGCCGCTCCCCGCTCTGCCTGGAGCAGTAGTCTTCAACTCTTCACGCTGCACCACGAGACGGAGAAGAGGCGCCGCTCCCCGCTCTACCTGGAATGATAGTATTTAGCTCTTCACGCTGCGTCACGAGACGGAGAAGAGGCGCCGCTCCCCGCTCTACCTGGAGCAGTAGTATTTAACTTTTCACGCTGCACCACGAGGCGGAGAAGAGGCGCCGTTCCCCGCTCTACCTGGAGCAGTAGTATTTAACTCTTCACGCTGCACCACGGGCGGAGAAGAAGCGCCGCTCCCCGCTCTACCTGGAGCAGTAGTCTTCAACTCTTCACGCTGCACCACGGGCAGAGAAGAAGCGCCGCTCCCCGCTCTACCTGGAGCAGTAGTCTTCAACTCTTCACGCTGCACCACGGGCGGAGAAGAGGCGCCGCTCCCCGCTCTACCTGGAGCAGTAGTCTTCAACTCTTCACGCTGCACCACGGGCGGAGAAGAGGCGCCGCTCCCCGCTCTACCTGGAGCAGTAGTCTTCAACTCTTCACGCTGCACCACGGGCGGAGAAGAAGCGCCGCTCCCCGCTCTACCTGGAGCAGTAGTCTTCAACTCTTCACGCTGCACCACTAGGCGGAGAAGAGGCACCGCTCCCCGCTGTACATGGAACAGTAACTGTACGCTAGTAGCTGTACGTTTTTTTGAGCAATGTAAGTGCGATCTAGATTCGGATATCTACAGAAGTCCTCCACCAATGTTTTATATTTTATAAATAGACTTTACTTACTTTAAGATTTATATTTGATGAGTGAATGATAAAAAGATAAAGTAAGAAGACGTTTTTATTATATTTCTCAAAATGATTTAATTGTGTTTACTTAATATGTTCAATCACGACAGACCTACTGAAACTTACTTTATACTAATTTATTTAATAATTTACGTAGACCATTTAAGTATATAGGAAACAGACAACAAATCTTTATCACAGGCATGAAAGTAAACGAAGACGCAACAGACGGAATGTGATTTGCGTTCATCTCTTGGCTCGCGCGAGTTCCTCGGCGCGCTTCAGCTCCTTCATCTTCATGTGAGCCTGGTACGAGCACACCGCTATCTTCGGCAGCTCCACCACGCCTGCACGGAGAAGCCTAATATCAGCAGCGGACACTTTCTCAATATAGAAATGTATGAAGTTAATCGATGAAAATATTTGCCTGCAAGTGACAAATTGTTCAGTAACCATCATAGTTTAGTTAGGTTGTTCAATGCCAAAAAGATAATTTAAGGTGCAGTTAAACGACGCGTGATAGCGCGAGTCGCGTGAGGCTCGCTCGGAACAAGTCGGTGCTGCTCGGCGAAGTTCGCACGATCCATCGTTTTTTTGTGTAATCCGGTAAGTATAGGCAACTGTGTCAGAGGAGCCAAAGGACATGCTAGGACCAACCAATATCACCTCCGAGAAGGTAGGTTCCATACCGGAGACTTTCATTTGGACCGCTGGCTATACTGGACTACAGGAAAACACAGTCGAGGGTGCTAAGTATGCGGCCATCTTACATCCGGTACGGGCGTACCAACCCAGTCGGCTAAAATTTGCATCTAGCATTTAATAAGGGGCAAGGGCCCTTCCCTTGCCCCTGCTATAACGTGTGTTGCTTAACAATCAATAGCGACAGTCGACTGTCTACACCACTGAGCTATCGAGGCTGACAAACTCAGGCGGGCTTGAGCCTAGCACGTAGTAGGTAAGGGAGGAACTTAGCCTATTAATTGGGTTTACAAGTAGGTTCGGCGCGCGCTGGTAGAGCGAACAGAACGGGTGTTGTTACCGGTGAAGCAGCTGGTGATGATAGTCTTGTAAGCGCCGTACAGGTGGCTGGTCCAGCCGACGCCCGTCGAGCCATCCTCGTCCGGCTGCACAGTCCACACAACCTTAGTCCATTACCAGCTTTCACACTAGTCTAGCTAGTCGATTGGAGAAGTTTAGGAAACAGTCAAAGCAGTCAACGAAACGGAGACAAATTTTTATTCAAGATTTCGTTTCACCGATACAGCCAAGCGCTCTACTAATTATATCAATGTCTGTCTTTGTTTCTATTCTACCCATTCTAACTTGGAAGGGCAGCTGGCAGTGGCGGATCCAGACTTAGACTTTGGGGAGGGCTCAAAAACACAAAAAATACACAGGAGCGAGCAAAAAGCGTGAACACATTTTTAGGATCGTGGATTGGCGGTACTTTAACCTAGTGGGGGGGGGGCTTCAACCCCCTACCCCCCCCCCCCCCCCTCTGTATCCGCCAATGGCAGCTGGTAATAGACGTTATAGAAAGTCGTAATTAAAGAAGTGCCCAGGTACTTCTCTTGTACATGAATGGTTAATGCTTGGTGGATATAGGCGTGATTTAAAATATTTATTTTGAAAGTGCATAATATGACATGGTGCAGGTTTGTAACGGCGGTTGCTCCCGTCGCGACTATTACAGATAGGGTTTGTTTAGGCTGGCTCATGCAATCCACGGTCGCGGCGAAATTGTTCATCCCTTAATGTCCCACCCGATATTCTCTCATAAAATTTATGAAAGGACCACCCCTGAGATATACCCTACTCATGAAAAAAAGAATCATTAAAATTGGTTGAGAATTGGCGGAGAAATCCTCCTCCTTTTTGGAAGTCGGTTGAAAAACAGGTTTCCACCTCTCCCACATTCAAGATAGCGGTCGACGCAACTGCAAAATCTGAGCGAAAAACTGTATTTCGGACTGGATTATGCACCAAAAACAAATTAGCATTGTACTAACTAATTTTATTTCAGTGTTTAATTTTATACATTCTGACTTTGTTACGTGTGTGTATGAATGAGCATGTAAGCAGTTAGGTACAGATTTTTGTCCATGCTCAACTGAGCCTTGCTTGAGCGAGTCCTTGAGACATTTCGCGCTACGTGCATATGCGGCTCCCTATAATTAGTGGATCTACTCGCAGCCGCTCCTCGCTTTCGTGACCAATAACCGCGCGATCTAGCTAGAGTCTAGACTAGACTCTAGAGTGGCTGATGATTACATTCTCAGTGGATCAAGCGCGCGCGCGCAGCACACAATTAGGATATAGAGTGACAGCTCACCGCAGACGTATAGCAGACGGGGCGTCAACAACGCGTTGTTGTTCTATTCAGTGACATTACATTTTTAGTCATGTGTATTCTGTGGTAATGTGTAGGTAGAGTAGAGATTTAATTTGAACCACAATTTGACTACAAGAAATCACTATTGATAAGTCCGCTTTTGCGCACTCCTGTATTTTGCATGTACGGTACGTACAGTTCTGTTTTTAACCCCCGACGAAAAAAGAGGGGTGTTATAAGTTTAACGTGTGTGTGTATGTGTGTAAGGGTGTGTCTGTCTGGCTGGCATCGCAGCTCCCAAACGGATGGACCGATTTGGATGCAGTATTTTTAAACGGTTTTATTTAGCTTGACTCCGTATATTTGTTTCTTTGTTTGTTACTATCTTTGTTTCAAATCTTGCGACAACTTTTTCAACTACTTCTACTGAACCGATTTTTATGAAACTTTGCACACACATTGAGTTCTCGTGACAATACAATATTATGATAATTTCAACTTGGTAACGAGGGTCTGATGATGGAGTCAGGAGGAGGACAGTGGAACTCTTCAACCGTTACTAGTAACCCCCTCGAGTTTGGGCTCATATGGTTGGTTTGGACGAGTGTTCCATACTTCTACCAATACACTTGGTGATGAGGGTCTCATGATGGAGTCAGGAGGTGGACAGTGGAACTCTTCAACCGTTACTAGTAACCCCCTCGAGTTTGGGCTCATATGGTTGGTTTGGAAGAGTGTCCCATACTTCTACCAATACACTTGGTGACGAGGGTCTGATGATGGAGTCAGGAGGTGTACAGTGGAACTCTTCAACCGTTACTAGTAACCCCCTCGAGTTTGGGCTCATTTGGTTGGTTTGGACGAGTGTCCCATACTTCTACCAATACACTTGGTGACGAGGGTCTGATGATGGAATCAGGAGGTGTACAGTGGAACTCTTCAACCGTTACTAGTAACCCCCTCGAGTATGGGCTCATATGGTTGGTTTGGACGAGTGTCCCTTACTTCTACCAATACACTTGGTGACGAGGGTCTGATGTTGGAGTCAGGAGGTGGACAGTGGAACTCTTCAACCGTTACTAGTAACCCCCTCGAGTTTAGGCTCATTTGGTTGGTTTGGACGAGTGTCCCATAGTTCTACCAATATACTTGGTGACGAGGGTCTGATGATGAAGTCAGGAGGTGTACAGTGGAATTCTTCAACCGTTACTAGTAACCCCCTCGAGTTTGGGCTCATTTGGTTGGTTTTGGACGAGTGTCCCATACTTCTACCAATACACTTGGTGACGAGGGTCTGATGATGGAATCAGGAGGTGTACAGTGGAACTCTTCAACCGTTACTAGTAACCCCCTCGAGTTTGGGCTCATTTGGTTGGTTTGGACGAGTGTCCCATACTTCTACCAATACACTTGGTGACGAGGGTCTGATGATGGAATCAGGAGGTGTACAGTGGAACTCTTCAACCGTTACTAGTAACCCCCTCGAGTATGGGCTCATATGGTTGGTTTGGACGAGTGTCCCTTACTTCTACCAATACACTTGGTAACGAGGGTCTGATGTTGGAGTCAGGAGGTGGACAGTGGAACTCTTCAAGCGTTACTAGTAACCCCCTCGAGTTTAGGCTCATTTGGTTGGTTTGGACGAGTGTCCCATAGTTCTACCAATATACTTGGTGACGAGGGTCTGATGATGAAGTCAGGAGGTGTACAGTGGAACTCTTCAACCGTTACTAGTAACCCCCTCGAGTTTGGGCTCATTTGGTTGGTTTGGACGAGTGTCCCATACTTCTACCAATACACTTGGTGACGAGGGTCTGATGATGGAATCAGGAGGCGTACAGTGGAACTCTTCAACCGTTACTAGTAACCCCCTCGAGTTTGGGCTCATTTGGTTGGTTTGGACGAGTGTCCCATACTACTATCAATACACTTGGTGACGAGGGTCTGATGATGGAGTCAGGAGGTGAACAGTGGAACTCTTTAACCGTTACTAGTAACCACCTCGAGTTTGGGCTCATTTGATTGGCTTGGACGAGTGTCCCATAGTTCTACCAATATACTTGGTGACGAGGGTCTGATGATGGAGTCAGGAGGTGTACAGTGGAACTCTTCAACTGTTACTAGTAACCCCCTCGAGTTTGGGCTCATTTGGTTAGTTTGGACGAGTGTTCCATACTTCTACCAATACACATGGTGACGAGGGTCTGATGATGGAGGCAGGAGGTGTACAGTGGAACTCTTCAACCGTTACTATTAACCCCCTCGAGTTTGGGCTCATATGGTTGGTTTGGACGAGTGTCCCATACTTCTACCAATACACTTGATGACGAGGGTCTGATGATGGAGTCAGGAGGTGTACAGTGGAACTCTTCAACCGTTACTAGTAACCCCCTCGAGTTTGGGCTCATTTGGTTGGTTTGGACGAGTGTCCCATACTTCTACCAATACACTTGGTGACGAGGGTCTGATGATGGAGTCAGGAGGTGTACAGTGGAACTCTTCAACCGTTACTAGTAACCCCCTCGAGTTTGGGCTCATAGGGTTGGTTTGGACGAGTGTCCCTTACTTTTACCAATACACTTTGTGACGAGGGTCTGATGATGGAGTCAGGAGGTGTACAGTGGAACTCTTCAACCGTTACTAGTAACCCCCTCGAGTTTGGGCTCATTTGGTTTGTTTGGACGAGTGTCCCATACTTGTCGAACGCAAAAGTATGAAACAGACATACCATCTGTTCAAATTGATTTTGAAAGAGACGGCGGACACCTTATCCATCCTAAAGCCATACAGTTTCCAGCAAAGTTTAATTATGGAACAGCTGAGAGACGGATGTTACCGATAATTTTGTGATGGGCCTCCACTGTCTATAAAATGCAGGGCAGTACTGTTAACCGTGCTGTCGTGTATTTGGGCTCCAGACTATTTGAGAAGGGTCAAGCGTATGTTGCATTAAGTCGCGTAAAGTCTTTAGAAGGGTTATGTATTGAGGAGCTTGATTGTGAGTAATTGACAGGTAAGAAACCGAGTAACAAAGATTCAATGAAAGAGTTGGAAAGGATGACGAGTTTACGTAATGAATGATACGAGCCAAAAATCAAACTAAAAACGAGTAAATAAAAAAATAGGTAAAAAAACTTTTAAGTTAAACGGTTTTATTAAAAATAAAAAACTAAAAAAAAAAACAGCTGTACAAAAAACTAGAAAATAATAAGGACACAAGCCTGGGCCTTCTTAAGATTTTACGTATGGGTAAGAAATCGTGCAATACTAGCGTGCTGTCTTCTCATGTCGGATGCCAAAGGGCACATTGTGTCGCTGCGTCAGCGGAATAAGTAATAAATTGAGACTTTTAACAGACTAATATAAAAACGTGGGGCGTATAATATGCGTAATAAATAACATGCGCCCCACGTTTTTATATTAGTCTGTTAAAAGTCTCAATTTATTACTTATTCCGCTGACGCAGCGACACAATGTGCCCTTTGGCATCCGACATGAGAAGACAGCACGCTAGTATTGCACGATTTCTTACCCATACGTAAAATCTTAAGAAGGCCCAGGCTTGTGTCCTTATTATTTTCTAGTTTTTTGTACAGCTGTTTTTTTTTTAGTTTTTTATTTTTAATAAAACCGTTTAACTTAAAAGTTTTTTTACCTATTTTTTTTATTAGAAAGCTGGTTTAATCGGGATGGTTGTTAGCTATGTTTTTAATGAAGTAATCAAGTAATTAAGTAATCAACAAATTTATTATCTTAAAAAGTGGACCGATTTGCATGCGGTTTTTAAGCTTGTAATAAAAGTTCAATTACATATTTAACCCCCTCCCCCCCCTCCCCCACGACCCCTAAAAAGTAAAAAAGAATTTCCGTTTACTTATTTAAAGGAGTCGGGGAACCGCTAAGTAAATTTCCGCAGAGCTCTGAGTTTTTATATTTTTTTAAATCTATACATATAATAAAATCGTAGAGGTAAGAAAGTCTGTACATTGAATGTTTTCGGAAAAAAACTAACCAGGGTGGCTTAAAATGAGATACTGAACATGTTAGAACAGTTTTTAAAATTTTTGTTTGTTTGTTTGTTTGTTTGTCTGTACGCGCATCACGCAAAAACCACTGAACGGAATTAGACGAAACTTTGTATAGTGGCAGTTTATATGCCGGGTTAACATAATACGTAAGAAAAAATAACAAAACTAAAAAAAAATAACAATTATAAACATTATTGCGCGTTTAAAATCACGTAGTCCAAAGTACATAATTATATCTTGAGAACTGGCAGCAAATACAATTTGAATAAAATATTCATTCGAAATTTAAAAATAAGTAGATACAACGAAAATGACAGTAACTCTTTTTTATAACTTGAACACAATAGTCTATACATATCTATTCTTTCTATACATATCATAAAATCGTAAATGCAAAAATGTCTATTTGTACGCGCATCTCGCAAAAACCACTGAACGGAATTTGACGAAACTTTTTATAATGACAGTGTATATCCCGGATGAACATAATAATTAAAAAATATAATAAAAATCACGTACAGACCTACCAAGTTATCTGTGAAGTGGCAGATCAGGAACTAACAGAAGTGTCATTCGGCTGTCATATGTGTCAAAGCGTGTTCAGTTCGAGTTTTCTGTCTCTTTATAGCATTTTATCATGCCGAAAGCTATTCACAGTGATGCTCGGAAAATAATCCTAAAAGTAAAATAGTTTTTGAAGAGGATCCTCGACAACAAGCGCCGATAATTCCATTTCATCAGATTTACAAAAGAATATAAACTGCTACAGTTTAGTGTTGTCAGTTGTAAACCAAATTTTTCCCACATAACAGATACATTTTAATTTGATGTTTTGTGATTCATTGAATTTTCAGGTGTAAGCAAAGGGGTCATTTCCAAAATTTTTAAGGAAAAGAACGCTGCAGAAGAAACACGTACAAAAGTTACAACAGCTGGTATAATATGGCAGACAAATAAAAATGGTTTTATTCATGTTGATTCATTTGACCGTGGGGTCATCTGAAGAAAAGTTCATAAATTGTACTCGGTGAGAAAAGAAATACCGACCTACGAATGGTTTCTGGATGTACTAGAAAAACAAGGAAAAACACGAAATAACTGCTTGGAGAGCCAGATATTCACAAGAAAAAAAGAAAAAAAAAACCATCTAAAACAATATGCCTGGGGTGTGGCCTATTGATCACGACTATATAATACGTGTACAACTGAAATCACAGCGAAATCAAGTGATCATACTTATTGTAAACCAGGATTTGAATAAACACAATTATTTTTGAGTACATACACATTTTTTACATTGAAATTGTATCCTCTATTTATTTCACTATTTACGAATAAGATATTTGTTTATACCAATATTTGGTTTTTAGTTATTTTTAGCATAATATACTCGCATGCATAGTTTTGATAACAAGTAATAAAATCTATGGAGGATGTTCAGCAGTAGACGTCTTCTGGCTGATAATTGTAGCAAAATAGCTATTCTAAATAGTCAACCACATATTATGTAAAATATCTTGACTTAGGGCCCGGCCACATCACCACGGCGCGGCGGCGCGGCACCGTCATCGCCCTGGCGCCGCGCCGCGCGCCGTGACAACACCGCAGTAGTAGTAAAGTTCCGGTGCAATCGTGAATGCCGCCGTTTTATTTGATATTACACTCTCGAACCGTTCCTCTATTATGAATATCAATAAATCAGTATCAATATTGTTTGCACAAAGCAACATACGAACTGAACTGTTCGATAATGAAACATCAAATAAAACGGGGACATCCACAGCACTGGCAACAATGAAACGATGGCAGCGCACCACTCAGTTCACAGATAACTTGGTCGGTCTGTAATCCAAAGTAAAGGTAAAAAACAGTTTTAAATGTCATGTTGACAACGGAGAAATGTCATCTCGACGTGAGCTGGCCGGTGACAAATTGTTTGATAAATAAAAATAATAATTGAAAGTCGAAGTTATGTCGCTGTCATTGGTGCAATAAAATTTATATATCTGTTGCCCGCGGCTTCGCTCGCGTGAAATTCGTATTTAAAAAAAAGAAAGTAAGTAACTAAAGGCGGGCCCGAAGGCGGATCTGCGCTCACGTAAACGATATTCTTTCTCGATGAAAGTAACTAAGGGCGAGGCGGAAGGCGGAGCTGAGTTCAGGAAGAAGAAAAACATTCTTGAAGAAAGTAAGTAACTAAGGGCGAGGCCGAAGGCCGAGCTCTATTCTGGAAGACCATAAACCTTCTCGAAGAAAGTAAGTAACTATGGGCGAGGCCGCAGGCCGAGCTGCGTTCAGAAAGAAGCTAAACCATCTTGAAGAAAGTAAGTAACTAAGGTGAGGCCGAAGGCCGAGCTACGTTCGGATAATTGAAAAACCATCTCGAAGAAAGCAAGTAACTAAGGGCGAGGCCGAAGGCCGAGCTGCGTTCAGGAAGAAGCTAAACCGTCTTAAAGAAAGTAAGCAACTAAGGCGAGGCCGAAGGCCGAGCTACGTTCTGACAAATGATAAACCATCTCGAAGAAAGCAAGTAACTAAGGGCGAGGCCGAAGTCCGAGCTGTGTACAGGAAGAAGCTAAACCATCTCGAATAAAGTTAATTAATATTAAGATTGAGTTAATTTAATTTAAATTTGATTATAAAGTCCACGCTTCTAACGGCAAATATACCATGCTTCCTAGAGCCTCGCGGTTATTCCCGGCTGGATGGCAAGAGGCCCGATGCTATCACCTTAGTGCCATGGACTAAGGGTAGTTCTTTGATGTGGGACGCCACTTTTGTTCTCACATTGGCTCCAAGTCACGTTAGGACATCTTCAAGAGCGGCTGGCGCGGCCGAGGCTGGGGCGGAGAGCCTCAAACGCAGCAAATATAGAAATATAATTCAAGATTTCGAATTTGTTGCGTTTGCGGTTCGTGGAGCAGTGAAGCCAAAAGAGGCTTGAGCTGGTTGACGCAACTGGTGTCCCGCCATCAAGGGCTTATGTACTTCATTCAAAGGGTAAGCCTTGCCATCCAGCGGGGTAATGCCGCAAGTGCTCTAAGAACATTTGAAAATGCCCGTTTTGATAGTTATTTTAATGTTTGTTAGGTAGGTTTAATTCTTTAGTTATTAATATTACTTTTTTATTTTTATGAAATAAATAGATTGAGTAAACGATATTATATTCTATAGAAGAAGGGAAGTCTTTAAGGGCGAGGCCCGAAGGCGGAAGAGGGTTTTTGGTTTACCTGAATGCAGCTCGGCCTTCGGCCTCGCACTTAGTTCCTTCCTTTCTTCCAGAAGGTGTATCGTCTTCCTGAACGCAGCTTGGCCTTCGGCCTCGCCCTTACTTACTTCCTTTATTTGATAAAGGTTTATCGTTTACCTGAAAGCAGCTCGGCCTTCGGCCTAGCCCTTAGTTAGTTACTTTCTTTAAGAAGGTTTTTCGATTACCTGAACGCAGCTTGGCCTTCGGCCTCGCCCTTAGTTACTTACATTCTTCTTTGGAATACGAATTTCACGCGAGCGGAGCCGCGGGCTCAGCTAGTTTATAATAAAATTAATTCAATTGTGTGCAATAAAAATTCTATTCTATTCTTTATGAAATGCTTTTAAACTGCACTGCACTTTTTTCACACGCATTCAAGCTACAAGTACATACTCTGCAGTTATCGTTGCATTTCCTTCCGTCGTCGGGCCGGGCTGCTGCCGGGGATACCACACACACACACACACACACCAACATTCCTAGTGACGACGGCGCCGACGGCCAGCTTGTCCGGCGTGACGTATTATAGACAACTATTACGGGCAGCACGCGGCAGTCAATAATGTACTTACATCGGTCTTTAGAAAGAGACAATCCGGTGTTAGAGCGTCGTCCCTGTCGCACACAGTCCGCAGTCCCACTACAACCGGACTGTCTCTTTCTAAAGACCGATTTACTACCGCCTATTGTACCTATCTTTTTTTATTGCTTCCGAACTAGGTGGCTCTGCCCGAGGTCGAAGCCTCAGACGCAGCCAATTTCACCGCCGAGGAGGGAGGAGGTTCCAGTCCGGCTTGGAGGTGGACTAATGTTGCTGGGGAAAGGCTATTAACCCGCGATTTGAAGATCCGTGGATTGTAGGAGTGGGGAAAGATATTACCCGGAAGCCCGTTCCACACCTTTGCAGTGCGGCACAAGGACGATTTAGAGAATCGTGCAGTTCGAAGAACTCTTCTGTCCACTACAAAGGGGTGTTCCGCGAGAGTAGCGGGTTTGGCGAAGGCGAACAGGAGGAAGAGGGATAAGGGAAGCAATTTCGTCAGAGCAGCAGCCATAGAAGTACCGATCAAACAGGCTCAATGACCCAGCGTATACGTCTGTGCTTTAGAGGTTGAAGGTCCTTTCTGAGTACAGAGCCACCAATGAGGCGAATGGCTCGTCGCTGAATAGAATCCAAGGCTGAAAGAAGGTACTCAGGGGAACCCTCCCAAAGATGACTGCAATATACCATCACCGGTCTTACTTGTGATTTATAGAGTGTAAGCAGTTGGACCGGCGTGAAAATCACCGACATCGGTAGAGGATCCCTAATTTTCGAGACTCTATGAATGAACGAAATCCAACGTCCCTGGACACCTCCAGACCCAGGACGTCTAGACCACCATCGTTGGGGACTTGGCTGCCCTGGAAAGTGGCTTGGAGAGGAAACCGATAAGCCTTAGTAGAGAAGGCACAAGCTTGCGTCATGGCTACGTTGAAGTTGATCAAGTTCTCCTTCCCCCAAGACGATACTTTTTCGATCGATACTATCTATATTTAATCCACAACTTGTGTAATACTTTTTCAAATTCAAATTCAAAGTTAATTATTTTTCAATTCCCTTAATTAAACTTACCTGCTATGCACAATTTTGACTCAGATTGACCCCAGCAGCAATACATTCATTCAGTCGTACGTAGTACGTAGCCGATCGCTAACATAGTTTGACAAGTGAAATCGTGTCTCCATCATCAATGTTTTCTACGGAACCTTCTGCGTACAAATACTGAGTGTGTGTGAACTCGTAAACCTACACATTGTAATAAAGAGGGTTTTTACATCACTATGTGGAAAACAAATGGTCAACCTAGTGCGCGGCCTCTTGTGGTATGTACCTAAGTACTTGGATCGATGATGCCTCTTAAGATTTTGGGGCAACGCGCCAGGTTTTTGCTGTTGTTGGGGCATTTTACGCATAGGAGTTAGGAGGCCAAGTAGGTCGTGTCGTGGCTCCGTCACCGAATAGGTCACCGGCAATCTGTATAATCCGGTATTCTATAGAATACCTAGGCATTCTATAGAATACCGGATAATGGCTCAAAACGCTTAGGCAATATGTATGAAATATAATTTATTTCATACTTTGCCTAGGCAATCTATAGAATGCCCAATGACCAGCCGGAAAAGTGTTTTTAAATTTGGTTTAACCTGACCTAACCTGAATACGACACCCGAAAGACAAGGCGGCTCCTTTCGTGAACATTTGGCTCGAAACGAAACATAAGAAACACGACATGCGCCGCGCCGCCGCCTCAACATTAGGTTAGAGCTAATTTATAGAAGATGCGTCGCGTAGCGACGCATCTTCTATAAAGTAATCTAAATTAACGTAAATGTAACACATTTCCGATTCCTATTTAGGAAATGAGGCGTTTTATTTGTGTCATTTTATACTTTACCTGATCTCCTAATGGCATTCTATAAAATGCCTAGGCAATCTATAGATTGCCTAGGCATAGTGTGTAATGTAATGATTAACAGCAGATAAAATATTTTATACATTGACTAGACGGACCCGGTATTGTATAGAACGACTAGGTATTCTATACAATGACTGAATTATATACTTTGCCGGTAACATATACATATATGTATACCAGAGAGTTTGTATTACGTCGCTCTTTGATGTATACTAGCACAATACATGTAGGTACCTACATACATTTCATACGTTGTTTCCTGACAATCGGGGAAACCAGAGTAATCGGCGTTTTGCTGCAAGAACTCTAGTAAATTGCAACACAAAACCCACATTAACTTGGGTAAAATGACTCCGTTGCCCCTGCTGCGCCATCAACATCTTATCTGTTGCTGTTGGACAACATGCCACAGACCATTGAATCGTGTGGAAGAATCACCCTGCATGGGGTAGATACTAACGATGGGGTTGCCGTTTTTGTCAAACTTTGGCCGTATGCCGGAGGGAAGCGCGGTAAGGTAGGCCCGCCAGCGCGCCAGGCAGCGCGTCGCGCTCAGCTGGTCGTCCCACAAGCCCTGCTGATGTGTCCAGAACACCGCGCCACCCACCACGAAGGCCTGACAACACACACACTCGACACTAGAACTGCGGCCGTGTGCCGGAGGGCAGCGCGGTGAGGTAGGCCCGCCAGCGCGCCAGGCAGCGCGTCGCGCTGAGCTGGTCGTCCCACAAGCCCTGCTGATGTGTCCAGAACACCGCGCCACCCACCACGAAGGCCTGACAACACACACACTCGACACTAGAACTGCGGCCGTGTGCCGGAGGGCAGCGCGGTGAGGTAGGCCCGCCAGCGCGCCAGGCAGCGCGTCGCGCTGAGCTGGTCGTCCCACAAGCCCTGCTGATGTGTCCAGAACACCGCGCCACCCACCACGAAGGCCTGACAACACACACACACTCGAATCAGAAATAATGAGTTCCGTGGTGGAGTTCGGATGTGAAATACTCGTAGTTGTGAGCTGACTGTCTCAGAAGAAGGCGTATAGTTACCTTGGCGAGGTACATGAGCTTGCCGTGTGGGACGGGAACCTTGACCTTGGGTATCTTCCTCCCGCATTGGTCCCTCAGCTGCTGATCCTTGTCGCATATACGTATGCATGCCGGCGAGAGCGGCACCTCTGAGGAGTTATACATATATCTGTCAAATATTTGAGAAAAAAATGTTAAACCACGCACAGTGAAGTTATTGCAGCTACCTGAACTAAAAATTGCAAATCTTTACGAAAATCTATTACAGGAACCTGTCTACTTACATACAAAGCCCTTCCGGGCGTTGTACATTGAGGTGGTATTGATCCAGATCCGGAAGTCCGGTAATATTGATGGTAGATCCATCTATAATGTCGTGCTAACAGGTTACTTCATAGCTTTTTTTTAAGTTTCCGTATCCCGTGCGGAAGCTTATTATTAGGTACTAAGCCTATGCGCCGCCGCCCCGCCGTCTGTCCGTCTCTGTCTGTCTGTCCGAGGGCTGTATCTCTTCAACCGTAATAGGTAGCCCGTTGAAATTTTCACAGAATATGTGTTACTATGGCGGATATAACAACAAATAATAAAAAAGTAGAAAAAATAAAAAATTAAGGGGGGTTCCCTCACGAGAAACATGTTTTTTTTGTCGCGCGGAAACCTCGGTGCGCGAAGTTTTTTAGAAAGCGTGACATTTGGCTTCCTGCCACCCATAAGGTGTCTAACGACGTCCATGGACATTTCGGTCGTACGCTGGGGGTTTCGAAAGCCGTGCCGCCCTGACAGGTTGCCTATTACCTTGGTGCGGTTATTATTGTTTGATAGGTATCTTGCGAAGTGTGGTGATCGGTGTTGTGCTGTAATTAAGCTGAGTTCTTGCAGCGCCGCAGCGGCTACTCTGCTCACCGCGATTGTCGTCCTAAAACTCAACGTCAAGCGGGAAGCAGGGGAGTAGGCCAGTTTATGAGTACCCAGGGAAAAATAAGAAAAAAAATCGAAGTCATATGTTTTTTATGATATGAGCATTTTTGAGAAACGTTGAAAATTGACATTTTTAGGTACTACGACTACAAATTTGCAAATATAATTGTTTAAATGACTCAGATTTTTTTTTCTTATTTTTCCCTGGGCAGTCATAAACTGGCCTACTCCCTGGTTCCCGCTTGACGTTGAGTTTTGGGACACGGTGTATAGATGTGGTATAGTAGGTATATAGGAACACTAGGTGTAACAACCGGGCACGGCGACTGGCCGCGGGCACGGCGGGTCGCACTTCTCGTAGACCTGCACGTTGGGCTTGTCCCGCTTGAGCGACTTGGCCAGGTTGATGGTGTGGCACGCGCAGGGGCCACACTTCTCCGGCTTCTCCGGATTCATCTTGCTTTATTTATTTAGATTTTTAATGTTGAATAATAAAATTTTTATAAATTTTTATGTTGGTGGTAACGAGAATTTTTTCAAAAGTGACTAATGTTCATGACAGTTTAAATTTGCGTCATCTTTTTACTCTCTCTGTGGTCTCTGGCTACGAATTCTGGTCTCTGGTCATCCGCAGCGGCGATGACGACAGCGCCGCGCCGCGGCAGTCGTCATCTGCATGAGGGAATAATCGCCGTAATATTCAAACTCTTTGAACAATCGCAAATACGTTTAATTTTTAACCCCCGAAGAAAAAAGGGGGATGTTATAAGTTTAACATGTGTGTGTGTATGTGTGTATGTATGTATGTGTGTGTAAGGGTGTGTCTGTCTGTGGCAACGTAGCTCCCAAACGGATGGATCGATTTGGATGCGTTTTTTTTATTAGAAACCTGGTTTAATCGGGATGATTGTTAGCCATGTTTATAATCAAGTAATTAAGTAATCAAAAAAGTTATTATCTTAAAAAGTGGACATTTTCCATGACTCCTTTAAGTAAGTAAACGGAAATTATTTTTAAATTTTTAAGGATTGGGGGTTTTTTAAATTTGTAATTTAAATTATTATAGTAAGCTAGGTGTCATTGTAAGTTAAAATGAAAAAAAAAATCAATAATCTTTCTTGCCCTATTATTCCTTACAGATTGCATTGTTGAAAGGGACACAATAAAAATCTGTCAAGTGCGAGTTCTACTTGCGCACGGAGGTTACCGTATCTATCCGCTATCAATAATATCCGCCTATCCGCTCAGGTGGCATGGTCTTCGAATTTTAATTTCGAAGGTATGTAAGACGATCAGCGAGAAGCCTCAATGAGGTCGATGGCAATTGACGGTGGGAAAATGACAGCACCTCAATGAGGTCGTTGGCAAATGAGCGGCTATCTTTTGTCTTTCAACAAATTTTTTTTTATGGAATCTGACACGGTTGGCTACATCTATTATTCAGTAGCATGACTTATCGATTTTTTGCACGTTTGTTGTATGGAGCCTCCCATAATTTTTAACATTTTCTTTTTTTATTATTTGTTGTTATATCTGCCATAGTAACACATATTCTGTGAAAATTTCAACGCGCTAAGTACCTATTACGGTTCAAGAGATACAGCCCTCGGACAGACAGACGGACGGACAGACGGCGGAGGCTTAGTAATAGGTTTCCGTACGGGATACGGAAACCTAAAAACGAAGACGAACCATACTGAATGTGCATTCAATACTCGTATGTATTGTTAAAAACAAATTATCATGGAAACTGACGGTTGGCTAGATCACCTACAACATCCGTGATGACAGTCAGCCCATAACACCATGGTGAACTAGCTAGGTGCCATGTCATTGGTTCCCATTTGTCGTGCCGGCTACGCTGAACTGGACGGAAAACACGAAGGATTTACATAGCCGTTTCTACCGACCTTTCATTCTGTGCGGTGGTACTAACCCGCGCGAGTTAAATCCTTAAGAGTTAAACCCCTAGACGCCAGTACTCTTTTCTATTCTGTGCCCCTAGTAAGGTAAGAAAAGAAGGGAAAGGACCTACAGTTCTACGTGGAATCCGAGTCGCAGTCGGTTCATTGTCTGGTTGTCCGCCTAGGTTCTATAATGGCGAATTAATATCTGAATATGTTAATGTAACACTTATCGGTTTCAGGAAGAATTGATTGTATCCTACAAACAGTTATTATTTTTCTTTTATAGGTTTATTAGTAGGTTTTATAAGTAGGTTTATTTAATTTATTTATTTAGTTTTAGATAGTTACATTTTAGATTTAGTATAGTTTTTAATTTAATTTTATTATTTGTTAGTTGTTTATATGTATATTATTATGTAATTGATTTATTATATATAACCAATAATAAATACATTATCTTAAAAAGTAAAAAAATCTTCCTTTATGTATATTTATTTAATTAATATTGTATTCTGTCAATATAAGATACAGTCTTTCAGCTTCCAACTAAGGGCAGCCCCACAGAGCACGAAATAGCCCCGCCCGGGCGCGGGCGGGGTTATTCCGTGCTCTGTGGGCAGCCCTGTAGCGGTGCTGTGCCGGGGCGGCGGGGGGCGGCGGGCGGCGGCGGCGGTGCGGGCGGTGTGGGGAGGTCCTGGGAGGTGCGACGCGGCGGCCGCCAGGGCTCAGGGTCACTCCTGGCGGATCTCGCCACGTACCGCTATCGCGAATAGTAAACGGAAACGGCGAAATAGTCGAGGATGTAACGAATATTCGGGCAGGCATTGCACAACAGGCTGAGTGCAGATTGTGCGCGGCGGAGGAAGCGGCCGCGCGTGGGAGCAGCGAGCGCTATCGCATCCGGCCCTCAGCCTCGCAGCTCGTGGCCAGCGACCGGCGCTGCCCGCCCGGCCACGCTGCTCCACTTCTGCTCCACTAGATAACTCTGCTAGCCGCTCAGTTATTCTACTTCGGCAGTTCTGCTTCGAGGGTAAACATTGTATCGCTGTCATTCTTCTTCACCTCCAAAACGACTGGATGTATTCAAAGGGGGGTTTCTTAGTTGGATAGCTATATTCTTCGGCAAGGTTTTACAAGCCGTGCAAAGCCGGGACGGAGATCGCTAGTTGAGTTTTGTCAGCTTCGGTAGCTCAGTGGTGCGGTCGGTCGACTGTTGCTAAGCAACCCTGACCGCGATTAGTACTTGGATGGGTGATCGCTCGGCTGTGGTTCGGATTCCAGGTAAAACTGTAGGTCCCTTCCCTTCTTACCGTATCTACTAGGTGGTAGGAATTCTCCTGCCCGGGTTGGTACCGCCGCACGTCGGTCGAAACGGCTATGTAAATAGTTCGTGTTTTCCGTCCAGTTCAGTTTAGCCGACATGAAATGAAGGGAAGCACTGACATGGTACCTAGTTCAACCGATGATATGGGCTGACATCACAGATGTTGTAGATACTGTAGCCAGAGTGTCAGTTTCCATATAAAAAATGTAGGAGCGGTAGACACGTGTACACAACACAACACAATGCTAGTATGAAGCTGAAACTAAAGAAAATCAATTTAGCATTTTATATCTATACTCCTTTTTCATGAAACGCTAGCGGTTTGAAACCGTGATCTCCAGATGATACGCCCGGTACTGCTGGTACCTACTCTAGGAAGCAAATTGATTAAACCGAAAAAAATGTGCATGATGAATGAATCAGGTGTGAAAGGCAGACGCGAATTATACAGGCACGCTCGAAACATCTGAAACAATATGCGAATATTTAGGCATATAGAATATTCTTTCTGTCAGACAGACAGAATCAGTAAGAGAATAATAGTTAGCCCACAGCGGTTTAGACTTGAAAAAGTCGCAAAGTGCGAATCAGACTCGCGCACTGAGGTGTACCACTACACAATATATTTCTGTTGTGTGTTTACTAAAATAATTGTGTTTTCGAAAATAACGAAACGCGTAAATAAAAACTACAGCAATGATTTGATTGGTAGGCAAAGCATTGCTTCTCGTAGTTAAAATGAAAAAAAAAACATTTTTTTTTCCGCAAATCATTATCCTAATCCGTCATTATCCTAAAGCCGGATCCACACGTTGGCTAAGCAAGTGAACGTTTTAGTTTTATCTCTCTTTAATTTCTTAGTTAGAACTAGCTGTGCCCGCGACTACGTCCGCGTGGGCTTGATCTTTCTCAGCCTGTTATAAAACGCAACGTGACTCGGTCTGTCCGTTCGTTAGTATGATTCAATTGTTTTGGTGTTTTTTAATTGGGCAGGTTATAGATTTGATTCGACCTACATAAGTGAAGCCGCAACTAATGGTAATTTATAATGCAATAACGCTTCTCTGTAAACTAAGGCACGACTACGTCCACTTCAGAGTTCAGCAGACCTCGTGGCCGCACATAAGCCGCTAAGATAAAAACACTTTTTTTTTCATGGAAACAGATACGGTTGGCTACATCACCTACAACATCCGTGATGTGACATAACACCGGGTGAGCTAGGTGCCATGTCAGTGCTTCCCTTCATTTCATGTCAGCTGCACTGAACTGGACAGAAAGACGAACTATTTACATAGCCGTCTCGAGTGACGTTTCATTCAGAGCGGTGGTACCAACCCGGGCGGGATAAACCCTACCATCTAATATGGTAAGAAGGGAAGGGACCTACAGTTTAATGTGGAATCCGAACCACGGTCAGCCTCCAACGGCGGAGCGGTCACCCATCCAAGTACTGACCGCGCTCAGGGTTGCTTATCAACAGTCGACCGACCGCACCACTGAGCTACTGAGGGTTCCGTATCGCCATGTCATGGCTAGCGCCACTCACGCCGTCTAGATGGCGTGTTATGAAATGCTGAATATTAATTAAATGTCATTATTAGTTTAAATTCTTCATAATCTATTCGGTAGATGGCGCGCGCGCATACACTTGTGGTGATAGCGACACCTATCCCACAACTGAATAATAAAGATCGATAATAACCTACATCGCTTCGCGACGAAGAAACGGTGGCAAATAACGGCTAATTAAGAATTCCATACGCCACTTAACACATTGCTGAAATATCAAATACGCCTCGCATAAATATAGATCGCTTGGCAGAACAACTGGGCATTAGCCCATACAACATCAGCTGCAGCTACACGTGGAGCCAGAGGACACGACACCGCTTCACCTTTTACCTCACAGCTCTACACACTTTTTGGTTTCTTCTATGGGAACCCCCGTGAATTTTTTAATGTTTCTTATTTTTATTATTTGTTGTTATATCGGCCATAATAACACATATTATGTGACAATTTCAACGGGCTACCTATTACTGTTCAAGAGATACAGCCCTCGGACAGACAGACGGACGGACGGACAGACAGACGGCGTAGGCTTAGTAATAGGGTCCCGTACCGGATACGGAACCCTAAATATGAAATGAAAGGATAAAAGAACTAATAAATGTAATTACCAGATAACAACGCCATCTGTCATTCAGTATTTGACTTATTAAATTATATAAACAATTTTATCTGAAGACGACAAATTTGTCGAAATATCATACAAATATGTGTTTTTTTATTAAATAATATAAATTATAAAAACAGATAAAAACTGCACACAGGAAATTTTTCACTCTCACCTCACCAGTCTACAGCAGCCGTGTTTCTTTTCCAAGACACATCCGCGCGAGACGCCGCGCGGCGGCGCTGCGCGCGTGGCGCGGAGTGGTGTGCTTTAAGATATTTTCTAACTTAACTTGAAAAAATTATATCTTTTGATTCTGTGGGTTGATTTTGATGAAATAAACCCTAAATGTTACTCAGAATAAAGCTTCATTTTTTGTAGTAATTACATTTTTAATCCAATGAGTGGTTTTTGCGTGATGCGCGCACAAACGAACAAACAAAGCAACAAACCAACAAACCGACAAACCGACAAACAGACAAAAATTTCAAAAACCATATTTTTACGTTCTATTACTTACTCCTTCCGTCCCCCAGTTATTGTTTTGCAAAAATATTTAATGTACAGACACGGTAAGTCTACGATTTTATTATATGTAATATAGATGAGGTACTACTACTCTAGTACCTAGAGCTAAAATGTTTGTTTCACTTGGCCAACGTGTGGATGCTGCTTAATAAATAAAGCGAAGTTTCTATGGGCGGGCGGGCGACAGTGTACGTCAATATATGAATATCCTTACGAGAACCACTTTATCGATTTACATACATTCTCAAGGTGTTTCATCAACACAGCATCACGCTACGTCATCAGATAAGCCGTCGTTTCAGCAAAAAGTCACGCGAAGCGAAGCCACCGGCAAAAGCTATAGTTGATACTTGTAAACATTAGCCCAGAATGTTGCAATTGTCCGTAGGTTGGTTACTTGATGAAGCAAAACTCAACAATAATACCACGTTATACAAACTCTTTGAATAATACAAATACAAAGATGTCTTCTCTCTACTTCACAAACTAATTGGTTTCAGAGGAAACCAATACTGTTTCGACTTACATATTCAGCTAGTGAATACGAGCAGTACTGCGTAATAGTATGTAAGTACCTACGTACATAGACACTGCGTTCTCTCGCGTCTGTTATGCCATCCATCATGATATTCTACCAGAATCAAATAACTTTTATATACAGGATGTTTCAGGATAGGCTTGAGAAACTTCAGGAATATAAAGTTATTTTAGAAGAAAAAAATCCTTATCGCTCTAATCGAAAATTTTTTTTTTTTGCATACAAAAATTGAAAATTTTAATAAAATCTCGATGGACAGTGAGTACCTATGGGGAGATTTGGTAACAGTGTTGTCTAGGTCTAGGGAGTGCAATGACCTAGTCCAGTCTCCTTTTTCTTTTGGTGTCATTCAAATTTAAGTGTTTGGAATTTACCTACATGCAGTTCAATTCTACTAGTTAAGCATGTTAGTTAGTCATTTTATTTTTATTTAATAAAGGCGGATGTTCACTGTCCACCAAATCACGATGAAACGATTATCACCAAAAAGTACTATAGAAAGACCGAATCTGGGAAAAAGTTTCAGAGCTTTTCGTCTTCAAATATGGACCCCTTTCGAAATGAAGTTACGAAACCCTATACTAAAACATCCTGTATAATATAATGCACGATAGGTATGTCCTTGAACAATTTTTTATTAACTAACACAATGCACCTAATATGTAAGTAGCATTGAAAGATTTTATGTTGTACCTATTTAATATCTTCTACGAACAATAAATAATCATATTTCCTCAAAGTTTAATATTATTATATTCTGGAAGCTCCCGATTCTCGTTCTAGCCGATTAATGTAGATAGGAAACTTCCTTGCGATTTCCTATTATGTTCTTTCATTATATTTTTTGCAAAATTTACTGGTTTATGAGAAAACGATCTAAACGATATAAAACTATGTTACAATGTCCATGGGCGTCGTTTGACACCTTATGGGTGACTCGGCGCCAAATGTCGCGCTTTCTAGAAAAAAAAAAGGTTGAAAATATTATTATATAAATTTGTTTTCATTTAATTTCGCACTACACTACCGTACTCATCTACCGTACCAACAATCCTTAATTTCATTAAATTTATTTTCATTAAAAGTAGGTAGCTAAAATTACGATTGTATACGAACAATCAAAACTAGAGGTTAATCTAGTTCGGAAAACGAACTGTTTTACAACAACAACAGTGAGTGAGTGGTCATCTGTGTCATTTGTGTGATCTGTGTCACAGGTGAGATGTCTGTGTGTCCAAAGCTCGCTTACGAAACGACCTCGCGCTCGAGGTAGGTATCACATTAGTATGACACATTAATACCCTTAAACCATAAACTGAATAGAGTCACGCTCGCAAAAGTAAAGAAAACTGTTGGATTAGTGTTTCACAAGGCAGCTCCTCACACAGCCGATGCGATAACATTGCAAATGTGCGAGATGTGTTAGATCTAGCCGAGCCGAGGCTCGACCCCGCACGCAAACACTTCCGCGAATGAATCGAACCAAGTAACGAGAAAAAGTGAATCGTCTAATTTTTCTTTTCTGACTCAGTGCGCTTCTGTAAATATTTGCGTTTGTTTGTTTTAACGCCTATTAGCGTAATCTTGAAGTTGGAGCCAGTCATGTACCTACGGAGTTACATCCTGTACGTTCATTCTGCTTTCAGTCAGTCAGGCGTCCACTGTCACACCACGGCATACGCCTCTCCTATTTTCCTCCAGTCCTCCCGGCCTTCAACGATACGAAACCACTGCTTTCCGCCGACGATGTCGTCGTTCCACCTTGCGGGAGGTCTTCCCACACTCTGTTTCCCTGTCCACCCACGGCCGCCAGTGTAGGAAGCGGTTACTGCAACGGTCGTCGTCTCTTCGGCTGACGTGTCCAGCCCGGTGTCCAATATCGACTACTTTGGTGCGTCGGCGGTTTGCCTCGTTTTTAACTAACCATATACTTATTATTACTTATTAGGGGTGTTATTTAATGAATTCAATACCGGCATAATGTACTGCGGTACACGGACGCTCGACAGCCGACAGCAGAACGGGCTCATATGTGAGTGAGTGAGGGAGTTAATAGTACACCTACCTATCTACTTACACAACATTTCATAAAGCCATTCTATTACAAACAAATTATAAAGAACTTTATATTAGAAGAAAAAATTAAATATTCTATAGTATTAAGTGCTACATTGTTAAACTGTAAAAAATACTCAATTGAACCAATAAACTGAACTGAACTATTATCTTGTTACAAATAAGAAGGGCTTTTCACATTTCTAAAGAATGCCGCACCGCATGCCATTAAACTCTTCTTCTCGTCTTTTGCGACCCTTTTATATAATATATATATAAGACCTAAATAATATTTTGATCTTGAGCAGATGGCCGTACAATAAAAAAGCATACCTGTATATGGACACTTTTGTGCTTTTGTACCGCCTTCTACTCAAGATTAAAATATTATTTAGTACTTTTTTTAGGGTTTGAAGTCGGTTTACTGTTTTTTTAAAACAGTTTTTTTTTTAGTTTAATGAAAAACAATTCTCTTTCGATCTTACAAATTAAAAACGATTAATGAAATTGTTGAGACACCGGAACACCTGACGGCCACTCCGTCGTGCAGATGTTTCTAAATTGGCTGCGGATATCGGTGGTGGTGGTGGTGGTGGTGGCCCACTGTCGCCGCGCGGATATTGCCCAATCAATCCGCCCAATCCCATACACACACACAACAGCGCGCGTTCCAAATCCGACGAGGCGATAAGCGACCGCGGCGTGCGCGCGCTGAGACTGATTAGCCTTCTCGCGTTTCATTCAATCTAAATACTATTTTAGGAATAATTTGATTTTTTAGGGTTCAGTAACCCGTCAATCTTACGGGCCAGCGACACCTAGTCTTTATAATGTCGGGCAGGTGTATGTTCGTCTGTCTGTCACAGCCTGCAGCTGTTAAACGGAGAAGGTTCCGTTTCCGTTTTCCGTGAGAACTTTAAGACTTAGGATTTTCATTTAGGTTTTCCTGTAAACTATAAGAGAGGTCCTATATTACCATTTTTTATTTTCTTTTATACTCAGTAGGTTGGGGTCAGACTCTATATATTATTTACAGACAGAGAGACATCAGAGTGATCCTATAAGGGATCAGTTTTTTCCTCATTTGAGGTACGGAACCTTAAAAAATACCTTTTTATTGGCATTGGCAAAAAGTTGTAGGTTCAAATACATAAATTTTGTTCTTCCAAAAACAAATTGCTCAATAGTATAAGTAAAAAAAAATAAAATTGAAATAGTCCATTTAGTGCCCACTACTGCAAAAATTTGGGCACAGATGAGATAATAGTTACTAATTTGGGTAACTCAATAATCTAATCTCCACCACGCGACCCACATGAGTTTAGTGATCCGATCACTCATACTTCACTCCTACATCGCATCGTTCACGTAAAGCGTAAATAAATATGGAAAAATTTGAGGGCTTATTGCGGACTGTGGCGACATGACGCCAAGTGACATAGCTGCTGAGTTTTACGATTATGGACGTAGTACCTATGTACACAGTAACAGAGCTTTCGACATAACACGCTAATGTGAGGGCTTTGTTTGAACTGTGGCGACATGACGCCAAGTGACATAGCTGCTGAGTTTTACGTTGTATGGAGGTTGTACATATAGTACGTAGTAACAGAGCTTTCGACATAACACGCTAATGTGAGGGCTTAGTGCGGACTGCGGCGACATGACGCCAAGTGACATAGCTGCTGAGTTTTACGATTATGGACGTAGTACCAATAGTACGCAGTAACAGAGCTTTCGACATAACACGCTAAGTGAGGGCTTAGTGTGGACTGTGGCGACATGATGCCAAGTGACATAGCTGCTGAGTTTTACGATTATGGACGTAGTACCTATAGTACGCAGTAACAGAGCTTTCGACATAACACGCTAATGTGAGGGCTTAGTGCGGACTGCGGCGACATGACGCCAAGTGACATAGCTGCTGAGTTTTACGATTATGGACGTACTACCTATAGTACGCAGTAACAGAGCTTTCGACATAACACGCTAATGTGAGGGCTTAGTGTGGACTGTGGCGACATGATGCCAAGTGACATAGCTGCTGAGTTTTACGTTGTATGGAGGTGTTACCTATAGTACGTAGTAACAGAGCTTTCGACATAACACGCTAATGTGAGGGCTTAGTGTGGACTGTGGCGACATGACGCCAAGTGACATAGCTGCTGAGTTTTACGATTATGGACGTAGTACCTATAGTACGCAGTAACAGAGCTTTCGACATAACACGCTAATGTGAGGGCTTAGTGCGGACTGCGGCGACATGACGCCAAGTGACATAGCTGCTGAGTTTTACGATTATGGACGTACTACCTATAGTACGCAGTAACAGAGCTTTCGACATAACACGCTAATATGAGGGCTTAGTGTGGACTGTGGCGACATGATGCCAAGTGACATAGCTGCTGAGTTTTACGTTGTATGGAGGTGTTACCTATAGTACGTAGTAACAGAGCTTTCGACATAACACGCTAATGTGAGGGCTTAGTGTGGACTGTGGCGACATGACGCCAAGTGACATAGCTGCTGAGTTTTACGTTGTATAGAGGTGTTACCTATAGTACGTAGTAACAGAGCTTTCGACATAACACGCTAATGTGAGGGCTTAGTGTGGACTGTGGCGACATGACGCCAAGTGACATGGCTGGTGAGTTTTACGTTGTATAGAGGTATTACCTATAGTACGTAGTAACAGAGCTTTCGACATAACACGCTAATGTGAGGGCTTAGTGTGGACTGTGGCGACATGATGCCAAGTGACATGGCTGGTGAGTTTTACGTTGTATGGAGGTGTTACCTATAGTACGTAGTAACAGAGTTTTCGACATAACACGTTAATGTGAGGGCTTAGTGTGGACTGTGGCGACATGACGCCAAGTGACATGGCTGGTGAGTTTTACGTTGTATGGAGGTGGTACCTATAGTACGTAGTAACAAGAGCTTTCGACATAACACGTTAATGTGAGGGCTTAGTGTGGACTGTGGCGACATGACGCCAAGTGACATGGCTGGTGAGTTTTACGTTGTATGGAGGTGTTACCTATAGTACGTAGTAACAGAGTTTTCGACATAACACGTTAATGTGAGGGCTTAGTGTGGACTGTGGCGACATGACGCCAAGTGACATGGCTGGTGAGTTTTACGTTGTATGGAGGTGGTACATATAGTACGTAGTAACAGAGCTTTCGACGTAACACGCTAATGTGAGGGCTTAGTGTGGACTGTGGCGACATGACGCCAAGTGACATGGCTGGTGAGTTTTGCGTTGCATGGAGGTTGTACCTATAGTACGTAGTAACAGAGCTTTCGGCATAACACGCACACAAAAGCATTCGGAAAAGATAGCTATCAAGCAGCGAGTAAGGCACGAAGACACACCTGCTGCATGACTCGGTGGAAAGACCGTTCCAAGGTGAGAGGTGGCTATCCTGTCGTCCTTTAGCGTGGCATCTTGTCCTTATCCCTTGGTCGCCTTTTACGAAATGCACGGGGAGAGATGCAGTGGGGCTATTCTTTTGAATATTTATTATTTTGGTATATTGCTCCACGTAGGCTAGCAATTGCTTGCCAATCGAGTCCGTTAACTATGAACCATTTCATGAGCATGCAACATTATGTGAACTAAACCGTATACTTACTACTCGCTATGCGTGCAAGAAGGAAATGGCTACGGAGCCCTCTGTGTGAACATATTATAATAAAAACACATACTCCTTTGCATTGTATATGAATGTCATTGGTGAGGGAGCATTTTGATTTCCTGCATCTCTACATTCTCGTTTGTTGTCTGCCGGAGACAATACTACCCCTGCTTATGCCCACTTGCACCAACACGAGTTTAGAGTTAAATAGCGAGTTATGGATTTAAACGCGGTTCAAACGCGGTTCCCACATACAACGGGTGCTAGTTTAACGAGTTAAACTGGTTTATAGTTAAATTCGTGTTGGTGCAAGTGGGCCTTAGTATTGTCATGCCTATTTCCAAAGCACCGTTTTGGTGATCTAATAGGGCTAAAGTGGACGACGCGACGCCCCGGTTCTGAAGGACCGCGAGGACAACGGAAGACGTCGTCGTGGCGTGGTATGCTTGCGATTGTCCGCGGTCCGCGGTGGTCAATGGATGGAGGCAGTATGAATGGCGGGTGGCGGGGCGGGCGAGGCGCGGGTGCTGGAGGCGGCGGCGGTGTGGGGGTGGGACGCGTGCGTGTGCGCAAGATTCATCCCGGCCAGTCGACTGTCGGCGCCGCGCCTGCGCGCTACACAACTCCACGTCTGCACTGCCCGTCTCCCGCGCGCTCGCGCGCGTTACGTTCAAACCGCGTTCCATATTCGAACTTGACGAGTGTCCCGCCTAGGCTAGAACCCGCTCAATTGTTCTATCGGTCTACGTAGATACTGTAGTTAGGGTTGATTAACCCTGTGGACAGAGTTGGTCGGGTGTTCCAGCTCCAGACTGTTGTGACTTTCGGCTTTGATATTGGAAGTGCCGGGCATGCTGTAAGGATGAACGATATCACTTTGAGGTGAGTACTTACTGCTTTATCATTTCTAAACATTTCAAATTAATTAACTCACGTATGTTGTTAATTATTAGAACACTAGTTACGATGTCATCTCAACATCTCACCGCGTAGATTTGCGACTTGAGCGTATGCATCGTATGCTTTCGGTGCAAATTGTCATGTCGGCTGTCGGGGTTATTTTCGAAGCCTTTTCCGATTTTCAGTTTCTTTTAATATCCTAACATTAGTATGTTATGTGGGACTTCAAAATGTATACACATTTCCTTCGAGAGTAATTTTGAAGCTGAATATCATTTTTTTTACATTTCAGTATTTGTATAAACGGTTTTTTTTTCAATTGCACCAGACCTGTGCGGCTGTGCTCGAGGTCGGTGCCTCGGGCTGCCAATTTCACCCCCAGCTGGTGCCAGTCCGGCTTGAAGGCGGATTAAACTAGTCGCAGGCGTGAGTTGTATTAGCAGTAGGGAAAGATATTCCGCGGAAGGAAACCCCTTGATTTCTAAATGTAGTTTTATATGAAAGCTCGCTCCGACTATGCGTGTAGTGTAAGTAAAGAAGATAAGCTCTCAGTTCTAATGAGCTGTGGGAGCGGAGGACGAGGAGATGACAACGTGCAGTGGTCCGCGGCCGCGGCTGAGGCTGTTGTGAGGCTTTGAGTCGATTTAGGAGAGTAACTCAAGCTTACAGCTATCGAATGTGTTCCGTTACTGTCATGGTACCTACATGTGTTTGATAATAATATTGTCAAGTTTAATTGATAGCTATAGAAATGTGTACCGAACGCTGAGGAATTTTAATTGTACACTTTCGTAATTCTCCTATTGAATCGCTGGTAAAACTTACCCAAGTGACACTTTTTCTCAAATTTACTTTTTAATGGAAATTCATTTCTTCAGAGACGATGGCATCGATGAGTTTTAAAAGGATATTTTTAGGACATTCCAAATACACCAATATTTGACTACAAATTATCGGCACATTTTTAATAGGTGGCTATGTTGTGAACATAACCTTACGAGTTTCTCCAAAATGGTTCTTATAAGTGAGTTTAGATTATATATAATGCAAAATGGTTCTTATAAGTGAGTTTAGATTATATATAATGCAAAATGGTTCTTATAAGTGAGTTTAGATTATATATAATGCAATCGACGAGACAGTATGGTCCGACTGCCTTATTGCGGTCACAATGACAGGAAATTAAAACAATGTTTAGTTTGTGAGTGATGGATGATTATTGATTATTCACTCTGTCTGTAATCGGCTCTCGAGAGCCGAGCGATATGGACGCGCCAAAGGAATACTTGCGAATTATCAATATCATACATATAGACCTGTAGCGCTAGGATTTTTGGTTTCAAAAATATTAAACTTGTTTATTTTTCGCATATAGTTTCCGAACCATTTGCCCAACCTAATATATTAGTTTGTGTCATCCTAGGAATTTGCATACGTAGAAATTTAGGTATTTGTCTTTTAGATCAGTATTGGACGAAAAGAAAATTAGAAAAGAAAATTTTACTTTAATGATAATATTGAAGTAGTAACCGATGTGCAAAAACATTTTGTGTCATCTCTGTCCACGGAAATCCTTATATTTAACCAGTACCTAATACATCGCCCAAATAGCTCTAAAAGAATATTAGAAAAGGTTAAATAGGTATTACGCGTTTTAGAGTACTGATATCTGTTGTTCAAAATATTTTGTGTCGAATTCATCCACGACATTTATAGATATTTAATATTTTTATTACAACAACCTCTAAAAGCCACGAAAGAAAATACGGGTTATTAGAGTTTACGTCTTTTTGATTATTATGGTGTAACAAAACACTATTCATAATTTGTGTCGTTTTTAACCACGGAATTTTATTATTTGAAAAAAAAACTAACTTCGCATGAAGTGCGAGCGCGGGGAATAGCGCGGGCGCGGGCGGCGGGGCGGCGGGAGGCGAGCGAGCGAGCGAGGCACGCCACGCCACGCCGCCTCGTACCTATTTGATTAATTTTAGGTGCAAACCTATGTAAAAAAATGTGTTGTTGCGAGTCGATGTTAGCGGATATTCACTTATCTGAAGTTCCTATTTGATTTAAGTTAATTGATCGTGTGTTTATTATATTGTACGTAGTGTAGTATGCGCGCAATATTAGCGAACAGATTCTTATTTTTACCCGACTACGGCGAAGCGAGAAGGAAGGTTATGTGTTTGACCGGTATGTATGTATGTATGTATGTATGTATGTTCATCTGTTCCCTCATACATAACTTCGAAACTACCTACTTATCATAATTTGACAAATCGAAGGTATCGTTGGATGCGTCTTGACCGTCTGCTGGTTGACTATGGCTGGCTGGTTGGCTATGTGACGTCCCATAAAATTGGATATGGCGCCCTCTAGAGGACATAAAGGGATGACCTAAAAAAATGTTTTTAGTGTGGGGTATCAAATGAAAGGGCTTAATTAGCACATTTCAAAAATTTATATATTGTTAGCTGTTGCTTCCGGATTTGCTTGCATGCATCCGATAATTGCGAATAATTTCTAAAATCTATCTATCTGTCACGTGAATCTTTGTTTTGGTCATAACTCGAGAACCACTGGTTCTAGACCCATCGTGTTGGTACTCAAACTTCATGTCTGGGTGAGATCTATCCATCTGTCACGTGAACCTTTGTTTTGGTCATAACTCGAGAACCACTGGTGCTAGACCCATCGTGTTGGTACTCAAACTTCAGGTCTCGGTGAGATCTATCCATCTGTTACGTGAACTTTTGTTTTGGTCATAACTCGAGAATCACTGGTACTAGGCCCAACTTGTTGGTACTCAAACTTCAGGTCTCGGTGAGATCTATTCATCTGTCGCATGAATTTTTGTTTTGGTCATAACTCGAGAACCACTGGTGCTAGACCCATCGTGTTGCTACTCAAACTTTAGGTCTCGGTGAAATCTATCCATCTGTCAAGTGAACTTTTGTTTTGGTCATAACTCGAGAACCACTGGTGCTAGACCCATTGGAAGTTTGAGTACCAACACGATGGGTCTAGCACCAGTGGTTCTCGAGTTATGATCAAAACAAAAGTTCACCTGACAAATGGAGAGATCTCACCGAGACTTGAAGTTTGAGTACCAACACGATGGGTCTAGCACCAGTAGTGGTTCTCAAGTTATGACCAAAACAAAAGTTCACGTGACAGATGGATAGATCTCACCGAGACCTAAAGTTTGAGTACCAACACGATGGGTCTAGCACCAGTAGTGGTTCTCGAGTTATGACCAAAACAAAAGTTCATGTGACAGATGGATAGATCTCACCGAGACCTGAAGTTTGAGTACCAACACGTTGGGCCTAGCACCAGTGATTCTCGAGTTATGACCAAAACAAAAGTTCACGTAACAGATGGATAGATCTCACCGAGACCTGAAGTTTGAGTACCAACACGATGGGTCTAGCACCAGTGGTTCTCGAGTTATGACCAAAACAAAGGTTCACGTGACAGATGGATAGATCTCACCGAGACCTGAAGTTTGAGTAGCAACACGATGGGTCTAGCACCAGTGGTTCTCGAGTTATGACCAAAACAAAAGTTCACTTGACAGATGGATAGATTTCACCGAGACCTAAAGTTTGAGTAGCAACACGATGGGTCTAGCACCAGTGGTTCTCGAGTTATGACCAAAACAAAAGTTCACGTGAGAGATGGATAGATCTCACCGAGACTTGAAGTTTGAGTACCAACACGATGGGTCTAGTACCAGTAGTGGGTCTCGAGTTATGACCAAAACAAAACTTCACATGACAGATGGATAGATCTCACCGAGACCTGAAGTTTGAGTAGCAACACGATGGGTCTAGCACCAGTGGTTCTCGAGTTATAACCAAAACAAAAGTTCACGGGACAGATGGATAGATCTCACCGAGACCTGAAGTTTTGAGTACCAACACGATGGGTCTAGCACCAGTGGTTCTCGAGTTATGACCAAAACAAAAGTTCACGTGACACATGGATAGATCTCACCGAGACCTGAAGTTTGAGTACCAACATGATGGGTCTAGCACAAGTGGTTCTCGAGTTATGACCAAAACAAAAGTTCAAGTGACAGATTCACCGAGACCTGAAGTTTGAGTAGCAACACGATGGGTCTAGCACCAGTGGTTCTCGAGTTATGACCAAAACAAAAGTTCACGTGACACATGGATAGATCTCACCGAGACCTGAAGTTTGAGTACCAACATGATGGGTCTAGCTCAAGTGGTTCTCGAGTTATGACCAAAACAAAAGTTCAAGTGACAGATGGATAGATCTCACCGAGACCTGAAGTTTGAGTACCAACACGATGGGTCTAGCACCAGTGGTTCTCGAGTTATGACCAAAACAAAAGTTCAAGTGACAGATGGATAGATCTCACCGAGACCTGAAGTTTGAGTAGCAACACGATGGGTCTAGCACCAGTGGTTCTCGAGTTATGACCAAAACAAAATTCACTTGACAGATGGATAGATTTCACCAAGACCTGAAGTTTGAGTAGCAACACGATGGGTCTAGCACCAGTGGTTCTCGAGTTATGACCAAAACAAAAGTTCACGTGACACATGGATAGATCTCACCGAGACCTGAAGTTTGAGTACCAACATGATGGGTCTAGCTCAAGTGGTTCTCGAGTTATGACCAAAACAAAAGTTCAAGTGACAGATGGATAGATCTCACCGAGACCTGAAGTTTGAGTACCAACACGATGGGTCTAGCACCAGTGGTTCTCGAGTTATGACCAAAACAAAAGTTCACGTGACACATGGATAGATCTCACCGAGACCTGAAGTTTGAGTACCAACATGATGGGTCTATAGCACAAGTGGTTCTCGAGTTATGACCAAAACAAAAGTTCAAGTGACAGATGGATATATCTCACCGAGACCTGAAGTTTGAGTAGCAACACGATGGGTCTAGCACCAGTGGTTCTCGAGTTATGACCAAAACAAAATTCACTTGACAGATGGATAGATTTCACCAAGACCTGAAGTTTGAGTAGCAACACGATGGGTCTAGCACCAGTGGTTCTCGAGTTATGACCAAAACAAAAGTTCACGGGACAGATGGATAGATCTCACCGAGACCTGAAGTTTTGAGTACCAACACGATGGGTCTAGCACCAGTGGTTCTCGAGTTATGATGATCAAAACAAAAGTTGTATGTATCGATGTATATATTCTTTATTGAACACCAATTTATCAAAATTAGGTACAACAGGCGAGCTTAATTTTTTTTTTTTTTAAACTGACACGGTTGTCTACATCACCTACAACGTCCGTGATGTCAGCCCATAACACCGGGTGAACTAGGTGCCATGTCAGTGCTTCCCCCTTTGATCGTGCCGGCTACACTGAACTGGTCGGAAAACACAAACTATTTACATAGGCGTTTAGACCGACGTTTCATTCAGTGCGGTGGTACCAACCCGGGCGGGTTAAACCCTACCACCAAGTAAGATTAGGAGGGAAGGGACCTACAGTTTTACGAGGAATCCGAACCTCGCCTCGGTCAGCCTCCAACGGTCAGCTGTCACCCATCCAACTACTGACCGCACCCAGCGTTGCTTAACATTCAATAGCGACAGTTGACTGTCTGCACCACTGAGCTATCGAGGCTGACAAAATACTTACTTGACTTAATGCCGCGAGGCATTCTATTCTAACTAACTTTGGGATGTGGGAGAAGTACATGCAGGCGAACAAGAAAAGTTGATGGCGAAGTTTCTAGTTCTCACAGAAAACGGGATATTAGTTCAGCCCGATTGTGTTTGGGTCATGAAAGGTAGGGTCAGTTTGAACTTATGCAAATTTGAAGCGAATCGAAGCGTCAATCTAAAATAATATTGACCACATTGACCATTGACCTTCGTAGGAATTGAGATTGCAGACGCGCGCTTTGTACAAAATTCGCACTGCATTATTATCTCTATAGGTAGGTAGATACCAAACTTCTTCGTACGAAGTGCGAGCGCGGGGAAGAGCGCGGGCGCGGGCGGCGCGGCGGGCGAGGCACGCCAGGCGCCGCGGCCGGCCGTCGCGTCGCTTCGCATAGAAGAAATCGTAGGTACCGAACGAACGTGTGTGCGTGCGTATGCCCCCCGCCCGCCGCCACCTGCCCGCGTCCGTCCTCCGCTTTGACCGCAACAACTGTTTTTGTGTTTTATTCATTTATTTCGAGCATGAAAATTACACAAATTTACAATGTACATTTTTCATGCATTTATGAAATCGAATATGTAATCTCTAATAATTCTAATATTTTTTTGAAGCTTTTGTGGCTTGGAAAAATAACATATTCGAAAATCTTAAAATTGCGAGGCCTAATTTGGCACAAATTCATATAATGGGCATATGTAAGTGATCTGAGATAGGAAATAACAATTTTGTCAATTCAAAATTTTTTTTAGGCACTGTTTTTACATACTGACCATAGGTTAGTTTGCACTGGACGAAGATGACACAAACTGGGTTTGCACACTCCGCAGGCTATCCTAATATGACACCATAATTATTTTAAAGTTTAGATTAATTTTGCCAGTTTTGAATGGAATTAAAAAAAACAACCACAAATCTTCGAATTGCTGAAAATGCAAGTGACAGATGTGACACAAAACGCAATATTATGCTTCATATGTACGACTGTATCCACAGGCAAGAAATAAGCAAATTTAGAATTTTTTTAACTTATGAGCTCAAAATAGCCCAGCGCTATCGGTCTAATAGTCGATATATTATTTATATAATATATATTTTAGAATTTTTGTATATTTTTTTTTATTTGCGGAATCTGAATTTAATTTCTTTTCAAAATAAACAACATAATCAAGTAACCTTGTTATTTTATTAGTTGTATTGTAACTGTACTCTACAGATGTAGGTCAGTAAGGAATAGGCAAATCAGGAGTTGGCGAATTAGGAATTGGCGAATAAAGTCATGGACTGTACAATAATATTATCAGTTGGAGCATGGACATAGCATATAAATTGTAAGTATCCCATGCTCCACCCAGGTGGAGAACCTAGGTGGAGCACGGACCCAGACCCTCAAAATGGTATGTGCTGCTGATATAATGAGTGAGTACCGATGTGGCCAATATACCTACATACCTAATACAAAAGAAACTACATGTCGGACGAGACGCGTGGACGAGCTGCGCCGGCGCATAGGTACGAAGAACTTCACCGTGGCGTCTTTCATGCTTTTTATTGATTTTTATTATGAATATAATACTTGAAAATAATTATATCTACACATAAAAATAACTAAATTAACTATAAAAAAAAATCTAACAATAAATAAAAATAATCGTCCACAGGGAGCATCAGCTCGGCCCCCATGACTGAAGCGGGGGCTGCGGCCCCCATGACTGAAGCGGGGGCTGCGTCCCCCCCTCTGCATGTCGCCAGGCTGATCCGTCTGGCGATCTTATTGATTGTGCTCATTCGTCAACAATGACGTGACTCACCTTCAAGGCCCTGAAAGAATATGGCACGAAACCCTATCCAATGGGTTCGTAGAGATAAACGAAAAAAAAAGTGTAAGGGAAGTTTTGAAGTACATACATACATGAAGACTGTGGGCGTTCTACACAGAAATAGTAAAGGGGACTGTAAGTAGGTACATACCTACTGGCAATGATGTCGAGAGAGTTGACCGCTGTTCGATGTTCGCTTATAACTCGTGAACCACTCAACCTATTCGCTTGCGATTTTTCCCAATGTAATGCGACGCACATCTGCACCCGGTTATAGGTATAATATATACTCGTAGCATCAAGCCATTATTCAGCTCAGCTCACATGCCATACATGAGTTCCGGGGCCGCAAGTGAACGCAGTCGGTAAACTATCTACCAATTCGGATAGCTTTCATGTAATTTACTCGTAAAATACTCAAACGACTTACATAGAGTTTACGATTTCGATTCGATTGACTTTACCGCGAGCGGACGCGCGGGCACAACTAGTACAACACAATAATAATCTTCTCGTAAGTAATTAGTCCGTAATTTTTATCATAATTAGAACCTAATTTACGTTGGTGGAAGGAAACGTTTTAGGACTAGGTGAGCAAGGAATAGAACAATATTCGTGAATTTTTCTTCGAGTGTAATTCCGTTACTTAAAATTGTTTTTAAATTTTGAAATGTTGTTTTGAAACTAATTGGTCTTTCTCTATGGTCTTGAGTTTGTATTCTCTGAAGTGATCAATTTACATTTTTTATATATTGTTATGACAATGTTTTCAATTTTAAACACACGTGACTTTATGCATACAATAAAGAACACACAAATCACAAGTCACTAATATAACATGACGACACGACTGCCTTATCAGAAAAATACCGCTTTGTAATGTGCTAAATATTGCACCTTGCGGATAGCTAGCGCCAGGCGTTGCGGCTGTGAGACAACTTGATTATTCGCATTTCCACAGAAACTCAAACTTCGTTATTCTAAACATATAATTTGTTCTCTTCTACCACTTTGTAGGGGCATATTTGTAAGCCCTGTGCATGCTATAAGATGAAACGTCTGCCTTATTTATTGTTCACAAAAATCGTGCATACACGAGTAACTATCAAGTAATCTGTGACGATACATAGGTTCTGTCTGTACAGCTATGATGTGTGGTTAGTGGCATAATATCCCCACTATGCTCACTGGGTATATTCCCGTATCGGGCATGGTGGAAAATTTTAGTTGAAACAATATTTTCAACTAAAAAATTCTTTCAAAAGAAAGCATTTGATGATTTGCAGATCGTTTGATTTTAACGCGATCCGAGTTAAACTCTATACCTACGAGTGATTCGGCAATGACTAGCAACGTTTTAAAGACAATGTTACGAAGTTCATTCGAACAACTCTGTCATATTTAATATTTTTCGAAATATAAAAAAAAAATCATGGTCGCGATACATTTTAATGGCAGTGAATTCGAAAAATGTGCTCACATTATGACAACTGTAATTTATGTACGGTAGTACCAAATCGAAGTGACTGTCGTAGTACATAATATGTACTTAAGACGAGACGGAAGTTAACTTGAAGATGAGAAGAAGTTTTGTAGCAACCTAAACCGTATCCGATTTTTTAAATTTTCTTATCATGTGGACAGTCCAATTTACGTTCATTTTTTTGTCGTTTTTATTAAGATGAAATATACAACACCGGAGCTAAAAAAAATTATTTCGACCGAAAAATTTTATTTTTTTAATTTTTGACTTCATGAAGTTCATTAAGCTTTACTGAGTCATCACTTTTTAGATATTCAAACAATAAACAAAACAGAAACGTAGATTCGACTGTTCTTATTACAACAAAAATATAATTGTAAAAATCGGATAAGGTTTAGGGGGGTAAAAATAATAAACCCCGAAAGACAATTTTGTATGGAGAACGTTAACTTCCGTCTCGTCTTAAAGTATAGATACTATATGCGATAGTTCAACAGAAATACGTGCGTGCATAACATGTATGTGTTCTTAGAATAGTTTGATAGAGAGGCGTGCGTGTGTTGTGTAGTGTAGTGCAACGTAGGTAAAGCGAGTGAGGTTCCGAACGCGCCGGACTACACATTGGAAAGTTCGGTACCTACTGCTGTCTGTGGTATTCAGTTAGACATCAACTGCACCTCTACTTGCTCGGGCGAGGGCATCCCAAAATATCTAGATAAGTGCGGCTACTAAACTGGAACTGGGTCACGATTTACGACAAACGTCTTCCAATAACTTATGCCTTATTTACATAGTACACAGCAGAAAATAATACACATCGGGCTTTAGAAAGAGACGACGATCCCGTTGTAGAGTAGAATTGATACATTACAGTACATTAGTACCGGTATGTTTTTCCCGAATCCTTTAACCTGGGATGTTCAAACGTCGTACCAACAGATCATACAGCCTAGCAACAGTCCGCAAATCTGCTGGCATGGCGCCTCACTGAGCGTGGTTCCGCGAGGAGAGGTGAGTGAGGTAGCTCTGTCTATAGGTCCCTCGGCACAGTCACCCATGCTGGTTTTCATAAACAAATAAAACAAAATGTAGTCGCAACGCAATCATCGGTAAAGTAGAGTATTAGATTTGGTAGAGTAGGTAGGTAGAATTAGATAGCACGCTGGTGGTACAGTAACTCTACCACTATCCTCCCTAACATCATCCACTAAGCAGGCAAGTAGTGGCCCACTACTCGCCTGCTCTATTCTATCGGGTTCTACACACACGACACGACCGACTCTACATTTGAGCTAAAGAGTGGTGCTCACTGCATTATAGTTATTTCAATCTGACACCGTCTACTCTACTCTACTCTACTCTACTCTACTCTACTCTACCACACTTTACTATTCTAGCGTTGTGTTATGTATGAAGTAAATATTATATATTTAATCTGTGCTTGTGTGAGTGAGTACGGCTACTCTAGCGGACACGGTAGAGTAGAGTGCGGGTGGAATTTAACAGTCGGTACTTAGTGCGCTTTTTCGCTAACTCTACAAATAAGAATTTGGCTTTATAGACTTTAGTGCGAAAAGATTTTGTTGTTGAAGTTACTGTGCCCTCGGCTCCGTTCACGTTAAATTCGATTTAATAGGAAATCGTATTAAGTTAATTGTTTGTGTTCATTAACTAAATAGGAAAATGGTTTGTGGTGTGGTGCTACGCGCACGCACGCGCAGTGGGTGGGGCGGGGGGGGGGGGGGGGGGGGGGGGGGGGGCGGGGGGGATGTGGGTTGTGAGGGAGGCCGGAGGGGTGTGAGCGGGGGGTGAGGTGCCAGACGCAAACTGGATCCCGGAGACGAGACAAATAAAACAAAAACACAAAAATCAGAACACGGCGGCGGCGGCGGGGCGGGGCGGGGCGGGGCGGGGCGGCGCGCCCCTCGTGTGTCGTGCGTCGACCAGCTTGTAGGGTTCCGGAATTTTTTTTTCCACTATTTTTGTGATGTCAAAATGTATAGGCGTTGAATGGTTGCGGACTGTGGTGGTGGTGGTAGACTGGTGATAGTGATGGTGATGGTGGTGGTTGCATATTAACCTTGAAACGTACTGAAGGTTTACTGTCAAGCAACGTTAAGGATTTTGATCTATTTTGTCAGTTCTTTCAGTACCACTTAGATTCAACATGGTATTACACTATCTCGATAGCACAATAGATTGCGTAGTCGGGTAATCTAGGGCCATGACTAGCCACTCGAAAAGTGAATATTTAAAATAAAATAAATTCAAACACTACACTTACAAATGTAATGGAGGACATTCTGGCACAATACAAAGGGAAACGGATGTCAGATATATTTTAATAACAATTTATAGACTCTGTCCATAGCCAATGAAACATAAATTGGTTCGTTTACACGTTTCGATGACCACTGAACGAGTAGTCGGCACATAACACTTTCCGTGCGTTGAAACATTTGCCAAGCAAGTTTAACATTTTCAAAATTTGTTCCTGGATCTATACAATTCACTGTAAGTAAAACTTTAAAATTGGAAAATATAATTTCTCAATATTAAACCAAAATCCCACCCAGCAAAATATTCAGCATCGATGACACGGAACCCTGAAAACATGACCCTGTGTAATCTATCGAAGCCGAAATCCTAATAAAAAGAGACTCCAGGTTAAAACTATAAGCCTCTATTGTTCAATTCGGCCGCAAACCCGAACTCGCCAGGAGAGAATTCCTTTCTTTCCGCTCTCATATTTTGTAGAGGCGTCTAGCTGGAGATCCACCCGCAGATAGAACCCTGTCACGCGGGCAATTATCCTCTTCCTAATATCTCCATCAGGAGTACTGCAGATTACTTATTAGCGACAGAGTTCCACAAGCACACCAGTATATTCAGTTCTCCAAGACGATTGTAGATATTTTCTTTCTGCACTCACACATGCATAATTCATTGATCTAAGATTCGAAGGAGAGGTCAGTAGTGTGTAACGGTTGTTCGGATCTCAAGGACCAAAGGACTTTGCAGGACAATTCTCACGATCGCTGCGTCTGCGCCGCCGGGTAGCGTAAGCTGACATTTGCCAATCCGTAGATGATTGAATCTACAACATTTTAATTAATTCATTAAACGAAAGAAAATATGTTGGTATATATAGCCAGGCATCGGCATAGAAATACAATCGTAAAATCAATAAAGGCACACAATTTAAATGTTGAGTATAAAATGAATTAAAAAAACGCTAAACCGCGAAAAAAGCTAGTAAAATTATTTAAAAAAAATGTTTTGACGACGAGCGTCCAATAATGAACTGCTCATTTTGTTTTAATTTATTTTTAAATGCAATGTCTGTGGAACTTTGTCACGCACGTGCTTCGTCATCCCTTGTATTGTTCAAAGGGGCGCGAGGCGAGCTAGTGCACTCTGACAGGGTTCCGCAGACATCATTATGTTACCACGGAGTATAGATAGAGTACACCGCATTGCCGGCATGCCGTCCACCACAAAATGTCCGCTAATAACAGCACATAGCATGCGCGGCGCGAGCTAGCTTACATGCTTACACCACCGTGGAGTTGTAGGGGCAGGATGCGGAGTTAGCGAACCACAAGTGTCTCGACAAGTAGCGAGCGATTTCTTTATTGAACTGAGTGGAGACCCGGGTGTGACACATATACACTTTATTAAGTACCATACCAAGTGTAATTAGTGTGATCAGTGGCGGCTGGCCCTTAAGTGCGTTCGTGCGCCGCACTACCACAAAACATAACGCCTTCACCCGAAAGAAAGAAATAAATTAAAATATTAAACATTCTCCATGAAACCGATCGAAGTAAAAATATCAAACTGAATTCGATCCTATTTCCTAGACAACAAGGCACGATTTTGCTGTACGTAATACGTACTACATACTACGTATAGCCGCCGAGCTCGCCGCGCCGAGTGCAGTACAAAACACCGCGAACGTTTACTATGAGAAAATGTCAAACGCCGCTGCCCCGCCGCGTGAAACAAAACACTATTCATACGATTATGTGTGGCCTTCTGCGTGTGACACACGACGGAAAAAGAAGGACAGTATATTGTGGATAGACGCGCGTGCGACACGTCGCGACCGAGCCAGCCGACGATGAGCCGAAGTAAGCCGAGATCGTAAACCCGACCGAAGGCACGCGCGGGCGGGGGGCGCGGGCGCGCGGGCGCGGCGGGGGCGATCCAAACTCTGGGTCGAAGTCACACACACACAAGCGCTAAGTACCTACACATACGCTGTAGCACGAACCGACAGGCGAGTCCATTTTTGGAATATGGGTGTTTCTTATATTTATATAACAGATCGAGTTTGCAATTGAATAATTTGAATTATTCGAATATCGATTTGATACATATTCGAATGGTAATTTATAAAATATTCGAATGTTACGACAAACATTAATGATACTGCATATTTCGCTATTTTAAAGTCAAAAATGTAATCACCCAAAGACCTACGCGTTGTTGGTCGCGCGATCATCCGATCGATCGCTCGCCGCGCCATCTCAGTTCGGGGCGAGACCCGTCGTCGTCGCGTCGACCGATGATGGCCGCAGGCCGCTCCGCGCCGCCGCGCCGCCACCGCTTAGATGAAATATTGTACGTAATATATCTTTGCCGCGCCGGGATGTTTTGCAAATCAGTTTTTTAGCAGTTTGAACGACTTTTCGTCAGTTAACAGTACATTGTGAAGTTTTCTTCATTGCCCGGCGCGGCAAGGCTGGCCGACGGGCGCGGGCACGCGCGCCGGCCACGCCTCGCGCGCGGAGGCGCCCCGGCGGCCGCGGCTCGGTGCTCGGTGGCCACTGCGCAGTGAAGTGTCGCTTTGGTTCTTCGAGCAATTAGGACTCTGGTTGTGTTTCTAGTGCGTTATAAAAATGAGTGGATTCAGTGTTGACTATATTAAAAACAATAGAACTTTACATAAGAATAAACTAGAAATTAAATTGGCCGGACCTCCTAGACCAGTGCTTAATATAAAACAGGAGTGCAAATCAAAGAATAGACTATTCCAAAGAACATTTAAAAACGAATTGTACCTTAAAAAGAAGTGGTTGTGTGGGTGCGAGTGCCTTGACGCATTTTTTTGTTTTCCGTGCCTTATTTTTGGCGGAGAGACGATTTGGACCGACACTGGGGTGAGAGATTTGACGCATTTGGGGGAGAAAATTAAAAAGCACGACTCTTCGCAACTTCACCTACAAAATGTTATGTCCTTATCGGTTTTGGGAACAGTCGACATAAGAGAACAGTTGGATTGTGCATATCGCGTTAATATTCAAAAACACAATGAGCAAGTACTATTACATAATTTGGGCAATTAACTCATACATGAAAATAAAATAAAAAATCACGTCTCGGTATCCATTAGATTCACGTTTGGGTTTAGTACTACGAGTAAGTTAGCGCACACTGTGCGCTAGGTACCTATGGGACTGGGTGTGCTGTGCGCACACCCAGTCCCATAGGTCACCAGCCGCCACTGAGTGTGATAGCACATGCGTATTTAGGTAGTGGCAAACATTTTTGTAAAGTAGACTAAGTAAACCTTGAATTTTTTTTTCAGTAAAGTTTCTTGTCAGTTCTTCTTCGCTGTGTTAATCGAACTGACGGAATGTTACAATGTAAAATATGACATTAACAAAGAATACCTACCTACTCAGTTCATGGCCGCACCAACCGATACGTACTCATAAAACAAATCTCTGTGGCAGGTCTAATGGAAGATAAAATGGAACATATTGTCATCAAGAAAAAGCAGCTATTATATTTAAAATGTAATACTACAGAAATTAATTATTATATTATAATTAATTATTATTATTATCGCGAAAGACATCGGGATGTCCCTGTACGCTGCTTCAGGAGAACAACGTTCGCTCGAGTTCCTGAGGCAGCGTATCAGTGTGGCCATCCAGCGAGGCAACGCCGCTAGCGTCCTCGGTACAGTGCCCACATCGTCACACCTGGAGGAGGGTTATTAAGTTTTGTATTGGTTATAGGTTTATATTTTATTTTGTAGTTAAGTTTTTTAGTTTTTAGTAGTTTTTAGTTATAGTTGTTACTCTATAGTTAATTTGTTAAGACATTCATTATGATTTCAATAAATACTACAGAAATACAAAAGGTAATTTATCTATCACATTACAACATTACATATTCGCTTCTATATCACATAGAGAGTGACATCTTTTAACCTTCGGTGATGATTAAACAAAATATCAATTTTGTTTTAAGGTTACATGTTGTTTATTACAGGAAAAACCAAAAATTTAAACAATAAATTAGATTGTACAGTACAGTATGTACTCTACAAAGATCGTAGATTCAATCATCAACGTCAATAAATTATTCCTCAATATTACATTAAATGTGTCTAAATATATTACATAAAATTTTTCTTCCCTTCATATTTATAAATAGCCATAAATAACCATTACAATTTGCTATATTTTAATCATGATTGTTTTTTTTATTGAAATCAATTTTCCGGCAAAATTCAAAATCTTATCCTGTCATTATAGATCAGCGCACTCTGTACTCACTCGAATGAAACTAGGTTTCTTTCACACTTTATGCATTGGCTCGAGCCGAGTATGCTAATTAACGACACTTGCCTTCAGCCGACGCTAAATATTACCTTCTATATGTTTAGTATTTTAGTGTGAAAGCGCATTTTCGTTGCATACATTACATAGCTTTGGAGCAGAAGTACTTACTTAGGTATGCTGTAGTATATATTTGCCATTCGATCAGGAGCTTCGAACGCGCAGCTTCTCCCAGCACTCTCCGTAGACTAGTCTAAACATTTGGTTTACCGTAGAGTGTGTGAAACAGGTCGTTCTTTCATCGTTTCTATTTCACAATTCCGACGAAGAAAATGTATGGAAGTGGTGATATTTTTTAATTATTTTTGCCCAGTCATGTTAGGAAAATAAATGAAAAGTAAGAATACCTACCAGTCTCCGGACGTCGCTCACATTAATTAGCAATTTTATTACTTTTAATTCTTGCTATACCGTAACCTTCATCCGATCCGAACCACTCCGAAAGAACGAAGTAAGAACTTAATCATACACTTTCGCAAGTGAATGAAACTCCTTCGTGGCCATAACTCAGCTGTCTGCCGCCGCCGCTTGCTCCTGTAACACGGATGAAATGATCCTGCACGCAGAGGCACGAGCTGGTACACGCAGACTATTATTAAAGGATCGAACAAGATATACGACGATGAACAAAAGATACACATCATAAAGATTTAGATGAATATTATGTGCGCGGGCACCGAACTATATGTCGACGTGTACGGGTAAATATTATGACATTTTGTTCGGATGTTCGTTGTTAGCACAGAGTAAGGAATACACGCCGCGCTCTCTACGCTCTTACTAGCTGGGCTCGTTCGATCGGCCGCCGATCGTTGTTCTGTGTATTGTCCTTTTCAATGTGCACATTCTTAACACTGATTGACGGACAGATAATTTTACACACATTCTTATATAACGTTGTTGAGGTGAGCACTAAGTAAGGATTTTTGAAAATTCATACTCTACGAACATTAAATATGGGATTAAAGTTTGTATTGAATTTCATAATTTTTGACATTGGTGATAGAAATTGGTGTTTAGGTTTCTAAAAGTCCATGCAACATAAAACTGAACATCCACTGTTGTACAATGTAATAAGATTCGAAAAAAAATTACTATCAATAAGTGCTTAGAGGATAATTTTTTTTTATCCTGGCGACATTATAGTCCCTAAGTTTATAGTTAGACATCACACCTAACAATCTAACTATATCAGCTTTCGCGTATCGCAAGCATAATCACAAACACAGGCTGAATGAGCTTAATGGAGTAAGGAGCGACAAGACTGGCCGCGAGCCGCGCGGATCCGATATAGCATTAGCTTCGGAAATTTATAACCCTCTGTCGCGCAGCGAGCGCTAGAATGCCTAGTGTTATAGTCCAGCCAGAGAAACCAGCGGGAAAATATGGAAGCGTGGTGCGGAATTGCCGCTGTGGTAATAACGTGCTGTTTTATAGATGCGAGACGCTACAATATTGAGAGTTCTGGAGAAAAGTGGCTGTGACTCCTGTGAGTCACAGCCACTTGATCGATCGTGAGTCTTCCTTGTCCCTTATTCGCCTTTCACGGCTTGCACGGTGAGAGATGCAGTGGGAGTAGCGGCACCACTTTTTCCTCACTATGAACACTGTTTTTATAGTAAACGCGACATGTGGCGCCGAGCCACCCAAATGAGGTGTCTAGCGACGCCCATGGACAATCGGGTGCAAGCGGGGGCTACGAATGCCATGCCGGCCTGACAGGTTCCCATTCACGCCTCTATTGAAGGACCCGAGACTTTACTTGGGGGACAATATGTGGGCAGGTAATATGTTCCAGAGTTGACTTGTAGCATCTATCTCGAGCCTCCAGAGGATGCTCCAGGTGGCTGCAGTGTGATTGTTGTTGTGCAACATGTCCCACGACCTCGCTACACGGGGCGCGGCGCGGCACCCGGGGTCAAGCCACGTTGTTCGCCGCTCGGCCATATTCACTTTTATCTGATGCCCGCCGCGCTCCGGCGTGAAAAAAATATATTTTTTCTTTCTGAGCGCAAGTGTCGGCGTACATTGAATCCCTCCCCAATTATTTTTATCTGGCGATGCGATGCCGGAGGTAGAGTCGTCGCATATTTTCGAAAAGATGCGGCTCTGGTATAACGGCCCGGACTTTAAGGCCCCTTCTTATACTGTGACGAGCCTTTCATTCTGGTCGATAATGAGATTTCCATTTTGACAACAATTATATAGTTTCCAGGTTATTAAGGGGGAAAACCTACGCCTCAGCTTCTAATGCTGACGTCATCGAACGATCTTTTTAAAACAATTTGACGTAGACTTATCTACTCAATATCTGCTGTATTTCTGTAGGAATACATTTAATATACTCAGCATAATTTATTTCATAAACACATTACATTACAGTAACTGAATCTATATCTATATCTATACATATAATAAAATCGTTAAATTAATAATCTCTCTTTGTCTGTACGCGCATCACGCAAAAACCACTGAACGGAATTTGACGAAACTTTGTATAGTGACAGTGTATATCCCGGATCAACATAATAAACAAAAAAATATCTATCTATATCTTCTATATCTATACATATAATAAAATCGTTAAATTAATAATCTCTCTTTGTCTGTACGCGCATCACGCAAAAACCACTGAACGGAATTTGACGAAACTTTGTATAGTGACAGTGTATATCCCGGATTAACATAATAAACAAAAAAATATAATAAAAATTAAAATTATTATAAAATTTAAATGACAAGTTGACAACGGAGAACTGTCATCTCGACGTGAGCTGGCCGGTGACAAAATGTTTGATAAATAAAAAATAAAAAAAATTTAAGTCGAACTTATGTCGCTGTCATTGGTGCAATTTATATTTCTGTTGCCCGCGGCTTCGCTAGCGTGAAATTCGTATTAAAAAAAAAGTAAGTAACTAAAGGCGGAGCCGAAGGCGGATCTGCGCTCACGTAAACGATATTCTTTCTCGATGAAAGTAACTAAGGGCGAGGCGGAGGAAGTCGGAAGAAAAAAAACATTCTTTCTTGAATGAAGTAAGTAACTATGGGCAGGCCGCAGGCCGAGCTGCGTTCAGGAAGAAGCTAAAACATCTTGAAGAAAGTAAGTAACTAAGGCGAGGCCGAAGGCCGAGCTACGTTCTGATAAATAATAAACCATCTCGGAGAAAGCGAGTAACTAGGGCGAGGCCGAAGGCCGAGCTGCGTTCAGGAAGAAGCTGAACCATCTTGAAGAAAGTAAGTAACTAAGGCGAGGCCGAAGGCCGAGCTTCGTTCTGATAAATAATAAACCATCTCGAAGAAAGGAAGTAACTAAGGGCGAGGCCGAGGGCCGAGCTGCGTTCAGGAAAAAGCTAAACCATCTTGAAGAAAATGAGTAACTAAGGCGAGGCCGAAGGCCGAGCTACATTCTGATAAATAATAAAACATCTTGAAGAAAGCAAGTAAATAAGGGCGAGGCCGAAGGCCGAGCTGCATTCGGGAAGAAGCTAAACCATCTCGAAGAAAGCAAGTAACTAAGGGCTAGGCCGAAGGCCGAGCTGCGTTCAGGAAAAAGGTAAACCTTCTTGAAGAAAATAAGTAACTAAGGCGAGGCCGAAGGCCGAGCTGCGTTCTGGATGAAGCTAAACCATCTCGAATAAAGTAGGTAACTAAGCGATATTAAGATTGAGATAAATTAATTTAAATTTTATTATAAAGTCCACGCTTCTGACGGCAAACATACCGTGCATCCTAAAACCTTGCGGGTATTCCCGGCTGGATGGCAAGAGGCCCGATGGTATCACCTTAGTTCCATGGGCCAAGGGTAGGTCTTTGATGTGGGACGCAATCTGTGTTCTCACATTGGCTCCAAGGCACGTTCGGGCATCTTCAAGACCGGCCGGCGCGGCCGAGGCCTGGGCGGACAGCCTCAAACGCAATAAATAATATAGATATATAATTCAAGATTTCGAAGTTGTTGCGTTTGCGGTTGAAACTCTCGGTCCGTGGAGCAGTCATTGAAGCCAAAAACTTCTTGAAGAGGCTTGGGTCTCTGCTGGTGGACGCAACTGGTGTCCCGCAATCAAGGGCCTACTTCATTCAAACGGTAAGCTTTGCCATCCAGCGGGGTAATGCCGCAAGTGTTCTAGGAACATTTGAAAACGCCCCTTTTATGATAGTTATTTTAATGTTTGTTAGGTAGGTTTTAATTATTTAGTTAATAATATTACTTTTTTATATATTTTATTAAATAAATAGATGGCTATTTGGAATAGTCATTTAAGGCGAGACGCGAAGGCAGAAGATGGTTTTTGGTTTACCTGAACGCAGCTCGGCCTTCGGCCTCGCCCTTAGTTACTTACTTTCTTCGAGAAGGTTTATCGTCTTCCTGAACGCAGCTCGGCCTTCGGCCTCGCCCTTAGTTACTTACTTTCTTCGTGAAGGTTTATTGTCTTCCAGGATGCAGCTGGGCCTTCGGCCTCGCCGTTAGTTGCTTACTTTATTTGAGAAGATTTATCGTTTACCTGAACGCAGCTCGGCCTTCGGCCTCGCCCTTAGTTACTTAGATTCTTCTTTGAAATACGAATTTCACGCGAGCGAAGCCGCGGGCAACAGCTAGTATAACATAATCTAACTGAATATATATGTATTTAATTTATTATTAATTAAATTTAAATTATTAAATAAACTATAACTACCTATCACATAAAATTTACTTACAAATATAACTAATAAATAACCCTAAAAAAATGTAATAACATCACTTTGACAGAGATACAGACCTTGAGTATAGTAAGTAACGTTGATGCAAAGTGAAATGTATACCCTGTCTCTGTGTGTGTGGGTTTGATTGAAGTGATCTTTCGATTACGTATAGAGTATTTTTTTTTATGTAAACCAGCATGGGTGGATGTGCCGAGAGACCGATGGTGCAGTCGACAGAGCCAAAATCACCTCTCCTCGCGAAACCACGCTCAGTTAGGTGCCATGCCAGCAGATTTGCGGACTGTTGCTAGGCTGTCTAGCCCGTTAATACGACGCTTGAAGACACCCAGGTTAAAGGATTCAGGAAATACACTCGCCGGAAGACAGTTCCACACTCTAGCGGTGCGACAAAAAACGATTTAGAGAACCGATGGGTTCTCAGTAGCCCAATGTCAACAACAAAAGGGTGCTGAGTCTCTCTGCGACGAGTCATGCGGAGATAGGACGGGTGGCAGGGAATAAGGGATGCTAGTTCCGCAGAGCAGCGTCCGTGATAGTATCTGTAAAACAGACTAAGCGAACCCACAAATCGTCTGTGACTCAGGGACTCCAGACCATCTGTAAGTTTCGGGTCACCAACAAGACGGATGGCTCGGCGCTGTATCGAGTCCAAGGATGCTAGCAGATAATGGGGACTACCCTCCCAGATGTGACTGCAGTACTCCATCACCGGCCTAATCTGTGTTTTGTACAGCAGGAATAGTTGTGCCGGTGAGAAGAACCGCCGATTGCGGAAAAGTATTCCCAATTTTCTGGATGCAGTTTTGGCCTTAGACTCGATTAGTTGCCGGAAACCCACGTCTTTGGAAATAGTGGTGCCCAGGAGGTCCAGATGTTCCGAGACAGGTACGACGCTGCCTTGGAAACTAGCTTGGAAAGGAAAGGGATCGACCTTAGCAGATAATGCGCAGCACTGAGTCTTGCTAACGTTGAAGGCGACAAGGTTCTCCTGGCCCCATATAGCTACTTTTCCGAGAACGTCATCGACCTTATCAACAACTGAACGTTGAAAGTTGAGTATAGAGTATTAGAGTAAGTATGGCATTGTGAGAAAAATACTCATGATGACATACATACCGCACGCTGTATCCCGACAATCGCGGTAAGCAGAGTAATCGGAGTTGTGCTGCAGGTACTCTTGCATATTACAGCACAACAGCAACCACCACGTTTAGCAATGTATACGGACAAGATAACTATCAAGCAGCAAGTAAAGCACGAAGACCCACCTGCCGCATGACTTCGTGGAAGGTCCGTTCCAAGGTGAGAGGTGGTTATTCTGTCGCCCTTTAGCATGGCATTTTGTCCTTATCCCTTAGTTGCCTTTCACGATATGCACGGGGAGATATGCAGTGGGGCTATTCTATTTAAGTACCCACACAGTAAATGACATTTGAAGTAATAAAAGGTGAATTGTATACCTAATGTGCCCGCGGCTCCGCCCGCTCTCATATTTCACTTCACTGCTAACCTCATAAGCCATTTAGCGTGATAGTAAGTAGCCTATAGTTGATGGGAAGAATCAAGCTATTTGTTAATTTCATATTGTGCAATAAATTTACTTCCCCATCAAGCTATCCGTAGAATTTTTTTTTATTAAAATCGGTTCAGTGGTTCTCGAGTTATAAGCGGACAGACAGACAGATTTTATTATAGGTAAGGAAGGAAGAAGAAATTCCATAGAGAAATATTATACGGGTTATGAATTTCTCTACCATTTCTGAGATGTTGCATGTTAAATACGTGATTCAACCGGATCGTCAGAAAATAGAGAAAAATGCAGCAAAACAGTTTGCAGACATTAGAGATAATGTCGCAAGATTTTTCTAAGAATTAAGTAATACAGTATTCTGTAGTAAGGCCGAAGGCTTACCTAAGAGCGATATTTCTAAAAGCATTGTTTACGACTTAAACAAATCTCTTCAGAGCCTCTAACTAAACGAAGTCATCTGCGTTAAAAGAAATGGTTACTGTCGGTCGGTCGTCGCTCTATTAACCAAATGAGAGACTAAATTCTCTCCAATTTGGTACAAGGACATTTTGTATGGAGAAAGTTCATTATGATTATGTATAGTTTTGTCTAAACGTTAGGTAATAAAATTAGTAAGTGATGTCGGCCGACACGTTAGGTCGACTTTTCGATCTAAAGAATTAGATAGATAGGTAAGTATTATAAGCTATTTCGGTTGTTGAGGGGAGTTGAAAATCAAATTTCGTAACCCGATATGTATCGCTCCGGCCAGCCAAGTGCCATACCGGAGAGTTCTCTTTGGATTACTGACTGAAGTGCACTTTAGAAGAGAATACAGTCGAAGCAGCTATGCATCCTTTCTTCCAGTACGGTGGTATCAACCCAGCCCGCTACATTTTGAGTTTACCTGAGAAAAATATAAATTGTGGCTGTATTCTTTGTTCTCTGTTCGTCTGCTCTAGCCACCAGACCTTCGCTTTCATCGTGACCTTCACCTTGACGCGTCTCAGATTATTTGACCTTGACCTCATTGGCAAACCATTTATCTAAGCAGTTCACCTAATTTCAACATAAACCGCTCCTTCACTTACATTGCGAATGACAAAAGTTTTAGATTCCTCTCACTTCGACCGCTTCAGTTGAAGTGAGAAGAATTTAAAACGTTCGATATTTTCGACACAAATGGAGGTCCGGTGGTATGGTTGTATATCTATCTATATATATGGTGGAGGTCCGGTGGTTTTTTTTTTCTTCTTTATTTAAATAGGGCTTTAGCCGCCTAACGACTATGCCAGCGGCCCCATCGTAACTACTAAACAATCCACCATTTCTAGCCTCTGAGGGCTAACACTCTGTGATTGTCTACAGGTTGACTCTATCGTGCGTGTTTTGTCTGTCGAGTTTCATATCGAGCTTTCGTGTAGAATTCACGGAGAATAAAGTACCGATGCGGTGCGCGTGTGTGTGCGTGTGTGGGTGGAACTAAGCAACGCGTATAGAACATCCACCAGTAATAAATAAAATAACTAAATAAGAAACAAACCTTTCGGTACGCGCGAGCCGCCATATTGTTGATGCTGGTCAAGATTCAAGATACCACGTGGGCGTGCGACTTTACTTCAACTATTCTAAGGGAAAGGAATTTCATCTAATGAAAAAAACATTACGTACGTGGGTTGTAGAGATTTTTATACGATTCACTGACACGCGATATAAATGAGTCTTCCCGGCTTTTGTTATCCGACGAACTGTCCCGATCGGTTTTGGACAAATGATCCACCCTCTAAATCTCAGTGACTTCGTTTGTGGTCTGATACTACGATGATGCGGCCAGGAAACTTATAGTCCGAGCAGCCAACATCACCTCCGAGAAGGCTCTCTCATACCACATATTGTCCTTTAGATTGCTGTCTACACTGGACTAGAGGACAGGCTGATAGTGAAGTAGTGAGTGACTAGTGAGAGGACGCAGCCGAGGCTGCTAAGCGGTCATCCTTCGACCATACGCTGTCGTGGGGCTGTACATGCCGCTCCGGTGAAAGAAAACATCTATGTGTGTGATAATATGATAATACCTCCGATAATACAGTGAAGGTTAAGCCTATACATTTCATTAATTTATCCACCATGCCATACCACCAACCACTGAGCGAAGATTACCGTTCCGTATCACAAAAGATGTAGAAAATGGAACACTTATAGGATCACTCTTATGTCTGTCACAACTTATTTCCTCCGAATCAACTGGACGAAAAACGTTGAAATTGGGTATAAACTATAAATATAGATTATCATGTCATGACCCAATCACGGACGTGTAACGTAAATTAACGAATTTAGGTTTTGGGGGAAAAATTCGAAAGTTACAAATTATTTTTTCAGGTGAATCATGTGACTTATCAATGGAAAGGGCTCGTTATAAGGAATACAAATAAAACTTTTTATAATTGGAAATTGCGAAACTAAAGAAAATACACGTAAATCGAACATATCTTAACCTCCGAAAGTGTAGTCTAAAGTTTTGTAAAAAAATTGGGAATATATAGTTTATTTTATCGTTAAAAAAAACCTAAACGGAAAACGGAATGGTACGGAACCCTCTCCACGCGAGTTCGGCTCGCACTTGGCCGCTTTATTTTCTTACACGTCATGCATGACGTCTCAAATAGTAGACCGTGGGACGCGGAACTATCGGCCTCGGGTTTGAGCCCCGGGTGGTGAGTTGTTTTTTCTTCAGTAGAACATGTGCGTGCGACCCCCGACGACGAGGGATCTATTCGCGCCGAGTTGACTGCACTCGCGAGCGCATGCGTCGTCGCTCTCGCTGCGGACAGTAGCAGCGCTAGGAAGTGAATTCGTCCTTTGTTGTTATCACTATTTATAGGACACTCACGCTGGTTGTCGTGGAGTCACATTTTTTCAGGATTTCGTACCAAAATAGTACGGAGTCCTTTTATGGTGTTTCTATGGGGAGTAGTTTTTTTCAATTAACCTAATCGGTTACTACATACATCGTGCGTTAGGCCTTTTATTTATTGATCTGTTTACTTACTTCACCTCCATAATCAGTCCTTCCAAACCTCATTACAGTTGGAACGAAGTAAGTACCATGCCAGGGACCAATAGTGCAGTCGGCAGGCCAAATTCACCTCGCCTGTCGAGACCAAGCTCAACGAGAGCGAATTTAAAAAAACCGGTCAAGCGCGAGCACCGAGGGTTCCGTACCACCACGTAAATGGCCGGTTTTTACTATAATCACACACACATACACACACATAACACACGCTGCATCCCGACAATCAGGGTAAGCAGAGCAACCGGTGTTGCGCTATAAGGACTCTGGTAAATTACAGCACAACACCGACCACCACGTTTAGCACAGTATACGGACAAGACAACTATCAAGCAGCAAGTAAGGCACGAAGAACCCACCTGCTGCATGACTAGGTGGAAGGACTGCGCCAAGGTGAGAAGTGGCTAGCCTGTCGCCCTTTAGCGCAGTATCTTGTCCTTATCCCTTAGTCGCCTCTTACGACATGCACGGGGAGAGATGCAGTTGAGCTATTCTTTTTAAGTACCGGCCCCACACGGTACCACTACTATAATTACTATAATCAATCACACTAAAATCACACTAAGGTGTACGTAACTGGCCGGTTTGCACTCAGTCAGTCAGCGTGTAAGCGTCCACTGCTGGACATACGCCTCTCAAATTTTCCACTAGTCTTTTCGGTCTTCAGCGGTACGGAACCACTGCTTTAAGTTGGACTCTTATATGTATCATCGTTTATACGGATAGAGCAAAAAACAAACTTTGAAAAAGAAACACGTGTCTTATATTGGGGTGGTGTGGTGGTGATAACGGCTACTAATCGGCGTTTTCTGCACAATTCTAAATTACTCCTATACGTACGTGCCATTTCAACAAGTCATACATCTAAATGCAAGTAGATAATCTTGCCCTCCTTGTCCACCTTTTCGAAGCGATGCCCAAGTACCTATTGAACACACTAAAGCGCGCAAAAATACGCATTCACCCCTCCCCCTCCACCCCCTCGCCGCACCCCCGTCCGCCGCCGCCCCCGCCCCCGCGAGGCAAACCTGTTCCCCGGCATTACTCTCCCTCCCTCCTCTGCCTACACGAACTCTTTGTTACACAAAATACTTTCATTCAAACTCAACCATTCTGAGAGCATTCGCGTAGTCATAAAACATTATAATAATATGTACGTACATTCACCAAGGTCGTTAGGACGACAGAGATGACATCCACCCTAAATCCCTTATTATTACTGACGTAACTAGGTACCATCTCAGTGCTTCCCTTTGGTCGTCTCGACTACACCGAACTGGACGAATTTTTTTTTTATGGAAACTGACACGAGTGGCTACATCAACTACTACATCCGCGATGTTAGCCCATAACACCTTGATTAACTAGGTGCTATGGCAGTGCTTCCCTTCGGTCGGCGGGGGCGGTGCGGCGGCGCCGATACTGACCCAACAAGCAAAATTATCCTAGAACGAACACCTTATAGGAATATTGCACTTATAAAACTCCTATAATGATTCTGGTATTTACTATTGCACTTTTAATAGCATGGTAAGAGGCTGTTTGACTACAAGTACATTTACTCTTATATTTAGACTTATAAGCGCTTATAAGATTATTTTTACCGGTCACTATGAGTTCAAGTCTCTTATAATAGCAAATAACAAGATTAAACACACTGAGGAGTAGTCACACTGGTAAGTTAAACTTGTAAGCGCTTATAAGGTAATATTTTAAGGCTATTATTATTAATAAAGGTTTCCTATAAGAGCATATGTAAGAGTCAAATTGCTTATAGCTATTTACACTTGTTACTTGGTGTTTATAAGCGCTTGTAAGTTGATTATTCGATTCTATTATAAGTATAAGAGTTTTATAACGGCATGTTGCGAGGATGAAGCCACTTATACCTATTAAAGGCTTATCGTATGCTTTTATAAGTTTGACGCATTTATAATAGTAATTAGATAATATTAATGAATGCTAAATTAACTTCGTCAAATCCCTTATAAGTCTAGTTACACTTGAAAATAACGTTATAGGCAAAAATATGTTTCTTGTGGTTTTGAAAATGCTTCTCAGTCAAACTCGCGCACCGAGGGTTCCGTATCGCCACGTCATGGTCAGCACCACTCACGCCATCTATGGAATAGTTAAAATGCTTCATACTGTTTTCGGTAGATGGCGCGCATACACTTTTAGTGTCTTGTATGGGGACCTCCGTGAATGTTTTACTTTATCTTATTTTTCTTATTTGTTATATAGGCCATAATAACACATATTCTGTGAAAATGTCAACTGGCTACCTATTACGGTACAAGAGATACAGCCCTAGGACGGAAGGACGGACAGATGGACAGATCCCAGATAGACGACGTAGGCTTAGTAATAGGGTTCCGCACGGATACGGAACCCTATAAAATAACATAAGTGATCTTAATAATGTAAGTAATGCATGTAATGCAAAAAAAATGCTATCCTTTTTACAATAGTAAAATAAATAAATAAAAAATAAATATTTCATTTATATGTATAAATGCAATACAACTTATTATATATTTATTTTCAATATTATTTTGTTGTTATTTATTTTATTATTTAACTTATCTTTTCTAATATACTTCCTTCCTTACCTATAATAAAATCCAACGTCTGCTTTCTGTCTGTCTGAGTGTCTGTCTGTCCGCTTATAACTCGAGAACCACTGAACCGATTTTAATAAAACAAAATTCTACGGATAGCTTGATTCTTCCCATCAACTATAGGCTACTTACTATCACGCTAAATAGCTTATAAGGTTAGCAGTGAAGTGAAATATGAGAGCGGGCGGAGCCGCGGACACAGCTTGTGTAAAATGTATTAGTTAAGAAATTGTAACTGATTTTATTCTCCTTTAAGTCTCCTTAGGAGGGAAAAACAGCAGCAGAGGCTCGTTAAAAGTTAACCACTGATTAAAATTTTCCCGAGATTACATTGTTTTGGTTTCCTTATAGGCAATACGAAACCCTAATTGATAACAACATGGCGTATGATGGTGCCATCTTTGAGATTGACGCGTGCCGTAATAGAATCAAGAGTACCTATAATGGCATTATAACGTACTTCACAATGCTAGGATTGAAAAATGGCTGTCGCCCTCAGCAGTGGATAATATTTTTTTAAATACAAAATACGTAAATAAGCTTCATTCAAAAGGGGCGTTAAAATTTTAACATCAAACATAATATACTTCACGGCAAATATACCTTGCCTTGCGAAAAATGCCATACAATAAGATTGTAACATATAAAATAAGCCACACTCTGACAGCCACAATAAAATAATTAGAATATGTATGCCTTTCCTTTCTTTTCCGTTTCACACGAGACACAACATACGAGAATTGCGTTCCAAGTTCCACAACAAAAAATGAACCTCTTAAAGAATCGCGAAGCGCATAATAGTCGTGGTTAGTTCTGTTAGCTACTTACGCAGGAGCCATGCGGGAGCAGGTAGTTTTGCATAATGCTATTACAAGGTTACTAATAGGTATAGGTGGCAGTCAGCCAGTGCACCTATAAGTGTGATACAAGTGCAAATAGACCTATAAAATGGGCCCTTTTTCGGGCTAGTAACAGCTTATAAGTTCGTTACAAGTATGGCAAAATAGTGCTCCTGGGATGATTATAAAACCGCTTTTTGCTTGTTGGGGAGTAGCAATCTGATTGAGTAATTACGTAAAGGAACCTACAATAATAACTTGATCTAAGTACGTTTCTCTAAAAATCTAGTCTCAAGGCCTTGCAATGTGCATCCTAATAATAAATAACCTTTTCACAAAAAATCATCTATCATCCGCGGTCCACTCCACTGTAGACGATGTTATTATGTGGATAGTCATTCATTTCATTATACATATACTTGTAATAATGTAAGTAATATGAAAACAAAAAAAAAATAATATCCTTCGAAGTTTCTTGCCGGTTATTCTTTGTGGATGTAATCGAACCGGATAAAACAAATTGTGACAAGTTCGAGTGCAATGTTACTGCCATAAGAATGCTTAAATAAACAATAAATTGCTGAACATAGGCCTCTCCCAAAGCACGCCACCACACGCGGTCTTTCGCTCTTCTCATCCACCCACTCCCGCCCGGCTACCTTCTTTACGGGACTTTGTACGTGACGTCTAATGGAGCACCCGTCTACCTCAGCGGTTCGCTGCGGCAGATGTGCCCAGCCCACTGCCACTTCAGCTTGCTAATTTTCCAAGCAATGTCGAATAGTTCTTTGTCGTATTTCCAAATTATTCTTACTTACTATGAATAATTTTATTGTCCTGGGTTTTATTGAAGTATGTATGAGTTTTTATAAGGAAATTTGAAAATCTTTAATACCGAAACTAAACTAAGAATGTGTGAACTTGCCGATTTTATCGGGCCACTGTTGTCATTCGGAATTACCAGGAAACAGCCGAATGAATAGACATTAGTGAGCAACCAGATACCTACACACACGGCTTGTTACTTTACATAATGCAATGAATACATTTGGAAACATTTTAAAATAAGGAATATCTATCCTTACACATACAAACATACATTATGTATATGTGTGTGTAGATAGTTGCAGACTTATCTTGTCTGACTCACTATACTCGCTGGTTAGGTCATTGCATTTTGCATTTATTCATTAGTAATAAAAAAAATATAATAGAATACATTTCTTTTTATAGTACAAGAACGAGAAAGGAATATGCAGGAAAAAATGGTGCGTACCGTTTTTATTGAGTTACCGAAGAACAGCTCTCCTTATTCTTAATTGACCCGAAGAAGGCTGATGTGGTTTTATCGGTAAAGATCAACCTCCATTCTACCGCCACGAGCTGGCGAGGGCGCCGCGCAAGCCTCGCATTCACTAGGGGGCAAACTTCTGCAGCGTAACGAAGAACATCTTGGAACAAGCATGACCGTGTGGTTTAGATTCCACGTAAAACTCCCTTCTTACTAGGTGGTAGGGATTATTCCGGCCGAGTTGGTACCACCGCACTGAATGAAACGTCGGTGGAAACGGCTATGTAAATAGTTCGTGTTTTACGTCTAGTTCAGTGTAGCCGAAATTAAATAAAGGGAAGCTCTGACATGGCACCTAGTTCACCCGGTGTTATGGGCTGACATCACGGATGTTGTAGGTGATGTAGCTAACGGTGTCAGTTTCCATTAAAAAAAACATGCCCTTTCGAACACACCGGTAGAGATATCGTCCGCGAAATGTAGGCTGCGCGTTGCGCGAACGTTGAATGCAACAATGCAACGTTCGCGCAACATTGCACGCGGCACGGTGCGGTGTACACATATGTAGGTTATTTGCCCCTAGTGAATACAAAGCTTTCACAAACCTTTTAACACTCCATAGAAATGTTGCTACTTTTGTTGTCTAGAAGTTATTAGGTACTACTTACTGCTGGATAAAGGCCTCATTCTCATTCAAAATCAATAAATAGTGACAATGTGTTCCAGAGTCAGCTGAAAATATTTCTCTTAGACAATCCATTTTATAAGTTAAAGTAAGTGATTTTTTTTTCTTAATGTAAATAAAAATGACTTTAAGATAAAGATAATTCAAATTGTTTATATGCATAAACTCAAATTTTATTAATAACTTGACTGAACCCTATGTTCTTTGTTTTGTATTTTATTATCTTTTTTAATGGGTGTATCTTGACTTAATATTTTAAATTTTTTGCTTAGATATAGTACTATGTTATATTTAACATAATAACACTTAGTATGTAAGTTATATTTAAAAAAAACTCTGTAAGGTTTCTTACCCGGTTATTCCTTATAGATTGCACTGCTGAACGGGTCATGACAAAAGAAAATTATGACGAACCATACTGAATATGCATATTATGTCTCAATTAAATATTGTTAGTGTTGTGTGTTCTTTATGGCGAAATAAATATCTGAATGTGAATCTGAATCATTCTATATCGGAACTGTGTTTTATTATTTAATCTGTTTTAATCTCTATCTCTATCTGTATCGTCTCTACATTTTATAAAATGGATCGTCTGTCTGTATGTATGTTTGAGGTAAATTCCAGAACCACTGAACAGATTCTGATACGGTTTGCACCAATGGAAAGAGTAGTTCTTGTGGCTCAGTATACGCTATAGGCAGCCTTTAGGGTTGATCAGAATCAAAGAAAGTATAGTATGGACAGGAGAACGAGAGAGAGAATATAAGAGAAGCGATCGTTTATTATTATATTTGTGTTTAAATCGGGTTTGCTATTAAGCCGAGTCTACCGCGAGCGAAGCCGCTGGCAAAAGCTAGTATAAATTATAAATTGAAAGTATTCTATCTATACAAGGTATAAAATCAAATCTAATCAAAATAAGTTGATTGCACTAGGCACAAGGTATCGACCGTTGGAATATTGTTTTTCCTCTAATCTAACGAAACATTTTTAAAGTAATACAGGATCTGTTGTGCATACAGGTGAACTTGAAGAGTTTTCATTCTACAATATACGTTCATCTCTACACAGCAGGAAAGTATAACACACGTACATACATCACGGGCATGCGTACTGAACTCCTCTGCCCCGTTGCTGCTGTAATGTGGCCTCGATACGTATATTGTTCGTTCGGCACTTCTGCCGTCCGCTGCGAGCCTGGTAGCGTGTCGGCCTGGTGAGCGCCGCACGCCGCTTCCGGGTCGCACGTGCGCGCGTCCGGCGGGGCGGCGGCGGCGGCGGCGGGGCCTCCTTCACCCCAAACACCCTCGGCGCCATTTTTATTAGTTAGCTAATCAATCATCCATTATGTATGCTTGGGTTTCCCCATGTGATTTCATTTCTCAATGACCTGGAGCACAGCGATTTGCTACAAAAAAAAAACAGGGGTAGCCAACCGTGTGAGATTCCATAAAAAATATAATATACATAATACATATTTAGCGTAGGTATTCCATCTTACACTTTATGTCGAAGGAACGTGTATGTGACCCATTCTTAGCCCCGAGTGCGAGTTGAAATAGCGGCCCTACGTAGAGAAGAGGAATTCGCCTTCGGGGAGGAAATAATCCCTTTTAACTTTCACGCTTACGCTGTAGTATTTTGAATGCATATTTTCATCTACGCACGTTGAATAGCAGTTGAACTCTTCCGAATCAGTAAAGGAGTTTATGAATATGGACGCGGCAAGCTCGGCGCGCGCGCGGCAGTAGAGACTGCGCGAAATGTATGAAGTTCATACTAATTTGTGACCTGGCAAGTTGTCCATGTCAAGTCATAAATCTTCCACAAATATTTCTATGCAATGGTTACAAAATATCACAAATTGCTATCGATATTGTTATGTACTATGATTTTTAATCTTGCAAGTTTTCTCTACTTCTAATTTCCTGGCTTTATTGCTTTCTGAATAAAGCCAGCGCTTTTAATAACTGAAAAAAATTTATAAACATTTTTGTAGTGGCTGCCTGTCGAATCCTTCTACTCGACCGACTTCAGCATACATTTTTGTTTCCTTGGTTTTTCACAAAGTCGGGTTTAATCAAAATTTATTTGTATATTTCATTTAATTCCTTTTAGTTCTAAAGTTCTAATCCAATAAGGGTGGTAAATTTTTCAAGCTCTTGAAAACGATTGAACACCATGGGGTTCGAAGAAAATGCGTTTTTTGTAATTTCCGTTTCTCGAATGTAGAGTAAGGCAGTCTATAGCCACAATAAATACAATTAATATCCTGATGGTGGTGGTGGTGTAGGTTCTGTAAGTGGCGACGACCGCAGAGGTTCGCGGAACGGTAGGTGCCGTCGGTATGTGTACCAGGGTCTCATGTGTTGTGCTGAGTAACGAAGGGTTGTATATAGGTACTGTCGCGCTGTGCAGTCAGCCACGTGCGGTGCGGCGGCGGCGCGGCAGCAGCGCACGGACAGAACGGACTTGCGGTGAGGGACCGTTGCATGCCGTTGCTTTGCGCAGTGTTGTAGTAGGACGGACTGCTTCGTGGTCACTTAGTCGCTTACTTGAGCCACTATTATTATATTATGATTACAGTTTCCAGTATCTAGGCATAATAGCCTGCTGAAGCTATGTGCAGATGATACAAAACAATAATTAATTCTATAATTTGTTTAATAAGAAGACTGCTACTTTTGGATAAGCAAACGTTTTAAACTGAAGACATTAAAGCAAAACTCATTTCTTTTCTTGTATTGTGTCGTGTTCGGGTCGGCATGGCTCAATATGGAAACTAGAAGGACAAACGTCACTATGCTTTAATCATTCCCTATTCGATATACAAACTGTTTGTTGTTTCACTCAACTTACTATAAAAAAGTTTCACCAAAACAGTTCAGCGGTCCCCAAGCACGCTGAGTCAATTAAACGGAGTTTCCTTTGAACAGTACCCGATAGGAAGTGCGGTGCGTGAAGCGACACAGCGCGCGTCGCTGTTGGTGAGCTGTGATGCGGAGCGGCGGCGGAGGCGGCGGCGGAGGCGGCGGCGGAGGCGGCTCTAATTTGTTCGTGTCCGATGTCACCGTTTATCTCTTTTTTTCTCGATGATTATTACGCAATAGATTTTTGTATTATATTGTTTACAAGCTGTGCCCGCGGCTCCGCCCGCTCTCATATTTCACTTCACTGCTAACCTCATAAGCTATTTAGCGTGATAGTAAGTAGCCTATAGTTGATGGGAAGCATCAAGCTATCCGTAGAATTTTTTTTATTAAAATCGGTTCAGTGGTTCTCGAGTTATAAGCGGACAGACAGACATACACTCAGACACTCAGACACTCAGACAGAAAGCAGACGTTGGATTTTATTATAGGTAAGGAAGGAAGGATGGAACCTGACCCGGCTGTCTACAATATCATCTACTGCGCGCGGTATGTCAACTCAGAACACCCTATTCCTTCGGATTACATTCAGGGCGGCCCGTCAACACCCAACTGGGCGGAAAACACGAACTATTTTGACAGCCTTTTTCGAACGGCTTTCATTGTAAGGTTGTACCGATCCAGGATACTTCACCTTACCATCTAGTAAGGTAAGGGATTGTATTGTATTGTTGTATTCTTTATTGTTCATTCATATGGCAGTTAGAATGCGCTCGAACTTGTCACAATTTGTTCTATCCGGTTCGATTATACCCACGAAGAAGAACCGACAAGAAACTTCGCAGGGTATTTTTTTATACATATTATTACAAGTATTTTAGTGACTGTCCACATAATAACATCACTTACAGTTCATCGAAAACACAGCTTCAGAGCAAGATTAACAATTTTGCTGAGAGGTCTGACTACAAAGACTTATTAATTAATTCAGTTTCCATAAAAAAAGTGTATCAGGTGTAAAGAGCCTTTGACAAACGTTGATACGTAAATTGTATCAACAAAATTATGTTAGTAAGTATATTAAACATACTACATAGGTACTACAATTGTAAAAATTTACAATTTTTTTTTATTGAAAGCGCGACTTGTGGATCCGAGCCACCCATGAGGTGTCTCACGACGCCCGTATACTTACGGGGGTTGCGAATACCATGCCCGACTGATAGGAGGCTATTCACGCCCCTCTTGAAGTAGCGGAGACTGTACTTGGGGTTTTAAATCAATATTGAGATATTTCAAGTCAAGTTGTCAATGGGATAATAAAATTGAGGTACTAATCGTACCTAGTCAATAATTTATAAATCATAAATTCATTTACAAGAAATAACTTTGTCCGGAAAGAATTCTATATGTTCAATTCGATGCACAAAATTACGTCAGTAAGTCATAAAAATGTGCCGGGCAGGGCAGGCCACGCAATAACAACGACGAGGCGCCTAAAGAGATCGTTAGACGCTTTCAAAAACATACTAAACAAGCAAGTTAAAATATTTGCTGGAAACTGTTGCCCCTTTTACGAAATCCAAAGCAAACAGAATCCTTTCATGCTCTGAAATAAAAGCGTTACGCAGAGTATTCAGGTCGCGTCTATAAAGGGCTTGTATGGACTTACTAACTGCCCTAGTTGTGAAAGACTTTCGCGTATTTTTGAAACGTTTTCGTCGCCCGTGAGTGCCGCGAGTCGGTAGACTGATCGAACATACTAAGGAACAGAGGCAAAATATTTACAAACACTGAGTATGTTTTAAATGTCAAATGCACGCAAATACATTACTATCTATAGCCACTATCTCGCCGGACGTGAAACATAATTGATAATGATAAACTCTTCACTCGTCGAGTCGTCGCAGTCAGTAAAACTTGGTTCAGTGCCTCAGTGCATCGGGAACAAAAGCCGTCGCCGCCGTGGCCAGACGTTAACTCTCTGAATTACCAGGCTAATTAACTGGATGAAAGTGTCAGCTGATCTGCAATCTCCGGGCTTTATTTACTTGCAACTTTTCCAAGGTGTTGGCGGACTGTTTCGTCGCCGTAGATCACACAATATAGACCATGCACCGAGGACACCGAGGTTTCCCCGCAAAGTCTAAAAATACATCAGTCAGCGTGTAAGCGTCCAATGCTGGACATACGCCTCCCCAATTTAGCTGCAGTCCTTCCAGGCGGCCGTGGACACGAAAACGGAGTGTGGGAAGACCACCCGCCAGATGGGACGACAACATCAAGTACGTCGGCGGAAAGCAATGGTTCCTTACCGCTGAAGGCCGGGACGATGACTGGAGGAAAATTGGAGAGGCGTAAAAATACGTAGAGATGCAAGATTGAGATTTTGAGCTTTCTGTCTTTTTAACAATCGTACCACCAGATCAAGTAGTAGGTGAGGCAACACCAATTACTCTGAATAAACTGATTTGTCGGGATACAGCGTGTGTGGTGTGTATCATATGTTGAGGTGCATACAACACTGTTGCAGTAGGTAGATCATGCTAATATCGTCTCCGAGAAGCTGGCAAACCGGAGACTTTGCTTTGGATCGCTGGCTATTCTGGATCAGAGGAGAACACACGCGAGGCTGCTATGTGGTCATATTTCGTCCAGTACGGTGGTACCAATCCAGTCGGCTACAATTTGAGCCACCACCTAGCTGAAACTATTTCTATACATGCATCAGTATGCGGTAAAATACATTTTCCAACGAGCCTCTGCCCTCAATTATTCAAACTCACTCAGCAGGAAATACTTTATTTTTAGAAGCAATTAATCCGAATCGGACGCTGCACCCGCCGCGCCGCCGCCGCCGCCGCCTGCATTTATTGATGCACCATAAATAATATGGAGATACCGGAGCGGCGGCTTTTATGACGGGGCCGCATCTGCCGTGGAAACTGGGCCAAACTGGGCCGAACGCGTGGAAATTTATACCGATAATATTTGTAAGGCGATTTATGAAATAGTGGGAGACGGTTTTGATTGTATCGTCGTGACTCGTGAGTGATGTGGCTGCTCAGTGCTCACTTCAGGGGAACTCTTCTGAACTTTCTGTGTAAAGGTTCATTCGCAAATGTTAATTTGTTTTTAAGATTAAAAAACGATTAGTAAAAATTTTCGGAAACCAAAATTTAGTCATATTATGTGATTTTTCAATGTCCCAATTCCGGCGTGTGGTGTTTGGGAAAGCTTAATAGTTCTAAAATGGTCATATTTTAAATAACTTTTTTATGGAACCAGAATGTTATTTTATCAAAAAACTTAATCAATGTTAGATTTTCAAAGGCCGTTTCAATAGTCTTGACAGCCTTGCAATAGTCTGTCGCACAATAATAGCCTGCTGTGCTGGTATGGTGACTCGCTGAGCTTGGGTTCCACATGGGAGGCGATATTGGCATGATCTACAGCAACAGTTCGTCCTTAAGTCTGACATTCCGCAAAATTTAAAGACCCGTATATATGACCAGTGTGTTCTCCCGGTTAGGTATGACGTACGGGTGTAAAACGTGGACTCTGACGGTCGCTCTTGTCCAAAGGTTGAAAGTTGCCCAGCGAGCAATGGAGCGAGCCATGCTGGGAATATCGCTACGTGATATGGTGCGTAAAGAGGCAATTCGCCGACGCACCAAAGTAGTCGATATTGGACACCGGGTGGCTAAGCTCAAATGGCAGTGGGCTGGGCACGTTAGCCGAAGAGACGATGACCGATGAAGTAAGCGTGTCCTACACTGGCGGCCGTGGACAGGAAAACGGAGCCTGGGAAGACCACCCGCCAGGTGGGACGACGACATCAAGTACGCCGGCGGAAATCACTGTTTCCGTATCGCTGAAGGCCGGGAGGACTGGAGGAAAATTGGAGAGGCGTATGTCCAGCAGTGGACGCTTACACGCTGTCTGACTGACTGACAGCAACAGTGGTATACACCTCAACATGTAATACATACCACACACACTGTATCCCGACAAATCGGCATCCTGTGTAAAGAGGTTTATACAGACGACGTGCGCGCCCGCCTGCACAATAGAGGAGCCCAAGTACCCAATAAAGCTGGTTTGTTCCTCTGCTACGTCGCTCGTCCGTATGAAGATGTCCGCTATGATAAATGGATTGTGGAGGCAGGAGGTTGGTTGGGTGCATACACTTTCACTCATTTCACATTCTCTCACACGCCCTGTGTGTGTCCGCCGCGCTGTTGCGTCCGTTAGTACCTACTCTACGAGTGTGCATGAGAATATATTTTCTTCCAAGTTTTCGGATTTGTTGTGAGTATTATTATTACATATATGAAGTACCTACTCGGATTGTGGTGGATCGTAAATATTTTTGAATTCCCATAATTTACATTTTGGGCCGGTGTAGGGTGAGAGCGTGCGGCAATCAGTGATTTTGACGAGCTTGTATAGGTGTGTACTTTCTCACGTGTTTAGGTGCAGTGTGTACGTACACTAGATGTACCTATGTACCTACAAGTACCTACAGTATGTACATAATGTACGTATATCTATACTGTTTCAGGATAGGGTTTCGTAACTTCAGGGTACGAAAGGGCTCCATATTTGAACATTATTTTTTCCAGATTCGGTTATTTTATAGTACTTTTTGGTGAAAATCGTTTCATCGAGATTTGGTGGACAGTGCGAACATCCGCCTTTATTAAATAAAAATAAAATGACTAAATTGCAATTTTTTAATAATAAAATTGAACTGCATGTAGGTAAACTCCAAACACTTAAATTTAAATGACATCAAAAGAAAAAGAGGACTGGACTAGGTCATTGCACTACCTAGACCTAGACAGCACCTCCCCATACTCACTGGCCATCGAGTTTTTATAACCATTTCCAATTTTTGTATGAAAAAAAAGTACGGAATTTCGATTTGAGTGATTAGAATTTTTTTCTTCTAATAATGAGTACTTTCTATTCCTGAAGTTACTCAAGCCTGTCCTGAAACACCCTGTATACTATAGGCCCCAACCCAACGTGAGCACCGCGCGCCTCCACGCTGCGTTGCGTCTTCGATATTTGAATTTAAATACGAGTAGATTGAATTGAACTCTATGAAATCGTTTGATTGATTGCAATTTCACGTCTCTGTCGAAGTATGTACATACTAACTTAGTATGTGAGCCACCATGACGAGATATAATTTGTATGTAAATAATCCCGGGACAAGTAGGTATACCATCTTTGTGGGATTATCTATCATAGACATTTTCAGATTGTATACATTCACAGAACTGCGAGCCGGCGCGGAGTAGCTTCCAAACGGATGGACCGTTTGGATGCGGGTTTTTTTATTAGAAAGCAGGTTTAATCTGGATGGTTCTTAGCTATGTTTTTAATCAAGTAATCAAGTAATTAAGTAATCAAAAAATTCATTATCTTAAAAAGTTGACCGATTTACATGCGTTTTTTTTAAAAGCTCGAAATAAAAGTTAAATTCCAAATTAAAAAAACGCCCGACCTTAAAGAGTCAAAAATAAATTCCGTTGACTTACTTAAAGAAGTCGGGGCCCGCTAACTAAATACTTCTCCTTTACGACTCCTAAGTAAACGGAAATGGGGGTTTTTATTATATTTTCTGTGCTGTGGTTATTGGTAATATAATAAATAGTGGTATCAATTATGAAAGAAAACCTACAATGTGATGCCGCGCCGATAATGAAACACGAATATTCGGAGAAATACCCGACTATGTTCGGGATTATTTTAAGAAACAAATCAAATAGAGCTGTAGGTGTAATTGTATTGCTAAATAAAGATGTGGGAGACAACATTATATTCATAACTTTCCTAAATATGTTCCTAGTTAAAAAAATTGAAGAGAAAACAAAACAATAACAGAATGTAATCAATCAGTCACAACTCCCACGAGTGGATGGGAGAAGCCATCTGTACGCATCTGTTCTCCGGCAGACAGACAGACGACAATCGCATTTTGTTTATATATTTTAAAGTAAACATAGAACACTTCGAGACGGACGACACTCTAGGAGCCACTTAAGATAAGTTTTAGTGATGTATTCTGTGCCGCAAGGAGAACTTACGGTATGGGAATGCCTCCTGACCTTTTAAAGCAATAAATCTACTGAATTTCTTTGACTCAGAAGGAGCAGGATGTTAATATGGATGAGAGTAATGCGACTGAGGACGATTCAATCGGAGTTTTAGAAATTCATAGTTTTAATTGTGAGGTTTTTAAATGAAGTATCTTATTCTTTCTTTCTTTCATTCAGAAGATAATGATATAGATCATTTATAGGCAGATTAAATTAATCCTCCTAATGATCAAGCATCATTAGAAGGATTAATTTAATCTGCAAATCATATCACATTCATATCGGAACTTCGTGTCGTGTTCATTCTACACTGGCTGAACTGGACGGAAAGCGATCTGGGTGCACGGCCGCGCCCCCGCCAAGTCGAGCAAACACGGCCGTACCATCCTGTGGTACCATCCTGTGGTACCATCCTTTTCTCGAAGCTACTTTGGGTACTTTTGGCCTCCCTGTATTTTGTTGTGGATTTTTAGGTTTTTTTTTTATGGACGCTGACATCGTTGGCTTACATCACCTACAACATCCGTGATGTCAGCCCATAACACCGGGTGAACTTGGTGCCACGTCAGTGCTTCCCTTCGGTCGTGCCGGCTACACTGAACTGGACGGAAAACACAAACTATTTACATAGCCGTTTCGACCGACCTTTCATTCAGTGCGGTGGTACCAACCCGGGCGGGTTAAACTCTACCACCTAGTGATATAAGAAGGGAGTCATATCCCTTAGAAGTAGTTTCGACAGACCTGCATACTACGCAGAGTCGTGCGTGTTCGTGCGACGGTGACGACGCTCTACAACCGGATTGTCTCTTTCTAAAGCTCGATGTTCATTATTTACTGGCTGATACTGTACAAGGTAAGCTTCACCGCGTTAGTTAATTGAAACTGGGGAGGTGTGCGCTGCGCTGCGGCTGCGAGCATCTTGCGAGAATCTCGTCGGACGGAGCACGACAGCAGTTCAGGGGGTCTATTTAGTACCAGCGAAATGTATGCATCGTATGCGTAATCGATACATTATTTTATAATTAAATTGTAACATTGTGTGGCATGGCGTGTCTGTGCGTTTAAGTAATATTTTGGAGGGGGAAAAAAATTGGGGGGACGAATGATAGCTATAAGTAATAGAATGCATTGGGATAATTTTGAAATTTTTGTGTGTTTTGTGTGTTTGTTTTTGCACGCATCACGTAAAAACTACTGACTCAATTCGAATGAAGCTTTCTGAAAAATATAGGGCTTAACTCGGTGTAACATAATAGGATAAATTGCATCACGCCATTGTTCATACGAGCTGAGCAGTGGGCTCAGAAGTGCAATTTTAAAATCTGTATCTTGTCTTCTCTTTTCTTCTAATTTCACTCTCTACATAATGCCGTATGTATGTACGTATGTTCGATTTATAAGAACGGCTCAACGACTTTTAGGCGAGCGGAGCCGTGGGTACAGCTAGTTTAAAGGAAATTTTTTGAATGGTCTTCCGGTGAGCGTGTTTCTTAGCGGGATCTCCAAAAGGCGTATTAACAAAATCGACTTTTGTTCGCCTTTTCGCTGTCAAGTCACCTCACTGTATGAGTGTGTTTCCACAAGGAGTGCTGTTGTTGGCTGTGTGTGATTGTCCGATTGACTCTTGCGGACAGCTACCATGCCAGTTCTTAACCAAATATTACTTTTAATTTTACGAGAAATACGCACTCGATTTTATATTTGTCTGCTACAGAATTCGCGCCCAGATAATTAAGTGGCCGATGATCCGCGGCGCGCGAGGTGGGGCAGGGGGCGGGGCGCGTGTGTGCACGTGAAACTTAATCACTTGCTTAATAACATCGAGCCAGGGATACGGTTAAGGCTCAACACTACCAAAACTCGGTTACCACTATGAGGTTATTTAGTTAGAAAAATATATGGCTTTCTACAAGACATAATTTGATTTTAATCCTAAATGTTATAGTCATGTAACTTTACATAATAAAATATAAACAATTTAACACTCCGAACCGTAAATTTTATTAAATAACATATATAATTTATTAAATTAATCTATTATTTTTACCTATGAGGTTTATGATTATTTATTATTTAAATCCTTTATTTCACATTTACAAAATTTTCTATTAATTTTACATATATTATACAAGTACAAATAACTATTATAATATTTAAATAATTATTGATTCTGCACTTTATTACAACAATAACACTACACAGTTACAACTTCAGAATAGTTTACGAGAAACATTAATCAGGAGAAATTGTTGGTATTGCTGCGCCTTAAGCCGAAGCGAGATGCGGTTTCATATTCAAGAAGTCACATCGTGTCGATGAATTCTTTGCCTCCTGCCTGCATGACAAAACCTGCCATTTTATTTTAATATTAATTTTCTGATCTTATATTAAACATACATACTCGTACATACAGGTACAGTCTCGGGTCCTTTAAGAGGGCGTGAATGGGCATCTGTCAGGTCGGCATGGCATTCGCAACCTCCGTATGCGACCGAATGTCCACGAATGTCCATAAATAATAATTGAAGCTGAAAAAAACAGTTTCCACGAAATAGGTTTGAATAAGATATGTGTCGTGAAGTTTTTGAGATATATGCAATATTTTCGGTTACATCGTGTACGTTCTTCCCGACTACAGAACCGTTCACTTTTCGTGACCCGACACGCATTTGGCCGATTTTTCAATAAACCTTTTTTATGTTTCACATGGAGCATTAGCGAGTATCCGACCCTTATTATTTATTAAATCCTCTGTATTGCCGGAACGCGAACGTCTTGTCGGGTGTTCACCGAAGCGAGAGATCGTCTCCACTCAGCTCGGGAGACACTGTGCGGTGTCGGGTGTCAGTCAGGGGCTGGGGTAGTGGGTTCGAAACCGACAGTTCTTCAATGATTTAATTACATTTTATTTTAGGTTAATTAATGCATTTAATTTTTAATACTTTAAATTAATTAACACACTTACCATGTATAAGTGTGAGTCCGCCTTTCGTCACTTTCATGCAATAAAATAAATTTTCATTTCATATCATAAATATAAAAACATACATTATTTATTATATAATTGTAATTGTTAATATATTATAATAAGCGATGTAATTATGTGGATAGTCACTAATATACATGTAATAATATTTATGAAAAAAAAAAACCTGCGAAGTTTCTTGCTGGTATTTGGGTGCAATCGAATCGGATAGAACAAATTGTGACAAGTTCGAGTGCAGTTTTACTACCTCAAGAATGCTCAAAAAACAATAAAAAATATTGACACCAAAATTGAAAATTTACTTACGAGTATGTTCGGGATCTCTAACTGCTGAGTAGTGCTGAGCCATGTTCGGTAATTTTTAGGTTTCCGTACCCCGTACGGAAGCCTATCACTAAGCAAACAACGTCTGTCTGTCTGTCTGTTCGTTCGTCTGTCCTACCGATGGCTGTGTCTTTGGAACCGTAATAGCTAGTAGGTTGAAATATTCACAGAATATAACACATATTGGCGGATATAACAACAAATAATACAAAAATGAAAATGTGCAAAATTAAGGGGGTTGTAAAGGGGGTTAATTAAAATGTATGGGGAAACAAGAAACTTTTTTTTTAGGTGCGCAAACCTCGTCGCGCGAGTCCGACTCGCACTTGGCCGGTTTTTGAATTTCATATTATGTTTCTACATACCTAAGTACCTACGGCCCTTCAATAAGCTGAGACAGATACACATTCATCTTGATTCCATTTAATAATATTTGATTGATGCTATTAATTATTGCTATTGTTCCGAAACAGTTAAGACATCATTTTTTTTCATATCTTATAATTATAATTTCATCAATTTAACACTGTCCCACATGTTTGTATTGTATATTGTGTATTGTATGTACCTTACAGTGGTAGAATAGAAGCGAAAGCTGACTGGAGGAAATTTCTAAGGCAATAAGTGCGTCCTTGCAAAAGAAAGAGAAAAGAAAGAACGAACGAACGAACAATGGAACCTTGGATCTTGAGATCAAGCAAGAGTCCGACGCCTAGAGCTGACCACCCGGCCCCGCCCGCCCTCCGCGCCGCGTGCGCCGCTCACAGCAAACAGACATTCATTCGTCAGCCTCGGTAGCTCAGTGGTGCGGTCGGTCGACTGTTAAGCAATGCTGAGCGCGCTCAGTACTTGGATGGGTGGCCGCTCGACCGTTGGAGGCTGACCGTGGTTAGGTTCCTTACCTTCTTACCTTACTAGGTGGCAGGGTTTATCCCGGCCGGGTTGTTACCACCGCACTGAATGAACGTCGTCGGTCGAAACGGCTATGTAAATAGTTCGTGTTTTCCATCCAGTTTAGTGGGGCCGACATGAAATGAAGGGAAGCACTAACATGGCACCTAGCTCACCCGGTGTTATGGGCTGATATCACGGATGTTCTAGGTGATGTAGCCAAACGTATCAGGTTCCATATAAAAAATAAAACACGAGGAAGCCATAGACAAAAGCTAGTCAACCAACAAATAAATACTTACGCACAGAATGCAGACGGAGTGCTCCAGAATAGTTGACTCCTGAAATATCTCAATCGGCGGGTATTGTTAGGTAACAGTGCTGCGGAGTCCGGTGAAGGAAGCGACACGCTCCAGCCGCGGCGAGCTCGTTTACTGCGCGGTCTAACTCATTCGATTCCCTTCACTTGCGTTTTATAGTCTGCCAACCTACCTACACACACACACACACATACACACGGCAACGTCCAGGGAGTTGGTGCCAGCCATGGAGTATGCAGAATATTCTTTAATGACCTGCACCGTTTAAGAGCGTGATTTGCATCTCAAACTGAACAACTTGAGCGAATAAACGGTGCCGAAATTAGAAACAAAATATTTCACCAATCTTTGTTATTTGACGTTAGAAATAAAATAAAAAACCAGACAAGTTAAAGTTTGGCTTCAGTGCAACTACTTGCAGGCCTTCCCTTCTTGCGTGCCGGCTACAATGAATTGGACGGAAACACAAACAATTTTCATAGCCGTTTCGACCGACTTTCATTCAGTGTGGCTGTATGTACCAATAGTAAGGTAAAAGGGAAGGCGTCTACACTTTTATGTGGAATCAGAACCACGGCCAACCTCCACGGTTAACGTCACCCATACAAGTTCTGACGCACATTGGCTCGTACAAAGATATTCAAATACAGGAATTTGTTTCTAAACTGACTAGCTTAACGATCCCCACGTACTGCGTCAACAGGCCCGTCTCTGGAGTAATAGGTGCCTGGGGCAAACACAAGCCGCCCGCGCCCCCGCTCGCTGCTGCCGCTCGCCGCGCGTGGAGCCGCTACTTAGATGCTCCCCGCGCAAATCAATTTCTTATTGAAGTAGCGCAAAATCCCACTAACATTTTTCGGAGTCACCCAAATTTTGACCAGACCGTGCAATATACTTATGGTCAATACTGAAGAACGCACACTTGCGCTACGTGATCCTGTGTTTTTTTGCGTCGTGTAATTTTAGAGAAAGCTTAGGCGGCGGAGGCGGCGGAAAGCCTGTGTGGCCTAACAATCGGGGCGCCTCTAACGCAGGGCTCCCGGGGCGCCCGGGGCGCCCGCCCCGCTCGCCCCGCCCTTGCGACGGCGCAGCAGGCAGACTCGGTGCGCCCGCGCCGCGCCTGGTGAATGGTGATGCGCCCGCGTGATGCACATGAGCTGCAGCCATGACCAATGTTGATGTATTTTTAACAACCGCACACAGAACGAAGGTTCTCACGGCTCCACACTACGCGGCCGAGGCCCGCGTGAGGTCCGCGTGAGGTCCGCGTGAGGTCCGCGTGAGGCCCGCGTGAGGTCCGCGCCATCGCATTCAATATTCATTAATGCACGCTCCGGCTAAGTGCGAGCTCTTGCAGTCATTAAACATACACATTGACTAATATTCGACGGAATAATAATATGCTAAACTAATGTGCCCACGTGGTACTGTGTAGAGATAACATTATATTTACTTAATACTAAAGAAAGCGATTACACATTATCACCATCATTCATAATTAATTATTTATGTACTTAATGTATGTATGTAATATCTCAGAGAACACATATCATACATTAGTAAACATAATGTATTTCTTCTAATAACCTATTCATGTAAACGTTTACAGGTTTTAGGAAACCATTTATAAATTGACATATTTTTTAAATTTTAAATACTTTTCAGTTATTTAAAGTATATAAAAGTAACCTTATATAATTATGCGTGCAAAAGCTTCTCCGTAAAAAACAGCTCAATAGTGGCGTAACTACTAACTACCTAATTGGAGTTTTATCTCGTGCGTGCGTGGCGTGGCAGCCAGCTCATGCGCCGCCGCGACGCGACGCCCGTTCTAGGAACCATTGGTTCAATCAATAAACAAAGACGCCGATATGGTCTAGTAGCAGATACTAGGCATGGGTCGGAGTCGCAGATGGTCGGAGTCGATTTTTTTTTTTCGTTATTACTTCTTCCTTCTTTAAACAAGCCAAGAGCACAAGAGATGTGTGCAAATAAAACTGAATGTGTGCATGATACCTTTACTTTACATTTACTTATCAAAGTATTTTGTTAATTTACTAGACTAGCAGAATCATAAACAGTTGGAATAAACTGCCCCAGGAAGTTATTGAAGCATCCTCAATAAACACATTCAAAAATAGCCTTGACAAGTATTTAAAAACCGGTCAAGTGCGAGTCGAACTCGCGCACCGAGGGTCCCGTATCGCCGTGTCACGGCTAGCGCTACCCACGCCATCTAGATGGCGTGTTATGAAATCCTTCATATTAGTTAATGTCATACTTCATAATCTATTCGGTAGATGGCGCGCGCGCATACACTTTTTGGTTTCTTCTATGGGAACACCCGTGAATTTTTTACTTTTTCTTATTTGTTGTTATATCGGCCATAATAACACTTTTTTTGTGAAAATTTCAATGGGCTACCTATTAAGGTTCAAGAGATACAGCCCTCGGACAGACGGACGGACGGAAAGACAGACAGACAGACAGACGGCGTAGGCTTAGTAATAGGGTCCCGTACCTGATACGGAACCTTAAAAAATCGAAAAAGTTAAAAAATAGCACCACCAGTTATCATATTAAGCTGTTAGTTCATTAAATAATAATAATTATTTTAGCTTTATAATTGTCTATTCTTGACAGTTAACAATATGTTGCCCTATTAGACAAAACATAACAATTTTGTTATCTATTCATGACAATTAACGAATATATATAGCCCCATTAGACAAAACATAAACAGTTGTAGCTCTGCATTAGCTCTTAATTACCCGTTCAGTTATAAAAATACTTCACAATTTGTGTAGGAAATGTTTCATCGTGATGTGTCGCCGTATCTACTTACGAAGTAATTTTTCAAGAGATGAAGGAATTGAAAGATGTATTTGTCGCATAGATCTCCTGCTTATTATTTTATTTCGTTCTCTACTTAGTGCTTTCCATCAAACTTACGTGACATCATTTAATCATATCCCGACCGCCAGACACCAGCAGCCAACTAATGAAGGAAGGTCGAACGAAACGATGGTGAATATAGTTCGCGTTTTGCGTTTCACTGTAGCTACTGACATGGCACATAGTTCCGACGGAACAGGTCAATCATCCATCACAGATATAGCTGGTGATGCGAGTATACCATCCATGAGAGGTTCCATATAAACACTATTCGATTTAATATTATATATATCTGAATAATGGTCTGACTTTGTTTAATTATGTAGAGAGCTATTGCAGCGTCGTCGTCGTCGGTAACGATATTATTCTGAATGGGTTGAATGAACGTTACTGTTGAGAATTATAATAATCGATATCGACAAACACAATAATAAGCGCATCTCTTGCGGCGTCGCGGCGGTGCCGCCACCCGCCACCGCCGGCCGCCTCCGCCGACACCGCCGGCACAGATTACAAGTGCGCCTGCGCTGCGGGGGGAGGGGTAGATAACATTTTTTGCATCAGCCGCCTCCGCCCCCGCGCCGCCGCCGCTGCTGTCGCTTCATCAAAGATTCCGATATTCCAGCCCAGGCCATTCAATTTCAAACTATAAATTCTTTCAAAAAAGGTTCCTTCTCCCGCTTGAGTGTAAATTTTTGTTTTTGATTATGTATGAGTCACTAGGGTAGACTGTGTTCCAGTAAGTTGATAATAACTAATATTCCCAATCATGTATCAAGTTCCAGATATCTAGGCATTATTAAGTTTTCATGCTAAGACATTTAAGTATTAGAAATGATGAAGCAAGTGATGAAGCCATCCGAGAACTTCGCAAGTTCTATTTGAAGTATTGTAGTATCCTCTACCAGGCCTCACGCACTCTATGTTCTTGCGCGTGCTAACTACCTACCGCCCTGTGGACCGCCGGCGATCTAATTCAGTGGTAATTCGTCAGCCGCGCGAAACATACCTACACGCTCGCCCACGCTTCTGCGCGAAGCTGCAAAGCAATAATCACTTTACACTCGATCGTTTAGGTACATTTTCGCACGCAGCGATTGGCGACGTGAAGCAGTAGGCTATTAAAACCGAAGGTATGGAACTTTTTCTATGGAGTGATTTATCTGTTACGAAGGAACTATTAAGTAATTTGTGCCTCTACGACTTATTTTCATTTCCCAGGGTGAATTAATAAGAAAATAAATAAATAATTATTAAGTACCATTAAACCGATAACTTTTAATGCTGATTTATTTTCATTATTCTAGCATGCATTTTTGTTTATACATATGTATTCTAAGAAATATTTAATACGTTTGCCAGGATTATTTGAGTATTAATTTTGCATTTTGTTATTGTGTTGAAAGCTGTTGATTTGCTTAATAAAAATATATACATATAAATAAATAAATGAAACAAAACAAATAAAACAAATGTATTATTATAGGCACTTAGAGGCAAACTATTTCCCAATCAGTGTTATACCTACGTAGCTATTCATTAATTTGCAATAACTCAGACCAACTCCAGTACTTATTTAAATCTCTAAAAAAAGCACAAAAACTCGCCCTGCATGCAACCCACTTGCAGTGCACACACAAAAACGCCTCATTGTCCCACACACAACCCACAATCAACAATAGCGAGCTGCGAGTATTCCCCACCAGGTCCAGTGTCAAGTGGACAAGTGCACCGCACGTGCTGACAAGATACCCTACAAGGCGCGGCCGCGGTAACCTTCCTGTTTAGGAGATATCGGTATCGGGCCAGTCTACTACCGTGTGGACATTGCTGTTTCATTCATGAATGTCAGCTGTGAGTGAGGATCTATACGGAAGCTTTACGGGTTTCGTACGTAAAACCGAGTCGCTATGTCGTTCTGTTGTCGTACGTTGAAAATATGGAACGGACTTCCGGTGGGAGTGTTCCCTGGTTCGTACGACCTGGTTCCAACGATGTGCCACTTATGATAACAAATATTTGTATTATTTCAATGGTACGTTCGACCACCTGCCTGTAGCGGCAAATTTAATAAATTTGGAAAATATCTTCTAGAGTTTATGCAAAATTATATTTTATAATTTCGTACGATAAAAAGTTTAGAAGTTCTGTATGACCCTGCGTCAGACGAACAGACGGACGGACACACGAGTCAGACCATTAGGTTCAATTTTCACATCTTTGAGATGTACAGAACCTAAAAAGTCTTCATATTGGCAGTCGTTCCTTCGTCGACTTCCTCCATGGATCAACGACTTCCTCACAGAATGCTCTTACGAAAACTTAGGTTGCTAAAGATTTAGCGACTCATACGTGAAGAAATAAAGCAAATTGCTTTATTTCTTCACGTATGTTATGAATGTGATCTAATTTCTATAGGCTGTGTCTACTGCATACTGCTACTACTCCTGTGATGGTACAGCCGGCGAGATTATAAACTACTGACAGTCTACCTACACGTAATACGCGCGAGCATTTATATCTAAGAAGGTCGGAGGAAATGAATGTGAGTTAATTTAGTGAGATTACATTATTTGTATGCTGTTAAAAATATTCGCATAAACATTTATTCTAACACTGGATAAAAGAGCAAGGAATCTTTAAATAATCCCGTAATAGTCAGCTCATTCTAAAACTGTGGTTCGCAGATGAATTTGTTGGAAAATAAACAGACTTGCTTATAGAACCTTATCAAAACTTTCACTTTCAACTCGCCCATTGAAAGAATAAACACAGCGAGAGAGCGACGCGAGCGACATGGTTCTACGTGCATCCTCCAGCTGTATTCACTTCTGCGCATTTCAAACAGTTCCTATTTACTTCTAAACATAAACAAATAATGCTCGTTCGGTTAGAAACTGCGTGAGAAAGTAAAAAAAAATCGCGTAAGAATTTTAGTACGTGAGTCGCGCCCACGCACAGCCAGGTGATATGCGTATGCACGCTAGCAGCTAGTAACAAGAAGCAGACCTACCTCGGGTTTGGACTCAGGCAGAGTTTACACCAAAAAACGTACATAGCATAGCTATCACATTTTTTTTTTATGGAAATTGACACGGTTGTTGTAGCCTACAACATCCGTGATGTCAGCCAATAATAACACCTCGGCGAACAAAGCGCCATGTCAGTGCTTCCCTTCGGTCGTGCCGGCTACACTGAACTGGACGGAAAACACAAACTATTTTACATAGCCGTTTCAACCGACCTTTTATTCAGTGCGATGGTGCCAACCATACCACCTAGTAAGACAGTTTTACGTGGAACCCGAACCACGGTCAGCCTCCAATGGTCGAGTCGAACTGTCAGCCATCTAAGTACTGACCGCGCCCAGGTGTGCTTATGATCACGACCAACAGCACAGATGAGATATTGCCAACAGTTCAAGTAAATAATATATTCGCTGTCTGGGTAGCTACCTACGATATGGGTATAGTCTTAGCGAATAAAAAATAAAATCAATTTAGTTCCCATTCCTCGAGTAATGACCCGGGAGAAAATTCTCACGACCCCGCTTTGGGTTTATCGAAGTCCGTTAATTAATTAATTACACACTAGCTCTACCTGCACTTGACTTATAATGTCTTCTACAAATATCTGTCTGTCGTTTGCTTATCTAGTATTTATTTATACTGGCTCGGCTTTCTCCATCTATTGTCAGCTGTTTAACGCGCGCTTTTCTTGAAGTTCCTATAAAATCGTTTGATATAATATTGCTTGATTATACCTCATGGTATTTTTCTATAATATTTTGTTCCATATGTAATGTATGAATATATGAAATAATACAATTTGATTTGATTTGATTTACATTTGCTTAAATATTAAATATTAAAAATTTTCTCATAAAATTTTAAATTTTCATAATATTTTATTGTGTCCAAGGACGCAAACAGATATTCGGTACTGCCTTCCCAAATGTGGCTACAGTAATCCATCACCAACGACCTAATCTGCGATTTGTACAACATAAGTAATTGTGCCGGTGAGAAGAACCTCCTATTGCGGTATAGGATCCACAGTTGATTTATGCTGTTTTGGCCTGGGAGTCAATAAAATCGTCGCCTAAAAACCACGTCTTTGGAAATGTTGCAGCTCAGTAGGTCTAGGTTATGGTTGCCATAAAGTTGCAGTGCAGGTACTGACCGGGACACTATATCAAAAACTAAGAAAAGTTGGTTGTCTTTGAGCGGGGAAATGCAGCACCTGTTCTATGAATATTAAATTAAATTTTAAATGATAGGTATCTTTTACATTTAAGGATAGATTAAGCTCACAGAGAGTTAGCCAAAAGTCTCCACTGAACGTTCGTTGATACACATAATTGACATCTGCGACTGAAATCTGCGGACTTATGTATGATGCCTGAAACCCTCTGTAAGACATAAGAAAGAGGAAATAAGAAGAAACACTAAACCCTTTGATTTTTTTTTTTATAATATTAGTATGGATAAATCTAACTGGCTTTTGGTTCCCGACCGGGACATTTGGTGGTCAGGCGGACGACCGGGACTGAGATTCTAAACCGGTGACATGTCCCGGTGTACCGGGACGAATGGCACCCTAGTCTAGGTGCTCTGAGACAGGAACGACACTGCCTCGTAAACTTGCAAGGTAAGGGATGGGGTCGACTATAGCAGAGAATACACAGCATTGAGCATTGCGAACGTTGTAGGCAATAAGGTTCTTCTGGTGATAAATAAAAAACTACATTATTTAACAGCTGTACAGCTATAACCTCCACTGCAATTGCGGCCCTGCCCTAGGACTATCTTAGAGCACTGCAGAATTCTCCCTGACCCGAATTCCGTGTCGGTTTACACTACCCGTCCTCAGTACATTACCTCCACCGCGCGCCACCACCGCGCGCCCGCCAGCGCTAAATCTGGCTGTTCTGGGAATCAGCGTTGCTAAGGAAACAGTAATCGTATCAGCCATCATCATCATGTTACATCATCATGAATGGATGTAACAGGAAAACTTAGATTTTGTTCGTACACTATCATTTATGATGTAACTTTTTTACTTTTCGGGAACGTAAGGAGTTCTCATGTTTTCTTTACAGGCTTAGGCGTTCTCATGTTTTCTTTACAGACTTAGGCGTCTCACGTTAGATAATTTGTAGTTCCAGTCCATGCGCAAACATAAACAATCTTGAAACGAATAATGATAACAATGTTTTAAAGCCACCACAATGAACTTTCCGAGGTCTTAAATTTTGTTTTGTTATTTCTGTGATTTCCAAGTTCAGTAGATAACAATATAAATCATAGCGTAGATTGATTATAGTGGTTCTATGTAAGAAAAGTGAATTATATGTAAGTAACTCTTAAAAGTGTATGTTAGTAAATAAGATTTAGCCTGAATTTACATTTATCTATCGGTTAAAGTGATATTTCTCATGGAGTTAATAGAGCCGACCAGTTTTTTTTGCGTTGTATCTAAAAACGACAAAATAAATTGGTAGTTTTATTCTTCACCGGAACTGGAGTATGATTTGTGTGGTTCTTCTAAACTGGACGCAGGATGACGCAGGGTTTCGTAGAACAGAAAAGGGATAGCAGGAATCCTTTCATTCATGTTGGCCTATTTTCATCAAAGAATAATTTTGATTGATCATAGAACGAAAGACATCATGATTTTCCTGGAACTAAACGGATGTAGAGGAAAAAACTTGTCGTTGAATTCGTAGTACTTAATCCACCTGGGCGATGTGAAGAAAACTGTTAATAAAAAATAAAAAAACTAGTGATATGTACGTATGTCCGGTCGGAGCATGGTTGTGATCTGGCCCCTCTGACTCAGCCCCCATATCGGATTGCATAAACAATCCGAATTATGCATAATAATTGTCTTATCTTTTCTTTTAATTTGGAAGGGGCCTATAATTTTTTTTATTACGAGTATTTTACATTAAGATGAAGAGAAAAATGCATATATTCTTTATTTAACATAAATTTTAAATACAAATTATGCACAATACGTGAGCTTTCGTCCCGAGCGTAAAACAAATCTCAAAGTACAAGAAGTGCTGAAAGAACTACATTATAATAAGAAGGAAGGCGGCAATGAAAAAGCTGTCGGTCGTAAAAAGTAGCGGCTCACAGTAAGCAGAGGATCGGAGAAGTGAGGAGGTGTTTGCGGTCGAAAGCGAAAATAGACGAAATGGTGTCTGAGTGTTCAGTTTCCGCTGATGTCCGTTCACCCGGTGAAGGAAACCATTGTGGGCAAACGTACTTACGTATGAGTAGTAGTAATCGTGGGATGTGTATACTTGCCGCTCAAAAGCCCAAGTCCGCAGAAATAAGAATAGCTTCTGTGTATTATGTTTGTAAGAAAGAAGCGCGGTGACCACGTGTTGTTTTGTATTGTATGTATGTATGGTGATAATTCACATTACTCGTTAGTATTGACAATTTATACAAATACAAAATTTTCCTCAATATCGAATAATCTAAATCGTACCTTTGACAAGACAAGACAGACAAGGTGGTCAGGAGCTAGGGAACGCACTCATCGGAAGAGCATTACATATTTTCTCCATACTACACAGAAACGATTTCGAAAAACGACGGGCTCTGGGTGTTCACGACATTTGGATGTTTCGTGCGTGTGTGTGAGTGAGGCGATTATGGATGGGGGATGAGGAAAGCCAATTTTTCAGAGCATAGGCCATGGTAACGTTTGTTCGCATTATGGCAGATAAGCAATACGGCAGATTCTCAAAAAGGCAGATAGTCACCGTATTTATTACAATAAACCTTGTATACATAAACTAGATTTGCAATCTGGTTAAAAAATTTGCAACCTACACTATAGGAACTCCTACTTCAGAATCCAGCTAGGCGAGGCCACTCTTGTAGACAGACGGATATGACGGATTCAAACGTTCCTGGTTTTACTTCCGGAATCCTAAAAGATATTACTTTCAAAATATTCTAAATCAGAAGAACTAAATAAAGAAATCTTCTCAGACACTAATCAAACTTCAAATCGAAGCTGCCTCGTAATTAACAAGAAAAAGAATTAAAGAGGAACAACATATGAAAGTAGGCGCATCTCGAGGGGAGGTGGAGGAATCATTTATCATTCGGCATTAATCAAATATAACAAGTTTGGGGCGAGACAGTGCGCGAGGGAGACGGAGCGATGCGACAGAGAGAGAGAGGTAGGGCACTAAGATTCCAGACGGGATCAGCTCCTCTTCCCACATTCCTGGAGACGAGGCGAGGGCGAGCGCACTCGACTCGATACACAAATTTATATGACATTTTTGATGCAGTTCAAGTACATATTTTAACTTTAAGTTTTAATTGAAAATTTACACATTTTGAGGAATTATATGAGAATTAAAACATGTACGGACCATACAGTAGCACTATAGATTCTTTTATTTTTATGATCGAATATTCTGAGTCCTTAAATTATTTATTGACCATAGATTAGTTTGTTTTGTGATACAATTCAATTAGATTTCTTACATTTAGTTATATTTGCATAATAATTAAGGTTGGTTGTATAATAAAGATTATTTCTGTAAAAACAATGTTTTTCGAAGTGCTTGTTAAACTTCAATAGCTAGAAAAAAATCGCAACGACCGACGCGACGCGTCGTGCGTGATCGATTCTGTGTTCGCTTATAAGTGGAGAAGTACATGGGGTTTCACTAATGTTTTCCGGCACATCTAAAGATGGATATAGAATTATGTTATGTGACTACTGCGAGCGAGGCCGCGGAAACCGCCAGGCAGTAGGATTATGTATAAACAAGATTGAAATTGTCATGATAGCGAAAAATTTAATGAAGTAGAATAGGATCAATGTAGTTTAGCAATGTAATGTTGTGTAATTGGGTTTATGTTTCAATTTGCATTTAATGGAGCCGTTTGGCCTACTGAGTGAGGATAATAGAGAACAGTACAATGCCGTGCGATACAGACGCGACCGAGTGGAACACTGGCGTGCAGCGCTCCGCTGGACATCCGATCACTATAGACCGGACGCGTTGCAATCCTGAAAGATGTCGTGCTGTGCAGCAGTGATGATAGGCGACACATTAGTGGGGATTCACTTTGAATTGGACGTAACTGCTGTTAGGGTAGGAACAAACAACATCGTTGAACTAATCAATCACTGCTGGACTTACGCCTCTGGAATTTTCCTCCAGTCCTCCCGGTCTTCAGCGGTCCGGAGCTGATGTTTACTTTATAAGCGGCGGGTGGTCGGGGCGTCAACTTCTCTTGCGAGAGGTTTCAGGTTCGAATCCGGGCGCAGACCTCATCTGCTGCTTCACCGTTCGGAACCAGTTCAAAACTGTAGCTCCCTTCCCTTTTCTCTTAATAGGTGGTAGTGGTAGGCTCAAATTGTAGCCGACTGGTTTGGGACCACCGTACTGGATGTATCATGGTTGCACAGCAGCCTCAGCTGTGTTCTCGTCTAGTTCCGTATAGCCAGAAATCCAAAACGAAACCTCCTGTATGGCACCTGCCTTCTCGGAGGTGATATTGACTGGTCGGAGCACGTGATTTGGCAATGGACCCCTTCTGACTCAACCAACCATAAACTTTTAAAAAAAAAAACCGTCGATGTACTTAGCGGATGGTCTTTCCATACTCTGTGTCTCTCCACGACCGCCAGTGTAGAGTGTAGGATACGTGTGCGTGTACGAGTGAGTATAGTTCGAGGCAGGTAAATAAAGCTCCCGTCGTCGCCATAATATTTTGTATGGCGACGAAAGCTCCATGTAAGTGTCTCGAAACATCTGGGTGATGTTTTGGCGAAAATCTAAAATGGAAATGTCAAACTTCGCGTACACTTGTTTCCCACTCGGTTTGCATAATGATCCGCTAACAGCAGGAGAAATGCAACGAACGGTGTTTAGTTGTTTACACACGCCGTCGGCCACGAAGCGGACCTGCAGTCGCCCTTCTGTCAATATTGTCACTACAGCATCGCTACGCACCGACACCGACCGGCTCACTCTAGCTCAGTCGCTCCCAAACTTCTTTGAATCGCGACACAATTTTGTCAGCCTCGGTAGTTCTCTAGTGCTAACGTCTTTGTATAGCGCTTCTATAGTCTGCATATCTACTGGTATGGTGTCTTGCGGAGCGTGATTTGGTTGTTTCGGGTAGCTCTGGTCCCTCGACACAGACAGGTGTCTGTGTCGGAGGACTAGAGGTGCTGGAAAAAAAAAATCTTCGTCGTGACATTAATCGCTATCGTGGATATTAAGTCACCACAACCGGGTGCAGTCAGAATTTGGATGGGTGACTGTTCGACCGTTGACACTGACCGTGTTCTGATTACACATAAAAGTGTAGGTCCATTCCGTTTTACTTCCTAGGCTTTATCCCGACCGGATTAGTAAAACCATACTGAATGAAATTTAGTACTTTATGTAATTTAATATGAGTGGCTGAGTTGGAGAGGCCAAATCACACGCTCTGATCTGACCAGCCAATATCACCTCCGCGAAGGTATGTAAATAACGATTGTTTTCCATCCTGTTCAGTGTAGCCGAAACGACCAAAAGGAAGTACTCCCATGGCACCTAGTTCACCAAGGTATGATAGACACCGCGGGTGTAGTAGGTGATGATACCAGGTGTCAGGTTCAATAAAAAAAAAATAGTACTTCTCAGGACCCACCAAGCTTCAGACATCTTCAGACGTGGGATCGCGCGTAGCGCCCGTCGTCGCTTTAGCTGTCTAAACTGAGGATATTATGACCTGTCAGATATCTTTGATGTCGACTCATTTGCTTGCTCTCATTGAACGTGAAGCACTGAGTTTGTAAGTTTGGATGTAGGAGGTAATCTGCAATATTCATTCGATTTAAAAAATTCTTCGATCAATATTTAGGCGGCAAAAGCTAGTATGAAATAAATCTATGAGTTGGTGTCGAATGTCAAAAGTTTTCTAAAACTGGCAATATGAGTAGGGTTTCCTCCTAGAATTTACCCAGTATACCTCACTCATAGAATTTACTCAGTAGATTTTTTCAAGATTCACAAACGCGGGGAAACTTTGGGAAGCTCTTCTTGCTAGTTCGACACCAGCTGTCTCTCTAGATCCGCTAGTGGGTCACACAACTCGCACACACACACACTCACCTGGTGTGATACCATACAGGTATTTTGATACACTAATTTTTTACAGTCAGGTCTAACGACCTACATAGTGATAGTGCAGTCAGTTTCAGTGAAACTCTACCTACATCATCTATGTACTTCGAGTATGCATCATATGATATTTCCAGGCGCCGACCGCCCGGGCCGGCGGCGCCGTCTTGGCTTGGACTCGGGTTCGGGGATCTCAAGGTCCGAGGTTCGATTTTGGCTGACAATCACCAATGAGAACGCATCGGTTCTCAAAATTGCGTCTTTGTCGCACCGCTAGGGGTGTGGACCGGCGAGTGTGTTTCCCGAATCCTTTAACCCGGGTGTCTTCAAACGTCTAACAAACAAGTCAACAGGCTGGACAGCCCAAAAACAGTCCGAAATTCTGCTGGTACGGCGCGGCGCCTCACTGAGTGTGGTTTAGCGAGGAGAGGTGAGTTTTATCTCTGTCGACTGCATCATTCATTAGTCTCTCGGCACAGCCACCCATGTTGGTTTACATAACAAAATAAATAAACAGCCTGTAGAGCCTAAACGTTTTGAGCTATCTTGAAATTTGAATTGTTTATAGATTTCCAGAAGGTAACACATGTTGTCAGGATGTCACGATTAGAATAATCTCCATATTAAATTAATCTCCTATTTAAAGAATACAACATTTTGCCGTTATAGAGGGCTTGGCGATTTTTTTGGCACTCAGCCAATACAAAAGAGGCTGCTTAAGTTTTACACTACATCAGCATTCGGTCGCTAGAAAGTGAATGAGGTCTGAGAGTTGCAGCGCTGGACTTGCTGAGTGATGCTGTGTTCCTGGTTTTCATTCTTAGCGCTTGCCTCGCACGCAGAGGACAAGACTTGCTCGTGACTAGGCTGACATCCATAAATTTAATTAGGTAACGTTCGCGACAAAGTATCACTTTAGCGAACTGCACTAACGTGTCGTGCTGCACTTACGAGTACATAGTCGAGTCCAAGTTTGAGTTCATAACATGAATAACATATCGTATAAACCATAGTTTGGATAGAACTAATAGTGACAATTCACAAATATCAATCAGTAAACAATACAATACAATATGTTACCTTTTAAAAATGTTTATGGAGAAATAAAAAAATTCACCTCTCTAACAACCGTGCAACGTTCAATGCAACGCATACTTTAACTATCTCTTTCCAACTTCGAAGTCATAACTTTGCTTTCTTTCAGTTGCATCTATGCATTAATAAAACATAGATTATCCAAAACGTCAAAAAGCTTTATCTGTAATAGTGTTAGATTTTATAATAAACTGTCTTCTAACATAAAACAATTAGATGACAATAACTTTAAACGACGGATTAAACTAATGTTAATTGAAAAGAGTTATTATACTGTTAAGGATGCGTTAACTGACCGTAATTTTATATAAGAGTCTGACTACTGTTTTTCCCACTAACAACTTTGAAAATTGGATAAACTTTGTATCATTAGATTTTTAATATGACTTATTACATTTCTTTGTAATAAACGTAAACTAATTGTTTTTATTTGACTTGATATATGAAGTATCAAAATTGACGATGGCACTATACACCAGATATAGGTAATGTAAATAGGCAGAGTGGTCAGATTCTTGAGTGTTCATGCTTATGCTGTAAATATTAATGTTCTTGTGAGCGGTAGTATGCGTTAATTATTGTAAATTACTTGAATTATAATACTTATATATAAGGTACTAACAAAACATTGTGACTTGCGAAGTTTGTTTGTCAGTTCTTCTTCGCATTGAATTTAGAACTGGCGGAATTTTCGACATGTCCAAGCGTAGGTTACCTACCTATGGATGAAATTATACAATAAACAATAAACAATATGAATTTCAACCTAAGAAGACACGTGTTTAGATATTATGAGCTCTGTATAGTAATAAATTGGAATAATACTCAATGAATGTCAATCTAATATCGAAAACATTTTAGGAATTGCATTTGATTTTTGCGCTCACTCCAGGAAACATAATTTATGTAAAAGGCAAAGAGTTTGTATTACGTCGCTGCGCTACGTAATACAAACTCTTTGGTAAAATGAAATAAACAATTTTATTAAAATGATGAATAGCTTCGAAGTCGAAGAGTGTTGTTTGAAATTAATAAATAATTTACTCAGCTTGTTGAAGACGAATATTACATTATTAAAAAAATAAAAAGAAACTACTGACAAAAGAAATAAATCATCTAGTCTGTCCTCCGAGAGAGCGCCGAGTGTCCTCATCGCCCCAGCTGGTTGCTGCGTGCCTGCGCTCTGGACAGCCAGGCTCAATCTCTGCCTTAGGTATCAATTAATAATAATTAGATATACGATGATTTTATTTTTCATCAGAATAATAGCAATACGAACAAGCTGTGGAGATTGAACATTTAAACATTTGTTTAAGTGAAATGGTAATTTTCACCTAACTGTTCTTTAAAAAGCGACCAACCTTCGGCAAATATCTGTTCCGATATGTCCCTCTACTCAAACAGAAGCGCGCGCTTAGCACATTTGCATATGTCAGTATGTGCCGGCCCGGCCAGCACTTCTCTACCTAGCTAGCTACTCTACCTCACTACTTGCCGGCCGACACGACACGACACATCGAGCGAGGCTTTTATGAATGAAATCCGCGCCTGCGTAGAGAGAGACTCCCAATGAACCGAGTAAACGGCATTTTATTAGCGTAGCAATGATAGTATAACTGTAGTATGTTCATACATTAGCGTTGTAATTATGATGGGGAAATTAGCATTCCTTAGCTAGCGGGTAGATATACCTGCAGGTAGGCTCAAGTTGTAACCGACATAGCAGCTTCCAATGTGGTCTATTCTAGTCTAGTGTAGCCAGCACAGATCAGAGATTTCTGTGGTAGCCAGCAATTCAAGGGTCAATGATATTGGCTGGTCGGACAGAATTAGAAGAAAAAACCGGCCAAGTGCGAGTCGAACTCGCGCACCGAGGTTTCCGTATCGCCATGTCATGGCTAGCGCCACTCACGCCATCTAGATGTCGTGTTATGAAATGCTTCATATTAGTTAAATGTCATGATTAGTTAAAATGCTTCATAATCTATTCGGTAGATGGCGCGCGCCCATACACTTTTTGGTTTCTTCTATGGGAAACACCGTGCATTTTTTACTTTTCCTTATTTTTATTAATTGGTGTTATATCGGCCATAATAAATAACACATATTCTTTGAAAATTTCAACGGGCTACCTATTACGGTTCAAGAGATACAGCCCTCGGACAGACAGACGGACGGACGGACAGATGGACGGCCAGACCGACAGACAGACGGCGGCGTAGGCTTAGTAATAGGCTTCCGTACTGGATACGGAAACCTAATACGGGATAGAGAAACCTAAAAAGGATTAGGTTTGGCGGAGCCTGCGCGGTGATTCTTCTGACTCAGCCGCCGCGTCCACACCGGATTGCATATTATAAACACACATGTTGCACACGTGACACAATACGGCTAGAGTCTAGCCGCTAGCTAGACCAACATTGCCATTATAGTAATAACATTTTATCTATATGAGTGTCTATTTTATTTTTACTTTCAGAATAATTTTCTAGAAGATAACTCTACCTACATTTTCACTTACAATTTTCACAGCTTATAATAATTGGCTACATCACCTACAACGTCCGTGATGTCAGCCCATAACACCGGGTGAACTAGGTGCCATGTCAGTGCTACCCCCTTTGATCGTGCCGTCTACACTGAACTGGTCGGAAAACACAAACTATTTACATAGCCGTTTAGACTGACGTTTCATTCAGTGCGGTGGTACCAACCCGGTATCAACCCGGTGGTGCGGTGGTTGTTAATTATATGTTACTATATCACTTACATCATACGCGTGACGTGTCTAGTTTTTTTAATTATTTTAATTTCAATACAATATACTAATAATAAATGTGTAAGGGATGGTGATGGAATAAGTTACTTTGTTTTACGAGATACTTACTTACTGCGTTTGTAGACTCTATGTATGGTATGATACCAAAACTAATTTGATGATTTTTAGAAATATTTTCTGTATGTATATATATTCCTCCATAACTTTTAAACCGATCATCTGAATTCGATGAAACTTAGTACAAGCACATAAAGCTATACGAGACACAGGATAGGCCGAATAAAATTCAGTTCCGGTTACGCTAAGATGTGGCTCTCATGTAAACCGAATTGTACCGCACGCCGAAATAAAGATACGGTAGCGGGATTGCTTACTTTCTTTTTTTTTTAATCCGAATTTTACGCGAGCGAAGCTGCATATATTTCACTTCGAAATTGTCGACTACACCCATGATGTAATCTAAACCTTGGTGAACTAGATGTCATGTCAGTGCTTCCCTATAGTCGTGTTTCCGACGTCGTCGTTCCTTTAGTTAGACACTGTCAATAAAAAATAAATAAATAAAAAACGTAAAAAGAAATCTCTCTGGACTCTTCTGAACATGATAATATGTGGAAACCAATTTTTTATAGTTTTTAATGATTTACGTCAATGTTTTAGTGTAGCAAACTTGAGATAATGTCACCAACAACCTGATACTCGTATCACATGTTCCTCGTGTACATGTAGGAACAATGTACGAAGCTCTGCTTCACTCCCATTCCCATCCCTACATGAAATACCTCACACACGCACATACTCGCGCACACGACAACACAACGCGACCCCGACACGTGTGTGCCTACCCACAGCCTCCAGCGGGGTGGCGGGTGAGTCGGGTAGGTGGACCGGTATAAAAAAATATGTATAGGGAAGGACTTGCCTCGTCACATCCTCACATGTGACCCATTAGAAAGGCCTCACACGGAGCGCGTGTTAGAAAAAACGCGAGTTTGCTTAGCAAGTTCTAATCTCAACACATACTCGCGTACCAGGCTCGCAGCAGGCGGCAGCACGTCTACTGTCTACGTGCACGGCACGTGTGATACCAATCACACAGTATCACACACTCTATGCGCCACGCTCGCGCTCCGTATAGAGCGACGCATGGAATCGAAGGGGTTGCCCGCCGAGAAACGCGATGCGAGGCGGGGGATTCGTGCGGTACCTCGATACATACAATAGGGAATTTGCCGTCAGTTGGTACTCCCTATAAATAGGGCGGTCGCCGTGGCCGGGTGGCTGGCGGCGATGAGCGGTCACTTTGTCCGCCCTAGGTTAGGGCGGTCGCAGTGACCGATTGGCTGGCGGCGATGAGCGGTCACTTTGTCCGCCCTAGGTTAGGGCGGTCGCAGTGACCGATTGGCTGGCGGCGATGAGCGGTCACTTTGTCCGCCCTAGGTTAGGGCGGTCGCAGTGACCGATTGGCTGGCGGCGATGAGCGGTCACTTTGTCCGCCCTAGGTTAGGGCGGTCGCAGTGACCGATTGGCTGGCGGCGATGAGCGGTCACTTTGTCCGCCCTAGGTTAGGGCGGTCGCAGTGACCGATTGGCTGGCGGCGATGAGCGGTCACTTTGTCCGCCCTAGGTTAGGGCGGTCGCAGTGACCGATTGGCTGGCGGCGATGAGCGGTCACTTTGTCCGCCCTAGGTTAGGGCGGTCGCAGTGACCGATTGGATGGCGATGAAGAGCGGTCACTTTGTCCGCCCTAGGTTAGGGCGGTCGCAGTGACCGATTGGATGGCGACGAAGAGCGGTCACTTTGTCCGCCCTAGGTTAGGGCGGTCGCAGTGACCGATTGGATGGCGACGAAGAGCGGTCACTTTGTCCGCCCTAGGTTAGGGCGGTTGCAATGACCGATTGGCTGGCGACGAAGAGCGGTCACTTTGTCCGCCCTAGGTTAGGGTGGTTGCAGTGACCGACTGGCTGGCGGCGAGCGTCGAAGCTGGTGCTGCTGTTGGCGCGTTCCGCAGTCTCTCGGCCGCTGGAGCTGCCTCAAGAAAAGCTGTTTCAAGAAAACAGCAAATGGATCTGTGATGCCCGAGGTCGAAGCGTCTTCTAGTTCGACATTGAACCTGGCGACTGTCGGGCAATGGTGCTGGTAAGAATGGCGTCTTGGGCGGCGCGGGGGTTGGGCGGGCGATATATTATATGCGATCCATCTTTGTAGTTACGTCAAACTTCAGTTTCCCTTTTCATAATTTGAACTTGCACTCATTTTTATAATTTCACTCATGTTATGAAATACTGAAAATAGTGAAAATGTAAAATATAAAAAATTAAGGTATCGTAAAAATATTTTTTGTTCAATGAGTCAAGTATTTATGTACTCTCCCTCGACTCTCCCGAGGTCTATTGAAATGTTCAAATGTATACATAATTTGATCGAATATCTCCCTGAATTGTCATGTCGCCCTAACGCCTAACGTACGACAATACGAATCCCAGGCAACCCCTAGAGAGAGCACCCTCGCACCCCCCACAACACCCACACAGTCTACGCAGCGCCCCCGAGCGAGCTAGAGAGAGCACGACAGAGCCTTCCCACCCCACATCTAATGCGGCAGAAAGAGCGAGACATACTTCCAAGAAGACGACGCCTAGCCTTGAGGCGCGGGGGTAGACTTCGAAGCTTCTGTCGGTTTCTGCGATCCTGGTAGTTGTTTTCCATTTTAGGACAAAACTCGATAAAAAGGGCGCCTGGAGAGGGTTGAAAAAATGTGTTATGCTTAGAGGGGCTCGCTCGGCTTAGGGGTTGATTTTGGATGGAAGGGTTTTATAACGCCTAATGGAGGCGATACGGTCTGCAGTCGGTGGCGCGGGGGAGGCGGCGGTTAGTGGTTGATAGGCCTACCCTACACGCACGTACTATGGCACAAGTGGACGTAACGTCAGGCTGCGTTCACACTGAGGTGGGGCCCGCCGCGCCGCCGCGCCGCGCCGCCGCCGCCGCGCCGCGCCCGGTGCGGCCTCCGCGTTTGATGTCTACGCGTGTTTTGTGTCTACACCTTTACCAAGTTGGATTCTCTGTGAGTTTAGATGTCATGCATGATACGAGTACAAGCAACGAATTTTATTTAGTTAAACTTAATATAAAATTCGTACTTTTCGTAGATAAGTTGATGAGTTTTGTATTTTCGAATGTTAAATGAACGAAATGAAATATGTTTATTTATAGACAGACAGACCTACCTGTTACATTATTATTTATTAAGAACTTATATAACACAATTGTGATAGGGATAAAAATAAAACAAAATACAATACAATATACCCACACACATACAAATATAGTTTACATAGAATAACGCACACATGGGAAACAAACATATTAATACAAATATACCTACTATTAACTACTAATAATAAATCTGTAAGGGATGGCCATGGAGTCAGTTACTTTTTTTTATGAGATACTGAGTTTTTAGACTCTATATTATGTATGATACTAAAACTAAATTGACGATTTTTAGAAATCTTTTCTGTATGTATGTATGTTCCTCCATAACTCTTAAACCGATCATCCGAATTCGATGAAACTTAGTACAAGCACATTATCTCGTGACATAGGATAGATAGGCTAAATAAAATGCAGTTCCAGTTACGCTAAGATGTGGCTCAGTGGCTCTCATACAAACCGAATTGTTCCGCGCGCCGAAATAAAGCTACGGTAGAGGGCTTACTTACTTTCTTCTTTTTAAATACGAATTTCACGCGAGTGAAGTCGCGGGCAAAAGCTATAGTAATAATTTAAAGAGGACTATATACATAATTATAAATGGTATTCGCATTATTTATTTGTGTTAATGTAATAAATAAGGCAGTAAATGCTGATAAGAAATCATCGAGTTTTCCAGATAATTTAAGCACTTAAAAAAACTTGATTGCACATCGATGTCTGCTTGCTCGACGCAATTTCATTTTATAGCGATTGACAGGGTTGGCGTAAATCTTTATTAGACAAAGAAAAATTAAATTAAACAGAAATGTAACAACTTAAATTAAATAAAAATATTCCTGCATCCTCGGGACATCATTCATTGTCCCGAGGACAGCCGCCGCGTTCCCGCGCTGGATGGCGAGGCTGATGTTTTGTGTGAGGAACGCTTTGGCACGACGGTCCCCGGACGCTTCAATAAGCAGCTGACCTAGCTGCTTCACGAGGGTTGGCTACATTATTTACAACATCCGTTACGTTAGCCCATAACACCTCGGCGAATTAGGTGCCATTTCAGTGCATGCCTTTGGTCGTGTCAGCTACACTGAACTGGATGGAATACACGAATTGGAGATTTACATGTGTAGCCGTTTTGACCAACCCCTTATTCGGTGTCGTGCTTATCAATCCGGGCGGGTTAAACCTTCCAACATAGTAAGGTAAGAAGGGAAGTGTTCGACCATTTTACATGGAATCTGAACAACGGTCAGGCTGAACGGTCGAACGGTTACCCATTTAAGATTCCATAAACTATGTCAATTTGTCTGTTTCTTGTCATGTTTTTTTCTGTGCACATCGTGGACTCTTGTGAATTGCTGCCGAGAGTGTTTATGGCAGCCGGAAGCGGTGACCAGTAGCCCCCGGAGACAATTTCCCAACGTTGTCGAGTTTTATTAGCGCCTCTTAATTTGTTCGCGCTCGGCCTCGGGCCTCGTGTCAAGTTGTTCGGTGAGATGCGCTTAATTATACGCACTCACTCACTGGGTGTTTGCTCTCACGGGTGCGCATGAGCGCTGACCGTGTACGCAGCCGAGCACGCTCGCGAACTCCCCTGCTGTTCGTTCCGTATGTTCGATTCACGATGTGTTCGATTATTATTAACTGGCTGCTTTAAGCATCCTTAGAAGAGTCTGAATATGTCACTGACAAAACCACGTGAATTGATGTCCGGCCGCTGAGAGAATGGGTTCCTGACGTCGACTGCCAGTTGGTCACAGTGATGCAAGTCTGGATTGCCTAAAAGTACGACAAGCTTGTCAAAATAGTACGAAACCGTATAAACAATAGAAAATGTTCATAATTACCTTAGTTCGAACGTGCAGTTGTAGGAGTGAGTAATTAAAACTTGTAAAATTTGTGATGAAATGACCAACTGATATACGACGACGTCAGGAACACATACTCTCACTTTCAGCGGCCGTATTTTCGACTTATGAGCGACTCGACGACGACTGATTTTTCGGTCGTTACCGATTTTCCGCTTTATTGATTAGGAAGGATGAGAATATGAATGAGTCCCCCGACTGTAATATATTAGTGAGAAATGTTATTTAACATTTGGTATTCTGTGAAAACATTTCGATATTACATACAATTTTACACGTGTTACAATACATACATACATCCTTCTCGCTGTATCCTGTCAATCGGGGTAAAAGTCATAGATGTTGTGCTGTAAGAACTTTTCAAAAATAACAGCCTTGAAATTGTAGAGGTTTTACTATGTACCTATAGAAGTTTTTTTATGAAACCTAACGTGGTTGGCTACACAACACCAGCAACACCTGGTGCACTTCGACTGGCACTGTCGTGTCGGACCTAGGAGCCATCTAAGCGTTTCCCTTTAGTCATGTCGGTTGCGAGTTTATACGGGTGGAAGGTAATATATTTAGGAATTGTCTCTACAGTCGCTACGGTGCTCAGGTGAGTCGCTGGCCGATGACAATTGGTGCATATTACCGGCCGCTTCTCCAATGTTTGAGTAACTGTGGCGCTGCTGTGTGCGCTGAACTGAATGACCGCCGCTGGTTGCGCAACACTCCGCTTAGTTTTCGGGGACGTGTGAGCTTCTGTCATTTATTTACGCATATTCATTTTCTATTGAAATAACGAAAGATTTCCTAGGTCGTATGTACAATTATCTAAGTTGCAGAGAGATTTTATATTCCTTATAATACTAAATCACAATGGAATCTTTAGCTTTTACGGTCCCGGTTAAGGTGACATTTCTCACACATTTGACAGGAGTAAACTGGCAGCTACATTGTAAGCGAAGGTGGTGAAATCGGGCGTTGTTAGTGTTAATATGACACGTTTCCCTGCATGTACACAAATCCTAGTTATTTTGGGGCAGAAAATGTTCCTTGAATATCGGTTATCGACAATTTTATTGAAATACTTTAATTACTGCAGAAACATTTTACAGAAGCATAAGAACGATCTTATGTAACTGACAAGAGGTCACAGCCCCGCGCCGCGCCGGTCTCCTTCAAAACATAACATCATCACCTGCGTCGCGTCGGTATTCGTTATTTCTTTATCTTTTTAACCCCCGACCACAGATTACTTAATAAACGGAGCGGAGGGGTGTTATATTATAAGTTTAACTTGTGTGTGTATGTGTGTGTTTGTCTGTGGCATCGTAGCTCCCAAACGAATGGACCGATTTGGATGCAGTTTTTTTTATTAGAAAGCTGGTTTAATTGGGATGGTTCTTAGCTATGTTTGTAATCAAGTAATCAACTAATTAAGTACCTACCTAATAAAAAAATTCATTATCTTAAAAAGTGAACCGATTTGCATGCGGTTTTTTTTAAAAGCTTGAAATAAAAATTAAATCACAAATTTAAAAAAAAACCCCCGACCCTTAAAAAGTCAAAAAGAATTTCCGTTTACTTCCGGAGTCGCGGGACCGCTAAGTAAATAAAATATAATAAAAAACTCAGAGCTGCGCGGGAATTTACGTAGCGGTCCCCCGACTCCTTTAAGTAAGTAAACGTAAATTATATTTGACTTTTCAATGGTCGGGGTTTTTAAATTTGTAATTTAACTTTTAGTTAGATGGTGTCTCTTTATCCAATGAATACTCTACCTACATCATGCTCTGTCGGCGTTTCTGGAGTGGAATTTAACATAATGTAATCTTGCATTATTATCTCTAGGAGTATTAATTTACCAACAGCCCCGAGCGGCCCGAGCTCGTTGGGGCAAAAGCTCTTTTCGTATTTAATTTCACGGTCGTAACAATTAACGTTGTCTTTTATTTATTCAGGTAAGGATCGAGATTCCAGTTACTGAGTCGAATCGTAAACGCTCCTGTGCTGTGTGTAAGTACCTATTTGTTTACTTGAATTTATTTTAAACTTTTAATTTTTGGAATTAATAAATTTTATGTTGAAACAAATTAACCGAGTGTAATTTCGTTATGAAATGAAAATAAAGTGAAATGAAAATAAAATAAAAATTAAAATATGATTTATTGTAGAGTGTTTTAATTTTACGAAGGCACGAGGGGTACGAGGTAGGAAGTGGTGCGAGAGGCGACCGCGCGGAGCTCGAGAGAGAACAAACTCGGTGCCCGGTCGGTACTCGGTACACACGTTCTACACGTCTCCGCGTCGCTCCGTCGAACTGAGTAGTTCCCTACTGAGCTCCGCGCGGTCTCACACCACTTCCTACCTCATACCCCTCGTGCCTTCGTAAAATGAAAACACTCTACAACACACAAAGATAGGAAAATGCAGGCTTAATGACAAATGCATTCTATACCAGTCGTGGTTGGGATTGCGGGTTGCTTTACGTTAATAGATATTTTAGAAATACAATTGAACTTTTAATTAAAATAAAAGACCTACCGCACATAGTACTCGGCGAGACTTTTAGATACAGACTACTGAGAACGATACGATCTATAAAAAGCTTTACGTCGTTGAGTATGAAATAATGAGACACTTGTCGTGTTTATTGACACTAATGCTGGCTTATCGGATCGTAAAACTTGCGACACTTCCATGCTGTTTATTGTGGTAGGCACTATCGTGTCTACAAGTATTGCCAGTGGCCTTCAGGAGGGTGTGGTGTGAGTATCCAACATTCGTACAATATTATATATAACGCGCGAACTTTTACTCCGCCAGTGGAAGGGCACAGGGTGGTGGCGGCGAGGGGTAAGCTGCGCGTGATTTTCAGCAGTGTGCAGGAAATGTGTCTAGGCAAACTGTATACAGGCCTAAAAATTTATTAAATCGTTTATTTCAGGTATAACCCTTTAATTTAAAAAAAAAACAATATTATAGAACCGGTAAACTCTGGAACGCTCTCCCTGCCCATATATTTCCCCCCAAGTACAGTCTCGGGTCCTTCAAGAGGGGCGTGAATGGGCACCTGTCTGCCGGCATGGCATTCGCGACCCACGCGTACGACCGAATGTCCATGGGCGTCGTTAGACACCTTATGGGTGGCTCGGCGCCATATGTCGCGCTATCAATAAAAAAAAACACATTACTTACATAATATTTACAAACTAACAATTGGATTTGCAGAATTAAATACGGTACATAAACCCTGCTAATCGTCAAGACGATGCTCCGCGAACATGCCAGACGCGCCTATAGGCCCAACATGCACCGAAGTGCATTGATGCACTGCACACGCAGCGAGTTATAGGCTCGCTGCGTGTACGGAAACCAAAACTGGTTGGTGTAGGACCGGAACAGCGTCTCCTTTATCTGTACAGAACAGAATCGGAAGCGTCTAGCCAACATGTTGCTTTTCATCGCGTGCACTCACATATTATATCACTAAGTAAATTGCTTTAAAAATAATAATGAGGCAATATGGAGTAGCTCTGTGATAATAATCAATTAAACCTTCTCGACACAATCAAAATAACGAATACAAAATAATGAAACTGAATAATAAAGCTGCCATCAGACGCAGGGTTCCGGAGTGTTCTTAGTGCGGAGTGGAACGAGGACGCGACTTCCTCGCGCCGGCTCGATAGGGTTCCGGAAACACCCACCATCCGTCCGTCCGTCCGCTGCACTCCTCCCTCGCCCTGACCTGACCTGACACACTCTGATTGTACGAGTGTCATCCATCAGATGTCGACCAACTCTCGCTGCCCGCTTGTTGCAGCTTGGAAACACTTTCGGTTTTAACATACATAAGGTTGAAGAACTACGAGTATTTGTAAAGTTTAAATGTGCACATATTTGCGAAGTTAGTATTGAAAATGTAGTTTCAATTCAATCATTCAACAGCTTTACTGGTAGACTTAAACGCTTTCTGGTGGAGAAGGTTTACTATTCAGTCGGGGAATGCATTAACTTTTGCTTTTTGCTTTTTGTTTTTATGACAAAGATGTAACTGTATTGAAAAAAATTAAATTAATAATTTGTGAGGTATTTACGCAACAATAATGTACTCGTATACATGACCTATATAGAAGCTATATCAATAAATATTCTACTCTATTCTATTCTTAGGTACCTTTTTTTTTTATGGAAACTGACACGGATGGCTACATCACCTACACATTCGTGATGTCAGCCCATAACACCGGGTGAACTTGGTGCCACGTCAGTGCTTCCCTTCGGTCGTGCCGGCTACACTGAACTGGACGGAAAACACAAACTATTTACATAGCCGTTTCGACCGACCTTTCATTCAGTGCGGTGGTACCAACCCGGGCGGGTTAAACCCTACCACCTAGTAATATAAGAAGGGAGTCATATCCCTTACCTTATCTACAGCTACGTAAAGTATTTTTTACGCCATCAGATATAATTGAATAAAACCCGCAGGCAATCATATTACCCACCAGCGGTAATATGAACGCCTAGCGCCGTCACATTTTTCGTCTGACGGCACACGGCAGTTTGTTTTTTTGTTTTGCAGAAAGCGCAATATGCGGCGCCGTGCCCGTCAGGGCCGTACCCAGGATTTTGTTTCGGGGGGGGTCAAGGTCGAAAAAATATTTGTAACTCATGTACCTACGTTATATAAGGTCTTTCAAAATTAGTTAATAGTACGCCATGGGGGGGGGGGGGGGGGGGGGGGGGGAGGGTGCTGTATCCGAAATAGATCACTTTTGAAGAACAAAGATTTTTTTACAGAAAATTTTTTTTTAAGATAAAATTAAAAAAAAAATGTTTTTCTTAATCGTTTCAGTTTCATGCCAGGAACAAAAAAGTCTTCCAATATATAGACCTATTTCTTTCAGAAATTGTGAAAAACCACAATTTTAGTTTTATTAGTATGGGATAGAAAGAATTTCATTTTTTTTACCAACTTACACGTGTTACATCATAATGGTAAGAAAGACTTTTTTGTTACTGTTATGAAACTGAATCGGTAAGGCTATAAAAATCAACCACCTATTTTTTTATTTAAATACATAAAAAAAAAGGTCCAACAAACATTATATAGGTTTTACTCCCTATATGATACAGGGGGCCCTTAGCGTACTATTAACTAATTTTGATAGACATATATATGAACAGTGTGTTTGTAATGTAGGTATTTCATTAAACGCCCTGTTTCAAAAATGGGTGTTAGCATGAAGGCTGGGCGTGTAGTATTTCATATTCTTAACATCTTTTGTTCCACCACTTGGGGCAAAAAAAAAGATCTTCACCCTTATATTTCAGGAATAGGTATTTAAAAATGTATGGAGAAAGTAAAAATGTTTTTCTTTTAAATAAAACATTTTCAGCGAAAGCTATTTAGTTTCGGATATAAATCAATCAATAATGTTAGCTAAAAAAAATCGAATTCTTTTGTTACACGATTTTTTAGGGTTCCGTGTCCGGTACGGGACCCTATTACTAAGCCTGCCTACGTCGTCTGTCTGTCTGTCTGTCTGTCTGTCTGTCTGTTCGTCCGTCCGTCCGTCCGTCCGTCCGTCCGTCCGTCCGTCCGTCCGTTCGAGGGCTGTATCTCTTGAACCGTAATAGGTAGCCCGTTGAAATTTTCACAGAATATGTGTTATTATATTATGGCCGATATAACAACAAATAATAAAAAAAACCCGACCCTTAAAAAGTCAAAAATAGTAATTTCCGTTCACTTACGTCGGGTCGAGTCGGGAGACCGCTAAGTAAATTCCCGCGCAGCTCTGAGTTTTTATATTTTATTTACTTAGCGGTCCCCCGACTCCTTTAAGTAAGTAAATGGAAATTATTTTTGACATTTTAAGGGTCGGGGGTTTTTTAAATTTGTAATTTAACTTTTATTTCAAACTTTTTTAAAAAAACCGCATGAAAATCGGTCCACTTTTTATAATAGTGGATATAATAGCGATATAACAACAAATAATAAAAATAAGAAAAAGTAAAAAATTCACAGGGGTTCCCATAGAAGAAACCAAAAAGTCATCTACCGAATAGATTATGAAGCATTTTAACTAATCATGACATTTAACTAATATGAAGCATTTCATAACACGCCATAGATGGCGTGAGTGGCGCTAGCCATGACATGGCGATACGGAACCCTCGGTGCGCGAGCTCGACTCGCACTTGGCCGTTTTTTTTATCTTAACTGCTGTTAGCTACATCACCTGCAACATCCTTAATTTTACCTTGGTTATCTAGGTGCCATGTCAGTGCTTCCCTTCGGTCGTGGCGAAGGGAAGCACTGACATAGCACCTAGTCCGTGCATAATAGTTAGAAATATAAAACACCCCGGTGAAGGAAAACACCTTGAGAGAACCTCGTACATTCTCTTGGATGTGAATAAAGCTTTGGCTTAAGTTTTTAATCTTAGCTTAGTATCTTAATTTGTTCATGTTGTATGTTTGTACCGTGTGGGGTCGGTACTTAAAAAGAATAGCCCCACTGCATCTCTCCCCGTCGCATGTCGTAAAAGTCGACTAAGGGATAAGAAAATTCGTCAGCCTCGGTAGCTCAGTGGCGCGGTTGGTTAGTCAACTGTTATTAAGCAACGCTGAGCGCGGTCAATGATTGGATGGGTGACCGCTCGACCGTTGGAGGCTGACCGTGGTTCGGATTCCACGTTAAACTGTAGGTCCCTTCCCTTCTTACCTTACTAGGTGGTAGGGTTTATCCCGGCCGGGTTGGTACCACCGCACTGAACGAAACGTCGGTCGAAACGGCTATGTAAATAGTTCGTGTTTTCCGTCCAGTTTAGTGTAGCCGACATGAAATGAAGGGAAGCACTGACATGGCACCTAGTTCACCCTGTGTTATGGGCTGACATCACGGATGTTGTAGGTGATGTAGCCAAACGTGTCAGGTTCCATAAAAAAAAAAAAGTTGTGTTTAGCCTTAAGTACAGATAGTTCTAGCCATGTTTTTTTTTATTTTTTTTATAGACTATCGGCACGGGTGGCTGTGCCCAAAAGTTCAAAGAACGATTAACACACAGCCAATAACCCCAATCCTCGCGAAACCACGCTCAGAGAGGCGCCATGCCAGCTACAAGGCGGACAAAGAGGTTGTTGTCTAATTTATTAACACGCCTTTTGAAGATTCCCAGGTTATAGGTGGTGGGGAACACACTCGCCGGAAGACCGTTCCATATTTTCGCCGTACGACAAAGGAACGATTTCGAAAAGCGATGCGTTCTCAGAAGTTGTGTGTCAACAACATATGGATGTTCCGAGCGAGTCCGGCGGGTGTGACGAATACGGATCGGGGCAGGAGGGATGAGGGAAGCCAGTTCTTCGGAACATCGGCAATGGTAGTACCTATAAAACAGGCTAAGGGAACCAATTGTTCGCCTGTGTTGCAATGATTCAAGTCCCTCCGTGAGCTTGGGATCACCAATTAGGCGGATGGCGCGGCGCTGGATAGAGTCCAAGGAGGCCAACAGGTAAAGGGGGGATCCTTCCCACAGATGACTGCAATACTCCATCACCGGGCGAACTTGCGCTTTGTATAGCATAAGGAGTTGCGCCGGTGAGAAGAATCGCCTGCTGCGGTAGAGGACGCCCAATTTCCTGGAGGCAAGGGTAGCTTTGGACTCTATAAAGCTCCTAAATCCTACATCTTTGGTCAGTTCCACGCCCAGGAGGTCCAATTTGTCATTGTTGGGTACAGCCGTACCCTGAAACGTGGCTTGGGAGGGAAACCGGTCGGCCTTGGTAGAGAAGGCACAAGCTTGTGTTTTTCTGTAATATATATTTTAAAGATTTGTATGTACAGAACGATTCTGTGTGGTTAAACCTAATAAAAAAAAAAGCTTGACTAGAAGAAATGCTCTTCGGCCTTCCACATCGCAGTAAAATTCATACTTATTTATTTATTTAATCAAATCGGAACTCCTAGCAGACCCCTCTCAAAAAAATTCAAAGAGATAAGTATTGTAAATTAATACTACTTAACACCTATCTCCCATTGGGCTAAGCCAACGGGCCTCAGTTTGACTTGTATATCGCTTTACTAAATCAAACAGTTTGTATAAAATTTATGAAAATTAATAAGTAGGTAATTCTGATTTATGTACTCACCAAATAGATTCCAAATTCACTAGTGTACAACGTCAGTAGGTACATTCACACACTATGAACGTAACGGAATTAAGAAATACGGTGGATAACTAAACCAATCTCTCGCTTTCTTATCTACTACACCTGGTCGTCTGCTTGCGGGGTAGCTAGGAAGTAGGTAGCATTAACCAGATGTTTTGTCTTGAAACAATAGGCGCCTCCAAAATAGCCCGATGTTTATTGCCCCAACCCAATGCAATACACGTGGTCCTTTGTGTTGTGATTTAGTTGGAAGTTCCCACGGAATTTTAAATTGTTTGTCTGCTCAAAAATATATTTTCTGAACACCGGCCATAGTGGATACCTATTTCGGGGGGGGTTACAACCCCCCGAACCCCCCCCCTGGGTACGGCCTTGGTGCCCGTGACACCCATAAGGTGTCTAAAGATGCCCATCGACGTTAAGTCGTATGCGGGAGTTGTCAATGCCATGCCGGCCTGACAGGTGCCTATTTCACGCCTCTATTGATGGACCTAAGAGTACACTTGGGGAGAAATATGAACAGGGAGAACGTTGCAGAGTTTTATCATTTCTGTGGGGGAAAGATCTGCAGAACCGATTAGTGCTCGTACTGTTCCTTGTGTTAAAACCTAAATTCGGCATGTTGGCCGTTAGACCCTTTTACCTTGCAGCCGATGCACTTTATATCCCTGGAATGGATTTAGTTCTGTTCAGAAAAGAAATTGATTTTTTTCGAGCTTTCGGTAGCTTTACACAAAAACACAACAAAGGAGTGGGGTTTGTAGGATAACTCCCGTATTTATTTATACAGGAATGGACGGAATCAACAAAAGCCCTTCCTTCCAAGTGCCATCGACCTGCTATCTGCTTGCTAGACTAACATTATTACACTTGTTTGTGTAATATAGTTCTACTATGTATGAGTTTCTCGTGATTTTGTGTGTTTTTTTAATGTTTAATGTTTCAAGGTTTTATCATATCAGTTAGCGTTTTGTTTTAGTGTTAACTGCTGACATGTCTCTCCAATACTTTGTATTGTATTGTATACTAGCTGTGCCCGCGGCTCCGCCCGCTCTCATATTTCACTTCACTGCTAACCTCATAAGCTATTTAGCGTGATAGTAAGTAGCCTATAGTTGATGGGAAGAATCAAGCTATCCGTAGAATTTTGTTTTATTAAAATCGGTTCAGTGGTTCTCGAGTTATAAGCGGACAGACAGACACTCAGACATACAGAAAGCAGACGTTGGATTTTATTATAGGTAAGGAAGGATAAGGATATGTATTGCACTCAAATAAAATACGGGCAAATTGGCAAAACGTAACTAGACTTAATTTGTTTTTTTGTATTCATAGACTGTTGGCGAGCCCAAGTGTGAAGGATTTAACAAGTGTATTGGAGTTTGTTAAACGTTCTCTATCCCTTAGGGACTCTGAGCCCTAAGGAATCGAGAGAAAAGGTACCATGGGGCTGATATTGACGAATTGCTTTGTTAAAGACCTAAAAATAAATTAAAAAAACCTAACTTAATGCCTCTAGGCATTTTCTAACCGAATACCTTTGAATAACTACTTATTAAAAGAAAATACTTTTTGCAAAATACATTCTACCCACAAAAATTGCAATTTTTTTTAATAGATCGTAAGAAATGATTCAACTAATTCTGATAAATGTAAATATTTAAAATTTAATTTATTCAAAGCTAGGCCGACAAAGTAAAAGTATGTAAATGATGTGTAATCGTGCTAGATGACTTCCGGGCCCCGGGCCCCGGCCTCCGGGCTCCGGGACGACAGAGCGGGATGTGCTCAACTATAATAATACCTATATACACTGCAGGTAGATAATCCGACAGCGTGTCGCTAAGTCAACAATATGAGAGGTAAAGGGTTGACTTTAGTTCTTCTTCTTCTTCTTTTAAATAGTGGCAATCAAACGAATAGTAAATTCGTTTATTACTGCCAGCATCCAGTGACGGCGGCGCTGCACGGTTGACTTTAGTTGTACGGTATACATTTTAGGAGTTGTCATTCATTATTTGGAAGTAATTATTTTTCTCATAATAATGGTATTTTAACTTTTGCTAATGTGACTCTAAATAAGGCAAAACCTAACAACAAAATGTACATGGTCTACAGTTTTTTTATATATTTACTAAAAAAATGTCAAGTAGGTTAGTTTAAACCGACAAGTTTTAGAAAAAAATTTGTTCAGTTTAAAATATAATATCACAAATTTTCTAATAATTACCTGCTACTTGAAACTTACATTTTTACCTGCATAAAGTATCTATAAAGTAGAATCAATAACTTCATCAATAATCATAATTTATAACTAACTGTAAATATCTATATATAAACTCGGGGGTGAAACTGGCTGTGCCTGAGGCTCCGACCTCAAGCACTGTCACCCAGTTCGGGTGCAATAAAAAAAAAGATCACTAACACCGAATGTTCAATTCGGTGAACTGAATAAGATGACAGCTCGCTGTTAGTTCTATGTGTATTGACGTTTGCTAATTGCTGCAAAGCTTATATATAAATGCTATGCCTTACAAAAAAAAGACACGAACAAAGAGGTATTATATTCGCTAGTACATACCTCTGAGGACACGAACCGATTTGCTTATTTGTTCTGTCCATGCAACGAGAGCATATTTGCAGAGGCTAACAGCAAATACAATATTGATTCCGCCATCAGATGTATACGTTTATCTAATGAAACCTTATGCGCTTGGCTATAGAGGTTAAATTTGCTCATTGTTGTTTTTAGATTAAAACTAGCTTTTGCCCGTGGCTTCGCTCGCGGTAGACTGCGTTTAATGTCAAATCCGATTAAATGCAAATAAGATAACAAACTACTAATTTTCTTACGATCAATTAAAAATACTTTTATCCGCTCCACTCATCTCTCTATGCTCTAACTAAACTAAACTACCAAAATAACAAATAATAATATTTTTTTTCCAAACGATATCCTTAAATGCCCCATAATTGGGCCCATTCACCTGTTCCCTCCCGCACGGCACGCTCCCTGCGACAAAGTGATTTTTTCTCTCACCCTCCAAATCTGAAGTGATTTGTTTGCTATTGTCGGCTCGTCGAGACGAGAACACGTGAGCGAGGCCTCGACGAACGTTCGAACCGGATCCGCCAACTAATAAGTTGGATTCCGGTAAATAGTTTTGTTCCGGCTGGTCGTTTGAGGATTCCTGGCTGGAAGGAGCAAGTGCACGTTCAACTTATAAAATAATTTGTAGCTTTGATTGCAGTTAAAATAAAGCTAACATCATAATAATTATGAACATAGAAATTAATATAAATTTTGCCTATCTATTATAATTTATTATAGTTTTTTTTTGTCAGCCTCAGTAGCTAGGTGGTGCGGTGAATCGACCGCCGTTCGGTAAAGTTAAACACACCCGGGCGCGGTCAGAACTTGGATGGGTGACCGTTCGACCGTTGAGGCTGACCGTGATTCGGATTCCACGTAAAACTGTCGATCACTTCCCTCCTTACCTTACCTAGATAGTAGGGTTTTACCTGTCCGGGCTGATACCACCGCACTGAATGAAAGGTCGATCTAAGCGGCTATGGAATATTTCGTGTTTTCCGTCCAGTTCAGTATAGCCGCCACGACCAAAGGGAAGCACTGACATGGCACCTAGTTCACCAAGCCGTGATGGGCTGACATCACGGGTCGTAGTAGATTTATGATGTAGTCAACCATGTCAGGTTCCATAAAACCAAGTGTAAAGGTGTGGTAGTGCCCTCGCCAAGTTTTTACTCGAACCATTTCGGCGTGCTTTTGAAATTGCATTGAACATAAACTCATTTCTTATATTTTTTATATTATCTATTATATTATATAACTCGTAACAGATAGACAGATAATCTTAGTATTGTACATTTTGCTTCTATATTTACATAAACTTGGAAAATAAAATATAATTTAAATACAAAATTTCATGCAAATCGTTAGAGCCGTTTCCGAGAAATTAATTATATATAGTGTAGGTATATTTATACATACATACAAGTATAGTGAATTATCTAACCAAACAAACAGGCACTTCTCTACATGTTGGAGGATTTGGTTCGTACGTGTGGAAAGGCTAGACGAACGGCTAGGTGGCGTAGGCGGCTATTAGAGTTAGAGAGAAGCTTCGGAGAGCTTTGTGCGATGCGCGTGCGCCGCCGCGTCGCCGCGCCCCCGCGCCGGTCGACCACACCGAATATGCTGTGGGTCCGACTCTAATCAGTGATGATCATAGACGTGTCGTAGACTAGACAGAGGACTCAAAGTATATTTATGAAAATTGTACTGTTGCAAAATGTTGTGTTTGTTGCTCTAGGCTGGATAAACTGTAATGAATGGAAAATGTAGGAAAATGTAATGACATAAAATTGTAGGTTGTGTAAATGTTGTGTGTGAGGTGTGTTGAAGTTGTTAGGTTAGGTTGTAGAAAAAAAACAAGGGCCAAGTGCGAGTGGCACTCGCGCACCGAGGGTTCCGTACCACCACGTAATTGGTCGGCTTTTATTATTTGTAGTTTTACTTTAGAGTTTGCACTATAATCACACCAATTTTGACGCTTGTGTGTATTACCGTTTTTACGTTAGAGCACAAACACAATAAAAACACGTTTCTTTTATGGGGACCATGTTGGGATTTTGGGATATAATATTATAGAGATTGTTATCTATGTTATTTATGTTATAATAATTACATAATATTCTCTTACATTTCAACCGGATACCTATTGTAGTTCAAGAGATGTAGGACAGATGGACGGACGGACGGACAGACGGCGTAAGCTTAATAATAGGGTCTCGTACGGATACAGAACCCTAAAAAACTTCCAAGCTTTTTAAGATTGCTTCTAGGCATTAATCAGATCCTTTTCATTGAAACTAGTTAAGTACATAATAATTTTTTTTTTTTTATGTAATCCGGTATGGGTGGCTTAGTCAGAGGGGCCAAAGCACATGCTCCGACCAGCCAATATCACCTCCGAGAAGGTAGGTGCCATACCGGAGACTTCCCTGGATTGCTGGCTATACTGGACTAGAGGAGAACACAGCCGAGGCTGCTATGCGGCCATCTTACATCCAATACTAGGCGGCGGGTGGCCGAGTGGCTTGGGCATCGGCTTCTCATGCGGGAGGTCCGAGGTTCGAATCCGGTCGGCGTGTACCAATGAGTTTTTTCTGACGAAAAAAATTACGTGCATACCTACACCTGCTGCTTCACCGTTCGGAACCGGTGTAAAACTGTAGGTTTCTTCCCTTGCCCCTTACTAGGTGGTAGGCTCAAATTGTAGCCGACTGGGTTGGTACCACCGTACTGGATGTAAGATGGCCGCATACGCATAGAAATTTAAATCTTAAAAAACTTTACCGACCGAGCTACGGAGCGATCACCGACAGATGTGATGATAACCGAATAAAATGCTCTGGTAAGATTTTCCGCCTTACGTTCTAAGTTCAACCGAGAGTTCAACATTGTAGTTGAATGATCCAATGTTGTAATCCATGTAAGTATATAAAATATTGTCAGAATTTCGCTCTCGAGTTAGTGCACAACACAACAGGGTCTTTCAGAGGATCATTACGAGGGTATTGTGCGCGGCGGAGTGAGGGAGACAGGCGGTGACACCGCCGCTGTCAACGAGATTGTGTACGGAGATTATCATTAGGTATATTTTATGGTTAAATCGCTTTTCATAGGGAGAAGATAATAGCGTATAATAGGGAGTATTGTAGAGTATATATATGTACCGAATGGAACAACTGACATGGCACCTAGTTCACCAAGGAGTTATGGGCTGACATCACAGCCTTTCCAACTCATGTAAATGTACTAATGTGCATATTAAATAATGTTAAATGTTTCTTGGAGCCATAAAGTACATAATTATGTTCTATCTATGCCTATATCATTATAAGGTCTTTCAAAATTAGTTCAGAGTACGCTAAGGGGGGGTTCTGTATCGGAAATAGATCACTTTTGAAGAAGAAAGTTTTTTTTATAATTTTTTTTTAATATAAAATAAAAAAAAATGTCTTAATCGTGTCAGTTTCATGCCAGGAACAAAAAAGTCTTCCAGCACATAGATCTCTTTCTTTCAGAAATTGTAAAAAACCACAATTTTAGTTTTATTAGTATGGAATAGAAATAATTTTTTTTTTTACCAACTTACACGTGTTACATCATCATAATGGTAATGAAAACTTTTTTGTTACTGTTATGAAACTGAATCGATTAGGCTATAAAAAATCAACCACCTATTTTGTTATTTAAATACATAAAAAAAATATTTTACATAAAAAAAAGCCCAAGGTCCAAAAAATTTTATATAGGTTTTACTCCCTATATGATACAGAACCCCCCCTTAGCCTACTATGAACTAATTTTGAAAGACCTTATATAGGTAACGCAATGTCATAGGCAAAAGGAACTTAATGCTAAAAAAAATCTTAAATGAAAAATGTTAAAAAATCAGTCTCAAGCTGACATTTTAAATTAAACGTCAGCAGTTTAGTACTTAGCACCTTTTGATTTAGAACCATCTTTACATACCTACCGTACATCAATCAATCAATCAATACTAATAATAAATCTGTAAGGGGTGGTCATGGAGTAAGTTACTTTGTTTTAGGAAATATTGAGTTTGTAGTCTCTATGTATGATACTAAAGCTAAATTGACGATTTTTAGAAATCTTTTCTGTATGTATGTATGTATGTATGTATGTATGTTCCTCCATAACTCCTTAAGCCATCATCCGAATTTGATGAAACTTAGTACAAGCCCATTTTACTATACGGGACACAGGATAGGCTAACTAAAATTCACTTCCGGCTACGCTAAGATGTGGCTCCCATACAAATCGAATCGAATTAAAAGCGGCGCGGGGCGGCGGCGGCGGTTTGTGGCGGCTAGCTAGCGGAGGCTGGCGGCGGAGGCGGAGGCGCGGGCGCGCGCACGGCGCGGGGTGCGGTCTGGCCGAGCGCGGTGTGTGTATGCATTGTCTCGAGCCAAAGGTTTACTGCATTAGGTATCTATGTGATTAATTTTAGGTGCAAACCAAACAAATTTTAGGTAAATGTGTTGTTGCAAGTCGATGCTAGCGGATATTTACTTAACTGGAGTTCCTATTTGATTTAAGTTATTTGATCGTATGTTTATTATATTGTACGTAGTGTAGTATGCGCGCACTATTAGCGAAAAGATTCTTATTTTTACCCGACTACGGCGAAGCGAAAATGAGAGTTATGTGTTTGACCGGTATGTATGTATGTATGTATGTATGTATGTATGTATGTATGTATGTATGTATGTATGTATGTATGTATGTATGTATGTATGTATGTATGTATGTATGTATGTATATATGTATGTTCATCTGTTCCCTCATACATAACTTCGAAACTACTTATCATAATTTGACAAATGAGGTATCGTTGGATGCGTCTTGACGCTGGATAGAGGCTATGTGACGTCCCTTAAAATTGTATATGGCGCCCTCTAAAGGACATAAAGTCATGACCTAAAAAAATTTTTTTTAATGATGTCGTCTTTGGGATCAAATGAAAGGGCTTAATTAACACATTTCAAAAATTTATATATTGTTAGCTGTTGCTTTCGGATTTACTTGCATACACCCGATAATTGGGAATAATTTCTAAAATCAGGCCTCACTCCGAACCTACCCAAAATACATCCTACTAATATTATAAACGCGAAAGTTTGTGAATGAGTTGCGTTCAGGAAGACGATAAACGTACTCAAAGAAAGTAAGTAACTAATGGCGAGGCCGAAGGCCGAGCTGGGTTCGGGAAGACTATAAACCTTCTCGAAGAAAGTAAGTAACAAAAGGCGAGGCCGAAGGCCGAGCTGCGTTCAGGAAGAGGATAAACCTTCTCGAAGACAGTAAGTAACTATGGGCGAGACCGAAGGCCGAGATGTGTTCAGGAACAAGATAAACATTTTCGAAGAAAGTAAGTAACAAAGAAGTTACTTTCTTCAAGAAGATTTATGGTCTTCCTGAACGCAGCTCGGCCTTCGGACTCGCTCACTGTTACTTACATTCTTCGAAAAGGTTATCCTCTTTCTGAACGAAGCTCGGCCTTCGGCCTCGCCCTTTGTTACTTGCTTTCTTAAAGATGGTTTATCCTCTTCCTGAACGCAGCTCGGCCTTCGGCCTCGCCCATAGTTACTTACTGTCTTCGAAAAGGTTTATCGTCTTCCTAAACGCAGCTCGGCCTTCGGCCTCGCCCTCTGTAACTTACTTTCTCCGAGAAGGTTTATGGTCTTCCTGAACGCAGCTCGGCCTTCGGCCTCGCCCTCTGTTACTTTTTTCGGAAAGGTTATCCTCTTCCTGAACGCAGCTCGGCCTTCGGCCTCGCCCATAGTTACTTACTGTCTTCTAGAAGGTTTATCGTCTTCCTGAACGCAGCTCGGCCTTCGGCCTCGCCCTTTGTTACATACTTTCTTCGAGAAGTTTTATGGTATTCCTGAACGCAGCTCGGCCTTCGGCCTCGCCCTCTGTTACTTACTTTCTTTGAAAAGGTTATCCTCTTCCTGAACGCAGCTCGGCCTTCGGCCTCGCCCATAGTTACTTACTGTCTTCGAGAAGGTTTATCGTTTTCCTGAACGCAGCTCGGCCTTCGGCCTCGCCCTCTGTTACTTACTTTCTTCGAAAAGGTTACCTTCATCCTGAACGCAGCTCGGCCTTCGGCCTCGCCCATAGTTACTTACTGTCTTCGAGAAGGTTTATCGTTTTCCTGAACGCAGCTCGGCCTTCGGCCTCGCCCTCTGTTACTTACTTTCTTCGAAAAGGTTACCCTTATCCTGAACGCAGCTCGGCCTTCGGCCTCGCCCATAGTTACTTACTGTCTTCGAGAAGGTTTATCGTCTTCCTGAACGCAATTCCGCCTTCGGCCTCAAAAAGTTACTCACTTTCTTCGAGACGGTTTATCGTTTAAGTACCTGAATCCAGCTCGCCCTTAGTTCTTCCTTTGAAATACGAATTTCACGCGAGCGAAGCCGCGGGCAAAAGCTAGTACTATTATAATCTACTACTAAACAGTGCATATATTCCGGCGGATAATTCCTTCTTACACACTTCCACGGTGGCCCCCATCAACCAGACCCAGCCACTAGACAGAGATCCTTTCGTATTGTTAGTTTATTATAGCTTACCTCGTCACATTTTTTCTTCATCGAAGCGGGTATTTACGAATAAAAAAACGATTTAAGCCGCATTGGATTTCGATCGAACCACAAACCTCTTACGTGAGAATCTTTTAAGTTAAACGTCCTCAAATCTGACCTGCAATATCGTTATTAATTTACTGTGAACGCAGAAAGTAGAAATTTCAGTTAAAGTATACATCCGTTAATTCGTTATAATCCCCTAATAACCTAGATGTTGACCCTAACTCATCTCTCATGTTTATAGCCGCAAGATACGAGTATGTTTTCAACTACATTTTCACATCAGAAAATTTCCTTCACAACACTAAATTCTTGCGAGCAGACCTGAGCCTCAATCAGCAATTATAGTCTCATTCGATGTGAGACTATGACAGAGTTGCCCTCGGAGTTGCCTCTGAACAACTTATTATAACAGAGATTATAACAATATGTAATACAGGCGGTAATACTGGTGATAATACTAAATCAGGCAATGGATGAAACAAAAACAAATTATTTCAATTCAAATTATTCAGAAACTGATCTATTACATCCGATGGTTGTGCTTATCGCTGTATGACAATCTCTACCAGCACGACCTATGTTATATCTAATGGGTAATAGATATACCTATGTAACATTGTTAAACACTCACAAGTAACACTCTCACACTCAAAACATATATCGCTGTAACTACAAAAACCCTAGAACCAAAAACACCGAAACAACTGAAAAACAAATGCTGCAACCATGAATATTAATTTAAAATAACGTTTTGCTTATTTTGACTACCTAGCCCAGAAACATATTTACATCCATACATATATAACACGCCTGTTTCCTAGTGGGGTAGCAAAAGACAACGGATCTCACGAGCCACAATCCTGACACACCTCTGTCGCCTCTTCCACTCTCATAATATTGCACACGCATTCACACATACAAATTTCTAACACCTGAATTTCAGGCGACATCCCCCTACCCTGCCCTGTTACAAGCCGACGACCCGCGTACACTGCACCTGTCCTATCATGTCACGCAGCTTACTGCAGCACGCACGAGTGCAGCGCTGGCGAGTCAGCTCGTCGTCCTACCGCTGCCAGTACTTACCTGAGCCAGGTGACAGCGCAGGGCGCATGCGTGAAGGTGTCCCCACCTGTCCCAACCTCCTCACGCCTGCTGGCAGCCTGGTAGCAGCCTGGCAGTTTGCCACAGGTAGGGCTCTCAGCCGACCAGGTTGGGGGCACCTGCATTTTAAGCCTGGCATTATCAATTAAAGGACTACTGCTTGATAGAAAGGTTAATTTGAGCACGCGAGGTGGAATTGCATGTTGGAGGAATTTTGACTCTCTTGCGTTACCTTTAGGGCCGATAATTGTATTAATGCAATACCGTAGGTTGCGTATTTTTTTGTATGTGTGTATAAAAGCTGTGTGGGTCTCTCTCAGCAAAGAACAGCTCGCACCAATCGTTTAAAACATTTTTTGAAGCTGATAATGTTTGTGATTGTTTTTTTATGAATTCTGGTATGCATATCTGAGTCAGAGGGCCCAGAGAGACATGCTCCGTCCGATCTGCCAATAACACCTTTGAAAAGGTATCATACTAGGATTTCATTTGAATTTCTCACTATAAGTACTGGACTAGAGGAGAACACGGCCCATGCTGCTGTGCGGCCATATTTCGTCCAGTGCGGCGGTAGAAACCCAGTTGACTACAATATTAGCTGGAATCTGGAATCTGCGAAGGAATAAAGGTATTAGTCGTAAGACTTGTATACCGCGACCGGGGTTTTTGTTCGTGGCTTCCGCGCCGCGAGACCTCTCGTTACTTGGTCCGACCTATAGCAAAATACCAAAATAGGGCGGTCGCCGTGACCGGCTGGCCGGCGTCGAGAAGCGGTCACCTTGTGTCCCCTAGGTTAGGGCGGTCGCAGTGACCGACTTGCTGGCTAGGGGCGAGCGGCATCGGAGCGAGGCGGCGGCAGGGGGGTGTCATGTTGTCACGAATCACGACCTAATGCAACCAATTCCCTCGAGGACCAACTTGCAGTTGTGTTCGCCTCTGAATAGAGCTATAAATAGAATAAATTAAAATTAACTCGACAGAACCAGAGTTCGACCTATTTAGCAATAAATTGAATAAATACAAGAGTTATATACCTAGTATATAGGAGTTAAATATCTTATATAAGAGTTATATATCTTGAGGTTCTGACTGCATAATTAGTTAGCGCATGACTAGGTACTATTTGTACTCAAATTTATTTACTAACCGATTGACAACTTGATACTTCAAGTATCTTAACATTTTTATTATAATATAATTTTTTTTTATTATTTGACAATGCTACGTTGTAGTATGTATACTTATTATGACTAGGTACTATTTGTACTCAAATTTATTTACTAACCGATTGACAACTTGATACTTCAAGTATCTTAATATTTTTATTATATTTTTTTTTTATTATTATTTGACAATACTACGTTGTAGTATGTATACTTATTACTAACATTATTGAGTTGATACAAATGACGTATAAAAAATTTGACAAAGGCTCTTTACACCTGATCCACTAAATTAAGTCCTTGCAGTCAGAACTTCAAAAACAAAACAAAAATCTGTTTTTGATCTTGCTCTCAAGCTGTATTTTCAATCGACTGTAGGCGGTGTTATTATGTGGATAGTCACTAAATGCTTGTAAAAATTATTACGAAAAAAAAACCCTGCGAAGTTTCTTACCGGTTCTTCTTCGTGGGTGTAATCGAATCGGATAGAAAAAATTGTGACAAATTCGAGTACAGTCATGCTGTCTAATGAATGCTTAATAAACAATAAACAACAACAATAAACAACAGTCATATACTTAAATAAGGAATTAGCATAAATACATTATGTATAAGACGTAAGCTTGGGAACGCATTAGCCTGTAATGTTTCTTAGATTTAAAATAAAGTAAATAAATAAATTTTATATCATTGAGAGGTTGATAAGACGATTACAAAAATATTCCACACTTTTAATGGTTTGAAACTAGAAGGAATTAAATATAAAATAAATAAAAAAAAATCTAAAACCTGACTATACGAATAACGAAGGAAATGACAAGACAAGTTGATCGAAAATGCTCTAGTCGGGCGTGTAGAATTCCAATAGACATGCAGCTCGACTACAGCATTGTCGATCAATTTTCCTTGTTATTTTGGTGGTCGGATTTCAAAGCATTTTTCTCTGCTTGGCACATACGAGTACATACCTTGGCTCGGTATAAGAAGAACATGCGCGGTACATAGTACGTGGTAACACGTGTGTTCAATCCACCTGCCGTGCGAAAGGCAAGCAAATCGGCTTCTTGTTAGCCAACCGTGTGTACTGGAGACCTTTGGCTTACCTAGCTGCGCCCTTTTCACAGAGCAGCAGATAGTCTCGCTCGAGCAGCGCGTTCATATCGCTGGGAATCTTGTAGAAAGCTTTAGTTCATTTTAATTAATTGCGCAGCTGGTCCTAATGTAGTTACGGTAGTCGCTGGGGAGCGATCGCAGTGGTAGACTTCGGTCTACCCAAGGTGTCGGGCCCGGCCACTAGTATCCATAGACCCGTATTAGCGACCTTTGTACGGGGTCGCAGAGGCGTTTAGTCGTCCAAGGTGTCGGAGTCGGGTACTAGGATCCGTGACGTTTCCCTATGCAGACCACACGGTGGCTACCCTTAAAACTAGCAGTTGGCTACCCTATCCCGCAACTGGGCGGTGTAACGGGCGTCACTGTTAGAAATAATGTGTGGTAGAGAACTTGTTCTCGACGATTACTCATCAAACGTTGCTAGTCTAACATGAGTACTAAGTTGGGGGTTTCGGCCTCCTCTTAGCTCACGCTGCTGACTCCACTCAGGTCGGTGGGTCAAATGAGATACCACCCTAAACGCTGGGTTGAGTACTGCGGGGTTCCGTTAAAAGCCCCAGAATGCTTCGTGCTTCTGCACGGAACACTGGAGTTGGTCTCGCAGGGGTTGTGGTTTAGCGTTGATTCCCTGGTGCTTCCGTACTTGTGTAGTTAAAGCACCTAACACGGGAATAAGTAGCGAAAGCTGCGAGTGGTGAGCCACTTAGAGCTCCGTAACCAATGTGGAGAATTGGTAGACATGCGAATAATGTAGATCGGTATGTCGGTGCTACACACACTTATATGTGGATGTGGGATGGACTTCTCACGAGCTAATGACGCTGACGTAAGTCTGTCATTCGAGACCGGTGGATCCCCGGTACACATTAGGTGGTGGTCATATGCACTTCCACGCATATACATAGCTGGTGAAAACAAAAGCCTTTGGGCTAGTACAAAACGCTGAGGCCCTGGGCACAGGTTGCGGTTGGATAGGGTGCTGACCCCAGTGGCAGTGAAGGCTTCACCCCCGGCTCTCGACTTCGGTCGGGGGTTCCTTCGGGTGGACGGGTGGTGGCTCGGATCGGCTGGGGAAAGGTCGCAGCCTGTGTTTCCCATGGGATTATTTCGGAAGAACGGATGTTCGATAGAGCAGCTATGGGGCCTCGATCTGGCATACATGATCACTGTACTCGCAAAAGTGCAGGTAGTAGACGTCTGGATTTTGTAGCCGAAAGGCTGGTATCTCTGGACGTCTATAAACAAAAACGTAAATCAAAACAAAATGATAGAAAAGAAAGTTTGGTCCTAATGTAGTAGAATAACGAGCAACTAGCAAATGTTGGATTAAGTATATTATTTTTATTATAACCCAATAGGATTGGGATCGTTTGGGGGTCATTGGGATCTTACACAGTAATGCCAGAACAACAATGTATAAATTCATTCTCCACTATGTCCTGAGTTACTTACAGTACGTTTGACCAACAATATTTGAACCGGGAAAATTCGATACATACATACCACACGCTGTATCCCGACAATGGGCTTAAGTAGAGTAATCGGTGTTGTGCTGCAAGTAATCTTGTCAATTTACAGCACAACACCGACCACCACGTTTAGCAATGTATTAGGACACGATAACTATCAAGCAGCAAGTGAGGCACGAAGGCCCACCAGCTGCATGACTCGGTGGAAGGATCGTGCCAAGTTGAGAGGTGGCCTGTCGCCCTTTAGCACGGCACCTTGTCCTTATTCCGTAGTCGCCTTTTATGGAAAATGGCTATGTCGCAGAGCGCTACAATTTCCTACGTTGTTGGTCAGATTACCACCGCACTGATGGAAGGTCGGTTGAAGCGGCAATGACAGACCGCGTTTTCCATCTAGTACATTGTAGCCGGCATGGCGAGCCGTAACATGACACCCAGTTCCTATAGAACACAGTGTGCTGGCCTCACATCACCACCGGTGCGGTGTAGTGGTGATGTTGGCAACCATGTCTAGTTCCTAGAACGATAAAAAAGGTATGGACGCCGGACTGTCAAATGCTTGTATGAGAACTAGCGTCGCCGAGTTGCGGGGAGCGGAGTGTACTATATATATTCCACTAAGTATTCCACTATTGTGGACACTAAACTTGGCTGTAGTGTTTTACACGTAAACACAGAGCATGCGGGCATTTTAAACAGGTTTTTGTGAACGCAGCCGATGACAGACTGACGGGCCAGCGCGCGACCGTCCTATGAAACAATATGCTTTTACTTATATCGTGTGTTACGCTGGCGAGGATAGGGTTCGGGGTCCATACCTTTTTTATCGTTCTAGTCTAGTTCCTTAGATAGTAGAAATAAATATTTCGAAATTAATTATTCGTTCCCAATCTATTACCGGTGCATTTGCCCGCGACAGCCTCAATTAAAAATATATTAAAACGGCTGTTGAGGATTTCTCCAAGTCATGACGTTTCGAAGGGAGATAATCCCGAGACCGCTTCGTTGTCGGTTGCTCTCGTGTCGGCGGCGGGCGGCGGCGGCGGCGGCGCGGCGCGGCGTGTTTAGCACATCACAGTAAACGATTTTGTTTTATTCGTATCTTTTAGGGTCGGCCATATTACCAATCTTATAGCTTTTCTCGGATTTATTTTAGTGTCATGTCTTTCTATTCTATTTAGTATGTGCGTTGGTTGGAAGTTGTCCTGAGGGATTTATCGAAAGCTAGTGAATCTTTTTTATGGGACCTGCATGACGTAGCTGGTCTGGTCACCCACTACACCAGCGATGTCAGCCCAACACACCTTGGTAAACTAGGAGCCGTTGGGGCCCATTGGTGCTGCCGGGTACACTGAACTTTAAGGAACAGATGGACTATTTTTATAGCCATTTCTTATGACTTCATCTGATCGACGCGACACAGTGAGGGACACTAGAATGTATGTAAGTATGTAAAAGTTACGTAATATGTGGGGCCGGTACTTAAAAAGAATAGCCCCACTGCATCTCTCCCTGTGCATTTATATAGTAAAAGGCGACTAAGGAATAGGGACAAGGTGCCGTAGGATGTGGGCAGCAGGTGGGTCTTCGTGGCTTACTAGCTTCTTGGTAGTTATCTTGTCCTAATACATTGCTAAACGTGGTCGTCGCTGTTGTGCTATAATTTAAAAGAGTACACGCAGCACAACACCGATTACTCTGCTTTCCCCGATTGTCGGGATACAGCGTGTGGTATGTATGTAAGTATGTAAAAGTAATGTAATTGGGTGTTTCAGGGTCGGGTTTCGTAACTTCCGGGAAGAAAAGCTCTGAATCTTTTTCCCAGATTCGGTCATTTTATAGTACTTTTTGGTGATAATCGTTTCATCGAGATTTATTTGGTGGACGGCTAATGTCCACCTTTATTAAATAAAAATAAAATGACTAACTTACATAGACTTAAATAATAGAATTGAACTGCATGTAGATAAATTCCAAACACTTAAATTTGAATGACATCAAAAGGAAAAGGGGACTGGACTAGGTCAATGCACTCCCTAGACCTAGACAGCACTGTTGCCAAATCTCCCCATACTCACTGTCCATGTCCATGGAGTTTTTATTACAAATTTCATTGTATGAAAAAAAGAAACGGACGGGTTGCACTCCGGGAGTGCCGGCAGAAGTGAAAACTTAAACATCAACGTTGTGCATTTTTGAATATTTTGGAATGGTTAGGGAATAATTTCGCACGAATTGTTTTATTTATCAGTATAAAAGTACTATCATTTATGTGGTAAAATACAATATTCATTTATTGCGCTATCGTAGACAAACATGACAATTTATATAACATAAAAAATTTTACACTACAGAACTATTATAATTATTTTACATCAAAAAGTTAATTTCTCAGAAAAATCAACTTTTATCCATAATTTCAACGAATCTTACGCTTTTTCGACCAGGCTACGGATCTGACGCGATTTCTGACGCGATTTTAACATTTTTTACCCATCTAAAAAAGTGCCAAGCGCCGCTAAAGAAGTTTTCAGTTCAAAAATACGAAATTTCGATTTGAGTAATAAAGATTTTTTCTTCTACTAATGAGTACTTTCTATTCCTGAAGTTTCTCAAGTCTATTCTGAAACACCGTGTATATCTTCAAGTTTAGTGTTAACTGTACACAGTGTGTGGTAGAGTGAAGTTTTGCCGAGAAAACCGTCAAATACTTAAGACTTTCCCTCGCATATTGTGTATGTAGTGGCACTTGTGTTGCCTCGGCGAGTCAGGCAGACACGTTTTAGCTTCAGCGCCTGCCGCGCGCGGAGTTGCCGGATTAGGCACGCGCGCGACACGGGGTATAGGTAGTAAAGCTGATATTGTCATTGAAAGTGAAACGGTAGCGAATGTTGCATACGGTGCGGTACGGTAGACATCTTTTCGTTCAACTCGGTACTTTCAGTATGAAGCGCGGAGCGCGGGGTGAGAGAATGTTTGTGTGAGAGTGCGCGTATATGTGCTGGAAATTGGAATCAATACTCACTCTAACTTTTGTCTGAATTCCGACTTCTCCGCACTCAGTTAGGTAATACCGAAAGTACAAAGTTGAACGCTAGAACGATAAAAAAGGTATGGACGCCGGACTGCCAAATGCTTGTATGAGAATGGCTTTATTGTTTTTAATTCTTATATTGTAACTTGTTTAATGTACATTGTAGCGGTTAAGTTTCCAAATAAATAAATAAATAAATAAATAAAGAATTAGCGTCGCCGAGTTGCGGGGAGCGGAGTGTACTATATTCCGAGCTATATTCCACTAAGTATTCCACTGTTATGCACACTAAACTTGGCTGTAGTGTTTTACACGTGAACACAGAGCATGCGGGCATTTTAAACAGGGTTTGCGAAAGCAGTCGACGACAGACTGACGGGCCAGCGCGCCACCGTCCTATGAAACAAGTATGCTTTTACTTATATCGTGTATTACGCTGGCGAGGATAGGTTTCGGGGTCCATACCTTTTTTATCGTTCTAGGTTGAACGCATAAGTAATATACACGTGATGTTAAATGCTCTACCGTCTGTACTCAGAGCCAGCGACTGACTGCCCTAGGAATAGACGCGCGCTGGTTTTTATTCGGTATTTCAGTAGCTTGCGACACATACTTATTCGATATAATAAAACTGCCCATATGCAGTGCGATATAAAACTCTTTCGATATAAAGTGTCACATTAAAATGTTATCGATATACCTATCTCGCGGTTGGTTTATCGACATCATTCGTCTCGTCCGTATAGCATATGTATAATATTACGTATTAGTAGTGAGTGAGTGACGACCGCGGCCGGCCGAGCAGTAGACAGGCCGCAGACATAAGCGGCGGATGGCCGAGTTGTTTGGGCATAGGCTTCTCGTGCGAAAGGTCCGAGGTTCCAATCCGGTCGGCGTGTACCAATAAGTTTTTTTCTGACGAAACAATTTACGTGCATACCAACACCTGCTGCTTCACCGTTCCGAACCAGTGTAAAACTGTAGGTCCCTTCCCTTGCTCTTTACTAGGTGGCGGGCTCAAATTGTACCCAACTGAGTTGGTACCACCGTACTGGATGTAAGATGTTCAGCAATTCAAAGGACGTCTCCGGTATGGCACCTACCTTCTCGGAGGTGATATTGGCTGGTTGGAGCATGTGCTTTCGCCTCTCCGATTCAGCCACCCATACCGGGTTACATAAAAAAGAGACATAGTCTCCCTATACATAAATATGTAATTCAATGTACAATACTTTTCATCATAATAATATACAGGTATATTATTTGTATACACATATTATGTTAATTCACATGAGCACATAATTATGTACTCTTATTATTTATGCTCAATATAAAAATAAATTGATCATGTCGCATGCAGTTTTGAACCTTCCGAGATTGTCACAAAGTTGGTTATTCGTGAATCTGTGCCTACGTAATGTTTTTTTTGTTCGAGAATCCAAATGAAGTATTTTTGCAAGGACTTTTTTCAATTTGTGGCGGCCTGGATAATGAAATGAGGTTTGTGTTTTGCTTCCAGCTTGGTTGATTGATTGATGATGATGAAACTTTCCTTTGGAGTTTGTTAGGCTTGTATTTTTCTAATAATATTGTATGTGGCACTGTGACAGAACGACAGACGGGCAGACAGTCAGCAGAGTCTCATCATCAGGGTGAATTTATACCATTTTGTTAAGTAAACCTAAAAATAAGTGAGTAGGTAAATAGGGCATTGGATTTCAGCCGAAAGGGCTGTGAAAATAACTAAAATAATTTGTTTTTCTCGTCCAGGGGGTCTGCCGGGAACAACTTACAAGTTTACGTACCTACTCACGTAATCAGAATTACTCATTCGATTTCCACCAATCAGAAAGCTTTAGGTAATGAACCAGACAAGGGGGTATTGCTTAGAATTTAGGAGTTTTTTGTGAGTTAGGGGATGAGTTGTTGTTCCCGGTAGACCTTCAGTTCAGTGCGGCCGACACGACCAAAGGGAACCATTGATATTGAAACATGTTTAGACAGGAACAAGGTGTTGTGGGGTGACATCACGGATGATATTGTGGCCTAACGTGTCAGGTTCCATAAAATATATTTTCATTAAATTACATTAATTTAGTTCACACAAGTGTTCATGAAAAGTTTCTTCGTCAATTTTCTCTAACCGCAGCAAATCGTTAATTTTGCAAACTGCAGGTTGAGGTCAAGCACTCGCCGCCCGCGGTCGCGGCTCGGGCGACGGTCACTTAGGATTGCCATATCCAATTTTATAAATCCAGAATTGGATGCTAAGAATACGAGGACATAAAATACATTCTTTACCTTCACATTATGCATCAGAAATACCTAATTACAGTTTAAAATTATGATATAAAAATTAACGACAGCTGGCAACTATACAGGGTGTTTTTACAGCCAGTACATTAATTTCGCCAGCGCAATCCTCATGTTTTTTCGAGACAAAAAAGTAAATAAAGATTTTCTCTAAAGTGTTTAGTTTTGGAGATATTAATTTTTGAAATGTATGTTTTCGTCTAGTGTAAATTGAAGCGCGCGCGTCGGAGGGGGGGGGGGGGGGGGGAGGAGGGTGCTGACGCGGGAATGGTCGGGATCGAAAAACTCACGCCCCGCTCGCCCGTCGTGCATCCCTCGCTCCGCGCACTCGTCCCTGCTCGCTCACTCACCGCGCTTCATTCCCACGTTCGTGCGGAACATTAGATCCTTTTACACTAAATAAATCAATTAGTTTGTATGAAAACTGTAACTTTTTATTTGAAGGGAATTCAGAAAAAAGTTATTTGACTTTTTGTTACTATTTGATCCCAATAATCACTTCCTAAATTTAATGTAGTGGCCGTTACAACAGCCTGTATATATGTATGTTGCGTAGTGTATGCAAACATAGATACGTAGGTATATGTGTGGATTAAATAAATATTTGAAATTAATATTTTAATTTTATTACTGCCAAATTATGTAAATTGAAAACTCTTGGACGCAATGGAAATTTTCCCGGGATGCTCCCGGTTCGCTTTAAAAGACAGGACTACAGGACATGCTCGGACATGTCCCGGGATAAGAAGACGGATGGCAACCCTGGCTCACTCATCCGCCACGATTAGTCTGTAGAAATTATTTCCAATTAGCCTGTTATTATAGGGAACGGTCCATGGTTGGTGGGCTTTTGCCCTGTAATTTTAATATTTAGACTAAAACATTTATAGAGTAGACTTAAGTTTTGTTCTCGATGATCTATCTTGTATTATTTATTGTTCTAAGTGTTATTAGAATTCTATACCTTGTTCGAAACGTCATTGCCTTGTCTATTTATACGAGGTGCAGATTTATTAAGAAACAACACATGTACCTAATATAGTTTATTGTTTTGTGTGTAGTTTACAGATAGACTGCACTCGAACTTGTCACAATTTGTTCTATCCGGTTCGATTACTTACGGGTGTAATCGAAGAAGAGACGACAAGAAACTTTGCAGAGTATTTTTTTCCATAAAGTGTAGAACTTCAGATTTCTATGTAATTCTTAATAGACTGTCTAGTTAGTCGAGTGACGAGCATGGAACAGCACGTTCCTTCCACTCTGCACTACCAAGCTGCACTACCAGTAGTGCCGTTTGGATTTTTTTTTCCCATCTGCACTACTGTACAACCAGCTGCGAAACTGGTAGTGTCGTTTGGAATTATTTCTTCCCGTTTGCACTACTGAGTAGTAGTGCACAATGGAATTTTAAAGAGCCTTACTTTTTCATTCCCAACTGCACTACCAAAAAATTGTGTATACGAATCTTTGGTGCTAGGTTTTTTTTGGAGTGTATATGAGATTATACAACACAACAACAACAAAAACAACAAAAATTCTAATACTTTAATTTCAGAAAAACATAAATATAACATAATAAATAAATGTATTATTATGTTTTATTGTTTATTTTTATACTATTTAAAAGAAAAAAATCTCTCATTTAATTTCCCGCACTACCCATCTACCCTACTCACAATCCCAGGCATGACTGGCAGATAATGCCTTTAGGCTTAAAGTCCGCCTTTTGTTTTTTTTTTGTGCAATAAAGTATTCAAATGGTCAGAATACAGTCACCGTAATTAAAGTGGAAACCCGAAAACTTGGTAAGACTACTGGGAACGGTTCTAAAGTACCAGGGCAGCAGAAATTTAAAGGAGGTTTCCATAATTTTATATAAGTTATTAAGAAACATTAACAAACATGAAGTCACCAATAAGGTTTCGACCAGCGGTATCATTTAAAAGATTTTGTAAAATATTAATTTCAGATTATGTGTTTAATTGTACCAAATCTGACCATTTGAAAGTCTGACGATTTGAAAATCTGACCAAATGAAAACAAAGGATTTCGTATACACAATCTTTTGGTAGTGCAGTTGGGAATGAAAAAGTAAGGCTCTTTAAAATTCCATTGTGCACTACTATACTTGGTAGTGCAAACGTGAAGAAATAATTCCAAACGACACTACCAGTTTCGCAGCTGGTTGTACAGTAGTGCAGATGGGAAAAAAAAATCCAAACGGCAATACTGGTAGTGCAACTTGGTAGTGCAGAGTGGAAGGAACGTGCACAGTACGATACGAACTCATTCAATAATTTAATCATAATTCGCTAATTTTGCCTGAAATATTTAACACAACGGTGTTTGTGCTAAATGACTATTAAATAAGATTATATCTATATTCAGATCTCGGCTTGTAGGATATAAATGTCTTTTATTATATTTATAGACAACTTACATTTATTATAGCACCGTGGTCGCAAAGGTCTAGTTAAGCAATGTCTGCGAATTTGGGTGTGAGGTGGCTAGTCTGTCGCCCGGCATTTTGTCGCCTTTTACGACATGCACGGGAAGAGATGCAGTGGGCCCTTTCTTTTGAAGTGCCGGACCAGCACGGTACGGTATAATAATTTTCAGCGATGTTGATACGAATTGGCATAGGTATTGTATCTAGCTAGCCGGCTGGTGGCTGGTCAACGGCTTACGCCTCTCAGGTCGTTGGCTCGCAGCCTCATCTCCGCCGCGCGTGCGCGTGCGGTGCTGCAAACCCGAATTATATGCGCCGGCGCAACCTTTTGCAACGCCCCTGCTGTCAGTCACGCTTTTCGGCTGCGAGTAATTTGATTCGGGGAATCGCAGGATCAGTGGCTGGAGGAGAACGATAGAGAGAATATTAATTTACCCATGGTTGTGTGTTTTAGTAATGATAGATATGTTATTTATTGTCAGCCTCGATAGCTCAGTGGTGCAGACAGTCAACCGTCGCTATTGAATGTTAAGCAACGCTGGGTGCGGTCAGTACTTGGATGGGTGGACCACGTTTAGCAAATCATTAGGACAAGATCAACTATCAAGCAGCAAGTAAGGCACGAAGACCCACCTGCTGCATGACTCGGTAGCCTATTGCGACATGCACGAGCAGATGCAGTGGGGCTATTTTTTTTTAGTTCCGGCCCCACACGGTGCAAAGTAATTTTAATTTGAAATAATAATGATTTTTAGAAGCTGTCGACGATCGACCTTGAATCCAAGTGAGTCAAAATTATTCAAATGGCTTCTGACATTATAATAATTCGCTCATTTACATCCGCAAACAATGCTGTTGTTATATCTGCTGCAAGGGGTGCGATGACTCCGTCGTCATTAATAATGACGCTGTTAAAATATTGTATAGAAGCGATGCGGTCATGCACTCCGCCGCTCCGCATACTGCTTCCTAGAGAGTGTACTCCAGGGGAGTGTTTTTAACAACGGCACATGGTGCACGACCCCAGGGGGACCTGGGCTCGATGAGGGCCCCATAGAGCCAACGTCGTCAAGGAGAAAAAGAGGAGGGGAGCTACAATTTTAGCGTATTTTACTAAGAACTTCTGGTAAAATTTCAAAAAATTTTATCTGCTGGGGATTACCTTGATGTCTCCAACTTCAATAATTCATTTTGTTTACTTAGTTATTTATCATAATTATTAAAAGTACATTCTGAAGTTTTCATTGACATTGTTTTTTCTAAAAGGGCCCCTGCATGGCCTAAGACGGCCCTAGTTGAAGGCATTCTATACACATTATTTTCCTGTTGAATCAGCTCGTCCCTGGAACCAACTCCCTGCAAAACTCTCAGTACTTACGCCTCACACATTTTCAAATACCGTTTGAGGGAACTAAATGTTTCCAAACTCGTAATATCTCGTTTGTATAGAAACTACATTATGTATGTAGGTATGTATATATTTGTTTATAATGTATGTATGTATGTAAGCTGTAAGTATGTATGTAATAAATTTATTTAATTGTGTGTATTTAAATTTCGCACCACCCATCTTTACCACAGTCCCAGGAATGACTGGTGGAGAATGTCTAAAGACTTTCCGTCCGCGGCTTTAAGTCCGCTTTTTGTCACTTCTTTCTGCATTTAAGTAAATTTGTATTTAATATTATTTGATTTAATTTGATTTCTTTAAATTTAATTTAATTTCATTCTTCAGTCCTCTGTGCCACCAACCCTCTTCCTTTCCTCATATCACAGTTGTGTGCGACTGGATTCCCTTGAAATTTCATTCGTAGCGCATCCTCTAGTAATATATCCTCAATGTTTAAATATAGAAGAATATGACGCAAGATGCCGGCCACAGAGGCGTAGGAATGACATTAAGGAAGCCAGTGCGTTTAGGCTGCTCGTGGATAGCCTAAAGGCCGTTGCTCTGATCCAAGGAAACAGTTTTTTATGCATAATGAATTGCGCTAACTAAAGTACTATAGTAAATTGCTTTATTGTTTTACTAGCTTTGCCCGCGGCTTCGCTTGCGTGAAATTCGTATTAAAAAGAAGAAAGTAAGTAAGCCCGCTACCGTACCTTTATTTCGGCGCGGAACAATTCGGTTTGTATGAGAGCCACATCTTAGCGTAACCGGAAGTGAAGCCTATCCTGTGTCCCGTATAGTTAAATGTGCGTGTCCTAAGTTTGATAGAATTCGGATGATCGGTTTAAGAGTTATGGAGGAACATACATACAGAAAAGATTTCTAAAAATTGTCAATTTACTCGTAGTTTTAGTATCATACATAGAGTCTACAAACGCAGTATCTCATAAAACAAAGAAACTTACTCCATGACCATCTCTTACAGATTTATTATTAGTATTGATGATATGATGTTATGTAAAAATCGTGGTCGTTGGGCAGTAGTGATATCGAATTTTACATCTTTTAAAATTGCAAATGTTCGCTATTGTGAAAATGATGTGAAAAATCATAGAATAGTTTGAAGAGTGAGCGGTCACGTGTTGTATTTACAACATAAATACACGATGAGAGTAATGCAACTCCGGTGGGAATAGAGGAGAGCAAAAATAAGAATACACATTTAAATCTTTTTTTTAATTAAGAAAACTGATACGGTTGGCTACATCACATGTAGTCGACATGAAATTAAGGGAAGCACTGACATGACAGTTCACCCCCGGTGTTATGGGCTGACATCACGGATGTTGTAGGTGATGTAGCCAACCGTGTCAGTTTCCATAAAAAAATTCATTTGTATATTACTAACGTAAGGACGGCATTCTTTGATCGATAAAATCCGTAATGATGAAATATGACGCGGTCGACATTGCAACTCGTGAAGTCCGCCCATCACACCTTGGTGAGCTACGTGCCATGTCAGTGCTTCGGTTTGCCCGTGTCGGCTACACTGAACAGGGCCCGTATTCGCGAAAATTCGCATTGAGGAATCAGGGTAGTCTCAGCCGCTGAGACTAGATTGACACATAAATAAAAAAAACCGGCCAAGTGCGCGTCGGACTCGCGCACCGAGGGTTTCTTAATTAAATAATCACACCAAGTTTGACGCTTATATGTATAACCGTTTTTAACCCCCGACGAAAAAAACGGAGGGGTGTTATAAGTTTGACGTGTGTGTGTGTGTGTGTGTGTGTGTGTGTGTGTGTCTGTCTGTGGCATCGTAGCTCCCAAACGGATGGACCGATTTGGATGCGGTTTTTTTTATTAGGAAGCTTGTTTAATCGGGATGGTTCTTAGCTATGTTTTTAATCAAGTAATAAAGTAATTAAGTAATAAAAAAAAATAATTATCTTAAAAAGTGGACCGATTTGCATGCGGTTTTTTTTAAAAAGCTTCAAATAAAAGTTAAATTACAAATTTAAAAAACCCCCGACTCTTAAAAAGTCAAAAATAATTTCCGTTTACTTACTTAAAGGAGTCGGGGGACCGCTAAGTAAATTAAATATAAAGACTCAAAAGTTGCGCGGGAATTCACTTAGCGGTCTACCGACTCCTTTAAGTAAGTAAACGGAAATTATTTTTGACTTTTTAAGAGTCGGGGGTTTTTTAAATTTGTAATTTAACTTTTATTTCAAGCTTTTTATTTCGATAGAGCAAAGCAAACAAAAAAACGTCGAAAGAAATAAATTTCTTGTTCAATGTTTCATTTTTTCAGGGATCCGTACCTTAAAAAAGGAAGAAAAAAAACCGCTTATAAGATCACTCCTATGTCCGTCCGTACGTCTGTCGCAGAGGTGCCGCACGGTACGGAACCCTAAAACTTTTCCCAGAGACTGAGACTCTACTGAATCGTCACGTCAGTGCGGATTTCCGCGAATATATCCGCTGCTGGACGGACGCGCTCGTAGATCGAAGCACCATCGTGGTACAGAGAGAGACTGACCATTATTATGTATTATGATTTTCTTTCTATTTTTGATAGCGGAAAAACCGTGTTTGATAAGCCGCTGGTGCATTGCTTCCTCTATCACGTGATCTTCAGTTCCTAAAAATGTTAAAATCTCTTCCTCATATTGTTTGCTCAACATTGCAATATTTCATATCTTGAATCTTTTGCAACATTCGATCATAAAATTCCGTCTACGTTTGTAAAATATTCACAACTTTTCTTCACGAGATTGTCTTTGAAGAGGGGTTAACTGTTTTTTAACAGCCCACTAAACGCTAAAAAGCCTCGCACACGTCATCCAGTGCAGAATTGGACATTTCTCGGGATCTTTACTCGCATTAATCGTTCAAGAATAGTCACGTTGCGTCATCGTGTGTTACGCGGCTGTGCTCTGTGCGGTTAGTCGGCGCATTGAACTTGACTCGAAGTGCCTTCACACAAACTGTTCAAATGTATGGAACTGCTATTGTTTGAAGCGGCTACTTTTACCCTTGCCCCTTACTAGGAGGTAGGGTCAAATTGTAGCCCACTGGGTTGGCACCACCGTACTGGACGAAAGATGCCCCGCACAGCAGCCTCGGCTGTGTTCTCCTCTAGTCCCAGTATAGCCAGTAATACAAAAGGAAGTATGCGGTATGAAATCTTCTCGGAGATGGTATGAGATGATCGGAGCGCGTGCCTCTGATCCAGCCATCCATACCACAATAAAAATATATTCTATTATCTTGTCTTTTATTTTATTTATTAGGCCAAAAACAAACAGAAACAAACAGACAACAAAAGAAAGAAAGATACACACAATAATTTGTTTGTTGTGAACACATGAAGTTAATTTCAAAAAATTATCTATAAATGCACACAATTTATCTGAGAAGGGATATGTAGATCGCAAGTAGAGTATTAAAAAAAACATACAGACGAATGCAGAACCTCATCCTTTTTGGAAGTCGGTTGAAAATAATAAGGTGAAATTCACCCAATAATTTTTATTACTATTTAAATCTACAGTAAGTTTTTTTATTATTATTTTAATAAGTTTTTTTATTATTATTTTAATCTACAGAAAGTTTTATTTATTATTATTTAAATCTATAGAAAGTTTTCTTATTGCGCCGCTTCACTTAAAATATTTTAGTTAAATTCCGCCACCGTTTGCTGTTCGCTGAAATTGTTCAATGTGAGTTACAAAATCACCCGCTATTGCTGTCAGAGAATAATTGTATAATATTTTTTTTTCTTTTTTTTTATATATCAGGCCCAGTATACTATACCAAAAAAAAGTGTAAAAAAAAATTATAAATAAAAGGAAAATAGAAATAATTTATAGTGTGAACTGTGACATAGAATACTAGAGTATTGCTAAGTTTTTTTGTGTGGGCTATTTGTTCGTTGATTTGTTAATTATTGGTTCATTCGGGTGGTGGTTTTATTTTATTTTATGGTAATAGCAGCATAGTCTGTAATTTGTTTTTGTTATTTTATAATATTATAAAAAAAACAAAATGTTTATATAATTTAGTAATAAGCCATACTTAAATTATAGTTTTTACATTGTGGCAACAGAGGTAGGCTTTAGATTAGTTATCATTATTTCTTGTTTCTTATTTGTGTTATCATGTTTAAAGCTGTTGTGTTGTCCTTGAAATAAAATAAAATAAAAAAAACAAATTAAATATATTCTATTCGCCGAATCGACCTAGTACTGGGAGATATGGCCTTGCACGTGATTGGATGCATAGCCCGCATGCATCCAATCACGTACATGCATGCGCCCGTGGGCGGGGCCTTCTCATTTTTCGTCCTTATCATTTGTATGCCAATGTGGGACAGAGAGAGCGCCATACTAGGTCGACTCGGTGAATAGAGTATAGGTGCTGCAAGTTCTATTGTTTTGAACTCTTCGCCTTCAGCGATTATTACCGATTACTTGAGATTCGTGTTGAGATGAGGTTACAACTTGACAGTTGAATAAATTTGCTACTGTCTTCTGTCACCGGGTGTCGAGAGTCAACTCATCTAATAAACAAAGTAGTTTATTAAAGTATCGGCTGGAGTGCTGGGAAAGGTCGAACGCTTGTGGTATATAGATAGAAGACCTTGCATTAGGAGGACATGATTTAGCGGCGGGTGGTCGCAGCTGTATTGGCGTTGAGCTTGTCTTGATTCTCTTGAGGTCGAATCTGACCGAGCGAGGCGCGATGCTGTGCATCCTCAGAGTACAGCTTGCAGAGTTTTTCTTATTGAAACATTTGCTTGCATACGTACCTACACCTGCTGCTTCATCGTTTGGAACCGGTGTAAAACTGTAGCCATGTAGGTCTCTTTCCTTAGTTAGGCTCAAATTCTAACCGGGTTGATAGCACGGAATACCACCACCGTTTACCGTAGTGGACGAAATATCGTCTGCGTCGTCGTAGTGACCTCGGCTGTGCTCTGCTATTGTTAGCTAGCAATCCAAGAGGAAGTCTCCGGTATGGCACTCTCCGTAGGTGATATTACCTGGTCTTTTAAAAGCTTTTTACTCCATACATGCTGTCTTTACAATTAATTAGGCTTAAATATATTGGCAGTTTCACATGATTATGTAAAGACTAGATTTTGCCCGCGGCTTCGCTCACGTGAAATTCGTATTTAAAAAGAAGTAAGTAAGTAAAAAAGAAGGCCTAGGTCGTAGAATGATCGAGGGCCGAGCTGCGTTACTTTTATTTCGGCGCGCGTAAGAATTAGTAAAAAAAAAAAAAAAAAAATTTGGAGACCCACATCTTAGCGTAACCGGAAGTGAATTTTATTTAGCCTATCCTGTGTCATGTATAGTTAAATGTGCTTGTACTAAGTTTCATCGAATTCGGATGATCGGTTTAAGAGTTATGGAGGAACATACATACATACAGAAAAGATTTCGAAAAATCGTAAATTTTATTTTGGTGTCATAGGTAAGTACATAGAGTCTACAAACGCAGTATTTCATCATAAAACAAAGTAACTTACTCCACGACCATCCCTTACAGATTTATTATTAGTACTAGCTTTTGCCCGCGGCTTCGCTCGCGTGAAATTCGTATTTCAAAGGAAGAACTAAGGGCGAGCTGGATTCAGGTACTTAAACGATAAACCGTCTCGAAGAAAGTGAGTAACTTTTTGAGGCCGAAGGCGGAATTGCGTTCAGGAAGACGATAAACCTTCTCGAAGACAGTAAGTAACTATGGGCGAGGCCGAAGGCCGAGCTGCGTTCAGGATAAGGGTAACCTTTTCGAAGAAAGTAAGTAACAGAGGGCGAGGCCGAAGGCCGAGCTGCGTTCAGGAAAACGATAAGCCTTCTCGAAGACAGTAAGTAACTATGGGCGAGGCCGAAGGCCGAGCTGCGTTCAGGATGAAGGTAACCTTTTCGAAGAAAGTAAGTAACAGAGGGCGAGGTCGAAGGCCGAGCTGCGTTCAGGAAAACGATAAACCTTCTCGAAGACAGTAAGTAACTATGGGCGAGGCCGAAGGCTGAGCTGCGTTCAGGAAGAGGATAACCTTTTCAAAGAAAGTAAGTAACAGAGGGCGAGGCCGAAGGCCGAGCTGCGTTCAGGAATACCATAAAACTTCTCGAAGAAAGTATGTAACAAAGGGCGAGGCCGAAGGCCGAGCTGCGTTCAGGAAGACGATAAACCTTCTAGAAGACAGTAAGTAACTATGGGCGAGGCCGAAGGCCGAGCTGCGTTCAGGAAGAGGATAACCTTTCCGAAAAAAGTAACAGAGGGCGAGGCCGAAGGCCGAGCTGCGTTCAGGAAGACCATAAACCTTCTCGGAGAAAGTAAGTTACAGAGGGCGAGGCCGAAGGCCGAGCTGCGTTTAGGAAGACGATAAACCTTTTCGAAGACAGTAAGTAACTATGGGCGAGGCCGAAGGCCGAGCTGCGTTCAGGAAGAGGATAAACCATCTTTAAGAAAGCAAGTAACAAAGGGCGAGGCCGAAGGCCGAGCTTCGTTCAGAAAGAGGATAACCTTTTCGAAGAATGTAAGTAACAGTGAGCGAGTCCGAAGGCCGAGCTGCGTTCAGGAAGACCATAAATCTTCTTGAAGAAAGTAACTTCTTTGTTACTTACTTTCTTCGAAAATGTTTATCTTGTTCCTGAACACATCTCGGCCTTCGGTCTCGCCCATAGTTACTTACTGTCTTCGAGAAGGTTTATCCTCTTCCTGAACGCAGCTCGGCCTTCGGCCTCGCCCTTCGGTACTTGGTTTCTTCGAGAAGGTTTAGGATCTTCCTGAACGCAGCTCGGCCTTCGGCCTCGCCTTTTGTTACTTACTTTCTTCGAGAAGGTTTATAGTCTTCCCGAACCCAGCTCGGCCTTCGGCCTCGCCATTAGTTACTTACTTTCTTTGAGTACGTTTATCGTCTTCCTGAACGCAACTCATTCACAAACTTTCGCGTTCATAATATTAGTAGGATGTATTTTGGGTAGGTTCGGAGTGAGGCCTGATTTTAGAAATTATTCCCAATTATCGGATGCATGCAAGTAAATCCGAAAGCAACAGCTAACAATATATAAATTTTTGAAATGTGTTAATTAAGCCCTTTCATTTGATCCCAAAGACGACATCATTAAAAAAAATTTTTTTAGGTCATGACTTTATGTCCTTTAGAGGGCGCCATATACAATTTTAAGGGACATAGCCTCATATATAGCCATAGTCACATAGCCTCTATCCAGCGTCAAGACGCATCCAACGATACCTCATTTGTCAAATTATGATAAGTAGTTTCGAAGTTATGTATGAGGGAACAGATGAACATACATACATACATACATACATACATACATACATACATACATACATACATACATACATACATACATACCGGTCAAACACATAACTCTCATTTTCGCTTCGCCGTAGTCGGGTAAAAATAAGAATCTTTTCGCTAATAGTGCGCGCATACTACACTACGTACAATATAACAAACATACGATCAAATAACTTAAATCAAATAGGAACTCCAGTTAAGTAAATATCCGCTAGCATCGACTTGCAACAACACATTTACCTAAAATTTGTTTGGTTTGCACCTAACATTAATCACATAGATACCTAATGAAGTAAACCTCTGGCTCGAGACAATGCATACACACACCGCGCTCGGCCAGACCGCACCCCGCGCCGTGCGCGCGCCCGCGCCTCCGCCTCCGCCGCCAGCCTCCGCTAGCTAGCCGCCACAAACCGCCGCCGCCGCGCCGCGCCGCTTTTAATTCGATTCGATTTGTATGGGAGCCACATCTTAGCGTAGCCGGAAGTGAATTTTAGTTAGCCTATCCTGTGTCCCGTATAGTAAAATGGGCTTGTACTAAGTTTCATCAAATTCGGATGATGGCTTAAGGAGTTATGGAGGAACATACATACATACATACATACATACATACAGAAAAGATTTCTAAAAATCGTCAATTTAGCTTTAGTATCATACATAGAGACTACAAACTCAATATTTCCTAAAACAAAGTAACTTACTCCATGACCACCCCTTACAGATTTATTATTAGTATTGATGATTGATTGATACTGATGATGAGTGTAGGTAGGTACGATTAGAACATCATCGTCACCGAATATATATTACTAGCGTCATCGTCGACTGACGACTCTCACGCTAGTCAGGGTCACACTTACTGAAGTATACATTGTTGTGAATTAGCATACGCAGCCGAGTGAGGTGATGATGCTCAACTCAATGAATTGGAGACGCCTGGAGAGTTCGCTGAGCGGCCAGCAGTGTCAACTAAGTATTAACCCATCGAGTCTATTATTAGAATTGAGATATTTTGGGATGTGGTTAATTTGCGTGGGAGGTGGAGCAGTGTAGCCGAATTATAGTTTGCGGTTAAGATTTTTGCTCAAATGTGAAAGCTCCAAGAAAAAACCGTTTAAAAACCGGCCGAAAGTGCTAGTTGAACTCGCGCACCGAGGGTTCCGTATCGTTATGTCATGGTCAGCGCTGCTTCATACTGTTTTCAGTACATGGCGCGCATACACTTTTTAGTTTCTTGTATTTAGTTTCACGGGGTCCCTGTGATTTTTTTACTTTTTCTTATTTTTATTATTTGTTGTTATATCGCCCACAATAAATAACACATATTCTGTGAAGATTTCAATGGGCTACCTATTACGGTTCAAGAGATACAGACCTCGGACAGACAGACGGACAGACAGACAGACAAGACAGACAGACACACAGACGGCGTAGGTTTAGTAATAGTGTCCCGTACGGTGGATACGGAACCCTAAAAATGAACATACACGTTGGTGACGATATTTTTAGCTAGTAGGTATTAAAATCTAATAATAATATATTCAAATGAATTAGTAACACATAAGGATGCAGCGGAAGGACATACGTGGTACATCCCACTCGGGAGCGACTTCCTTCTCTATTCACCCCCACCGCCTCCGCGCCGCCGCCGCCGCCGCCGCCTCCGCCGCCTCTATTTCTGTCTTCTGTCGCATTACAAGAATATTGATTTCATGAGCTGAATCTATATATTTAGGATTCATTGGTATAATTATTTCAACATTTAAGTGATATATTTAGTAAGTAAATTTTTTATTATTTAAATTTTATGTAAACTGACACGGTTGGCTACATTGTGTGTGCACTGTGTCGGCACGACTGTTGGCACGGTCGCGGTTGGAGTAAAGTAGTGTGTGTGTACCTAAATCAACCACGGTAATCAACAAAATCCTTAAAAGTTGTTTTTATTATAAATATTTAAACGAACTTATGATATTTAGGAATTAATACATTTAACATACTATATAACCTTTAATTTAATAGTTCGTTTTGGTTACACTTTACATAGAGTTACGGTTACGGTTACCTTACGGTTGAACTTGGCGAGTTGGCTAAAAGTTTCACTCAAACTCGCGTGGGGAGGGTACATGCACACACTTACCTATCTAACCAACCAACTTTCTTAATATTGTTTAGTTTGAGTTTTCGTTTTCTTGTTCATGTAAATAGATATTAAATTTTATTTATTTGCCTTTAAAAACTAACTTACCTACTTAAACACATCTCAAGTCGTCCCTGCGTGCAGGACGAGCCGCGTTGAGTGATGTGGTGATTATGGTTGATTGGATTAAATAAAATCTCTGCAAAGATTGTGCAGTCGATTACTTTCGACCAACCAGCCCTGAGGGATATTCGACTCGAGGGGGACGTTCGACTGTGCCTTGAAGTGGAATTATACGTAAATACATAAATACACTTACATAAATACAGTACTTATTCTTGACACCACTTATATCGGACCACTCCCCAGGTCATTTGGATAAAAAAGTCAAGATAAATAATAATGATAAATAATAATCAATCAAATAGTAAATGGGTAATCTAAACTATTAGTATATCGATAAGTATTGGGTTTATAAAAACCGACCAAGTGCGAGCGGACTCGCGCACAGAGGGTTCCGTATCACCACGCAATTGGCCGGTTTTTAAAAAAAAATTCGAAAACTCACGTTTCTTATAAGGGGGGGTCCCCTTAATTTTTTATTTTTTTATTATTATTATTTGTTAGGATATCCGCCGGATAATAACGCAAATTCTGTGAAAATTTCAACCGCTTACCTATAAGGCGCGCGAGCTCCGAGGAATCGGTATTTGTGGAAATTAATTTATTATAGAATTTGTATGATACGTCATTGGAATTTGTATAGAATTTTTATGGAGATTCACATTTTGTGATGATTATACTATACTAGGTGAGTAATATTATACAAATGTATAATATTAAAATTCTATACAAATTCTATAATAAATTTATTTCCACAAATACCGATTCCTCGGAGCTCGCGCGCGGACTGTATAGAGTTGAAGCCCTTTTAAAGGTAGGACTGCGCCGGGCGGGCCGACAGACGATGTAGGGTCCCTTACGGATACGGAACCCTAAAAATCATTGACATGTTCGTCTCCAATGGTCCACGGTACGTCTTTGTACATCCTGCATTTAGTGAATATCGTATTTCAGTAAGCCTTTCTTAAATGGGTAAGTAGTTCTCATCGATACATAAAATTCACATTTAAATTTCTTTTTGTCGTATATTTGCTTACTTTTCATCCCTAGAAAACGTAATTTCTAGAAGATGGTGGCTATACTAACCTAAACATATCGCTTTTGCTCGACCTAAGTGTCGTTACGAAATGGCAATTTTGAAAAAAATTCTCAAACTCACTACTCATCTTCAGACATTCAAGCCATCAGCACGGAACTGTCTGCCACAACAATCTTCGATGACATCACGCTGCTGTCATCGCCTGCACAGACACTCGAAATAGAGACAGACACACAGACAGACAGACAGGCAGACAGGCAGACGACACTCCGGACGTATATGCCGATGAATATTAAGATGGCTGGAGTGGCAATTTGCTGTGACCATTGACCATTGACGGTGGCGGTGTATTGAATTTTAATTTGCATACATTGGGATGCTGAAGACCTAGGCTAGGCGGTCACGAATAATGCTAGAATGCACACTCATTCATTATAGTCATACATAGAGCATTAGACGTACCTACCTACGTAATTTATTTTTCACCGATCCGAATTTGGGCCTCACTACTGCATGAGTCCCGGGTGAATATCCTGGTCGGGGGGCGAATTTAAATTTTTAGATTATTAGGGTTCCGTACGTGACCCTATTACTAAGCCTACCTTGTCTGTCCGTCCGTCCCACCTTTAAGTATTCCAACAAATAATAATAAAAAAGTAAATAATTAATGGGGGACAAGAAAAGTGTATTTTATTTTATACATGCAACCGTCAAAGGACAATGGGCGTTTTGGTACCCCCCACCAACCACCACCAACAGCAATGAGTCATATGTCGTTGGAAAGGTATTTTAATATGTATCAATACTTACTATGACGGCTCATCCCAAAAAGTTGTGCTTTCAGAGATATACCGTTTTTTTTATACTTGCTATTAATAGTCTTTATTATACAAAAAACATGTGAATAACATGTGAATGGTGTTGTATTATTTAATAACTCAGACAGAACATCGACTGTGACAAAACGCGGGCTGTATTACCCCCCTCCCCCGAACCCACCAACACCCCACCCCTTCCCCCGCCATTCCTAAATGCGTGCGTATGCGCAGGCAGTATACAGGTAGGTAGTAGTTCGATTGTATTTTTTTTATGTAAATCCGGTATGGGTTGCTGAGTCGGAGGGGCTAAAGCTCATGCTCCGACAAATACTGGAGACTTTCCTGGATTGCTGGCTATACTGAACTAGAGGAGAACACAGCTGAGGCTGCTATGCGGCCATCTTACATCCAGTACGGTGGTACCAACCCAGTCGGCTACAATTTGAGCCTACCACCTAGTATTATACATACATACTATTGTGTGAGGGAAGACGTTTCATTTCTATTACTTTACTTTTCGATCGAGCTCAACGATAATAACAGGTAACATGTCCAGGAAAAAGCAAAGGTCCACGATAAACACAGATCACGGTAATAGTCGTCGAAAAGTAAAGTAATAGAAATGAAACGTCTTCCCTCACACAATACTATGTATGTATAATACTAATCAAATCAAATCAAATATCTTTATTGCACTCAAAAATTGTACAACAGGCAAATACTTAACTCTAAATATAGGGTTCTCTTACATATATAATACTAGGTGGTAGGCTCAAATTGTAGCCGACTGGGTTTGTACCACCGTACTGGATGTAAGATGGCCGCAAAGCAGCCTCGGCTGTGTTCTCCTCTAGTTCAGTATAGCCAGCAATCCAGGGAAGTCTCCGGTATGGCACCTACCTTCTCGGAGGTGATATTGGCTTGTCGGAGCATGAACTTTGGCCCCTCCGACTCAGTCACCCATACCGGATTACATAAAAAAAATACAATCGAACTACTACCTACCTGTATGCTGCCTGCGCATACGCACGCATCTAGGAATGGCGGGGGAAGGGGTGGGGTGTTGGTGGGTTCGGGGGAGGGGGGTAATACAGCCCGCGTTTTGTCACAGTCGATGTTCTGTCTGAGTTATTAAATAATACAACACCATTCACATGTCATTAACATGTTTTTTTGTATAATGAAGACTATTAATAGCAAGTATAAAAAAATGGTATATCTCCGAAAGCACAACTTTTTGGGATGAGCCGTCATAGTAAGTATTGATACATATTAAAATACCTTTCCAACGACATATGACTCATTTCTGTTGGTGGTGGTTGGTGGGGGGTACCAGAGTCCATACATTTTTGCCCATCCTCCTTTGGTGGGATTATAGTACAACTCTAAAGTAAAACAACAAATAATAAAAACCTGCCAATTGCGTGGTATTACGGAACCCTCGGCGCGTGAGCCCGACTCGAGCTTGGCCGGTTTTTTTTCAAATTTTCCTCCTCCATCCCTTCCGGCCGCGTACGTAACTTGAGTTTCGTAACTGGTTGCGGTAGAAGAATGTTTCCTCCATCTAATCAAATAATTTCAAGCAACGATACAAACTGTTTCTGAAGATTTAAATCGGTTTAGTTAGCTGGTTTTTATCTTTAACTATCTTTGCAAAAGTCAATGGCTAGAAACTAGAGCCTTGGATGTGGGGTGGGATGGCAAGTGGCCAAGAATTTTTTTTACATACATACATAGCGTCGCGCCTGTTTGTGGGGTAGACAGAGACAACGGATCCCGCGCTCCACGATCCTGCCTGACACACTCTGCCGCCTCTTGGTTGTTTACCCGACAGTGCAAAGGAAAGGAGGGGAAATTATTGATTTATTTTTAACTAGCTGTTGCCCGCGGCTTCGCTCGCGTGAAATTCGTATTTCAAAGAAGAATCTAAGTAACTAAGGGCGAGGCCGAAGGCCGAGCTGCGTTCAGGTAAACGATAAATCTTCTCAAATAAAGTAAGCAACTAACGGCGAGGCCGAAGGCCCAGCTGCATCCTGGAAGACAATAAACCTTCACGAAGAAAGTAAGTAACTAAGGGCGAGGCCGAAGGCCGAGCTGCGTTCAGGAAGACGATAAACCCTCTTCTGCCTTCGGGCCTCGCCCTAAATGACTTCCTTTCTTGGATAGCATATAATATCGTTTACTCCATCTATTTATTTAATGAAATATAAAAAAGTAATATTAATAACTAAATAATTAAAACCTACCTAACAAACATTAAAATAACTATCATAAAAGGGGCGTTTTCAAATATTCCTAGAACACTTGCGGCATTACTCTGCTGGATGGCAAGGCTTACCGTTTGAATGAAGTAGGCCCTTGATTGCGGGACACCAGTTGCGTCCACCAGCAGAGGCCCAAGTCTCTTCAAGAAGCTTTTGGCTTCAATGATTCATCCTGAAGGCAGCTCGGCCTTCGGCCTCGCCCTTAGTTACTTGCTTTCTTCGAGATGGTTTATCATTTATCAGAACGTAGCTCGGCCTTCGGCCTCGCCTTAGTTACTTATTTTCTTCAAGATGGTTTAGCTTATTCCAGAACGCAGCTCGGCCTGCGGCCTGCCCATAGTTACTTACTTCATTCAAGAAAGAATGTTTTTCTTCTTCCTGAACTCAGCTCCGACTTCCGCCTCGCCCTTAGTTACTTTCATCGAGAAAGAATATCGTTTACGTGAGCGCAGATCCGCCTTCGGCTCCGCCTTTAATTGCTTACTTTTTTTTATACGAATTTCACGCGAGCGAAGCCGCGGGCAACAGAAATATAAATTGCACCAATGACAGCGACGCAAGTTCGACTTAAACTTTTTAAATTTTTTATTTATCAAACATTTTGTCACCGGCCAGCTCACGTCGAGATGACAGTTCTCCGTTGTCAACTTGACATTAAAATTTTATAATAATTTTAATTTTTATTATATTTTTTTGTTTATTATGTTAATCCGGGATATACACTGTCACTATACAAAGTTTCGTCAAATTCCGTTCAGTTGTTTTTGCGTGATGCGCGTACAGACAAAGAGAGATTATTAATTTAACGATTTTATTATATGTATAGATAGATATAGATAGATATAGATGAACCTGATTGCTTCTCTATGGAACTTGACAAGCTTTCCTGCACTCGTCATGTCAGCCACATCCTGGCTAGCTACGAGCCGAATTGTTTTGCAAATCTAAAAAAAAAAGAAATATTCACAGCAACCTATAATAATGTTCGCTTCCAGAATTTGATCACTCCAGACGTGTTGCGTGTGTTTCGGTAGCAGTGCGCCAAAACGGCTTATATAAACGATGTTTACGTTATAATTTAGCCCGCACGCAACATTTTAACCTTTTACGATTGTTGGCACCCGCCAATAAAGTTTTATCGACGGCACAAAGCGAGCTACGGGCTCGCGACTCGGCGCGGCGGCGGCGGCGGCGGCGGCGCGCATGCGCGAGAATGTGAGCTAAAATTAATTATGCTGTGTTGCACTTTTATTGCATTCAACAAGCAACTACGTGTGAGTTCTTAACTCAACGCGTGGACTAGGCAACATTGTGCAGTGAGATTTTAAATCTACACTAATATTATTATAAAGAGGTAAAGTTAGTAAGTTTGAATGTAGGAGGTAATCTCCGAAAATACTCATCCGATTTAAAAAAATTCTTTGACCAATATTTAGAATGGACCTTCAGGATGGACGCGAGGCCGCGGGAAAAAGCTATTTATGTTATATTTTGATTATTTTATGTCAGCCTCGATAGCTCAGTGGTGCAGACAGTCGACCGTTGCTATTGATTGTTAAGCAACGCTGGGCGCGGTCAGTTATTGGATGGGTGACCGCTCGACCGTTGGAGGCTGACCGTGGTACGGATTCCACGTAAAACTGTAGGTCCCTTTCCTTCCTACCTTACTCGGTGGTAGAGTTCAACCGGCCCGGGTTGGTACCACCGCACTGCGCTAAACGTCGGTCGAAACGGCTATGTAAATAGTTCGTGTTTTCCGTTCAGTTCACTGTAGCCGACATGAAATGAAGGGAACCACTGACATGTCAGCTAGTTCACCCGGTGTTATGGGCTGACATCACGGGCCTTCCAGTTGATGTAGCCAACCGTGCCAGTTTCTATAAAAAAAATGTTTTATAAGATCACGACCAGTGATGATATGCTACGAAACCCTTAAAGCGTGCACGCTCCACCAGACATGCAACTTGTTCCGTGTTCATCTCTCTCGCACAACAATAAACTATATTAGGCCAATCCTCCCAGCTCGCATTAGGCCGTAGCTGCAATTGAGGCGGGCGTGGCCATATCGTTGTCTTCAATATTTTAAGCCATAAAGTGTAGTTAGGTCTCGTTGGATCTAACGCGTGCGCTAAGAGAGTTCTCCTGCTCTATTTAGAAAGGTTTATTGCTCTAATTTAGATGTCTCAATACTTTTCGTTATGTTTATAGGTACAAACACATTTAACTATAGGGGAAAATAAAACTCAGTTCCTTTTAAGCTAAGATGTGGCTCTCATTATGCGATCTCGAATTAATTGTTCCGCGCGCCGAAATAAAGGTACGGTAGCGGGATTACTTACTTTCTTCCATACAAATACGAATTTCACGCGAGCTAAGTCGCCGTTAAAAGCTAGTAACAAAATTGTAACAGTTTAATATTGTATAGTTTGCGTATTCTTTGTATGTTCTATCTGGTGAAGCGAGTACGCACCTTCACTTTAACCGATAGATAACTGTTAGACGAGACTTAACCAGAGCTGTAGAACGGGATCTGGACATTTTCATTAATTGCAGAACCAATTTTGATTTGTCTTTTTAGGGATTATACTGTTTAAGAGATGTTTCGTAATAAATTGCTCGAGCATGTTTTTATTATAGTTACTACAAATTATTGTCCACCTACACGGGAATAAAAGTTAGCCTTTAGCATGTTCTGCTCTTATCCTTACAAATAAGGACAATGGTATAGAAGATTTATTACTTGTGTTAATTGACAAATGACAAAAAAACATTTTGATTTTATGTAGGTATGTATGTATCTGGCGATTTTATTAGTATTCGAGTGAGGATAGAGCAGTCTAAAATGACTTAGTACTAATTCATAAAGGATTTGTCAATAAATCATTGGCTGTTCTCAATTTTATGTCGGTAATAAAAGCATTAAGGGTTATGGAAGCATAAGTTATCTAAAATATATAACTAATAAAATTGTATAAAATTACTACATAAAATAGTAGAGATGGAATAGTTTAACGTCCGCACTTGGCCAAATGTTATGATTTTTCGAAGTACTTACTCCAAGTGAAGCCTTTCACTTGTATTGAGCATCATTGAGAAGACGATAGAATGTTAGAAGACTATAAACGACTTGTTATGGTAAGCGTCCACATGTCAACCTCCGACGCATCGTACGCATCGGAGGGATCGGATCAAGCTGATTTGTATAAGTAAAGTCCGTCTTACGAAAGAAGTCCCGCAGACGCGGCGCTACGGTCATACCTTCGTCTCACGAAAGAAGTCCCGCGGCAATCAGTGGAAGTGAGACGGAGTCTACACTTCCACTTATTGCCGCGGGACTTCTTTCGTGAGACGGAATATGTACTGCGTCCACTGTATCCGCAGCAACCGGAATGCCGACGCGACCGTCATTTGCATTCGAATTTTCAGCGCTGGCCGAATAACGTCATCCGGACGTCGACATTGCCGACGACGATAAGACGATCTGGAGGAATATGCGTTTTTTTAATGGAAACTGACACGCTGGAACGATGAAAAAAGCTATGGACGCCGGACTGTCAAATGCTTGTATGAGAACTAGCGTCGCCGAGTTGCGGGGAGCGGAGTGTACTTACCGATGATAAGATATTCCACTATTGTGCACACTACACTTGGCTGTAGTGTTTTTACACGTAAACACAGAGCATGCGGGCATTTTAAACAGGTTTTTGCGAACGCGGCCGATGACAGACTGACGGGCCAGCGCGCGACCGTCCAATGAAACAAGTATGCTTTTACATAATATATCGAGTTACGCTGGCGAGGATAGGGTTCGGGGTTCATACCTTTTTTTATCGTTCTAGCTGACACGTTTGGCTACATCACCTACAACATCCGTGATGTCAGCCGACGTAACACCGAGTGACCTAAGTGCCATGGCAGTGCTTCCCTTCATGCGACCCGTCTAATGCGGATGGGTGAACGCACTTCTATGGTGGGTGAACCATGCAAATAATAAAATGCGTTCGATGCGATCCGTCCGATGCGTGTGATGTGAACCTGTGGAGGCTTACCTTTACGCGAGCACGGACTGTATATAGCAGCAGCTCCAGCTGTATCCTGCGGGGGAGACTAATCTCCTCCGCCATGTTTACTCAGTACTCAGCATTTCGCGCAGTTAACGACCAGTTATTTTTCAAACGCTTCCTCGCTGTTATTTGTTTTCGCGGGTAATATAATGTTACTACAAGCGCATTTCTCTGCGCGCCCGCCCGTGTTGCCGACCGGGACTTCAGTCTGCTGGTGTAGTCTGCAAGGGGGAATATTTTTAAAAATCCAATCCAAAAATAGACGTCGAATTGCAAATATTACTTCTGTGCATTTCAACTTAAAAATATCTAATTGAGCTTAATTTTCTTGTGAACAATGTAGGTTTATGTTGAACAGTTTTGAAATAACGTTGCGTAGTATTGAAATTACTTGGACAAGACAATTAAACCCGAAGGTTTATGAATGCATGCATACATACATAGCTTCACGCCTGTTTCCCGGTGGGGTAGGCAGAGACAACGGCTCTCCACGTACCACGATCCTGGCCTGACACACCTCTGCCGAATCTTCCACTCCCATAATGTTCTTCATGCATGCTCATCTGTTACGGTACTACGCACTTGATCTTTTTTGAGCACATACCCGATCTTCCACTTCCCGACCCTTCCCGACTCTTCCACTCACATTTGCTTCATTTTCTTTCGTTAGTCTCCTATGATCCATTTATGAATAAGTAGCTAGATTTCCTCGTGCTTGATCAGTGATCACCAGTGTGGTCGACTGTGACTGTGTCTGCGGTATGCCCGTCGCCTTTATGTATAGTCATATCCAGCCCTTAATCCTCCGCATTCCTAGTTTATTTGCATTAGCTGGTCTTAGTCTGTGTGTGTGTATGACACTGGACGTTGATAAAGTTCGTTAGCGACTGAGTAAGCGGCCCTTCGCACATCCACAGTTCGACGCCCATTAGTTCACGGACCGGCGTATTTATTAGCCAGTTGGTAGCGCGTCAGGTGACGCGTCAGACGGGGAGCCGCCGTCAGCACCGCAGCCGCTGCTGCAGCGAAGGTTCTCCTTCATTAGTGCATTCGAAATAAACACGCGGTGTCGGATTCCGCGGTCGAATCCGTCAATTGAAGCGGCCGCGGTGTTGGCCGACACGACCGCCGGTGGATGACCGTCAGCTCGTGTTGAATGTTGCCTTGGTGTCGGGCTCACGGGCTCGCTGTCAATGCTGAACTGATTTGGGATGTTGCGTATTCCATATTACGTTGCGTGGTGACAGAAACTGGGAAACTATTTCAGAAATGTCAAAGATTTTGTTCCGATTCATGCCTATCGACCATACAGATATAAAAAGTAGTACCTACCCGAGGAATTTTAAAGGGACTAGTGATTCTTGAAGTCCCTAAGGGGAGGACCTAAAAATTCAAACAAGCTTTCCTTCAAAATTAATTATTAAAAATTAAAACTTTCAACCGTGGAGTTCTGCGTCACATTTCCTCCACAGCGCGCGCCCCTGTTTCTGTTTCACCTCAATGTCGTGCCGCTTCGCAATGAGGTTTTTTGACATATTTTTGTGTAAAAAGTTTTCATAGAGAATGGATTTGAATTGTTTGTTCCAAATTTCCTGAGAAATCACTGGGCAGAATTTCTCGAGTACTTACTTCATTTGGAGGAAGAATGCATTTTATTTCGTTTTTTTTATTTTTTTTTATGGAAACTGACACGGTTGGCTACCATCACCTACAACATCAGTGATGTCAGCCCATAACACCGGGTGAACTTGGTGCCACGTCAGTGCTTCCCTTCGGTCGTGCCGGCTACACTGAACTGGACGGAAAACACAAATTATTTACATAGCCGTTTCGACCGACCTTTCATTCAGTGCGGTGGTACCAACCCGGGCGGGTTAAACCCTACCACCTAGTAATATAAGAAGGGAGTCATATCCCTTAGTCGCTGGACGTTCGTCCATATCCTCCAGTGGGAAATCCATACTTCTCAAGAAATAATTAAGAATATTTGCTCTCATGTACCGTTGTTGGACATACAAAGAGGGACGACGTCGACAGTGTCTCGGAAGGCCAGCTCAAAGGCGTGACTAATGTTGTACCAAGAATATTCTCAGCGTATGCCTTATGGCCTACTAGCTAAATCTGTCGACTCTGTCCGCACATTCGTTTATTTTGTCTAACACAGGCCGCTACTACGTGCCGACACATTGTCTAGACTCTAGACTGCGCTTTGTTAGTTAGTGCTTGTTCGTCGGCACTTGTCTATGTTGATCAAAGTTATACATTTTTTTCAAATGCCTTCTTGCGAGATGCATGCTTCGAAAGATTAAGAGACAGCAGATGTTCCAGTGATGACGTAAGGTTTGCATGTGTTTAATTTTGACCTAATTTTCAAGTTAGGCTATCCTTTTACGAGGGTTGTTTTACGAGTAAGTATATCCTTTGTGTTTAACTCGCGGTGTGATTTTTTTCTGTCGATGATGTCTCACGCGTACGGAATGTTTTGGTAAAAATCATCGACGAAATTGAACTCCCGTCGTTAATTTAGTTAGCTTCGCTTTATAAATTTAGATAGAGATAATTAGAAATTGATTTCTAGATAGATGTTAAGCCGAAGCGTCTAGTGCCCATTTTAGATTCCAATTGCGATTCATATAATATTATTTATTTCAGCATAAATGTAAATATAGGCTGGGCTTTTAAAATCAGCGGTGCTGATTCGAGTCGCACCTTCGATCATAAAATCCGTCTACGAATCGCACCGACTCAGTATCTGAGCTGCATCCGGTCTTGTATCTTTTTTTTTTGCATAAACGGAATAACTAACTTTAATATTATGTTTTAATGTATATGCTGAAATAATTATGATAGATATATTTCTTTATTTCGTATTTTTTAAATAAGTGTTTTCCTACTGTTTTTTTTTATCACTAGTCGGCCAATTATTTCTAACTTTTAAGGATCACACTCAACTTTGTTCTCTATGCCATCTGGCTTAGTTCTTATGGGTTCCAACTTGAATAAATGTGGACACCCGCAGGCCTGGAGGCTCTGCCATAAAGTACACAAGTAAAGCACAGATTGAGGTTCACGTCTGTTTATTATGATTTTAAAGAAATTTTCATACATTTAAAGGTTGGTGTCCGAAAGAATCTAGAAGAAGCCGTGACAGGTCTTTTATAGCCTCGGTGAAAACAAAAGCATCACGACACTCTAGAAACGTCTCTCCACAGAACATCTATTATATTATAATATTCTCGATGAAAGAGAAATAATACAAAGAAGTAGGTAGCATCGGCAAACTGCCAGTGCATTCTCCCCCCACCCGGAAAAGCAGAAGAAAATATAGCAATAGATAGTGGAGAACCATTTCAGAAGCTGTGACCGCGTTTACGACCTCAAAAAGAGTATACGAGGCCCCCTAGTACCATGCCATCGTACTATGTCTCTGGTGGGACACTTAGCTGAAGTAGCGTAAACCTCGCGAAACCGCTACTCCCACGAAATAACGCGATTCTGGACATGGGTGCTGATGGCACCGGACCAACTTGTCGGCGTGGTTGAGGCTGCCACGGTTCAACGGAGTCAAGACTTGCAGATCTGGAAAGAGACACTGTGTTTAGAATTTGGTTATAATCAAAATGTATCAGATTTAGTCTGAAGATACTGAAATAAAGGTCATAGTTATGCCTAGGTACCTATTTAAGTTTTATTATTTATTTATATGTTAATGATAGATATATAGATGTCATGATTCGACAAATTGTGAATTTATTCTTTCAATTTTGATACATTTATTTAATAAATAACAAAAAAGTAATACTAATAACTAAAGAAATAAACCTACCTAACAAACATTAAAATAACTATCAAAAGGGGCATTTTCAAATGTTCCTAGAACACTTGCTGCATTACCCCGCTGGATGGCAAGGCTTACCCTTTGAATGAAGTAGGCCCTTGATTGCGGGACGCCAGTTGCGTCCACCAGCAGAGGCCCAAGCCTCTTCAAGAAGCTTTTCGCTTCACTGCTCCACGGACCGAGGGTTTCAACCGCAAACGCAACAAATTCGAAATCTTGAATTATATTTGAATATTTGTTGCGTTTGAGGCTCTATTTGATTAAATAATCAAATAAAGTAAATAAGTACAGTGAGTTCGGTGACATGCACGCACTCGTATGCAGGTACAACGCGGTTGTCATCAAAGGTCACAATCAGGTGTAGTGTATACAGGACTGTCCGTCCGGGCCGGTGTGAATGCGGTTCCGTTAGATTAGAAGGGCTCAAGTTGAGGGCCGAGAGCGTTTAGTGTCAAGAGAGCTTACGGGAGTGATAAAGAAAACAGACGCTCATTTAGAGTTCTATAAAAGGTAAATTGATTTTGTGCACCGCGCGGCGCTTTCTTGTTTGCAGTAAGTAGGTACATACACAGTACACACACACCAACTAAGTGAGAGCTTTTAACGTAGAGTGTTCTGCCTCGTGACGAATGAGATTTTTCTTAATTCAATGACCTTCCCTTGCCCCTTACTAGGTGGTAGGCTCAAATTGTAGCCGACTGGGTTGGTACCACCGTACTGGATGTAAGATGGCCGCATAGCAGCCTCGGCTGTGTTCTCCTCTAGTCCAGTATAGCAAGATATCCAGGGAAGTCTCCGGTATGGCATCTACCTTCTCGGACGTGATATTGGCTGGTCGGAGCATGCGCTTTGTCCCCTCCGACTCAGCCACCCATACCGGATAACATATAAAAAAAAAAATAATGACAGGAAGAACCTTTTTTTTTAAAACGGACAACGTCTGTCAGCCTCGGTAGCATGATGGCGCTATGTGTCGTCGTTGGGTGGTTTTTTAAATGGAATCTGACACGGTTGGCTACATCACCTACTACATCTGTGATGTCAGCCCTTAACACCTTCGTGAACTAGGTGCCATGTCAGTGCTTCTCTTCGGTCGCGCCGGCTACACCGAACTGGACGGAAAACACGAACATTTACATAGCCGTTTCAACCGACCTTTCATTCAGTGCGGTGGTATCAACCCGGGCCGGTTAAACCCTACCACCTATTAAGGTAAGAAGGGAAGGGACCCACAGTTTTACGTGGAATCCGAACCACGGTCAGCCTCCAACGGTCGACCGGTCACCCATCCATCCACTGACCGCGCTCAGGTGTGCTTATGATCGGACCGACAAACGTGCGACCACACCACTGAGTTACTGAGGTAGGGTGACCGGCCGACCGTTGAGGCTGGCCGTGGTTCGGACGTAAAACTGTAGGTCCCTTCCCTTATCTTACTAAGGTGGTACTTAGGGCTTAACCCGTCCGGATGGGTACCGACGGCGACGCGTAGATAAACGTCTTCTTTCTTTCTTTCTTTCCTCCTTTAACCAAATTGAGCTTGTCCCATGATGCCCCGAGGGATTCATAGTCATACCACCGCGCTAGTCGCCTGCGCAGCGTCCACTTGACTCGGGAGCGCGAGCGGTACCAGACACATCTTCAACAACACTAGCTAGGCGAGAAAACAATAAGGACATTGATCAGATGACCCTGCTCCCACGATCTTTTCAAATGATTAACACTTTCGGCCCGCGGCAGGGCTGAGACAAAGCCATCCGATTTGATTTATTAATTTTTATTACAGGAAGACGTTTTAGAGAAAAAGTTCATTTTAATTGTATTGTATTTTGTATTGTTTATTGATCATTCTTATGGCAGTTAGACTGCGCTCGAACTTGTCACAATTTGTTCTATCCGGTTCGATTACACCCACGAAGAAGAACCGACAAAAACTTCGCAGGGTATTTTTTTAAAACATATTTTTACAAGTATTTAGTGACTAGCCACATAATAACACCGCCCATAGTCCATCTAAAACACAGCTTGAGAGCAAGATTAACAATTTTGCTGAGAGTTCTGACTACAAAGACTTATTAATTAAGTGAATCAGGTGTAAAGAGCCTTTGTCAATTTAACGATTTGTTTGGGTTAACGGCACGATCAAAGGGGGAAGCACTGACATGGCACCTAGTTCACCCGGTGTTATGGGCTGACATCACGGACGTTGTAGGTGATGTAGCCAACCGTGTCAGTTTCCATAAAAAAAAAAACATATTTTGGATAAAGTACCTACTTACACACATTAAATTATATATTATGAATCAGAGGACCACAAGGCAAACGATAAATCAGATTCGACAGAAGTTCGAACTAACGAATGTATAATTTTTCTAGGTTCCATACCCCGTAAGGAATGGCTGTACTGTATCTTTTGAGCCGTAATAGCTAGACGGTTGAAATCACGGGTTCCGTATCCATACGAATGCCTCTTAGCCTACGCCGTCTGTCTGTCTGTCTGTCCGTCCGTCCGTCCATCCTAAGGGCTGTATCTTTTGAACCGTAATAGATAGCCGGCTGAAATATTCACAGAGTATGTATTATTATGGCGGATATGACATAACAACACATAATAAAAAAAGAAAAAGTGAAAATTAAGCGGGTTCCCCATACAAGAAACGTGTTTTTTTTTCAAGGATTTTTGTTTTTGTGTACGAAAACCTCGGTGCGCAGGTCCGACTCGGACTTCGACGGTTTTTTTATATAAATAACTGATACGGTGGCTGTGCCCAAGAGTCCATCGAACAAGCAAAGAGTAACAACAAGCTTCTCATTAAACCACGACCAGTGAGGTGTCATGTCATGTCGCTGGTATGGCACCGGACCTTCTTGTCCGGCTTATTTTGTCGTCTAATGTATTGACACGCCTCGTGTAGACCTCCAGGTCATAGGAGCTACGAACACACTCCATCACAGTTAATTGTTAACACAAGTAAGTCAGAAATACGAGTGAACAAATTAATTATTGACCTAGAAAATTACCGAGTCTTCCATACAGATATTTTTTATACTATCAAGAAGTCATCAACTTGCCCATTATTATCATCAAATAATTGTATGTAAAGTCGTGAGTTTAAATTGCTTCCTAATTTGTAGGTACATATTATATTATGCATAATAATAACCTTGGTATTATCATAGATTAATGAATAGTTTATTATTGCCAATCATATGATTTCCTTTTCTTCATTAGATGGATGCTGTTCTATCTTCACCGTTAGTTTTTGTTTTGATATAGTTTTAGTTTTGTTTTTGTTATAGTGTTCTTTTCTACTTTTTTTAATTTAGTCAGTTTAGTATTATACTCTCATGGGTCTTGATTCGTGCCAACTCGTAACACTGTCCACCTATCATGCCCTGTTCCTTTCCTTGTCTCTCTGTCACCAAATTTTCTCCATTATTTTACTTACCCTCAAATCGGCAGCAAGCCTCATTTTAGATTTTTCGCAACTATGAGGGTAGCTCTCAATACTTCACTTCCAAGATCGACCTAGAGGTGACTGCATCGTTTTTCACCCATCACGGAAGAACAACACTGAACGGATATATTTTACGGGCTGACTGCAGTAGCTAACCCAGGGCACAATACTAAATAGTCCTGCCTGGATCAACCAACGATTTCGGGAAGGAGCCTCGCCACCCATTTACAGTCCACTCAGCAAACCACACAGCACCGCTCCGCCGCATCACCGGGTAAGCTGTCGGTTCCTTTTTTTTATCCATCCCCAACACCTCGTCCTACAGTTGGATGAAGTTGGCACAGATTCAAGGCCGAACATAAAGAGAACAAATGCTACAAACGCTTAGTTACAACGCTTAGATATCAAAATTAAAAATAAAACATATATTTTCTGGCAACCCTATTGCAAGGAGCGTCTCAGCAAAAGCTCACGAACAAATAGTATAGAAAGCTTATCTCCGGCTAGTGGCTGCGCTGCCTGCGTGCTGCGTGAGAGCGCGCACCCTCCTCCGTGCAGCGCCAGCGCAGCGCTACTCAAATACAATGCCCTTCGCTCCCGGTAGCATATTTCCAAAGTCTAGTATGCGAGTTGCTTTGATTGATAAATTTCGAAAGTATTTCCGAAAATAAAGTTTTCTTAGGTGGTTATAAAAAAAAATTACCATAACCTAATTTTAACACCCTAACATTGCTTCAAAAAAAGTCAAATAAACATCTTGGCAAAAGGGACACGAACCCATGGCCGAGATCGAAAAAATAAACCCTACACTGTACCACTGAGCCACCAAAGCACATAAACGACCTAACGAATATCGGCTTCAGTATGTTCGCTTCCGAAATTTATATTTCCCGCAAAAGTTGAGACGACCAATCAGAGCAACTCGCATACTAGACTTTGGATATATGCCTCCCGGTACACCTTCTTCTCTTCTTCTTCTTCTTCTTCTTGGTGGGCATTTTCCGCATGTAGGTCTCGCTGTGTGGACCCGTTGTGCGTATCACCCCGGCCGCTACTCCATCCAGCCCAGCTCCTTCCAGAAGTCCTGCAGGCGTCCGACGTCCTTGCAGGCCTCTTGGAGTGTCCTCGGGTTTTTGAGGATGATTGCCCGCTCATTTGCCACCCCCTCGCACTGTAGCAGCACGTGGGATGGCGTTTCTTCAGCCCCCATGCAACCCCTGCACAGAGGGCTATCTGTTTTACCTATAATGAATAAGTGCTTATTTAGTGGATAGTGTCCAGTTAAGGTTCCCACCACCAATCTGATTTTACCTTTGTTTAGCTGTAGTATACCCTTTGTGAGTTTCCTGTTGATGGTTGGCACCGCCGCTCTTGTCTGCTTGCAGTCGTTTATTTGTGACCATAGCTGTTGGTGTCGGTCTTTTGCGTGTCCTCTGATCCATGACCTTAGTTGATTAAACGGGAGGGGCACTATTGGCTCAGGTCCATCGACCACCCACCCTGCTCCTCTCCTTGCCAGTTCGTCTGCTGCGTCGTTGCCTAAACACCCACTGTGTCCTTTTATCCACTGAAGGGTGACTCTGTTATGTTTGGCGATAACCTCTAGTGCTTGGTGGCATTCCAAAATAAGGCTTGATTTAATGGTGTTGCTGGTTAAGGCTTGGAGTACCGAAGCGCTGTCGGATAGTATACGTATGCCATACTCCTTGATCTTTTTGTTTGCTATGCTGTATGCTGCTTGTGTTATTGCAACACATTCGGCTTGGAATATGCTGTTATACTTGCCCAGTGGCATGGCTGACCTTATGTTTAGGTCCATAGAGAATATGCCAGCTCCTGTTCCATTTGCTGTTTTGGATCCATCCGTGTAGACGTCTATTTCGCGTGTGGAATTCTTCTGCTCTTCGTGGAGTTGTATGTTGTATCCCTTAACAAAAATATGTGTGGCCGGTATTCTGTCACATATAGCTGTTAGCATTGGTTTTTGTTTAATTGCGTCTGTTAGGCTGGTACCGTGCCTGCCTGGGTTATTACCCCAGGTACCCGATAGTTTTAGTCTGAAAGCTGCTGCCGTTGCCTCCTGTTGTACGAAGATGTGCAGCGGTAGTATTCCCAGTAGCACTTCCAGTGCCGCCGTTGGGGTTGTTCTCATGCAGCCAGTTGTTGATACACACGCTAGCCGGTACACCTTATTCTAAGCTTATATTTTCACGTTCATCATGCTTATTAATACACTTCGCTCCTTCGGGTGGGATGCTCCTCCAGGCGTATTTCTTTTGGGAATTTGTAAGTGAAATTCTATCTGCCATTTTTCTTAGCGATTAGTGTACTTACGAAAAACAATTATTTAAATATCAACTTCTTTTTTTTATTGCTTCCGAACTGGGAGAACTTCCCAATATTATAATTTCAGTAATATTTTTCTTATTACTGAAACAAAAAAATAGTAAGCAAAAATAATTATATTACTCTTTTGATATAATATACGTATATTAGAAAATGTGAAAACTAAATTATGTAAGTATGTAAATGTATTTTTTTAGATCTTTCACTATAACTCAAAAAGGAATAAAAATCAAACTTTCTCCATAATTTTACAATTAATTCTTTAAACCTAAAAGGTTCGGAGTACCTCCAGTTCAAGCTTTTTGGGGTCAAGATAGAAAGGCACCTAGTCGCGATCTAAATAGCCTACATGCTGTTAGCTTTTCGATAAACTATGTCTTATCCGATTAACAGATGAGCATATAGGTACACTCCTTAGGCCGGATCTTATAGGTAACTATTGGGAAACAGGTTTCACAATCTTTAGGGTTCTGTATCGATACGGTGGCGTATTACTAAGCCTACGTCGTCTGTGTGTATGTATGTCTGTTTGTCTGTCTGTCCGTCCGTTCGAGTGCTGCATCTTTTGAACAGTAATTGTTAGCCGGTTGAAATCGCAGAATATGTTCACCCTGTGTTATGGGCTGACATCACGGATGTTGTAGGTGATGTAGCCAACCGTGTCAGGTTCCATAAAAAAAAAAAAAAAAAAATATGTGTTATTTTTGTACCGTGTGGGGTCGGTACTTAAAAAGAATAGCCCCACTGCATCTCTCCCCGTCGCATGTCGTAAAAGTCGACTAAGGGATAAGAAAATTCGTCAGCCTCGGTAGCTCAGTGGCGCGGTTGGTTAGTCAACTGTTATTAAGCAACGCTGAGCGCGGTCAGTGATTGGATGGGTGACCGCTCGACCGTTGGAGGCTGACCGTGGTTCGGATTCCACGTTAAACTGTAGGTCCCTTCCCTTCTTACCTACTAGGTGGTAGGGTTTATCCCGGCCGGGTTGGTACCACCGCACTGAACGAAACGTCGTCGGTCGAAACGGCTATGTAAATAGTTCGTGTTTTCCGTCCAGTTCAGTGTAGCCGACATGAAATGAAGGGAAGCACTGACATGGCACCTAGTTCACCCTGTGTTATGGGCTGACATCACGGATGTTGTAGGTGATGTAGCCAACCGTGTCAGGTTCCATAAAAAAAAAAATTATTTATTAAGGAGGGTGTGCCAACAAATAAACTTAAAAAAAACCTAAACGTGTAAAATGTTGGGGTCCCCATACAAGAAACGTGATAAGAATCGATTAGTCATTCTACTGAATAACAGATGGCGCCAAAGGTTTTTATATTTTGCATTGTAGAAAGACAAAAGGTGACGTATATGGTTTTTTGACAGGTATGGTATAGCTATATAGCGGATCTACGGAAACCTCCGTGCGCGAGTAAAACTCGCACTTTTTTCTAAGCGATTTTCTAAGTGGTGCTGAATTACGATGACCTCGTTCTTTCAGTCATGAATATCTATAAAAGTTATATGAAAAAAAAACTTCAACTTCTATTTATGAATATTTTTTTAGGGTTCGCTGTTCTATTTCCGACCAGAACTACGAACCGAACACCATTTATATGCCCCACTGGCCTTGCACCTAAACACGTACATCCTGTAGCCTTACGACCGGCGCTGTTCCATCCATCGTCGGTTGTTCCCTGTCGTGCCCATTGTCTTCTAACATTGCACCGAGTCACGCCCTGTTACTATTGTACATCCATTTAATTTCAAGTAATTTGTTATTACTATGGTCAGGAACCTTAGGAGGCAGCGAAGTATTATTTTATAGGTCAAATTTTGAAGTGTCTTCATTGACTTTCTATGGGTGGATGACTTAGTATGTTTTATGTGGGCTTGGGTTTAGATAGAGTAGGCAGATAATGTTGTTTCATGTTATCTTGATAGAAAGTTTGTTCGTTTAGGCTTTTACCGCTGTTACAAGTTTTAATAATTTTGAAGTGAAAACTTCTTTAGCGGCGCTTGGCACTTTTTTTGGATGGGTAAAAAATGTTAAACTCGCGTCAGATCTGATTCGCGTCAGATCCGTAGCCTGTTATTATTTAAAATGTAACCTTAAGTCATTGCATTAAGGGTGTTACGAGTGGCTCGGGATCAATTCTGTTCGTCTCTCAGTGACAGTAAAACCGAAAGCGAATCAAGGGAATCCGATATTCGTTTGGTCGTTTATGTGATTTCGTGGCTCAATGGTAAGAGTGTAGGATTTGTATTTTTTTACCATGGGTTCGAATCCCTCGAATTTTTTTTTGTTTTTTTTTCGTTTGGTTTCTTTTTTAAGCAATGTTACGGTGTTTAAATTTTTTTTAGGGTGTTTAGTTTTTTTTAGTTAATTATTTTCGGAAATACAAAAAGTTTACACTTCTGCCGGAACTCCCGGAGTGCAACTGAGGCTTTTTTATATATATTTTTTTTAGTAAAACGTTCACACACAGTGGGTTCCGTGGCCATATGTTCTTTCTTGCACGTATAGCGAGTGTGCGCACACGCATAGCGAGTTCCTGATTACGTCGACAGTGTTTAGTATGTTTGAGCCGTGTGAGACCTAGTAAGATGAAACGTCGGTTGAAGCGGCTTAGTAAATAGTTCGTGTTTTCCGTCCAGTTCAGTGTAGCCGGCACGACCGAAGGGAACTGACATGGCACCTGTTTCACCAAGGTAGTAGGTAGTAGGAAATGCAGAAGATGGTGAAAGATTATCTACTAGAAAGAGGCTATGAGGAGACAGAAGGCATTTTAAAGATCTTGACCTGAATCACGAAAAAAACGTACCCCACACTCTCACAGACACATACATACACATACTCACCCTCAAAACCTAACACACATACACTCACCCTCACACACACGACCTAATTCTATCTCACAAACACACACACCACTAACACCCTACGTATCCACCCATACCGATTGGGTTGGTACCGCCGTACTGAATCTAAGATGGCCGCATAGCAGCCTCGGTTGTGTTCTCCTCTAGTCCAGTGTAGCCAGCAATCCAGGGAAGTCTCCGGTATGGCACCTACCTTCTCGGAGGTGATATTGGCTGGTCGGAGCATGCGCTTCGGCCCCTCCAACTCAGCCACCCATACCGGATTACATAAAAAAAAACCAAAAAAACAAATACTAATAAGTTTAATTTTATATTACTAGAATATGCCCGACTAAAAAAACCAAGTTACCGGCACACCCCAAAATATTACCCGCAAACTATTTGTAAGCTTTCCTCTACGACACAGTCTGCCTAGAGACTAGTGTAGCTAGAGGACAGAGACCATTCATGTATGCGTATTATATTAGTTTAATAAACGTTTTTGATTTAAACATTTTTTGATGTTGCCAACCGTTGTTTCAGTTTCCATAAAAAAAGTATCTTCAAGTGAATGTTTGTTGCAGGTGGATGCTGGTGGCAGCTGTAGTAATATGTGACTGCGTCTCCTGGTCGACCTCGAGGCATCACTATGGACACAATGTGAGTCACTCACTACTCACTCACTACACACTACACTCACTTCCCTTGCATGCTGCACCTTTCAATTTTGTTTATTCTTTTCATAACTTTTATAATTCATTTCGTCAATAATATAGAAATATGGAAAATATATTGCATAGCAAATAGAAATGGCAGAAGGACCTGGCATCCAAGTCTTTATTAAAAAAAAAGAACGGATTGACGGTCTCGCTAGACTGGCGATACTTGATTTTGTCCCGGTTCATATTCCGGCCCACGATGTATCCGGCCCACCTTCGTCGACGCTTTATAAAGGTCTTCCAGCATGGTCTTTTTTTATTTTTTATTGCTACCGAACTGAGTGGCTCTGCCCGAGGTCGCAACCTCAGGCGCAGCCAATTTCACACCCGAGGAGGTGCCAGTCCGGCTTGGAGGTGGACTAATGTTGCTGGAGAAAGGCTATTAACCTGTGATTTGAAGATCCGTGGATTGTAGGAGTGGGGGAAGATATTCCCTGGGAGCCCGTTCCACACCTTTGCAGTGCGGCACAAGAACGATTTAGAGAATCGTGCAGTTCGAAGAACTCTTCTGTCGACTACAAAGGGGTGTTCCGCGAGAGTATGGCGGGTTTGGCGAAGGCGTCTGAAGCCGAACTCGGAAATTTGACAGAAGAACAGATACCATCGGCGAATACATAATAATATAGGAATTACCGGTTCAGGTAGTTCATGACGGTATTTGCTAACTCCCGAACTGAGGAGGCAAATATGTCCAACTCCGGAACCTGTGCCGTCAACTCATTGAGCACTGTCAAGGCACGACTAACTGGTGACTGGCGTTGTTTGCGACTTGGAAACTACAAACAATAAATGAGTTCTCGTACAGAAGCGATATGAATCACATCACATGAGGCACTTGAACAAAAAAAAAGACTTTTTCCTAAAATTGGCCCCAAAATCGAAATTAGCTCATTTACGCTATACGTCCGTGATTGGGTCTTCAAACTCTATATATGTACCGAATTTAAACTTTTTACGTTCAGTGGAATCGGAGAAAATAAGGTGCGACGGACGGAGAGACAGACACGAGAGTGATCCTATAATGTTCAGTTTTTTCGTATTTTGAGATACGGATCCCTAACAAACCAATGATGGTCTACCGGTGGTCACGCATGGATGAGGAAGAATTAGTCTAGCCGACTACACACAGGACACTGAACTTGTTACTGAAAAAGTTCAAATTCTCACAAGATCTAGGCACCAGCCAGTGCGTCGACCCCGGATCGGCGGCTCCTATAAAGCGGCTCTAATTGGGATTACGACAAGAGATAATTCGATACTGTTTACTGGACAAGCGTTCTGGCAAATGTCGCGTTGTTCAGACTTAGATAATGATGAAGAAATATTGGCGCTCGGTCGACGGAGAGTGCAAATTAAACAGAGTGTATGCGACACGTGACGTACCGTTGACCTTTCAACATCGTGTCCAATATTTCAATTAGAAAAACTTATTGGTGCACGTGGGCCACATTTGAACCTCGGATCTTGACATCAAAAGTGCGAAGCCAAGACCGTGCTCATACAAGATAAAAGATACCTAATTGTATCTTTATCGAGTTATGCATAAACGTATTACAAAAATGCAATAACTCTATATCGATCGATGATGTCAAATATTATCTGTATAATATTATGTTGGCGTCCTTGGACTCAATACAGCGCCGAGCCGTCCGTCTGATGGGAGACTCGACGAAACTGACCATGATCTGGAGTCCCTGAGCCACATAATATGTGTAGAGTCACTCAAGTCTTTTTTATAGGTACTATCATGGACATGAACTTGCATATGACTTGCATGCTTTATTCCTTGCCATCACAGCACTCGTCGCAGAGAAACTGAACCTCATTTTGTTTTCAACATTTGGCTGACATCGTTTCTTTGTCGCATCGCTAGGGTGTGGAACTGTCTTCCGGCGAGTGTTTTTTCCCGAATCCTTTAACCTGAGTGTCTTCAAACGCCGTGTTAACAGGCTAGAGAGCCTAGCAACTGTCCATAAATGTGCTGGCATGGCGCCTCTCTGAGCGTGGTGGTGGTTTTGGCTCTGTCGACTGTACCATTGGTCCCTCGGCACAGCCACCCATGTTGGTTAACATAAAAAATAGCTTTCTAGAAGTCCGAATCACTTCAATTTCATACAACTTACCTATTGTTCCTCAAGTCTACGGCCATCATTGGATTTGGGCCTCCCGCCCATCCAATGGCTTCCATTGTCACTCGCGTGAGCCGTTCATTGATCATCAGCATCACACAGCACACCATACTCAACAAGTTATTGCGCTATTCGAATGCAACGGCCGCGCTTCCTAGAACCTCTTGTTGTTATTCCGAGCGTTCAGCTCCGAAGCTTGCTTGTACTTAACTTGTTTTGTATTCCTTACTATAGTCTGTTCATTTTCCGAAGTCATTTGCGAAAATCGTACATGCTGTCGTTGACTATCCCATTTGAATTTGCCCTTTTCTAATGCCATGGGGCTACGCGAAACCACAGATGAAATATTATGCGAAACGCAAAAACTCGCTTCTCGGAGCGGCGTTTTCGACGTTATACTTTTGGGAGACTGCAACCAATACGTGAATAGCACTACTAGGAAACTTCAACCGAAATCAGAGTACGATATGTAGTGTTTACGTGATGCGTGCGGCTAAAGAAACCCACAACCGACAAAAATTTCAAAATTATCTCAATGCTAATATCACTCAAGGATATCATATCACTTATCCTCTAAATAATTTTCTTGCAAACATTTGCAGTGATGTCAGACAGTCAGTCAACGTGCTGTTCAGTCCACTGCTTGAAATACGCTTCTCAAATTTTCCTCCAGTCCTCGCGGCCTCCAGCGATACGGAACGTACGGAGGCATACTTGATGTCGTCGTCCCACCTGCATGGCGGGTGGTCTTCCGACACTCCATTTTCCTGTCCATTTGCAGTGATGACATGGAAATAATACAATTTTATTTTTTGTGTGATACCCAGAGCAGCGTTCGGTGGCCGCCTTCCCCAATTGCCTGCGATTTTTTATTAAGGTAAGAAGGGAAGGGACCTACAGTTTTGCGTGGAATCCGAACCACTGTCAGCCTCCAATGGTCGAGCGGTCACCCATCCAAGTATACTGACGGCGCCCAGGTGTGCTTATCATCACGAACGACGGTCGGCCGATCGCACCACTGAGTTACCGCGGAGGCTGACAATCTCTAATGAAAATTAGACGTGGCGTGACATGTTGCATGTACACATAACTTTTGAAGACCTCCAGCGGGGTTATTCTCTATTAGCAATTCATGACTACTAGCAATTTCTCATGATCCGTTTCACTCACTCCAACGGTCTTCAATGCGTCTAGTGAGGCTGAGCTGCGGTTATTGCAATTTTTGCGATAATCGCAAATACAGAATAAGCGGGCTGGTTATAGGAACCAGGTGTTGCTCATAATGCTGTTCATATGGGTGTTCTGTGTGACGAAATAAATGAGTGTGTTGTACTGTGCCGACAGACATCAGGACACAGAAGCCGACACCGGCGGCAGGGGGCGCGGCTGTTCCTGCCCGGCTCCTTCGTGCTGCCCGAGGGGGAGGGATACGGCGCCTGGGGGCCCTGGGGGGACCCCTCGCCCTGCTCCAGGACCTGCGGCGGAGGCGTCGCTCACCAGCAGCGCATATGTCTCGACGTCGCGTAAGTACTACCACACTACAGAGTACAGATGTTTTAACTCGTAAAGGAGGGCGCGCGGCTCAGGCGAGACGAGCTCTCTCGAATGAGTCTCGAAATGAATCTCGATCGAAATAAGCTCTTGCAAACAAAAACAATGTCACAGCAACACTCACAACTAAATCCAACCCGCCTTCGTGAGATAAAACAACTGTAGTAGCTAGTGGCTCTCTAATAGCCTATACAAAGAATTTGGCAAGTTGTAAAACAGGAAATTGGGAAACATAAAAAAGAATTGAAAAGAAAATATAATATTAAAACTACAGGATAACACCATTTACCGATTATCCAAACAAAGTGGACGATGTTAAGTCATTTCATTACCGTTAGAGAGTACTTAAGCAAGTGAACTACCTACTATCGAAAGCTATATCACCTAAGAGATATAACTTAGATATTAATTTAAAATATATTCACAAGAAAGTATGGGAAATATTATTCGAACTTTGAAAACAAAACAATTCCATAACTATGATGGGTTTTCAGTAGAATAGGTCTACACATTGACCAATCCTGTAGGCTATTAAGAGTTTCGCTACGCGCCGGCTACGCCGAGGTGTAGCGTGCGTAGAGAGCGTAAGTGTCTGTGCGGAAGCGAATGCGATAGATTTGCGAACTCGCTTCCGCGCAGCGGCTTACGTTCTCTACGCATGCTACACCTCGGCGTAGCCGGCGCCGGCGTAGCGAATCTCGTGATAGCCCTGCTGAAAATGTTGACATAACTTCTTATTAATGCATCTTGAAGGTGGATTATTTCTAAACAAAGAACTAAAATGTGCAAAACTAATTCCACTATACAAAAAAGGTGAAACACAAATTATTATCAGAGAATTACAAGCCCTTATAAATTTTGCGCCTGTGGAATAACCTCCCACCAGCCATCAGAACATCTCCAACTCTTGCCACTTTCAAAGCGTCTGAAAGAAATGTATCTCTCCAAGGAATAGAGGTGATTTACTTGATTAAATGTAATGTGTGTATCATGTATCTATTGTTAGTACTATATAAGAAGGTAGGTGCCATACCGGAGAATTCCCTGGATGGCTGGCTATACTGGACTAGACATACACCTTGAAGAGCTAGGCCGATGGTTTTCTTACAACTAAGTAGTAAAAAACAAGCCGGTGAGTATGCAACACCTGGAAATAACTCTATAACAAAGAGGCGTAAACACCACTGGCATTGGCACCTCCTTTCGACGGGAATATGGAGTCAGTTCAGTGCTCGAAAAATAATGTTTTCTTAGCGATTGAAAATGATGAAGTACTATATGATGTGCGCCCCCCAGGCAGGACGGCCGGTCGCGGTGCGTGGGCGGCGACAAGAAGTACTTCTCGTGCAACACGCAGGACTGTCCGCAGGGCTCCGGAGACTTCCGCAGCGAGCAGTGCGCGCAGTACGACCAAGTGCCAATCAAGAACACCACATACAAGTGAGATTTACTTAATTACAAACTACGCTTTTATAAACCACTTTACTATCAGTACCCTAATCACGAGTTTAACCTACTACGCTTCGCTACGCTACACCGCCGTATTCTCCGCATCATTTTGTATGGAGAAACGAAGTTCGAAAATCTATCACTAGAGGCGCTGCTCCGTTTCTCCATACAAAATGATGCGGAGAACACGGCGTAGCGTAGTAGGCGTAATCTCGTGATTAGGGTACTGGTGCTTTGACATTTCTGATTTCGGATGCTATGAAATGAAGTTGCTATCTAGGGCGGCGTACTGGAGATTCGAGTATTGCGGAAATGACGCATTTATTTTAAAATAAAATAAAAAAACATATTTTTTGTTTATAGTAAGCTTGAAAAATTGTACGAAATAAAGTTAAATTATGGTAAAGTTGGCGCTAATGGCCGCGAGGCGGGATGACATTTTCGTTTGTTTTGACACGTGTTAGTTTTGCTCCGAAGAAAGAGGATACTTTTATTGAAAACGCGACATGTGAAGCCGAGCAACCCATAAGGTGTCTAAGAACGCCCATGGACATTCGGACGTATGCGATGCGGGGGTGGCGAATGTCACGAATGTCATGCCGGCTTGAGAAGTCATTCACGCCTTTCTTGAAGGACCCGAGACTGTACTTGGGGGAAATATATGGGCAGGGAGAGCGTTCCACAGTTTACATTAGGATCTCGATTAGGATGAAATGGCACACTGAAATCTTGCTCCTGCTTCTTTTTGTTGATTTGTTTAATGAAAAACGTGTCCTGCCGCAGTTGGGTGCCGTACACGAAGGCTCCGAATCCGTGCGAGCTGAACTGTATGCCGCGCGGTGAGCGCTTCTACTACCGACACAAGACGAAGGTTATAGACGGAACCCTCTGCTCTAGCGAGGGACTCGACGTGTGCGTGGACGGAAACTGCCAGGTGACCGCGACCATACTGTCTCCCATTCACTTTCCTTCGTAGTTTTCATTGTTTTTTGGGGATAAATAAATTCAATATAATACTTTCCTTCATAATTTTTCATTTAAAAATATTTTTCATCATTTTCATACGCCAGTTGTTGACCCCAAACATTTTGTGAATAAAATTGTTGTATTTTGGTGGTAGAAGCGCGTGTATATGCGTCCATTGCTGGACATAGCCTCTCCAATTGTTCTCCAATCTGCCTTCTGCGGTACGGAACCGCTGCTTCCCGCCAACGCACTTGATGTCATCGTCCCACTATGACTTTAGCATGTTTATTTTTTATAGAAAGCGCGACATGTGGCATCGTTTCACTTACGGTAGGTGACTTACGATGCCCATGGACATTCTGTGATGCACGGGGATTGCGAATGCCATGCCGGCCTGACAGGAGCCTTTTCACGCCGCTTTTGAACCGTGTGGGGCCTGTACTTTAAAAGAATAGCCCCACTGCATCTCTCCCCGTGTATGTCGTAAAAGGCGACTAAGGGATATGACTCCCTTCTTATATCACTAGGTGGTAGGATTTAACCCGCCCGGGTTGGTACCACCGCAATGAATGAAAGGTCGGTCGAAACGGCTATGTAAATAGTTTGTGTTTTCCGTCCAGTTCAGTGTAGCCGGCACGACCGAAGGGAAGCACTGACGTGGCACCAAGTTCACCCGGTGTTATGGGCTGACATCACGGATGTTGTAGGTGATGCAAGCCAACCATGTCAGTTTCCATAAAAAAAAAAACCCAGTCTGTACTTGGGAGGAAATAGATGAGTGCGTTCCACATTTTCCCGGTTCTGTGAATAAAAGGCCTACAGAACTGGTTGGTGCGCATCCTCGGTAGGTCGATTGTATAGGGGTGCAGTGCAGTACATCCCCTGACCAGTACGCGTAGTGCGGAGGTGGAATGGGGACGAGTTGCGTGTTGTAATTAAGTGCGTAGTTGTGTACCTACTGTGAATAGTTAGGCTAGTATAATATTAGTTCTATCTGACACAGAGTGTGGGTGTGTTACAGCCGGTAGGGTGCGACATGATGCTCGGCTCCAACGCGCAAGAGGACAAGTGTCGCGAATGCCGCGGCAACGGCACCTCCTGCCGCACCATCACCGACGTCAACAACGACCAGGAGCTAAGATCAGGTTCTCCACCGATCACCTCACCGCCCCTCCCTAACTACTGAGTATCGGCCTCTCTCATTATTACCTACACTCCCTCCCATGGTGGTCTATCGTTTAGTTTTGCTCTGTGGTAATATTTTCTTTCAATCTAATAGTCTCTATTCTAATTTGGCGCGTTATCAGCCATGCCGATATTCGGCAATAAAGTTCGCAAGAGTATTTCGCGCCAACGTAGGTTTGTCGCTAACGTTTTCATAAAATTTTACTTTACGATGCTGTATCTTTAGCACAATTAATATAACTTTAGTGTGTGCTCTGGCGAAGAAACATTATTGTCTTACAATTTAAATAGCTGCAGTTCAATTATGGACTGGCATACACTGGCATACACGAGCTACTTAAATACGGCGATGAACTAGTGGTTACTAGAATGCGTATAGCTGTCACAATGACAGTTGTACTATTTTGATTGCGGTGAATGGTGACGGTTTTTGAATTTGAAAATAGGAAATAGGTTTTCCACTCAACCCTCTCTGTTTTGTGAGTGGCCTGATAAGATGCGTGTGCGTAGGATACAACGACATCCTCTGGATCCCCGCCTCCGCCACCAGCATCTACATCACGGAGGTGCAGCCGTCCAACAACTATCTAGGTGAGTCCCTCTACACTTCTTGCCGGTAGATTCTTGCCTCTCTTCCTCGCAAAAAGTCGCTCTAATTCTAAGCTCTAATTACATTACATAATTTGGCCGCATTAAATTCTAAAACTTCAGATTTTTTTACTCCAATTACGTACTTCCGACATACTCTTAGATAATGTAGGTACAATGACATGGGCGAAAACCACATGTAAATCCGTTGAGTAGTTCTCGAGTTATCAGCGAACAACACAACATAAAATAATGATGATGGACATTTTGAAAGGCATGATGTTTCTAGAAGTATTGTTTTATTTCTATTTAACAAGTCATTAGCGACCTTTTAGTGAGCATCTTCCTTACAATAATTGGTAAACATAAGGGTTTATTTGTTTACAGCGATCCGCAGCACAAAAGACAGCAAGTACTACCTGAACGGGGACTACCGGATAGACTTCCCGCGGCGACTGGAGTTTGCCGGCGCGGTGTGGCACTACGAGCGGAGTCCGCAGGGCTTCGCCGCGCCGGACATCCTGCGCTGCCTGGGACCCACCACCGAGCCCGTCTACTTGTCTGTCAGTCTCTATCCTACCTTCACTCACTTGTGGATAGTATTATAATATTGTAATAGTATGTGTTGTTTGTATGTAGTATGTATGTTATATGTAGGTACATTTTTTATGTAATCCGGTATGGGCTGCTGAGTCAGAGGGGCCAGAGCACATGCTCCGACAAGCCAATATCACCTCCGAGAAGGTAGGTGCCATACCAGAGACTTCCCTTTGGATTGCTGGCTATACTGGACTAGAGGAGAACACAACCGAGGCTGCTACGCGGCCATATTACATCCAGTACGGTGGTATCAACCAAATCGGCTACAATTTGAGCCTACCACCTAGTAAGGGGCAAGGGAACGGACCTACAGTTTTACACCGATTAAGAACGGTGAAGCAGCAGGTGTAGGTATGCATGTAATTGGATGGGTGACCGCTCGACCGTTGGAGGTTGACCGTGGTTCTGATTCCACGTAAAACTGTAGGTCCCTTCCCTTCTTATCTTACTAGGTGGTAGGGTTTATCCCGCCCGGGTTCATTGGATTCAGTGCTGAGAACCTAACGAATTTAACAAGCTCGAAGTGCATTAGTTACAGCGCCGAGCCATCCGTCTTGTTGGTGACCCGAAACTTACAGATGGTCTGGAGTCTCTGAGTCACAGACGATTTGTGGGTTCGCTTAGTCTGTTTTACAGATACTATCACGGATGCTGGTCTGTGAAACTAGCATCCCTTATTCCCTGCCACCCGTCCTATCTCCGCATGACTCGTCGCAGAGAGACTCAGCACCCTTTTGTTGTTGACATTGGACTTTCGAGAACCCATCGGTTCTCTAAATTTTCTTTGTCGCACCGCTAGAGTGTGGTCTTCCGGCGAGTGTATTTCCTGAATCCTTTAACCTGGGTATCTTTAAGCGTTGTATTAACGGGCTAGACAGCCTAGCAACAGTCCGCAAATCTGCTGGCATGGCACCTACCTGAGCGTGGTTTCGCGAGGAGAGGTGATTTTGGCTCTGTCGACTGCACCATTGGTCTCTCGGCACAGCCACACATGCTGGCTTACATAAAAAAATAAAATAAAATTGAAATGTAACAAAACAAATATAAATGTGATTGTGCAGCTGCTGCTGTTGGACGTGAACGTGGGCGTGCGCTACGAGTACAGCGTGCCGACCGACTCGATGCCGCCGCCGGACGAGCAGTACTCCTGGGCGCACGAGCCGTTCACGCCGTGCTCCGCCACGTGCGGCGGAGGTCCGTCCCCGCTCTCTCTACTCTACCTGCCCCGACCGGACACCACGAACCAATGCTGACATTCTAAACATTCATGCGAGCTAATTTCGCGTGATGTTCTTTTCTCCCTCATTTTCTGTTTAGTTTTGTGCCAATTGTGGTGAGGGTATATTCTGGCTGTGATCACTAGTGATAGGATAATTGGATACATATTTGCCTAAATGCTAAAACATATGGAAGTGGCTTCTTTGAAAAAATTATTTAATTAAATCTCGGGATTCCCGGGATCATTACTAAAATGCGTTCCATACCTTCGGCTTTAATAGCCTACTGCTTCATGTCGCCAATCGCTGCGTGCGAAAATGTACCTAAACGATCGAGTGTAACGTGCATTATTGCTTTGCAGCTGCGCGCAGTTGCGTGGGCGAGCGTGTAGGTATGTTTCGCGCGGCTGACGAATTTCTACTGAAATAGACCTCCGGCGGCCCGCCGGGCGGTAGGTAGTTAGCGCGCGCAAGTAAATAGAGTGCGTGAGGCCTGGTATAACTTAATATCCTTTTGCGATTATGCTGTCTGTATTCTAATAAATAAATAACTTGCAGGCTTCCAAACGCGTAACGTAACGTGCCGCTCGCGGCAGGAGCTCACTGTGGCGGACGAGAACCTGTGCGACCCGGCGCTGCGGCCGGCGACCAACCAGACGTGCGCGGACAACGCGTGCGCGGCGCGCTGGGTCGAGGGGCCCTGGGGCCCCTGCTCGCAGCCCTGCGGCACCGGCGGCAGCCAGAGCAGGCAGGTCCACTGCGAGAAGGTCATAGCGAATGGGTCTGTATTATTATTCAATTATTGTATTTATTTATTTAATTATTTATTTATTTGTACAAGAAATTAACAGCAACATTATCAAAAGTTATATATAATAGACTATCGAACATTGTCATATCAAATTAGCTAATAATAGATTTCTTAAATAAAATTTTCAAATATAGTAATTACATTTTCTATTCGACTACCATCTTGCCAAAAAATTTTAAATATAAATTTAAAATTAAATAAACAATTTTAAACATTAAAAAATTCTGAAAATTCTAAAGTTTTTAAAATTTCACTCCACTTAGGCTTAGGGTTTATGAAAGAGGGAGGATTTGTGCGAGGGAGTGTTGATTGGGGGGTGTGTGTATGTGTGAGCGGATGGGTTTGTGAGAGATTGTGTGCATGATGTGAGAGAGTGTGGTCAGTTTGACATGTTCAAGGTTCTTGTAACAGCTGCGTTACCTGGCGTTTTACTCCCGTCTTGGAAGTAGTGAAAAGGTCAATGGCATTAAATTTAGAGTTTTATGTTTTTGCGATTCATTATCATTTACTTTATCATTATTGCTAGCTTTTGTTCGCAGCTTCACTTGAGTGAAAATCTTATTCAAAAAGAAGAAAGTAAGTAAGCCTACTTACTTTCTACTAAGTGGTAGGGTTTATCCCGGCCAGATTGTTACCACCGCACTGAGCGAAACGTCGGTCCAAACGGCTATGTAAATAGATCGTGTTTTCCGTCCAGTACAGTGTAGCCGACATGATATGAAGGGAAGCATTGACATGGCACCTAGTTCACCCGGTGTTATGGGCCGACATCACGGATGTTGTAGGTGATGTAGCCAACCGTGTCAGTTTCAATAAAAAAAAAAAAACCTGCTACCGTACCTTTATTTAGGCGCGCGGAACAATTCGGTTTGTATGAGAGCCACATCTTAGCGTAACCGGATATTAATATTTTTTTATGGATAGCGCGACATTTGGCATCGTTGCACCTACAAGTGATATCTAATGATGCCCATGGACATTCTGTGATGCACGGGGATTGCGAATGCCGTGCCGCCCAGGAGCCCTTTCTCGCCCCTTTTGAAAAACCCCAGGCTGTACTCAGGAAGAAATAGATGAGCAGGTAGTGCATTTTTTTTTATGGAAACTGACACGGTTGGCTACATCACCTACAACATCTGTGATGTCAGCCCATAACACCGGGCGAACTTGGTGCCACGTCAGTGCTTCCCTTCGGTCGCGCCGGCTACACTGAACTGGACGGAAAACACAACTATTTACATTGCCGTTTCGACCGACCTTTCATTCAGTGTGGTGGTATCAACCCGGGCGGGTTAAACCCTACCACCTAGTAATATATGAAGGCATTCCACAATAATAGTCATCAGGCAGTTCATAATAATAATAGCGAGTGTGACGGTCAGGTTGCCGAGTATGGTGCAAGAGGACGAGTGCTTCGCTCTGCTGGGCCCCAAGCCGGAGCTGCACCGCCGCTGCAACGAGGGCGGCAACTGCCCCGCGTGGCACACCGGACCATGGAAGCCGGTACTCATTACTACTCACTCACTACTTGCCTCGCCTGCACAGTGCACATCTCGACCGCTGCAGGTGCAACCTTGTACAACGTTACACCCAACGAGGCGCCCCGGTCGCGCTTGTGGATGGAACTAAGTCTCTGCGGTACGTCTGTAGCTTGTTTTTAACCGACTTCAAAAAAGGAGGAGGTTCCATGTTCGGCTGTATGTATTTTTTTTTATGTATGTTCAGCAATATCTTCCCCAATTGTGAACCGATTTCGATGATTCTTTTTGTGTTCGGTTCAGTCTAGCTCCAAGGTGGTCCCATTTTTTTTTAGTCAAGATCGGATTGGAAAGCGAGGCGGAATCGCGAGGCCGAAGGCCGAGCGATTCCGCCGAGTACATTAATAGCAAATAAAAATTACTAAAAAAACTGTGAAATAAAAAACTATTTAAAAAAATATAAAAACCGCCTTCAAAAATGTATGAAATAAAAAAATAAAAATCGAACCCTAGAGTTGAAGGCGGTGGTGCTAAAGCAAGCAAAAATAACCGACCGCCTTCAACTCTAGGGTTCGATTTTTATTTTTTTATTTCATACATTTTTGAAGGCAGTTTTTATATTTTTTTTTACATGGATAATGAAGTGTCCAATTCACATGCAATGGCGCGTGTCTGTTTTCACAGTGAAATTAAGGAATATTCATCAGATTTTTTAATATTTTTTATACATTTTTTTAATTTTAAATTCTAGACATTTATTTCTCACTAATTAACAGGTCAAAAATCTTTATAATTGCATTATTTGGAATAAAACTAAAATTTGCAAACCTAAAATACAATATTTAATAAAAGAAAATAAATCTAATTAATAGACAACAATTTTTAACAAGCTAATCTGGCAAACCCCTAAAGTCGACTTTATTTCTAAATTTATTGTACATAGGTGATTTAAGCCTCTCAATTGTTAAACACCTCTGAGGTGTCTTTTTTTTGCAAGATTTAAAGAGACAGCGAAGACAGAGTAGAGAGGCAGCAACAAAATTCTCAATATTGAAATAATATGACGGGCTCCGTGGCCTCATTATCTGTCTGTCTGTCTGTCCGTCCGTCAGTCCGTCCGAGGGCTGTATCTTTTAAACCGTAATAGCAGGCCGGCGACACGGTTGAATGTATTGTGTATCAACTAAACTCACACGCACAGGCTCGTGTCGCTTCTGGGCGTTAGCCCTATATCTCTCTTCTAGCGGACCGTCTAGAGGTCTCAGTGCGGAGAATGGCCCACCCGCCTTCCCAAGAGACTGGGCAGCAAACAAACAAACAAACAAGGTGTTGTGTACAGTGTGACAAGCTGTGCGGGGAGGGCGTGCAGCGGCGGCAGGTGACATGCTTCCTGCGCACGGACGGACGAGTGGAGAAGCTGAGCGACGCTGAGTGCTCGCAGGAGAAACCCTCAGCGGAGCAAGCCTGCATGCTGCATCCGTGCGAAGGCGTCGACTGGGTCACTTCTGATTGGAGCGGGGTACCTATAGTTGTTATTTGGGTGAATCAACTTTTTCTTGTTTTTGGTATCTGTCTGAAAACAGGATATTATCTTGATAAATTTACCTTATTTTAATAGTTACAGCAACTCTCAGATAAGTAATTGATTAATAAGAAAGAAGCTGCGCAAAGTATTTTGAGTAATTTAAAAAAAATATTGGTTACCCTGAGGACAACTCCTTTTTTCCATACAAAACTGGGTACAAAATTGTCCCCTGGGTCACCCCTAAAAATTTGGTTAAAGTTTTATTTTAAATAGTTCTCTTCTTTTATTTCAATTGCCTATCTACCTAAGTATTCTATACTTATTGATTTTCAACTAAGTAATAAATTGTAATAAACCATTTTTTTATTTGACTTTGCGGCTGGTTTTTACGTTACAAGAAAAAGTTGATTCACCCATTTAATATATTATTTGTCTATAATTTTGTTGCTGAAGAGACGATTACTTTCCTGCCGCTTCGAACGAAAAACAAATTATCACATACAAATTATTTTACTACAACATAAACAATAACATAAATATAAACACTGAGATTTATTCAAAAATGAAAATATCTCACTTAGTTCTTCATTTGGAAACACTTTTAACACAGACTTCAGCAGATGCGTTTAGAAACATTGAATTTTTTTTTACTCTTAACACAAATGCTAAACGTTCCTAGACGTCTTCAACTGCAATACTAAACTTTGAATTAGATTCTACATTGTAAAATTTTGGGGCTTGCCCTGTAGTATGTATGTATGTGTAGTATTATTGTATGTAAATAAATAAATAAATAAAAGTGAAAGCATCATCGATGAAACTCCATAATAGAACCAAGACCGTAAATTGTAGACTTTCTAATTTCTTACAATTAGCAAGTAGCAACTAGCAAGTTTTTACTTGTTGTTTGCAGTGTGACTCGTGCCTGTCGAAAGTGCGAACGCGCAGCGCGTACTGCGCGACCAAGGACATACGCACGGTGGACAACTCGTTCTGCGCGTACCACAAGACTCCCGTACTGCAGGAGGAGTGTGACCCGGACACTCTGCCCGAGTGCGATAGCCAGTGGTTCGCCAGCCAGTGGAGCAAGGTATACTCGCAGAGTAATGTCTCTAGGTAAATTACAAGGACATACGCACGGTGGACAACTCGTTCTGCGCGTACCACAAGACTCCCGTACTGCAGGAGGAGTGTGACCCGGACACCCTGCCCGAGTGCGATAGCCAGTGGTTCGCCAGCCAGTGGAGCAAGGTATACTCGCAGAGTAATGTCTCTAGGTAAATTACAAGGACATACGCACGGTGGACAACTCGTTCTGCGCGTACCACAAGACTCCTGTACTGCAGGAGGACTGCGACCCGGACACTCTGCCCGAGTGCGATAGCCAGTGGTTCGCCAGCCAGTGGAGCAAGGTATACTCGCAGAGTAATGTCTCTAGGTAAATTACAAGGACATACGCACGGTGGACAACTCGTTCTGCGCGTACCACAAGACTCCTGTACTGCAGGAGGACTGCGACCCGGACACTCTGCCCGAGTGCGATAGCCAGTGGTTCGCCAGCCAGTGGAGCAAGGTATACTCGCAGAGTAATGTCTCTAGGTAAATTACAAGGACATACGCACGGTGGACAACTCGTTCTGCGCGTACCACAAGACTCCCGTACTGCAGGAGGAGTGTGACCCGGACACTCTGCCCGAGTGCGATAGCCAGTGGTTCGCCAGCCAGTGGAGCAAGGTATACTCGCAGAGTAATGTCTCTAGGTAAATTACAAGAACATACGCACGGTGGACAACTCGTTCTGCGCGTACCACAAGACTCCCGTACTGCAGGAGGACTGCGACCCGGACACTCTGCCCGAGTGCGATAGCCAGTGGTTCGCCAGCCAGTGGAGCAAGGTATACTCGCAGAGTAATGTCTCTAGGTAAATTACAAGGACATACGCACGGTGGACAACTCGTTCTGCGCGTACCACAAGACTCCTGTACTGCAGGAGGACTGCGACCCGGACACTCTGCCCGAGTGCGATAGCCAGTGGTTCGCCAGCCAGTGGAGCAAGGTATACTCGCAGAGTAATGTCTCTAGGTAAATTACAAGGACATACGCACGGTGGACAACTCGTTCTGCGCGTACCACAAGACTCCCGTGGCTTGGAGCCTTTACGAAGGGTGGATTAAGGTATCTTTTTTTTATTTTTATGTAATCCGGTATGGGTGGCTGAGTCGGAGGGGCCAAAGCGCATGCTCCGACCAGCAAATATCACCTCAGAGAATGTAGGTGCCATACCGGAGACTTTCCTGGATTGCTGGCTATACTGGACTAAAGGAGAACACAACCGAAGCTGCTATGCGGCCATCTTACATCCAGTACGGTGGTACAAACCCAGTCGGCTACAATTTGGGCCTACCACCATGTTGTCTGTGCTACCACCTAGTAAGGGGCAAGGGATAAGGGAAGGGACCTACAGTTTGTACAGTTTGTTTTGATCTGTGAAGCCAGTGTGGCATTCGAAATCACTAAAGATAAATTTGAAGAATCTTTTCCTATCCTTACTGAAGTAAATACATTTATATTGCGTTATCTTAACTCCCCTCTTCTCTCTCTCTCTTGTCATTCACTTGATTGTGTTGAACATCAGTAGCACTGATTAATGTACATAATATGTAAGTCTATTATATATGTATTATGCATATTAAAGTATTTATGTAGTATTCGTTTGTAGTTTATGATATTGCTTTACTGCTTAATACATTGCCACAAACTATTCTTGTTCACCTGCATATACTTCTCCCACATCCCAAAGGTTAGTTAAATAGAATGCCTCACGGCATTAAGCTCACCTATTGTGCCTACAATACAATACAATGTCTGAGTATTTTGTTTTGGAATCTTTGAAGGATTTCCACGTTTATGTTGCTGGCTGTCCACCACAGTTGTATCCCGTAGGTCCTACTGGTTAACTTTGCATGGGAGGAGTTTTTTGTTGTAGACTTAGTCTGGATTGCCTGCTCAACAGCGAATTCTTTTCTTATAGCCACTACCGTATATCCGTATTCCAAATAGTAAGAAGTTTTTTTAAAGAACTGGCATGCTTGGCTGTGTGTGAGTTCCTTGCGAAATAACGCTCAGCGAAGTCTCAAGCCAGCTATAAGGCGGAAAACTAAAATTATTTCACACACCTTTTGAAGACGCCAATATCTCTTGTAACTGTAAACGGGGTAGGGTAGGACGGATTCAAGACTGATCTCTTCGCTGTTGAAGTCGGAGCAAGAGGACTACCAGCGAAGTCGCCCTGCAGTCTCTTCAAGAATCTAGGGCTGCCAAGATCGACGCTAAGCTCATACATGGAGAGAGCTTCGAAAACGTCACTGGAAGCATCCTACCCTACAGAATATGGATAGGTAGAGAGAGGGAGGTCGAGAGCGGGACTGGTGTTTCCCCGCATCCTAGTCATCCTAGTCCGCCCTCGTTAGCTAGTCTTAGCTGACGAGGGCTTGATGCGAGCCGAAACGTGAAGCATGCGCGGGAGATTTAGAGTGGCCACTCGCTAGTCCCGACCTCGATTAACACCCTCCTCTACTGCCGATGGGCCCGGATATGTTAGTCCAGTATAGCCAGCAATCCAGGGAAGTCTCCGGTATGGCACCTACCTTCTCGGAGGTGATATTGGCTAGTCAGAACATGTGCTTTGGCCCCTCTGACTCTGCCACCCATACCGGATTAAATAAAAAAAATATATATTCCACACCTTCCTCTGGTGTTAGCGGATGGCATTAATAGTGTGCGTGTGTGTGTGTGCGTGTGCGCGCAGTGCACAGCGCAATGCGGCGAGGGCGAGCAGCGGCGGAGCGTGTTCTGCGGGATGGTGCAGGGGAGCAACGTGGTGAATGTGTCGGAGGAGCACTGCGACCCCGCAGCCAAGTACAACGACACGCGGCCCTGCCAGCAGCTGGAGGACTGCCCGGCCGTCTGGCACGCCGGCCCCTGGTCTACTGTACGTCACAACTTCTACTTCACCTTATCATATCATCATCATCTATACTAATATACATATACAGCGTGTCCCAAACAAAACTCAACGTCAAGCGGGAACCAGCGAGTAGGCCAGTTTATGACGACCCTGGGAAAAAATAAGAAAAAAAAAAACGGAGTCATTTGCTTTTTACGATATAAAAGCATTTTTTGAAATGTTAGTTAATATTTTTTTGTGATAAAACTATGGGCATTTTGGTTTTATTTGGGATACTGATCAATAGCAGAGTTATTTAGGCTACCAATAAAAAAAAATTACAATTATATTTTCAAATTTGTAGTCGTAGTACCTAAAAATGTTGTACGAAACGTATGTAATGTAATGTAAATAATTTACTTTTAAAAAAAGAAAAATACGGATAATACTAACAATTTCGCCTGAAGTAGCCCGCACAATTAATTGTAGGCGCGCCCAATATACTCAACTCAAAACTCAACGTCAAGCGGGAACCAGGGAGTAGGCCAGTTTATAACTTTGGAACAGTTTATAACCCAAGGAAAAATAAGAAAAAAATCCGAGTTATTTGTTTTTTATGATATGAGCATTTTTTGAAAAACTTTGACAATTTCTCGTACAACATTTCTAGGTACTACGACTACAAATTTGAAAATATAATTGTTAAAAAATGTTTATTGGTAGCCTAAATAACTCTGCTATCGATCAGTATCCCAAATAAAACCAAAATGCCTGTAGTTTTACCAAAAAAAATATTCAGTTCGATTTTTTTCTAAAAAAATAAATGACTCAGATTTTTTTTTCTTATTTATCCCTGGGCAGTCATAAAGTGGCCTACTCCCTGGTTCCCGCTAGACGTTGAGTTTTGGGACACCCTGTATATGTATTAGTATTATATGTTATATGTTATTATATGTTATAGTATATGTACCTATGTTGTTGGCTTGGCGCGCAGTGCACGGAGAAGTGCGGCACGGAGGGCGAGCAGTACCGGCGCGTGCTGTGCCTGCGCGGTGGCGTCGCCGCCGACGCGGCCGACGCGTGCGAAGTCGCCACCGTACTTGATTCCGCCCAGCCGTGCAACCGCGGCCCCTGCGACGCAGGTAACCTACATACATACATGTCAGCCTCGATAGCTCAGTGGTGCAGACAGTCAACTGTCGCTATTGAATGTTAAGCAACGCTGGGTGCGGTCAGTACTTGGATGGGTGACCGCTGACCGTTGGAGGCTGACCGAGGTTCGGATTCCTCGTAAAACTGTAGGTCCCTTCCCTCCTAATCTTACTTGGTGGTAGGGTTTAACCCGCCCGGGTTGGTACCACCGCACTGAATGAAACGTCGGTCGAAACGGCTATGTAAATAGTTTGTGTTTTCCGACCAGTTCAGTGTAGCCGGCACGATCAAAGGGGGAAGCACTGATATGGCACCTAGTTCACCCGGTGTTATGGGCTGACATCACGGACGTTGTAGGTGATGTAGCCAACCGTCAGTTTCCATAAAAAAAAAAAAAAAATTAAAATACATTCACATACTATTTATTGCACCAAAAGACATTATACAGAATCAGCCACACTGGAATAGTTTCCATGAGGCACAAATATGAAATTATCCCGTACCGAGATTTCTTCTAGTCCGTACGGAAGCCTATTACTAAGCCTACACCGTCTGTCTGTCTGTCTGTCCGTCCGTCCGTCCGCCTGTCTGTCCGTCCGTCCATCCGTCCATCTGTCTGTCCGAGGGCTGTATTTCTTGAACCGTAATAGGTAGCCCGTTGAAATTTTCACAGAATATGTGTTATTATGGCCGATATAACAACAAATAATAAAAATAAGAAAAAGTAAAAAATCCACGGGGGTTCCCATAGAAGAAACCAAAAAGTGTATGCGCGCGCGCCATCTACCGAATAGATTATGAAGCATTACATTTAACTAATATGAAGCATTTCATAACACGCCATCTAGATGGCGTGAGTGGCGCTAGCCATGACATGGCGATACGGGACCCTCGGTGCGCGATTTCGACTCGCACGTGTTATATTTCTTCATTAGATAAATGCAATGCCGAGAATGTTATGTTGATACAAATTACGTATCAAAGTTTGACAAAGGCTCTTTACACCTGATTCACTTAATTAATAAGTCTTTGTAGTCAGAACTCTCAGCAAAATTGTTAATCTTGCTCTCAAGCTGTGTTTTAGATAGACTATGGGCGGTGTTATTATGTGGCTAGTCACTAAATTCTTGTAAAAACATGTTTAAAAAAATACCCTGCGAAGTTTCTTGTCGGTTCTTCTTCGTGGGTGTAATCGAACCGGATAGAACAAATTGTGACAAGTTCGAGAGCAGTCTAACTGCCACATGAATGATCAATAAACAATACAATACAATACAACAATGAATAGAAAAAATAAGAGTTGAAAGGTTTCTCGCGTAGGATGTTAGATCTCAATAAGTGGTTGTAGTGTTATTATGTGTTACCTGATGCAGACGACACTCTGCCGGAGACGCGCGGCTCGACGCAGCCGCAGTTCGAGGACGAGTATGACGAGTGCGCGGAGGACTACGACTACGAGGGAGAGAACGTCGACTCCTTCACCGAGCCCTCGGACTCCACAGACACCTCCACGGACTCCTCCACGGAGTCATCCGCGACACCCGACACCGACTACACTGTGAGTTCTTTAGTTTGTACAGGGTGTTTTTTTTTGACGTGATAACGTCACGTCTTATAAATTGATGAACACTGGCTGCACGCACGAAAAAGTGTCACGTTCCATCTGAGCCTGTGTGTGCAAGTTATCACGTAAAACTATCGTCCGTAAACTGACTTTACAGACAACCAATTTGTTTTTTGGAAACTTACACGGTTGGCTACGCCACCTACAACATCCGTGATGTCAGCCTATAACACCGGGTGAACTAGGTGCCATGTCAGTGCTTCCCCATTTGATCGTGCCTGCTACACTGAACTGTTCGGAAAACACAAACTATTTACATAGCCGTTTAGACCGACGTTTCATTCAGTGCGGTAGTACCAACCCGGGCGTACCCTACCACCAAGTAAGATTAGGAGGGAAGGGACCTACAGTTAGGTGTTGCTAAAGATCCACAGGGGTCAACTCCGTATGGCGGTAGGACTTCTCACGGGTCACTGCCCACTCAACAGGCACTTGTTTATAATGGGTGTCACCGACAGCCCCCTATACAGAGGTTGCATGACGGAGGACGAAACAGCCACCCACGTGCTCCTGGAGTGCCCGGTGGTAGTCATGTGGGTTATCAACAATTTTTGGCAACCGTGATCTAACCGATATCTGTCTTCAATACCGATATTGATATCCGTTGCCAAATATCGGTATCAAAAACTCTGATTCCTAGTTAAAAAAAAAAAAAAAAAAAAAAAAGTTGCTTTTTTTTTTATGGAACCTGACACGGTTGGCTACATCACCTACAACATCCGTGATGTCAGCCCATAACACCGGGTGAACTAGGTGCCATGTCAGTGCTTCCCTTCATTTCATGTCGGCTACACTAAACTGGACGGAAAACACGAACTATTTACATAGCTTACATTACATTACATAGCATTACATTTTTGTTGGCCATTATGATGCCTTTCTTTTTAATATTTTAAAAGTAAAGATCTGTCTTTACATAATTTATTTTAACACTAATCAATTTTTTTTTATACACTATGTTCACGCACTATGTCATTGTTTATTAACGAAAAACCTACACAATAAGAAAGAAGAGTTGTACCTACACACTTAAATACACAGTAAAGTATAAACAAAGTTTCTGTCCTGAACTACGTAACTCAACTCAACGTTCTGCGTGTCCGGCGTGCCTGCGCGGCGCGACGCCGGAACGCACCGTGTGGCATACATCACTATTCACAAATCACAGTCACATCACAGCGCAGCACGTACGCACCGATACTATGGATATCTCTCCGCGCAGCGGCACCGCTCGGGCAGCGGCGCCGCGCGCCGCACCGGCCGCCACCGAAACCGTAACGCACCGCACGCACCGTCCGTCACCGTCCGTACCGCACCGAGTGTATCGGTAATCTGTGGTGGCTGGCTAGTGGCTACTGGCTCGATCGGCCGGCACTAAAACTAACTGAAACTGACTGGATTGGCACAACTGGTTGTTCTGATATCTAATTATCTGACAACTGTTCTAGTTGTCAGTTGTCACCCGCGCCGTTAGATATTTCGTAAATATCTAAGATCTTCGTAGATTTCCAACCCAAATACGACCTTATTGGTTCTACCATAAAGGTAATTTTTCCATGAAAAGATTTATTTGGTGAAACTAAAAGGAATCGCACGTGCTCTTTCTTGCATTTGGGGACTTACTTAAAGAGAGAGGGAAGGCATAATAGTTGTCGGATATCAGTTGTCTGTCAGCCTGCCTGGCATACGCTGTTCGTTCGCTCGCTCGCTACCTACCTATACTTTGGTTGGTTGGTTGGTTGGTAGCCGATAGCCGATAGCCGATGTTTGCTATGACAACACCGATGCGATACGTTAGAGGCGTGGCAACGGTTTTCAGCTACGTTTCGCTGTAGCGGACACATGAGTACCCGGTGGTGGCAGTAGAACGACTGCAGTTTCTTGGGAACGTGGGAACTGCTCATGGAGTGTGGAAGCGACCGAGAAGAGTGCTCCACTTCATGAAAGAGCTCGGGTGGCTGGAGTAGCACTACCCGAGCGCCAACGTACAACGGACCGTCTTGAGGTCACAGTGCGGAGAATGGCCCACCGGCATTCCCAAGAGACTGGGCAGCAAACAAACAAACAGGGTGTTGCAGCTATCATTGTTTCGTGTGGTGCCGGTGGTACTGCGCCGTTTGGGGCCGGTACTTAATACCGTGTGGAGCAGGAACATACAATATTATTTTTAAGTCCCACTGAATCTTTCCCTGTGCATGTCGTAAAAGGTGATTAAGGGATGAGGTGTGAATTTCCACCTCAGTACCTTTGAAGGCCGATTTAAGCGAATAATGGCCTATTAAGTACTAATTTGTGTTATTATGAAAGCTTAGGTTCTCGTAAACTTTTTAAAATTAAAAAGGAATCATGATAGTGTTTTTTTTTTAAGTTAAACTTGAAAATTCAACTCTGACTCGTTAAATGTAAAATGTTAACTTTTAGCCAAATTTTTGTAACTTGCATACATGTAGGAAGCTGAGTATTTTATGTGTGAAAGTAAAATTAATAAGGATTATGGTAAACAAAATATCTGAAAAAAACCACAATTAAAAAAAAGTTTAACAAAAATTCATCATCATCATCATCATCATCATCAGCCTGTATCGGTCCACTGCTGGACATAGGCCTCTCCCAACGCACGCCACCACACGCGGTCTTCCGCTCTTCTCATCCATCCACTCCCAGCTACCTTTTTTACGGCTTCATTTTTTAAAACTTTTTTTTATTGTCCATAGTTTATATTTTTTTTTGTGTTATCCAGCCAAAAAAATTCTAAAAAGAGAAAAAAATTCATAACTCGAAAAATACAAAAAATCTGTGACCATACTTGGGGTACATTTGGACACTCCTGGATGTAAGGAATATAAAATAAATTGAATGTCTAACCGGATTGAACTAACCTGTATATGTATATGTAATGTAATGTATAATATGTAATCCGGTATCGGGTGGCTGTGTCAGAGGGGCTAGAGCATATTGAGTTATCCTTGCCATGGCTGGACCCTAAAGTTATAATGGTTATACATTTTGTATAAAATTTGTGACGAACTCAAGTGTACCGGTGTAGTACCTAAGACTGAAACGAATAATGAAATAAATGAAACATGCTCCGACCGGCCAATATCACCTACGAGATGGCAGAACTGGACTTACCTTTGGGAACACCTCTTTTTAATCAACTGATTTATTGTGTGAGCAGGACCTGACCTCGTCTCTCGCCGACGAGGGGCTAATGCAGAGCGACAGTCCCTCCACATCGGACAGCACGGCCTCTGACTTGAACGGTTAGCCTCTACTGTTACGGACACTGTGACCAATGTAGAATGTCGAATCACTTAGCTACCGAGGCAGACATACCTAATTATGTATTTTTTTTATTTTTTTTTTATGTAATCCGGTATGGGTGGCTGAGTCGGAGAGGCCAAAGCGCATGCTCCGACCAGCCAATATCACCTCCGAGAAGGTAGGTGCCATACCTGTTGAATGTACTGGCTGGTACTGTTGAATATTGAAGAAAAAAAAATAATATTCTATGTTAATATTCTGTGTACAAATAACAAGAATGTCACTTGATTTTTTTCATGTCATAGCGCAAATAAAATATATATTCGAGCTTCGGGTTTTTTTGCAGTAAAATGCGTAAAATGCAATAAATATAACATCTGGCGACCGTGACAGGACCCGTCTAGCCGGCATGGAACAACTTCGAAAGAAGAGGGCCATATATTGGCAATTTTTTACCATCGCCGGAAAAAAGTTCGAAGAGGCGCTAGAGACCGAAGAACCTGAACATATAAGGTCAGCATACCACTGCCTTGAAATAAAAGCCAATAATTTAATTCAGGTCGATTCTATTATCGAAGATCAAGTCATAGAACTCGATAGTCTAGACGAGTTATCACTGTCCAGAGAATTTGACACGTTTTACGAGGTGCAAACACGATGGTTTCAATTAAAAACCAAGTATGAAACATTTATGGAATCACGATTGGAGAACACACTGCACGGTAGTACGGAATTTGAAAAACGCAGTGTGAGGTCACTCAGAACGGTACTTACGAAGTCACCCGACGAACGTAATATCCCATTGGATAATCAGAGCGTAGTATCTCGAGAGTTTCAGAGATCAACCCCGACTTGCGGCCACAGCCAAGAGAATGTCAACATGACTTGCAGAGAGTCGAAGTCTTCAGGACATATAAAGAGACATTTCAGGTTACCGAAGTTGGAGCTAAAGAAGTTCGACGGCCAAATAAAAAACTGGCTCGGCTTTTGGGGGCAATTCAAGAAAATTCATGAGGATGACCACATCGATGATGACGACAAATTTCAGTACCTCGTTCAAGCTACAGAACCCGGGACGAATGCGCGAGAGCTGGTGGAAAGTTTCCCGCCATCGGGGCTTAATTACCATAAAGCTGTCGATCAACTGAAAGGCAGATTTGCTCGGGATGAGCTTATGATCGAAAACTACGTGCGCGAGCTGCTAAATTTGGTTTTAAATCAAGAAAAGCAAGGACAGAAACATGATCTACGTAGTCTGTATGACAAACTAACGACACAGCTGCGATCGTTGGATACATTGGGCGTTACAAGTGATAAATATGCGGCCATGTTATATCCATTAATTGAATCCACGCTACCAGAGGATATTATTGTGGCGTGGGAGAGGAGCAGTGTGAACAAAAATACCGACAGACTGAAGTCTTTGCTAGACTTCCTACGGAAGGAAGTAGAAACAGAAAAGAAAATAAAATTAGCGAAGACAAATTTTCAGCATTTTTCAGGTACGTCAGCAGCACAGCCGACTGCTGCCTGCATGCTTGCAGGGGAAGTGAAGAAAAATTTTATTAATAAAGAAAAATTGTGCATTTGGTGTGACAAAGCTTCACATAGTAGCATTGAATGCTACCAAGTCACAAAAATGACGTTTGACGCCAAAAAGGATTTGATTAAGAAGAAGCGTGGCTGTTATATCTGCCTCAAAACAGGTCACAATGCCAACAAGTGTAGGAATTACCCTAAATGCATGTTCTGTGGTAAAAGACATACAATTGTAATGTGTCAAGATTTTTCACAAAAGAAGACTGACAAGGCAGAACCGATCAAGAGACCAACAGAAACTTTACTTTGCCAGAAAAATACAACTACTTTGTTACAGACACTGATGGTGCGCATCGTTAATGGAGCCAATATGCTGACAGTACGAATATTGTTGGATAATGGTTCACAAAAGTCATACATTAAGAAGAGCACTGCACAAAAACTTGGTCTAAAAGCTATTGGTAAAGAAACTCAAGAAAATTGTCTTTTCGGTGAGGTTATGACGAAATTAATTGAAAGGAACACCTACAGTCTTACACTTCAAAATTTGGCTGGCACTTATACATACAAGATGATCGTACGCGATAGCGATAAAATATGTGGATATGTGCCTAGAGCAAGAACTGAAGATTTGTTTACTCAACTTCGTGAACGAAATATAATTTTATCAGATACAGGAGATGACAATACACCAGACATAGAAGTTCTAATAGGATCAGATTTTTCTGGTAGCCTATTGACAGGAAGTCTCATCCATTTAAAAGATAATCTGGTAGCTCTAGAAACAAAACTAGGTTGGACACTACAGGGTCCAGTGACCGGAATAACCAGTAACATTTGCAATACAGTCAGTAATAACTCTATATGTCTTGCTAACGTTGATATATCCGATTTATGGAACTTGGAGACCCTGGGTATTAAAGACCCTAGTGAAACAAAATTAAAAGAAGAGCAACAAGCTGCACTTATGCAATTGTTTCGAGAGTCAATACATATAAACGAAGAAGGAAGATATGAGGTTTCTCTACCGTGGAAGGAAGGTCATCCAGACCTAGAAAGTAATATGGAAATGGCACGGAAGAGGCTCGATACAACCACGAAACGACTTATGTCGATAGGAAAGTTTCAAGAATATGATGCGATTTTTAACGAGTGGATCGATTCAAATATAATTGAACGTGCGCCGTACAATGAAGTCGCTGGTCACTATTTACCACATCAAGCTGTATTTAAAGATTCGAGCTTGACCACTAAAACGCGACCGGTGTTTGATGCATCTGCAAGAGATCGCAAGGGCCACTCTTTGAATGCATGCCTGGAAAAGGGAATTAATATGTTGGAAGTGATACCGAAGATGCTAATTAATTTCAGAAGCAATGCTATTGGAGTGACTTCAGACATTAAAAAAGCGTTTCTACAAATATCTCTAGCAGAGAGAGATAGAGATTACTTGAGATTTTTGTGGTGGAAAGACGAGAGCAGAAGAGAAGTTGTTATCTACAGACATCGGCGAGTAGTATTTGGGGTAACGTCAAGCCCTTTTCTACTTGCTGCTACCCTTGCGTATCACCTAGACCACAGTCCAGAAAGGTTGAAAGATACTGCTAAAAGGCTAAAAGAATCATTTTATGTTGACAACTGCGTGACAAGTTTGCAAACAATGGAAGATGTACAAATATTTATTTCAGAGTCCAGAGAGTTGATGTCGTCAGCGAAATTTGACCTGAGATGTTGGGTAGTGGGCCCGGGGTTCTGTGAAGAGGCAAGTAACGAACATAGCGTCATATCTGTGCTCGGAATTCAATGGGATTGTATGAAAGATGAACTCTATTGCAACATGAACTCATTTACTACGACGGTTGAAGATAAACTGACGAAAAGATATTTACTTTCGGTTGCTCAAAGAGTTTTTGATCCTATAGGTTTTACAAGTCCTACTACTTTAATACCAAAAATAATTCTACAAAAGAGTTGGATTTACAAACTAGACTGGGATGACGAGCTACCGCAGGATTTGGAAAAAGAATTTAAGACATGGCTGAAATATATACATTTTCTTAATGATTGTCGTGTCCCAAGGAGATTGACCATAGAAGCGATTGATCGATGTGAAGCAAGTCTACATGTCTTCTGCGACGCGAGTAAATACTCGTACGCAGCTTGCATTTTTCTGAGAACCGCCGATCATCGCGGTGTCAAAGTAGAATTAGTACAGGCCAAATCAAGAGTTGCTCCTATCAAAGAAATCACTATACCAAGACTAGAGCTAATGGCAGCACTTATTGGAGTACGGCTATTCAAGGAAGTAAAAACCTCAGAGATGTTTTTAAAGGTTGAAAATATTAAAACATATTTTTGGTCCGATGCTAGTGTCGCATTAACGTGGATTAAAAGACATGGCAACTGGAATGTTTTTGTGGAAAATAGAGTCAAGGAGATAAGAGAACATACAAATCTAAATGATTGGAATCACATACCCGGAACACTGAATCCTGCTGATTTACCTTCGAGAGGTTGCAATGCCAAGATATTATTGGAAAGTAGTTGGTGGAAAGGACCAGATTGGTTGAAAATGGATATAGATAAATGGCCTATTTCCGAGATTTCTGTCGACGAAAAAGAGGTCGACGCTGAGCGCAAGAAAAATGTTATTCCAGCGCTACATGTTCTGCATTACAATTTAGTGGGGCGTTAACATATTTTTCCAAGTATTCAATGGTTATAAGAATGACTGCTTGGATATTACGATTCATTTCAAATTGCCGAAAGGGTAGACGCCAAACAGGCGAACTGACGTTTGATGAATATGAGATAGCCGAACGGCAAATATTAAAACTCATACAAAGAGAAAATCTCACAGAAAAGAATAAAGATGGATCGTTTGAAGACGAAGGATTATTGAGAGTCAAGACAAGACTTACACTTGCTGAAGAAAATCAATCTTTTAAGTCACCAGTGCTACTTCCCTCAAATCATGTCATCGTACAGTTGTTGGTGCGCCAGAAACACAGTCAACTACAACACGCTGGCGTACATATATTGATGGCAAATCTTCGGGAGTCGTTCTGGATTATTGGAATTAGAAGATTAGCAAAGAAAATAATATCTGAATGCGTCATCTGCAAGAGATATAGAGCGAAAGCTTCTCAGACACCATTCGCACCCCTACCGAGCGACCGAATAAACGTTGCTGCTGCTTTTGAAGTAACAGGGGTGGATTTAGCTGGTCCCCTACTATTACGAAACAATGAAAAATGTTGGATAGTACTTTTCACATGTGCCGTTTATCGAGCTGTTCATCTCGAACTAGTAGAATCGATGTCTACAGAAGCCTTTATCATGGCTTTGAGAAGATTTATAGCACGCAGAGGTCGTATACGAACGATATACAGTGATAATGGTACGAATTTCGTTGGTACAAACAACTATTTCAAAAGTTTGGATTGGGGTCATATTTTGGCTGAATCTACTATTAAACAAATCAAATGGAGATTTATACCTCCGAGTGCACCTTGGTGGGGAGGGTGGTGGGAAAGACTCATCAGAATGATGAAAGAAATGATGAGAAGAATATTGGGCAAGGCCTCACTCACCTACGTTGAACTTGAGACAATTATTTGTAATTGTGAGGCGACGCTGAACACTCGACCGCTCACCTACGTTACAGGCGACAATGATAATTTAAAACCACTTACTCCAAACATGTTTGTTCAAGGTTTACCTCACAATGATGTTACTGACTTAGATCATATCGACGGGCGGAGCTTGAATGTTCGACTTCAATATTTGCAGAAGCTACGCCTAGACTACAGGCAACGATTTAGAAACGAGTACTTGGCTATGCTAGTACAAAGAGGGAAGGAGAGCAATAACAAACTCAAAGTTGGCGATGTGGTTCTAATTGAAGCGGATACCAAACGGGTCGAGTGGCCTTTAGGTGTGATAGAAGAACTCTTCCTAGGAGTGGATGGTATCGCTAGAGTGGCAAAAGTCAGAACAGCTAACGGATTTAGAACTAGACCTCTTCAGCGACTTTTCCCTTTAGAAGTAAACACATGCGAAGCAGGGGAATTGGCAACATTTACGCCTAGTAATGAAAACGCTGAGTCAAGTTCTCCCACAGTAGAGAAGATGGGTCAGAATTCTACAACATGGCAAGCTGTTATGGATAATTCAACCGAGAAGACATCTGAACAAGATATAGCGCCACCATTGAAACCTACCCCTACAGTTACTCGAGCAGGGCGCATAATTAGGGTGCCAAGAAGGCTGAACATTTGAATTGTTTAAATGCCTTATGTTTGTTTTGAGCATTTGTCAGTAGCAAATCCTCAAGGTGGGGAGGATGTTGAATGTACTGGCTGGTACTGTTGAATATTGAAGAAAAAAAAATAATATTCTATGTTAATATTCTGTGTACAAATAACAAGAATGTCACTTGATTTTTTTCATATCATAGTGCAAATAAAATATATATTCGAGCTTCGGGTTTTTTTGCAGTAAAATGCGTAAAATGCAATAAATATAACAATACCGGAGACCTCCCTGGATTGCTGGCTATACTGGATTAGAGGATAACACAACCGAGGCTGCTATGCGGCCATCTTACATCCAGTACGGTGGTAACAACCCAGTCGGCTACAATTTGAGCCTACCACCTAGTAAGGGGCAAGGTAAGTGACCTACAGTTTTACACCGGTTCCGAACGGTGAAGCAGCAGGTGCAGGTATGCACGTAAATTTTTTCGTCAGAAAAAACTCATTGGTACACGCTGACGACCGGATTCGAACCACGGACCTCTCGCATGAGAAGCCGATGCCCAAACCACTCGGCCACCCGCCGCCGTATAACCGTATAGATTTTTTATGACGTGACAACCGGCTTTTGGTCACGATTGACCTCGACGATTGAACTTTTAACAATTTACATTGTTATGTGTTACGCAGACGAGGGCTCTGGTGACACACAATCGACAGCGTTCAGCGAGCCGGAGTTCACTCTCTCCACTGTGGGCTCTGGAGAGGGTGAGCTGGACAGAGGTAAAGTTTGTAACTCTATAGCCATCTCTGGGTTTTCTGTCAACCATTCACCCTTCTAGCATCAGTGGAATCGTAGAAATAATGGTCAAATCTGTGTACAAATTTGGTCACTTTTTTATGGAAACCGTATCAACGGTTGGCTTCATCATACAGAATATGGATAGGTAGAGAGCGGTACTGGTGGTTCTCCGGATCCTAGTCATCGCAGACTAGAGGGCTTGATGCAAGCCGAAACGTGAAGCATGCCGGAGAACTACACAGAGTGGCCGCTCGCTAGTCCCGACCTCGATTGACACCCTCCTCTACTGCCAATGGACCCGGATATGTTCGGGTGAAGCCATCGTAAGCTCAGTTCGACACCTTTCTCCTTCGATGTCAACCCATAACATCTTGGTGAACCAGTCGTGTCGCCTACTCTGAACTGGACGGAAAACACTAAACTATTTATATCTATAGCCGTTTATAGACCATAGACCGACCTATCATTCAGTGCGGTGGTACCAATCCGGACAGGTTAAAGCCTACCATTCTCAAGACATATTTAATTTAATATTTATTGACTAATTAACTGCTGTGTTGAATTATTGGTCAACTCAGCCCACATCCCACTCAGCCCGCGGGCTCAAATGACCACTATGAAATATGTATTTATTTTTTCATAGTCAACTCAGCCCGCGGGCCCAGTTGACCACTTTGAAATTCTAATACATTATATTACATTTATTTATAGCATCATAATAATCTATCATTATGTACATTTATGACTATTTTCCTTTCGCGTATTGTTCTAACAATGAAAACGGCCTGATGTTTTGCTGGTTAGAAAACTTGCTTACACTTGTTTACTTTATCTATCACAGATATAAGCTCATCACTCTCGACCGACTTGAGCTCGGAGCCCGGAACGGGAAGCACCGAGCCCGAGAGCAGCTCCGACACCGGCAGTACCGAGAGCGCACCGACAGAGTCCTCCACCGACGCCGACACCGGCGCCACACAGTCTACGTTATCTCTAGAGGGAAGCTCGACAGATTCGTCGACAGAAACATCAGTCAGCGACGGCTCCACAGATAGTTCGGCGTCTACAGATAGCTCCGTGTCCACCGATGGTTCATCGTCCTCAGGCAGTTCCACTTCAGATAGTTCAGTGTCGACAGAGAGTTCAGTGTCGACAGAGAGTTCAGCGTCGACAGAGAGTTCAGCGTCGACAGAGAGCTTGGTATCGACAGAGAGTTCAGCGTCGACAGTGAGCTCAATATCGACCGATAGTTCATCACCGACATCAGAATCGACAGATTCATCGAGCGATAACACTGAGGAAAGTTCGACGGAGCCGACTGAAACGACAGTAGATCTGACGACAGAATCGTCGACCGATTCATCCTCGACCGAGGGATCGACAGATGCATCATCGACTGATGCTTCGACCGAGGAATCGACCATTGAGCAGTCAACGACGGAAGCGGCAGGATCTAGCACGGAAACTGAGGGATCCAGCACAGAAACTGAGGGATCGAGCACTGAGGGATCGAGCACGGAGGGATCGAGCACGGAGGGATCGAGCACGGAGGGATCGAGCACGGAGGGATCGAGCACGGAGGGATCGAGTACGGTAGCATCCAGTGATAGTTCCACTGATACGGGAGCAACAGAGAAATCTACGTCGGAGGGCAGCACCATCGAATCCACTGAGACTACTGAACAGGCTGAAACAGGTATTACCATATTTTGCCTTAAGTACCTAGGTATTCAAGTATTAATATTTTAAGTTATTTGATACAATCATACTGTCATGTTAACTCCCTAAATTGTCAAAGATTCCTCAGAATTCTTTGTATACTGTATTGTAAGTTTCTGCATTATAAGGAACATTGAATATCTAACACAGATGGTGTAATGTTGAACAGGATCGAGCGAGTCCACAGTGGAAGGCTCCTCTACCGAAGCTGGCTCCACTGAGAGTGCGACCCAAGTTTCTGGTATATTTAAACCATTTTCTATTCCATAATAAAACATTACCTACCCAAGACATTAACTATTTAACATTATGGATTTGTTGTACCTTATTTTTTTAATATAAATGTTTGTACATATACATAGGTACTGTACGCTGTATCCCGACAATCGGGGTACGTAGAGTAGTCTGTGCTGTGCTGCTAATACAAGTACATCATGTGACAAGTCATTGGAAAGGGTTCGAATACGAAAATCTAACATCCCCCCCTCATAACTGGAACTACTGAGTCTAAAATAAAAAATAAAAAATAGGGAATATAGGGCCTCTCTTATGTTTTATAGGTAAACCTAATGCAAATCCTAAGTCTTAACGTTCTCATGGAAAGCGGAATGCTGCGGAACCCTCTCCAAGCGTGTTCGACTCGCACTTGACCTCTTTTTTTTTGTTTGTTTTATAAGTTTTATATGACTGACCAGTTTGTTTTTGAAATATATAATATTGTATTAGTATGCATTGTATAGTTACAAATTGTTATGTTATGATATGACACAGGTGGATCTTCGGAAGGCACGGAGTCCAGCGAGCCGAGCGGGTCCACCTCGGAGGGCTCCAGCACGGAGCCGGGCTCCACCGAGCCTAGCACTACAGAGTGTCAGTGTTTCTATCCTCATTTATTTACATTTTCATAATGTCAAACCTTTGCTTTCCGCTAAGGCCGTTCGGCCTTCGAACATTAAGCCGCATCCCCACTATGCCGATCGGCAGAGCCGCTCGGCAAAGCCGAACAAGTGAAGACGTGCCGCGCGGGTTGTGGCTACGCGGCACACGGGCTCATTTATTCTAAATTGTGGCAGAGCGGTCAGGGTTATTTCACAAGTGAGAAGTCATGATTATAACGGGTCACAGAAAGAGCGATTCGGAGAAGGTAACGTTCTCACGCATTGAGAAGCCTGAAGGATTTGTTGACACAATTCACACCAGCATTATTTGCAGAAATTTTAGGTTAGAAAAATTTGAAAAATAAATGTCGAGAGTATTTTGTCATTCATGGAGTTCAAAATATCAGGTTGTGCTTCTAAATAAGTGATTTATCAATTATCACTTGTTTGACATAATTTTGTGAGTAATTTAATTGGATATAAGTGTCAATACAGAAAGAGTAAGTATGTAGGTACACTGAACATTAATATTGCGCATGTTCGCAACATGGAAAGATTGAAAAGCACACTTCCTGCTTATATTAATAGCAGACATACTGTCCACAGTCACAGGATCAACAGAGGAGACAACCGCGCCGAGCAGCGAGGGCACGGAGGAGATCGCCTCCACGGAGACCGCATCCTCCACGGAGGGATCCACGAGCGAGTCCGGAGCCACGTCCGAAACTGAGTCCACGTCCGAAGGATCCAGCACCGAGGCTGGCTCCAGTACGGAGGGCACGAGCGGCGAGACCGCTTCTACTGAGACGGAAGAAACTAGTAAGTACTTCAATTGCATTGATAAGGGCCACAGACTAGGGAAAAATAAGGGCCAACAAATATTCATACAAATACTGATTGACTGCGAACGAGTTGTAACATTCTATTCAGCGACGAGCCATTCGCCTCAATGGCGACTCTGTACTCACAAAGGACATTCAAAGTCTAAAGCACAGACGTATAGTTGGGTCATTGAGCCTGTTTTATCAGTACTACTATGGCTGCTGCTCTGACGATGCTTCCCTCATCTCTACTCCTCCTGGTCGTCTTTGTGAAACCCGCTATCTCGCGGAACACCCCTTTGTAGTCGTCGAAGAGTCTTTCGAACTGTACGATTCTCTAAATCATTCTTGCGTCACACTGCAAAGGTGTGGAACGGGCTTCCAGGGAATATCTTTCCCCACTCCTTTAATCCACGGATCCTCAAATCCCGGCTTAATAGCCTTTTCACAGCGACATTAGTCCACCTCCAAGCTGGAGTAGCACCTCCTATGGGGTGTAACTGGCTGCGCCTGAGGTTTCGACTTAGGGCACAGTCACCCAGTTCGCCAGCTATAAAAAAACATACAAATGTAATTTGTGAGAGGATGTCAGAGCAATCGCTTAAAATGGAAGGACGTAAGCGGATTGGTACCTACGCATTGGTGGTAGGTACTGCGGTACCCACGCCGATGGTGTCGGGATGCTCGCAGTCAAGTGCGGTGCAGAGGTTGAGATATTTTTATTCAAGTTATTGAATGACGGGCTGACTCTAGTGCCAAAATGGACTTTTGTGATGACGCCCATATTGTACACAATATATTTAAACTTTTGCAGTCAAAATTTTCCTAGCGCAGGTTTTTTTTTTATGGAAACTGGCGCGGTTGGCTACATCACCTACAACATCTGTGATGTCAGCCCATAACACCGGGTGAACTAGGTGCCATGTCAGTGCTCAGCGCAAATATAGTAGCGGCATGTATTGATCATCAGTAGGATTGTAAAGATTGTGAAGTGGACTTCCAGAGCTTACCTGGACAGCTGATGAGTTTAGGTCCCACTTCAGATTCAAACTAGGATCTATAAGTATAAGACAGGTTGATTAATTATGTAGGTATTTTTTCTTGGTTCTGTACAGCCCTAGTCATTGTTTGTTAAGTCATTGGTTTTTCTATACTATAGTTGCTATTCTGAAGATGACATTTGCCTATGAATAATAATTAAACCAATAAACGGGATGAGTAACAGGACACATAATGTGTCGCGTGCGCAGGTTCGTACAGCTGGTCGTCGACGGTGCAGGAGATGACGAAGGCGCCGCCCAAGTGTCGCCGCCGCAAGCCCAAGTGCGCAGACACGGACTTCGGCTGCTGCTTCGACAACAAGACCCCCGCCGCTGGACCCTTCGATGAAGGTACACTCGTGCTTTTAACTGTGGCGGCGTTGCTTGTACCCCTATATACAAGCAACTAATCCACTGTAATGTCAAAGCCTATTAAAAATTAGCTCGCTCCATGATACTGTGTCGAAACAAAGCATGCTGTTTGCATCGGGGGTTAAAAAAATAATTAACAAAAAAGTGTCTTTGCATTTTCACATAAATTGGCGCCATAATGTCCATCTTTAATGACAGGACCTACCGAAGTGCTGGAGTGCATTGCACTAAGACGTGTGTCCCTCCCCACGGTCACAGTGATTACATTTGTATTGTAATCACATAAATGTCTCAACACCTAATGTCTCATCATAAATACTTGCATGTGTTATCGCACCAGGCTGCCCAATGCTCGAGACGTGCAAGGAGACGCGTCACGGCTGCTGTCCGGACGGCGTGTCGCCGGCGGGCGGAGCCAAGGGCAAGGGTTGCCCGTCCGCGCACTGCAACGAGACCCTGTTCGGATGCTGCAAGTCTGATAACTCCACGCCCGCTGAGGGCAACGACGAGGAAGGCTGTCCGCCACCGCCGCCGCCCTGCAAGGCAACTAAGTCAGTCATTTCATACCTCATACACTACACCACCTCCAGCTGCAATGTAGCTGACAGTTTACTCCTGTCAAATTTATGAAAAATTTCACTTTAACCGACAAATATTTGTTGGACGACAAATGACTTGCCACGGTGTGGTAGTGCGACGCACGAGCGCACTTTAAGGCAAGCCTCCACCGATTAGGGTGCCCTAGATAGTCGTTGAAATTGAAGTGGGATTGTTTCCAATAAAATAAATTTTACATTTTTGCATTTTAGATTCGGGTGCTGCAAAGATGAGAAGACTGAGGCCAAGGGACCGAAGGGCAGAGGCTGCCCTGAAAATGGTAATCGACAACTCTACAACACTTGTTTGTGTCCAAGATGGGCAGTTTTTATAATGTGAAATTTGATACAGCGCCCAAGCCGAAGCCAGTCGATTGCAAGAAGTTCAAGCACGGATGCTGCTACGACAATGTTACGGCTGCCACTGGACCGGACGGGGAGTGTCCGTGCAACGCCACACAGTACGGCTGCTGTCCCGACGGCGTGTCTGCTGGTTGGTGACATTTTGTGCCTACTCTGTTTATTGAGTTCTTGAAATAAGAAGCAAACCTGCGTGGCATGACCTAACTGACGGGTAGCTCATTGCTTAAGGCACCAGCCTGTTGGTATAAGATATGCCTGTTTATGAAAGAAAGCACTTCTCAAGAAAGCAAGAAAATATGTACACACAAAGATAATAATGTGATGTTGTGTGCAAGGTTGACTGGAAGAGTTACATTGAACAATAAGTCTCCCATCTGAAAAGTGTAACACAAACATAGTTTTCTGTGGAAAGTTAGTGATTAATTAATGTGTTACAAATGCAAGATTATTACGATGTGAGACATTCAGAGAAGCGCAAGTATTGAGTAATGTTGTTTGGCAGCGAGTGGAGCGCAGATGCAGGGATGCGTGATGTCGTGCAACAGTTCTGCGTACGGCTGCTGCTCGGACGGGGAGACTCCGGCGCACGGGCGGCTCGGCGAGGGCTGCTGCCTCTCCACCAGCTTCGGCTGCTGTCCAGACAACATCAACCCAGCGCGGGGACCACACTTCGACGGTAAAAACACCTCACAAGCCCATACCACCGGACGGAGAGACTTTGGTGTACGGGCGCCTCGATGTTACATTTATTCACATATAATAGTTATCAGCGGTCGTCTTCTCCCAGCAAGCGCTTCTATGAAGAGATTCGACTGCGTCTTTCATAGTCTGTGCGTTTATTAGACTGCAAATTATATTACTCATACTGATACTTGCATTCGGCAACAAGTACCAAAACGTCCACGAGTTGCCATTCTCAGTGTTGCATCAGTGATACACTCTTTGATTCCCTAATTACTTGGCTATTTCAAGTGAAGACAACACTACGTCTTGGGGAAATTCTCTTTATATTTGCAATTGTGCGCAGGTTGTGGTTGTAAATGGTCACCGTACGGTTGCTGTCCGGATAATGTGACGGTGGCTCGCGGGTACAACAACGAGGGATGTGGCTGCAAACACACTCCGCACGGATGCTGTCCCAACAGGTAACCTCACAGACAACTGCATGCGATATACTTCCAACGTGTAACCTTTCGTACACTCGTAGACCACGATCAGACCTACCGAATGTTATATGGCTTCCCCAGAGTACTAATGAGGACTGGCAGCATCTGCCGCGACACACAACCGGTCGGCTGACACCCCCGGGATCCTCTTGAGATCACCGGGCAAATCATTGAACAGTACAAATAAAATTAATATGTGCGAGTTTACACGACAGATACACGCCAGCGCTCGGCCCCAACAACGAAGGATGCCAATGCTACACGTACCAGTTCGGGTGCTGCCCCGACGGCAAGACCGCGGCGAAGGGTCCGCAGCAGCTCGGGTGCCGCTGCACGGACACCGAGTTCGGTTGCTGCGGGGACGGACAGACGCCGGCGCAGGGGCCCGACGCGGCCGGCTGCGACTGCTCCTCTAGCAAGTACGGCTGCTGTCCGGACGGACGCACCGAGGCGCAAGGAGACAAGTTCCTGGGATGCACTGATATACCAAAGAACTTGCAAGGTTCTCATATTTTGCTTTTATCTTTTTCAATATACCTCTCTTCGTTTCATCTATTATTTGGTGGCTCAAGAACAAGCCCCATAAATTGCAGACTAATCCAAAATCCACAATACAGACTTGAAATAATATACTTGTATTTATCACATACTGAGTGCAGAGTGACACTTTTTGCCATTGGTTTTAATTGTGTGGCTTTAGGATCTTTGTTCTGTCTGGGCTATATGTTTGTACATGGGTATGTTTGCATCAGAAGGTTTGCAAATCCCACTTTAAGTGTCTTCTTAAGCCCCTGTTAAAAGGACTCGAAGTTACACTAATAGTTCTATTACTTGCAAACCGTACGTGTTACTATCTATTTTAAAGGATCATCATTGCATCATCATTCGTATTTTCAATATTTCATGCCATAAGAGCTCTCATCAAGACTTATGTGATGCTCTTATAATGTAGAGTCGTGCGGTCTGGAGAGGGAGCGCGGTCCGTGCCGCAACTACACGGTGCGCTGGTACTACGACACGGTGTACGGCGGCTGCTCCCGCTTCTGGTACGGCGGCTGCGAGGGCAATGACAACCGCTTCGCTTCGCAGGAGGAGTGTCAGGACGTCTGCGTCAAGCCGCCCGGCAAGGGTAAGTACCAGCGGTCTGGAGACGGAGCGCGAATATGGTACATGTGAGTGCCTTAGAGCTCTGGCATTCCCATGTAGGGGATGTTCTTATGGAGTTGTACGTATAGAAAGTGTATATTGAGGTGATGTGTTGTGAATGTGTGCAGACGCGTGCAAGCTGCCGAAGGTGAAGGGTGTGTGCGAGCACTACATCCCGCGCTGGTACTACGACGCGACGCGCGAGGCGTGCGGCCAGTTCGTGTACGGCGGCTGCCTCGGCAACGCCAACAACTTCGAGGCCAGGGACGACTGCCAGACTCTATGCGAGCAGCCGAGGAACAAGGGTCCGTTGTTGATGTTGTTCGTGGGGGCAGCTCCTCGGAGCAATCATAACTATAGAGTGCATGTGTCCTGCCTTATTTGTACTGCCAAGTGTACCCAGATGTCCCATTCAAACTATAGCATTGTTAAAAAGGAAAATTGATTTTGAATTGATTAATAACAATTTGGTCGATAATTTTATTATTGCCGCGTACTACTTATTCATTTTAAAATAAGACATGTTGTATTTACAACTTTTGTGAGACTAAATATTTTTTTCACATGTGACGCAATAATACTCATGCACGCACATCGATGCCCTTGCATACATTGATACTCCGGTAGGCGCGCTCTATAGCCACTATTGCTCTGAGGGTGGTTTTCTGCCTGCAAACTAGTCCATCTTGGACGAAGGACCTTCGCGCTATCTACTCCACGAAGTCCAAAAGACTTAGTCCCGAAGACACACAAGACATTTATTCCCCTCAAGTTGAGAGTATTTCCCTCAAGTTGTCAAGTATACTGCGGTCTCACCTCTATATTTACGAACTGAACGAAAGGAACTCAATTGGTTAGCTCCTGTACTTGCTACTCCTTATGTTAGCCTTTGCCCCTTGTTCCTGTTGAAGCTATGTGCCAAGCAAGCAGTTTCTTTTGATCGTGCAGACGTTGAGCCTTAGCGAGTCATGATTAACTCAGACTAATGTTATTTTAAAAATTACACACAGACCAATGCTCGCTACCGATCGAGGGAGGTTCTTGCGCTGGTAACTTCGTGCGTTGGGGCTACGACGCGGAGAGCAAGCGCTGCACGGAGTTCGTGTGGGGAGGCTGCGAGGGCAACTCCAACCGCTTCGCCTCCGAGTCCGCCTGCATACAGCAGTGCGACACACCGGGCACACTTAAAGGTATGCAAGCCAGAATGTCCATGGGCATCCTTAGACACCTGCTAGTGGGTATAATGATGATGATAACTGTCGCGCTTTCCATAAAAATCCACGTCACCAGAAATAATCACGACATATGTCAGCGAGTAGACATATGTCGGTATTTAGACATATGTGAGCGTATTGAAATATGTCAGTGTCATAGACATATTTCATGGTCTAGCTAGACCCTGAACACTGACATAACGAAGGCGAGACGTTTCGCCATATGCCATCGTTTCGCCATATAAATGGTCAGTGTTACGACATAACGTAACGTACGTATGTCAGCCTCTTGGCATAGGCATATAACATGTGGCGACTTATGTCATGATATTTGTATGTCAGTGTCTAACTAGGCCAATATTCAGTCTCGTTATCATTGAAAAACGATACGTAATATATTAAGAGTCAGATACTGGCTGGATCGTCTTACTTCTGAAAGAGCTTATTAGAGATTGCAGCCTGGTGGCATAACTGTCTGTTAAGTACTCACTGCCAAGTATCATTCTAGAATGAAAATATTTTTGAAAAATACTTGTAACACTTAAATTAATTGGCTGTTTTAATTTCGCTCTTCCAGAAGTAAGACGACTAGCCAGTATGTGACCCTTAATCTTGACATTGAGAATGAAAAAAAAAAAAAATTACCGTTCCCAATAGTCCGATATATTTTTTCAAAAAGTTTAAAAAATTAGTTGAGTTGGCATGAAGTAGATAATTGAATGCCATGGATGAGGAATGTTACCTTGTAGAAATTTTTTTTTGGAAGCGGTCTTGAATTTTCTTTGAATTTGTCTTTTGGATTGGGATTTCGCCTTTTTCTATTCTCTTCTATTCTGTGGTCGTAGTCTGTAGTACCTACTTTTTAGAAGCATTAACAAACATTTCTATCTATTTAAAAAAAAATCAAACATGCTAATTGAACACACTCTTCCACTTATTTATTTTGAACAACTTTGATTGGTGTGTTTGTATTTTGTTTCTTTTTATCTGTATTAAGTTATGTTATTTTTGTTTCTACAGTACTGATACCTCCTGGACGTTAGAGCAGTGTTTTGTTAATAGTCAGAAAATAAAACAATGATCAACTGAACACTCAATAATATCAAGAATAATTAAATGCACACAATTTGTCTTGTTGAATGAAGGTGCCTACATAGGCATGTTGTAGTGTAGGTAATGAAGATTGAGATGGTTAGGGGCATAATGTGTGTTTAATGTCTTCTTATCTCAACTGTTTATGCATATTAGTGTACACACACATCTTGTATTTCTCCATTAGGATGATTTGAATCCTACGATAACCAGAAATTAACTTACCTTCAATTTTAAAAACAGTTTATGCTGAAACCAGATCTACATGTTGGCCAACCGCCTTTAAATTTCTGTGATTTTTTGAAAGCATTCGAAAACAACAAACAAAGTCGAATCTTATTCACAAACGGAAGGTCATTTATCATCAGGATAATCTATAATGGTCCTAAATTTGACCCCTGACTGACCCCCGACATGGTCTATCTCGCATATAGCAAAAAAAGCAGTTTGGGTGTGAATCCAAAGTCCTAAATTTTTTCAAGTACTATAGGTACGTCCGTCCACCCAACCGAAGGCCTTTCTGGCGTCTAAGTAGGCTACATCCACTTCATGAGTCTCGTCCACTGTTTCTATACATAGAATAAGGTATATTATTATAAACTCCAGGTTTGAGGTGGTGAGCGCTCCAGCCTAAAGCCTTGATGAGTATTTGAGAGGCAATTTTTTTCTCTTATTGTATAGGTATTTGTTTTTGGAGCACTGTTTCGAAAACGTTCGCGAATGTGTCACCGCCTTTGTCTGGATCTCATCTCGGTCCCGTTGCACCGAGACGGTGATCCATCTGGTCTCAGAGTTCATGTCAGTACAGTACCACCTCGATAGATCTCGGGAGGGCACACACCATCACACCGTATTCAAGATGAGCTGTATTTATCTTTTTTTGACGGCCGCTTCATGCTGTGAGTGACTGATAATATAATTAACAAAGAAAGAACATTGATATACATAAGTGTTATATATATAACTAATATGGTATCCTGAATGCATATCAAGAGACTCATATTAAATCAAAGGGGCGAATTAATCATACAACCATTATTATTTACACCTGTTGTTTGTACTCGTTTTTCGCGATTAAATGGGCCTCCATTGTGGGCCTTTTGCGCGTCATTATTGTGCTGGTGTCACCAATAGGGCTCACCAGGCTCACCAGGGAGTATATAACTCGGAACGGTTCATCCCCCAGAAGCAAGGGGTATAAGCGGTTCACGCTCAGGATGATCCGATCGCGAGGGAGTGACAAGAGCGGAGGTTGCTAAGCAGCCACAGAAAAAACCGTGCCGGCCTACTGCAGTCGCGCCTCCCTAAAGGCTCTAGCCGGCAGCCCTCTGACGAGATACCGCAGCGGCTTGAGCGCAGTGCGGCTACACTGCGATGAATCCGGGACCAGAGCAAGTGTGTTGCACTTCTCTGAGGTGTTCAACCGCCAGAATCTCCTTATCTCCCCTAACGGGTCTCCACGCCCGACACAAACATTGGAGGGACGTGTGCAAAGAATAATTTAATTAGTCGGAGTGGCCGTCACAGCACTTCATAGGATAGGACAAGATGGAGTTGGGGTGCGGCAGGTAGAGCTGGTGAGTGTTAGGTTCTAGGTTTTTGAGGTTGGCTGGATAGAGTTACAATGCTCGCAGGTGAAACTCTTAGTGAAGTGTCAGGTACGTTACCCCCCTCACGAGTCAGTCACCAGGTCTGGTCATCAGAGGTTAAACAGCTTAACACTCGTAAGCCACCACGCCCCGACACGGCTTATACGCTTCTTGTGTGGACATATTATGTATACCTATGCCCATTTAATATCAGGTTATAAAATGAGCGTACCCACCTATTGGTAGGTTCAATTAACATGCATACACGCCTGTTTCCCAATGAGGTAGACAAATAACACGGACCTCCTTGTGCCAGGGTTTTGGCTCACCTATGACGCTCCTTTCATATTTTTAATATTTCTCATACACACCGACTAAAAATGTTCTCATTTTTATTTTACTTGTAAAGTTAATAAAAAATGCACATCTAACTCAAACACTGTTCTCAGGAGGTGTCGGTATTGTCCAGTTTCCAGTTAATCGCTTGAGTATCAATTCAATCATATCAGAATTTGCAATTTAAGTTTATTTTTATTTCTTAAATGTTTTAATCGATTAGGTCTTTTTTTGTCTTTTGTTGTAAGTATTAGTTTTTAGACCTCATTGTCTACTTATTACAGTCGACATGCCTGTATGGTGACATGGTGGATTACACACTGTGACAACAAACAATAAGTATGTGATTGATACTAAAGCGACCTCTTTCGGCATGCCTCTTCATTCCCTTCACTAACAACGCAACAGACGAGTGCCGGCTGCCGCGCGAGGCGGGCAACTGCACGGAGAAGGTGCCCAAGTGGTTCTTCGACCAGGGCGAGAACAGGTGCATGCCCTTCTACTACACCGGCTGCGGCGGCAACGACAACCAGTTCTACAGCGAGCGGGAGTGCGAGGAGCGATGCCCCGAGGTCGTCGGTAAGTCGGACCGATGGACGGACCTTCAGACGGACTGACTGACGGGCAGACGGACCGACGGACGAGCCGCTTTTAGCTGTCATCCACTGCCGCATCGCTGTGTCGTGTCGACGTCGTCGTATCGTTTAGCTGTTCTAACAGTATGGGGACAGTCTTTTGTTTTATCGAATCTGAAATGATTGGCTTCATCATCTGCTACATCCGCGATCTCCGCCTATTACACCTTGTTTCTGTCAGTTAGGTGTCCTGTCCGGGCATCCCTTTGGTCGTGCCTTCTCATCATCATCTGATCACTCAACGTCATCTCGTACATCAAACCCTCATTCCCAACTCCTCAGTGAATGGTGTTAGGTTTAGGTCACGCCATCATGAAACGTTTTACCACTGTAAGATGCTTACAGGTAATTTGTTTATCTACCTACAGTATATTAGTGCATGTGTATCTGGATTATTTTTGTTTTTTTGGTTCTTGGGTTTCATGCTTTAATTGCTTGCTGCATGTTTGCTTGTAGTGTATTATTATATTATTAACGATGATTGAATATTAGTAAGTACCTATAATTATGTTACACACATAGGTATAAATTACTATCTAAATATTGTATTTCATGTGTGTAATTAGTATTAGTTATACAAGCGTGTCTCTTTTCGCTTTTTAATAATTTGAAAAATACATAAATCACCTTGATTCTCTATGGCTTGGTATTTCGTATACCCTTTACATACGTTGACTCTTGACGTTGAGACCATATTTATCATATTACTATAATCTCAAGGTTGTGGATTTGGGCCTAACTTGGGCGCCATTGTGCAATAGTTTCTACATTGAACTCCTTTACATAACAGAGAGAGTATGCCGACAGTTGCGAGTATGGTTAGTACAGAGCGCTGTCTGTGTCCTCAGTGCAAGACATGTGCACGCTGCCGGCTCTGGTCGGCGACTGCTCCGACTACCGCGAGCGCTGGTACTTCTCCACCACTGACCAGAGGTAACCTTACATTGTCTATACAACGTGTCCCAAAACTCAACGTCAAGCGGGAACCAGGGAGTAGGCCAGTTTATGACTACCCAGGGGGAAAAAAAAGTCTGAGTCGTTTATTTTTTTAGAAAAAAATTGAACTGAAATTTTTTTTTGGTAAAACTACTGGCATTCTGGTTTTATTTGGAATAGTTATCAATAGCAGAGTTATTTAGGCTTCTAATATACAAATTTGAACAATTATATTTGCAAATTTGTCGTTGTAGTACTTAAAATGTCAATTTTCAACGTTTTTCAAAAAATGCTCATATTATAAAAAACAAATGACTCCGATTTTTTTTCTTATTTTTCCCTGGGTATTCATAAACTGGACTACTCCCTGGTTCCCGCTTGACGTTGAGTTTTCGGACACGTTGTATATTGTTTGAGCATCCGGGCGGGTTCACCCTACCGCACACATATGGTTATGCATTACATTCGAACAACTCGTGTTCAAGAAACTTGGAGAAATTGGGTGCCGTTCGTCAGAGCGTGGTATATATACGCGTGTGTTGTGTGTGGGGTTACGCAGATGCCGACAGTTCTACTACGGCGGGTGCGGTGGGAACGGGAACAACTTCCCGACGCAGGACGAGTGCATGCGACGCTGTGTCGACACAGTCACCACCACGCCCTCGCCACTCGTCACAGAGCCCTTCCGAGCTGGTACGTTTCACTATTACTACCTAAAACACGACACATTTCACTGTATTACACAATTTCATCTTTAAGTACCTATGTGCCGCGTTTTGTCATTGGCTCTTGCATCGGCAGTTCTGGCTGCAGTGCGTGCTCGGCGACGAACGCACCAATGCAACATGTTCTGTACCCTTATAACGAGATTTAACCTACACCGCGTACTACGCTACGCCGCCGTGTTCTCCGCATCATTTCCCTTCCCTTCTTACCTTACTAGGTGGTAGGGTTTATCCCGGCCGGGTTGGTACCACCGCACTGAACGAAACGTCGGTCGAAACGGCTATGTAAATAGTTCGTGTTTTCCGTCCAGTTTAGTGTAGCCGACATGAAATGAAGGGAAGCACTGACATGGCACCTAGTTCACCCTGTGTTATGGGCTGACATCACGGATGTTGTAGGTGATGTAGCCAACCGTGTCGGGTTCCATAAAAAAAAAAAAAAAAAAAAAAATCATTTTGTATGGAGAAACGGAGCAGCGCAGCGCCTCCAGTGATAGATTTGCGAACTTCGTTTCTCCAAACAAAATGATGCGGAGAACACGGCGTCGTCGCGTAGTACGCGGTGTAGGTTAAATCTCATGATAAGGGTACTGAACTGTTTCAATAGAAATTTTACGCAGTAGGTACTTTCCAAATCGCCGAAAACCATACACATGTGCAGTTGATGTTCTGTGTGCCATCGATGAAATTTTGACTTTTCTGCCACATATAGGATATTGGCGTTTGAAATATCAATACGAAGAGCATGTTAATGCAAAAGTCCTCTCGTATTGATGTACTATATAGTATGTTTGTAGAGCAGGCGGAGAATGCACAAAAGTGGCACGCAAGGCGCCATCTCCGTCTTGCGTCGGCGTAACTTTTTGCGTTGTGCGATTTTGCGTGATTCCACATTGTGCACAAGTGCCCTTACTGCACTGTCGTGTAGTGTGCAATGTGCCCAATGAGTCACAGCCACAGTAAAAAGAGTGGTTTGTTGTAGACTTCTGCTTCCTGGAGGCGGAGCGCGGGCCGTGCGACGGGTCGGAGGAGCGCTATCACTACGACCCGCGCACCGGCTCCTGCCGCCGGTTCGTGTACGGCGGCTGCGGCGGCAACAGGAACAACTTCCCCACCCAGGACCACTGCCACTCCTACTGCGCCTCCGTGCAGGGTACGCTTCACTCTATCTATCATACCTACTGCCAAGGATATCCAAGGCTCTCAACTTAGCGCCAGACCGTGCAATACTGGTTTAGGTTGGTGATAGGGAGTTGCGGGGGCACGTCGCAGCCATCTTGCCAGCCTTTTAGAATGGCGGTGCTATTACCTAATATGTGAAGGTCTGTAGACATTCTGGCCTTCTGGAGACCCTCTGGAGGCGGGAGGCCAAGAAGATTGCACGAAACACTCCTATTTTGAGAAGTTATTATACTATACTATATATTATAATAACATAATCCCATAATCATACATACAATTTATGTATGCATTTAGCTCACTTCATTACCTATCATATAAAATAAGGATTCATATGTGCATAGTTTGTTCTGTTACTGAATGAGACTGAATGTATGTGCAGACATCTGCCAGCTGCCGATGTTGGTCGGACCGTGCGAGAACTCGCTGATGCAGTGGTACTACGACGCTCGCTCGGACTCCTGCAGTCTCTTCGCTTACAGCGGCTGCGAGGGCAACCCCAACAGGTACCTTCTCCTCTTCTCTTCACTTGCTGCTGGACGTTACTCTCCTCGAGACCTCATCGGACGTGTACGTCGTCCTTAGTTGTCTGTTTTATTTATGTGGAAGGGCTTTAGTCATTTGACTGTTCAAGCATTATCGTGTCTAAATTGGGTTCTGCCATTATATATTGTTCCAAAGACTGAAAACTGTGAAAACATTGCTGTATTGCAAATGGAGTTAGCTATCTTAGTTACTTGTATCTCAAATGTAGTTTCTTCCTAAATCTTAAACAGGCGTGCCAACTAATGATGCATTGAATTGAAAAGAAATAAAAATAAATTTCCTTGACAGGTTCAACTCTCGCGAGGAGTGCGAGAGCCGATGCAAGTCGACACCGGTTGTCACTACAACCACCACGGAGGTGGCGCCCGTCATCGATGCACGGGTAAGCAACCTTGGACCTAACATTGCACGCTTGCATTGAGCAGAGTATTCCAGGGAAACCACTGCAGTCCCAACAGTCACCTTTACAACAGATACCTTTACAATATTCATGTATCCTTATGTGAATAAGGATGCCCATAGATGCTGTTGATAGATTTATTTGGTTGTCACATGCGACAACCAAACCAATCTGTCCTTTTTTACGAATTGAAGGCAGCATTGGCTAGGACTATGCTAGGACATCGTACGGCGGAAATATTGAACGGTCTTTCGGTGAGTGTCTTTCCTACTACCTACCTGTAACTTTTGGATCTTCAAGAACGTGTTAATAAATTTGACGATGCCCTTTTTGCCCGTAGCTGGCGCCTCTCTGAGTGTGGTTTCACGAGGAGTGGCTTTATTGAAGTTTTGGACACGGACATCCGTGACGGCTGTCTGTAAAAAACAATTACATTACCGACCACTCTCTAGAAGGTCTTCACTCTCTCTGCCGACGCAGACTTACTTTGTATGATACTTTCAAGGCTGTCTTTGAGATCTCCGCAGACGAGGTTATTGCAAACCTTGGAAGTCCTAAAATTTCCAACAGGCCACTAGCTATCTTAGCAGGAAATCTTCTGGCACTTACTCCAACTTCAAATAGATGATGAATATGGTCTGGTAGCGTCCGGAGATAGAGGAGGCGTGTCGTGCGCCGGCGTCGCAGGCGCCGTGCGGGCGGGAGCAGTCCGCTTGGTACTACGACGAGCGCGGCGGAGGCTGCACGCTCACCATGGCCGGTGCCTGTCGCTACCCCAACGTCTACCCCTCAGAGGAGGCCTGCGAGAGGCGCTGCGGCATCTTTAAGGACCTCGGTGAGGATTGAATCTTTTAAGATGTACGTACTTACCTGAATTATTAAGAAGTAAAAACCAGCGCTGCAGGGCAAGTTCTTACAGCAAAAAATGCTGAGTTGGTTCCTTTTTTCTCCCTCTCGTTTTTTTTATGGTTTTCTTGTTTTAGTTTTATGCTTTATGGGAGAAAATGAATATTTTTAATTTTCATTTCATTAAATTTCATTAGTGTCTTCTCTCTCTCACTGCCATACTCACTGCAGAATTAGTATTACTTAATCAGAATTATACAGGAAAAGACTGAATAAGTTTTCATTAAGTTTTCATTTGATCTCTATAACCAACACTACAACAAGGCTGCGTAAAATGCACCTTGCTTATGGGTCGATTACTTCTTAAAATGAACAAATTTTTTTCTAAAGCGCACAGCGTTTTTTCAAATGAACCATTTTTCCACCAGAGGTGTGCCGATACCCGGCGGACCCGGGCGTCTGTCGAGGTGCCATCCCGAAGATCTACTTCGATGCGGAGAGCGGACATTGCCTCGACTTCTACTACGGAGGCTGCGGCGGTGGACCCAACCGATTCTCTACTGTGGAGGAGTGCGAGGCCGTCTGCAATGCTGAGAAAGCCCGCACTGAACCGGAGCCACCCAGTGAGTTGAACCTTTACACCGTTACTGGAATCCTCAGAAAAACCTGAAAATCTGTACACAAATGAATTATGTATGGCCCAGAAATTACAAGTACTGACATCTTACCACTAACTTGAGGATGAGAAGTAGGCAGACATGAAGATTCACCAGACTATATCTTATTTGTATGCAGAAGTGGACCAAATATCACAAATCACTTCATATTCAACGATTGAAGCAACATTTGAAACATTCTGTATGTAACTGGAAGTTACCGAAGAGGGTGTTCCACTTATTAGAAGAGCTCGACGGGTTGGAATAGTTCCACAGTGAGTTTCAACGCAGAGTTGACTGGTTTTTTTTATGTACACCGGCGTGGATAGCTCAGTCGGAGGTGTCAGAGCACAACATGCTCAGACCAACCAATATCACTTCTGAAAAGGTGCTGTACCGGAGCTGGAGGTGGCCATACTGGGTAGAAAAGAACAAGCCAAGGCCATCCTTCGTTCAGTACGGCGGTACCAAACTACTCGGCTACAATTTGAGCCACCGCCTTTCTAGGTGGCAAGGAAAGGGACCTACAGTTTACACGTATTCCGAACGTTGAAGCTGCAGGTGTAGCTCTGTAGTCTAAGTGCGAAGATCGAGCCCATCCGAACGGAAACAAGAGCGCGAGTGTGTGGCACAGACTGCGCCCTCGCCGTGGACTCTGGCGGGTGCGCGGCGGGTCGCAGCGAGCCCTCGCGCCGCTGGTACTACAGCGACGAGGCCGGCGGGTGTCAGGTGTTCGTGTACGTGGGCTGCGGGGGCAACTCCAACAACTTCCGCTCCTACGAGGAGTGCGTCATGACCTGTAGACGCGACGACAGCAGTAAGCCGCCGCCGCGCCGGCGTCCTTACAAATATGCTTTGTTCATGGTTGGCTGTATTGGGTGTATTACTTGACTGAGGAAGGTCATACATAGCTTTAATAGATGTATCATTTTGTTACATTGGGTGTTTTATTAAAAAAAAATGTAAACTACTGTCTGTATAAGACTGAGGAAGGCCGTAGCTGTTTTGGGTGTATCATTTGTTTTACTTGTACTTGGAGTAGGTATTCATTGATTGAGGAAGTTTAGTTGGTGTTTCATTTGCTGCATTGGGTGTATTTAGTGATTGAAGAAAATTATGGTTTTAGTGGTTGTACCATTTGCGATATTGGTTGTACTATTAGGCCGATGAAGGTCATGAGCTTATTGGGTATTTCATTTGCTGTATTGGGTGTATTAATTGTCCGAGGAAGATTATTGCTGTGTTGGGTAGTAATATTTTTTCCGTCAACGCCCTGTGATGTATCTATCTATCTATTCTGTGTTAATATTTTATTTGTTTATATTATTATAACATTTATTTTAGTTGGGTATTGAACAGTCAGTTTGCATGGTCAGGGTACATTAGTCTCTAATTCTGACAGGTCATTTCCTTCCAATATATTTTCAGAGTTCATTTGCTCACCTTATGCACTTGCACAGCCTTTACTTGCAGCACATTATTGCACAACTGCACAATTTTCTATCTATAGCATGCTCATATTATTTGTTAAATTTTAGTCTACTTGTACAAAATACTTTTTAATTTTCTTTTATATTTTTCTTTGTTAAATCTGTAGTTTGACCAGGCTGTTTATCAGCAAACTCTTGATTGAAAAGTGAGCTGACCACTGCCCTGAGGCATTTTTAGGAAAGTGTGTCTGTGCAAGCTGTGTTGAGGCTCAGTAATTTTTTCACATACTGTCTTCCTTTTAAAGATTCATTTTAGAAAACACTGAAACCCTTCACTTACTAATACAATCTCTTTCATTCAAATGTACAGCAAATATGCCTGTAGTCTAGTTAGGTAAGGTATATTTTCCATAATTGGGAACTGAAGATGAATGAGTGAAATAATGGATGACCATTCATACCAGGTCTGAACGGGGATTTCAGTGCGCTAGTTTCTCTTGTCCTGACTTGTAATATCTCAAATGGTTTCTAGCCAAAATATTACATTCAAGTTATGTAAATTCTAGAGACAGGTCACAATCGATTACGGTCTATTTTCATCTGTGGGTGAGTTCGAAGTATGTCAAATAACTTTAACCCTTTTTTATTTAGTCCTGTTACATACCAACCATAATACTGCCGTCGTCGGGTCCAGTACGGTTCAATGCGATTCCAAAATCTGTAAATGTAAATATACTCTATTGTACACACAAATGTAACATAAAATGTTATTACAAAAAACTTGCTTAACGCCAACTGTGGTGACGTACAGTCGACAACGAGATCCCCGAGCCGTGCGACACGTACCGCGAGGAGTGCGCGCGGCTGGCGTGCGACTTCGGCGTGGAGCGGCGCAAGAGCGAGGGCAACTGCGAGCAGTGCGCCTGCGCACACCCCTGCTCCACGCTGCGCTGCGCGGAGCGAGAGCGCTGCACCGTGCTCGCCACCTACTCGCCGGCCGGCGACAGGAAACTCCAACCCATCTGCAGGCTAGGTACGTTCAGGACTGTTTATTGTGTTCATTTAGAGATGCTTATAGACACCCCAAAACACATATCTGCAAGCAATCTTGATATCCCGCACTAATTGCGAAGTAGTACTTGAAAAGAGTTGAATACGTCACAACTCTTTGTCTATAGATCCAACTCTTTTCTAAGTGCTACTTCGTGATTAAGTAGTTCAAAATTTCGCAAAGTTTTGTACCTAGCTATGTGGTTTAGGCTGGCACTAGCCTGCCTATTATCCATTAGCGATTATCGCAAAAATCGTATCTCTTTCTCACTAGACCCACTGATAAGCCCGTAGGAGCGAGTGGTACCTACCTAACGATAATGAGAAATTGCAATTAATTGTTAATAGAGAATAGTTAAGGTAGGAAAATTTACTGGAAGACGATTTTGGAGTATAATATAAAGACTTGAAACCATTAACTAGTGAGCGGGTGGCTGGCGGCTGGAGTAGAACCACCTGAAGGTTAACGTACAATGGACCGCGCTGAAGGTCTCAGTGCGGAAAATCACATCCACTAACACAAGAGGCTGGGCAACAAACAACAACAAAAAGGGGGGATCCCCCTTGGATAGGCGATATTGTCCCAATGTAGACCCGATCGATAGACCGACCGCATAAGTCCTCCCATGTAGAAGTGCGAATATAAATTCCTACCTTTGTCCTACATTAGTAAACTGTAAAGGTCTACCTCTATCCGCAGCGAACAAGGAAGGCACGTGTCCGTACGCTCCGCCCCAGACGACTCCCGGCGGCCGCTGCGACCGGCAGTGCAACGACGACGCCGACTGCTCCGGAGACGACAAGTGCTGCAGCCGCGGCTGCTCGCTCGAGTGCGTGCCGCCGCAGCAGCTCACTCAGCGCCCGACCCGACCTCCGACCCAACCTCCGACGCAACCTCCGACCCAACCTCCGACCCAACCTCCGACGCAGCCGCCGACTCAGCAACCGTGGACGCATTACCCGACGCGCTCGCCTTACACTCATCCGCCTACTACGCCGTATTACGGACGACCTGGTTTGTTCTATTACGTTTCCGTATCCCGTACGGAAGCCTATTACTAAGCCTACGCCGTCCTGTCTGTCTATCCGTCCGTTCGTCTGTCCGAGGGCTGTATCTCTTGAACTATAATAGGTAGCCTGTTGAAATTTTCACAGAATATGTGTTACTGTGGCGGATATAACAACAAATAATAAACAAAAGAAAATGTTAAAAATTAAGGGGGGTTCCCATACAACAAACGTGCAATAAAATCGATTAGTCAGCTACTGAATAATAGATGGCGCCACAGGCTTTTATACATTGCATTGCATTGCACTAAAGATAGGCGGATATTATTGATAGCGGTTAGATACGGAAACCCCCGTGCGCGAGTAAAACTCGCACTTAACAGATTTTTTTTATTAGAACCATCGCATACAATAGTTTTTGCAAAATGGCCACTATGGCCATCCGGCAACCAGATAATTTTGTGGGCAGTTTTCTATCTATTACACGAATGCACTTTGATGTCGGCCTGCTTTGGTTCACATAATGTCAAACCCATTTCCCAAAGCTAGGCAGAGACGACGGACTTTGAATTCCATTGTTCCTGTTGCAGTTTTCGGCACACCTTCGACGCCTTTTTCTTACTCAAAATATTCTTCATACATGTTCGTCGGTTTCGAGTACTACGTTATTATAGTACACACTTGATCTTTGACCGGTGATTGACCTTAGCTGTTGTTTCCACATACTCATGTGAACAAATTCAGATCCTTGACTTTACCAACATATGGTTTTAATAGTGTGACGTGTGTGAGGACGACGACGTGAGAACTGTGCAGCTCCGCTGCTTAAATCAAATCCTATATTCGTGCAAAGCTGTCTGATAAATTTTAGCTTAGGTTTTTTTTATGTATGCAAGCCGGTATGGATGGCTTGAGTCGGAGGGGCTAAACCACATGCTCCGACCAGCCAATATCACCTCCGAGCAGGGAGGTGCCAGGAGACTTCCCTGGATTATATACTGGATATACTGGACCAGAGGAGAACACAACCGAGGCTGCTATGTGGCCATCTTACATCCAGTGCTATTTGGTTGGCCTATTAAACGTATGACCAGTTCTAAAGTCACCTGATATCCTATAGCCAGTTTAGGTGAAAGGGTATTAACTAATTACTCTATCTCGCCGGTATAGTGTACATTTTTCAAGTACTTATAAATACTTGCCATGATTCTTGTGCGAAGCGATTGTGTTTGTATTTTTCTCTTTAAATTAACATTTCTTGATTTGATTTGGTTTGAAATGTGCACTGACTTTATAAAGAATATCCTCAGCAGAGGTAGAGCCGGCAGCGCCGCGGGTGGACGAGGCGGAGACCTCCGCCGAGGTGGCGACCGAGGAGGGCGGGCTCGCCACGCTGCGCTGCGTGTTCAGCGGCTACCCCGCGCCCGTCATCACCTGGCTTAGAGGATCCCTCACTGTAAGTCTTTTCACACAAACATTATAGTTTTCCCCCAATCGCATACATCGGAATCCTCCCCAATTCTTTAGGTCTCGCGAAAGAAGCAATCAATCCTAAAGTAAAGAAGAGTTCTTCGAACTGCACGATTCTCTAAATCGTTCTTGTGCCGCACTGCAAAGGTGTGGAACAGGCTCCCAGGGAATATCTTCCCCCACTCCTACAATCCACGGATCTTCAAATCGCGGGTTAATAGCCTTTCCCCAGCAACATTAGTCCACCTCCAAGCCGGATAGGCACCTCCTCGAGGGTGAAATTGGCTGCCCCTGAGCTTGCGACCTCGGACAGAGCCACCCAGTTCGGTAGCAATAAAACAAAATCGTAAATAGTTTAGAATCAGGCACAGCCCACTACTTGCCCGAGAAAGCGCCAACGCGACTTGTAGGCAGAAAATGATATCTCAGAAAGATTTTAATCCTGAATTTATCCTGAATGAGATCTGTTGTTTTTTTTACCGGTATGGCTGGCTGAGTCGGAGGGGCCAAAGCACATGCTCCGTCCAGCCAATATTACCTCCGAGAAGACAGGTGCCATACTCCCTGGATTGCTGGCTATACTGGACTAGAGGAGAACACAACCGAGGCTGCTATGCGACCATCTTACATCCATTACAGTGGTATCAACCTAGTCTGCTACAATTTGAGCCTACCACCTAGTAAGGGGCAAGGGAAGCGACCTACAGTTTTACACCGGCTCCAAACGGTGAAGCAGCAGGTTTTTCGTCAGAAAAAACTCATAGGTTCACGCCGACCGGATTCGAACCTCTCGCATGAGAAGCCGATGCCCAAACCACTCGGCCACCCGCCGCTAGATGTGCTTGCTTCTCAGATCGACGGCACGACTGGCCGGTACCGGATCCTGACCGACGGCGCGCTGCAGATCGTGTCGGTGTACCGCAACGACTCGGGCGTGTACGTGTGCATCGCGGACAACCAGCTGGGCCAGGCGCGCAAGGAGCTCTACCTCGACGTGCGAGGTTTGTTCCTCCGACACACTGCATCCGCGCCGGCCCGCTCAATATATACAGTACTATCCTTGTTGTTAGAAACATCATCAACTGCGAGAATCTTTTGTAGTTTTTAGGGTTCCGTACCTCAAAGGAGGAAAAAACGGAACCCTTATTTTTTATTTAATTTATTTTTAGGGCTTTTGACAAAACAATTCGTCAATATCAGTGCCATGGTACCTTTCCTCTCGATTCCTCAGGGCTCAGAGTCCCTAAGGGATAGAGAACGTTTAACAAACTCCAATACACCTGTTAAAATTTAACAGTTAAATCCTTCACACTTGGTCTCGCCAACAGTCTATGAATACAAAAAAACAAATTAAGTCTGTCCACCCTGAGTGAAACCTGCAATTTTCTTCGTAATTCCTCATTCTGCCACACTCCATCAACCAATGGTATATTATATATCATCCTCCTTCCCCAGTCAACCTAATGCATCACCACAATCACTTATTGCATTCTACATATACAGGGTGTTCGACACATCAACCGACAACATTTTTGTAGGTAATTTGGGGTAATTTGCAAGGTTTGACCCATGATATCTTTTGTCATGTGGCACGTCACGTGGTATCGAGACACAGACGAATTCGTCTGTGTATCGAGATAAGATTTTTTTTTCTTTATTTTTGAAAATTACCAAAATCCCAGCTTTAATCCCTTGTAACTTTTTTGTTTATGGTTGTATCAGCACGAAAATTTATTGGATTTAAAGATGTAGGTATCCTTTTTCTAGAAAAAAATATCATTTGATGAAGTTGATACCATGACATTGACTTATGTATGACCAACCAAAGTCCCCAGGACAAGTAAAAATATGACAGAATCTACTTTTTTAGTATATTTATTAATCAACCAAAAATTAAGATACAATAAAAATTAAACTAATTAATCTTAATTTATTAATTCATTAAAAAAAGACAGTATTTTTCTAACGACACCTCATATTTAAAATCCATCAAGCCGTTTAGGCTACAACGCATGCCATAGAAATAGACATACATACATACACTCGAAAAACATTACCCTCCATTTTGCTCCGCGCAGTCGGGTAAATAGCAGATGATTCTAATGGTGAGTCTAGTACTGTATACTTTAGATTAGAACAATACATGCATTTCTTTATTTCTTTCAATATACAATAAAATTGTATGCTGCATACACACTTGTATTGGGCGAAGGGTAACAGTCGCTAGTGTGAATACAGCATTACTGGGTAAAAGCAATGTTTACTAAACTCATTTCTTTCCCTCATCTTTGTCTAATTGTTGTTTTTGTGGTTACTAATTTTCAATAATACTTAATTTTGGAAAACGTCACGACAACTTTACCACCGAAAAAGGGGACTATTGGATGAAAGTGGTACAATACGTACAATACATACGCAGATTTATTAAAAAATTTAGACGTTTTAGAAACAAATATTGAATGTTGTTTGCCTATCGTTTGTGATTTTCTTTGATAGCATCTACGGAAATCCTTGAATAAAAGAGAGTTTACCTTGAAATATAAGAGACTTCGTATACTCCTTATACCTAAACTTATGGGACTAGATTTATTAAATGATAAATTTCTTAGATCTCTATCTAAAATGTTTGTTTTGCATGTTTCACTTTTCATCATTTGTTTTAATATTGTGCGAATAAAAGATAAGATTTTGATTAGATAAGAGGATATGACGTTTCAGAAAAAAAACACAAGACAAGTTTACAATAGAAATAGTGGAGTATTTGCGCAATTCAAAGGAGCATCTGTCCGCCGATGGCCCTGGCGCAGAGCAATGCGGTAATGAACTTTAACCTTTAACAAGATAAAAATCGGTTCAACGTATTCTCTAACAATCTATCAGCTCGCGACGGGCATTGCGTGCAATTTCTACGTACGTCGTTCTAGTACTACGTTCTAGGCCGAAAGAAGGAGAAGTGACTAGTAAAGTTGTTAGGAAGGCAGATTAGGTCGCGGTTAGAGGCAGTATCTGTTATAGTTTAATGCAGGTTGGTGCACAAGCTTACAATGGCAAGTGCCGCAGTGTTGGTGGTTTTCGTGACGTTTGCCAAAATGGTTATCGGGGCTCAAAGTGAGTTTGCATATACTTATCCCAAGTAGATTTTTGCTCATTTCAGACTAATAGATATGTTACTGGGAATGGTGAATATTTCACAATGTCATATTTCTAAAGTCCACAACAATATCTAATGTTGCTCTAATGTTTGTCATTGACCCAATGATGATCTCGCTTGTGAAATATTGTATCATTCGCTAGTTACTTTTTTCATCTTTTCGCTTGTAAACTGTTAGTTGTTTCTTTGTCTTCAAAACTGTTATGCTAATCCTAGATTGTTTTTTAGTAAATAACACTGTGCGTCTGTGCTTTTCAAACTTGACATACTTAATAATACTTTCTGGACTAGATTTGTAGATCTAGGTATCAAGATTGTGACAATTTCAATTTATTTATTTATTGTTTATAAGCACATGCATGTGAACAGATGATCGTCAATACTGCCCAACTAAGCAAAGCCTGTTCTAGGGCTAGCATTTTAAAATAAACCTACTACATCACATCACATCATACAGCTATACAATTTTCAATAATCTTAATGAATGAAATAAAGTCATCAAAAACATAATATAACAATAATAAAGTAATAAAGAAAAGATAAACGATTACGAGTTACAATTTGAAGTGATTTCTAATAAAATGATAAAATTTATAAATACAGAACAATGGATAATTTATATGTAGGTAGGTACGTACAATGGAATATTGTTTTTGTCGCGATCAAAGAAAAGTTATGACACATCAGCACTGTTCGATGCGAGCGTTTGAACAGTTAATTCAGTTCTTGGAAATTAAATCAACAAAATATTATTTTTTATTGTACCAACGAATAAGATGCTCGCAATTCTGTTTAACGTCCAAATGGAGAAGTTATTATTTTTAATTCAGTACCTATATATAAGCTGCTTCGTTATTCATGTCAAATGTTTCACATACACACTCAAATAAACACGTTACGCAAAAAAATTCTATGTTCTTAGCATTACTTTTCGAGAAATTTTACAAAACATGTTTGCTACCTAACATTAACCTGTGTGTAACAGTAGGTAACTTGCATTGTACGGGGTCAATGACCGTACTATGTTCAAACGCAGAACAGCTGTTTGTTGTAAGTAGTACAAGGTCACTATGATTGGTTTTTACAGCTACTTATTTGGTTTTATTTTTTTGTTAGGAGAAAAAATGCTTCTATAAACATGTGTTTTTTTCTTACGTAAAGTGTTTGTTTGAGTGCGTATGTAACCCTCCCGAAGTTATTGACATGAATAACGAAGCACTTTATATTTGTTATACGCAGTTTTTCTAAAATAATCTAAATGTTTAAAATTTTTTTTTGCGGAATAAGAAAGACATTTTTTATTAATTTTACATTCGTCAAACTTATAAAATTTATTAATTCTCCAAAGAGCTCTTTATAATATTTGCAAAAAAAAAAAAGAAAAAAAAATAGTACTTTTTCACTCAAAAACAAAAGAAAGGAAAGCACAGAGCCGCCTGTAGGTGGCGATGGCGGTGGTGGTGGGTGGCCGTAGCGGGTAGTGTATGTGGGTGTGGGCAGATCCTGTGCCCGGCGCCGCTCGCGTGGTCGGTGAGCGCAACGCCTCCCTCGTCGGAGCGCTATACCAGCCGCTGCTGCTCCGCTGCTCCGCGTACGGCTTCCCCGCCCCGGACGTCTGGTGGTGGAAGGGCGACAAGATGCTGCCGTTCGACAGCCAGTACTACGAGATCAACCGCGACGGGCTCACCATACGGTCACTCGACGTCGACACTCTCGGCGTCTACACCTGCCAGGCGTTCAACGGTCTCGGCAAGCCGGCCTCCTGGTCCGTCAGCGTGCGGGCCTACAGGCCGGCGGACGGCTCCGTCAACAGTCCGTGGCTCGTCCCGAGCGAGGGCGAGGTGGAGGTCACTCCGCGGCCCCAGCGACAACATTCCTACCCTCCCACCGCGCCCACTCCGGACGATATTGACCCTAACATTATTCCGGACGTGTACCGACCGCCTATCTACAACGGTGAGTTCCTGTTCGACAAACTTACATTCTCGCTCTACGAATCGTCGAAGATAATATACAATTCCCAGAATTTAAACGCAGGAAAGTGCAGGTACTCGCTCGAATATGTACTTTGCCCTCTTTTGTGTGCACCCGCATGCCTCGTCTGTCTCTATGTCTGCATTGGTGTTTGGCTGCTTTTCTAGATCACCCCTTGTGCTTTCTTCCCGTTAACTGTTCCTGTATATATGTCTCGAAAGTTCACATACACCTATAGAATCTTGTCGCACTCACTACGTCATCGTGTGTCTGCAAACTCGACAACATTCTGCAGGTGTATCTACATGTTTACAGCTGATCTTATCTTAAATATTATATGATTCTCTTAATTTTGTCTCCCGAACTTTTAAAGAGCAGTTAGACGACAATAGTACCTAGAGCTACATGTCAATTCCCCAAAATCTTAGGTGCCTAATGCTTTTTGTGGAACGTTAAGTGATGTGGAGATGCAATTCATTTCATGAATTTAATTGGCTTCAACCCCCTTGCATCTTGAGGTTTAAGAATGCGTGACTCCTAGGTTAGAGTTCGAATGATGTTTAATTGACATTCTAGAAAATATTCCATTAAAGTAGCTGTTTGTCCACGTGCCAGCTCAGTTCAGCTGTAGCTTAAAAGCATAAGTGTTAAGGCAGATTGTCCAATGCAGTGCCGGTGTCGACATCTATAACCCCGGAGCGCACGACGTTCGCGGCGGGCTCGGAGCTGTCGCTGCCGTGCGCGGTGGACGGCAACCCGCAGCCGCGCGTCTACTGGAGCAAGGACGACGCGCCCATAGAGCAGTCCTCCCGCGTGCAGATATCAGGTCACTACCTTAACCTATCGACACACTTATGGCACAGTGGATGTGGGTTGGACTTCTCACGAGACAAAGAACGCTGTAAGTTTTTCAAGACCGGTGGATCCCCGGTACACATTAGGTGGTGGTCATATGCACTTTCACGCATATACATAGCTGATGAAAACAAAAGCTGTCGGCTAGTACAAAATGCTGAGGCCCTGGGCACAGGCTGTTGTTGGACAGGGTGCGGACCCCAGTGGCAATGATGGCTTCACCCCAGGCTCTCGGCTTCGGTCGGGGGTTCCTTCGGGTGGACGGGTGGTGGCTCGGATCGGCTGGGGAAAGGCTGCAGTCTGTGTTTCCCGGGGGTTATTTCGGAAGAACAGTACAGCTATGGGGCCTCGATCTGGCATACATGATCACTGTACTCGCAAGAGTGCAGGGATAGACGTCAAGATTTGATAGCCGAAAGGCTGGTATTTCCGGACGTCCATAAACAAAACGTAAGAGAGAAATATATGACAGTAAATCAATCTTGTACGGGATCGTCATCGCCACCACCGTACCGGACGAGAGAGCCACGTAGCCGCCTCGCCTCTGCTGCGTTCTCTTTTACTTCAGTATAGTATAACCGGCAATGTCTCGGCGGGGTCTCGGCTCGGACTCTCGATCTCGACATCCCAGGTTCGGATCTGCCAACATGCACAAATTATTGGATACTACACGTGCCTCACAGTTCGGAACCGGTGTAAATATGTAGGGCCCTTCCATTGCCCCTTACTACATGGCGTATTGTAGCGGACTGGGTTGCTACCACCGTACTGGATGTAAAATGGCCGCATTTCAGCATCTGCTGTTTTCTCTTATACTCCGGCATAGTATTAATGCTAGCAATCCATAGGGAGATCTCCGGCTCGGCACCGCCCCGGAGGTGATGTTTTCAGGTGGCTAATTGGTACGCGTGCGTGTTACAGAGGCGAACCGGCTGACGATAGTGGGCGTGACTACCAACGACTCGGGCGTGTACACCTGCCACGCCAGCAACGACTACAGCTCACACTCCAGCTATGTACAGATCAATGTCGAAGGTGCGTACATGCGATAAAACAAACAATGAACATCTAAACAGGCATCGCGAGGGCTCTCCGGGAACACCGTGTCGAATAACGACATCGACGTCTACAGTCAATGAGAGCTCGTCAAGATGTCGACATCCTCTGCCTGATGGCCAGTTTTACCATTAAGGTGGCGGTAACTAACTATTTCGCACTTAACAGGCTTTTGACGTGAATACGTCTTTAAATTTGCTTCCATAGTGGGAGCCAATCCAGAAAAGTGATGATAACAAAATCGGGGGATACAGTCTGGTGTTGCAGCTTCATATCTACATATCATCTACATCCAAAATTTAATTACACCACTCGATAGCTAAAGGATCAAAGAATTCGTTACGTAATACGCTCTAGGAAAATATTACCCGTTACGTACACGTATTCACGTAAAACGCACGGCCGTGTTCACGACACAGCCACACCCCGATTTTTTCTTTTGTTATTACTGTGGTTTATGTCCTATACGATTACATTATAATATTTACTATGATTACCTGTCAGACCGACATGGCATTCGCAACCCCCGCATACGACCGAATGTCCATGGGCGTCGTTAGACACCTTATGGGTGGCTCGGCGCCACTAGTCGCGCTTTCAAAAAAACAAAAAAAAAATTGTGCCTGGGCCTGCCCTAAAATCAGCGTCCCTATTACCAGATCCCCGGGATCGGTTGTCTGAAGGCAAAGTCTGTGTCAGGTCACGCCCAATTTTTCTTGTCTAATAAAATTATTATTACCATGTTGTCATATTTTATATTATGTAAGTACTCGTAGATATTTATTAGCGAAAGGCAAAAAAAAGTAAAAAACATTTTTTTTTTTCATTTTCCTTTTAGTTTTCATTGAATTGGACGTTATGTTTCCAGGTCTGTACGTGCATCCAAATTGTACGGACACTCCGTTCTTCGCCAACTGCCAACTGATTGTGAAAGCCAAGTACTGCAGGCACGAGTATTATGCCAAGTGAGTCATCATAATACATCACTCTTCTTTTATAAAGCTATTATTAAAAACATCAAACTCCATCTCCTTATTTAGATAGCTCAGCATTTGAATAGCTCTGTTTAGAGGAGAGCACAGCTTTAGGTTCGATGTTCGGAGCTGGTTGAAGTAGAGTACGTTAGGCCTTTTACACGGTTGTGTATGGTTGGATCGACTAAGCTCAACTAAGCGCAAAAGATCGACTCATTTAAACCTTTTGACAGTATTCGACTTAAAAGACCTTAGAATGGGACCGACACACCTTTAATGAATTTTTAGAAATGGTGCGACCATTAATTACTAAAAAAGATACTCTTATCGGTGTTGTGGTGCAAGGACTCTTGTAAATTGCAGCACAACACCGACCACCACGTTTAGCAATCTATCAGGACAAGATAACTGTCGAGCAGCAAGTAAGGTATGAAGATTCATCTGCTTCATGAGTCATGACTCGGTGGAAGGACCGTGGCAAGGTCAGTGGTGACGGTAGTTTGCCGGGCAAGTTGAAAGCTGATCGGAATGTTTTCAGATTCTGTTGCCGCTCGTGCACGCTGGCGGGGCAGCTGTCCATCCAGGACATGCTGTCGGACCAGCCCAGGTTCGGGGCCTGGCGGCGCAAGTAGTCCGCGGAGTCACATCACCCGTGCCGTGCCATACCGTCGCGACGCCTCCGCCGGCCACTCAGTGGGGATTTCTCTAGTTGTACATGCGGTGTGTACTTTGCTAAACGCACTTCACAATGTAAAGAAAGCAGTGAACATGTTATACGGACGTATAACGCTTTAGTACATTTTAGTATTGCGAAATGCTGCGGTTTTAGTGACAGGATGCGTTCAATTTGAAAGAGTAGATTAATTAAAAAATATATATGACGTACAGGTTGTATAAAGGCGTACCGCAGGCTTATCATCGGGACATTCCCTGTCAGTTTGAAGACGAAATGTATATATAATGCTTTTATCCTAATAGGTGCATATCGAGACATAAATTGATTCGATTTTCCCATCAAAAAGAATCCTGTAGTGTGAATAGTTACCTAAATCTATATCTACCCAACGTGGAACAATAAACTAAAACTACTCTCTCCCTTGATTTGAAAGAGCTACACTGATAGCAATGATAAAACTAGAAAACGAAGAGGTAACCTTGTAACGTTAATTGTACGTTCTTTTCATAGAAGCACAAACGCGCAAGTACAAACTTTACTGCAAGCCGACGTCAGCTCCGACGTCCAACATCATCCATGTGCTCTGCGATTTGATCTTTCCGAATTCCCAAGCCCCGCGCGCTTTGTACAGATTGTTGAACTAAACCAGCGGTTTCCAAATAGTAGAGGTACCCCTAGAGGTACGCAGGCTCAAGATAAGGGGTACGCGTGGCCGCACTTGACGGCCACGTTTACCTATACAATCTTAGTAAAGAGTAAGGGGTCCACTTGTCTTATTTGTAAAAAATATCTCCATTGATGAACTGGATGGTTGTCTGGGATCTATTTACCAATGTTAAAAACCATATTGTATTATTTAAACATTTTGCTCAGGGGTACTTGGGTCTCAGAAAATGCGCTAAGGGGTACCGATTAAAATGTAATTGGGAACCGTTGAACTAGACCCATCCATGATCCGATCTAAACGAGTAGACATGGATGTGTTATAATTGTTGCAGCTAAACCTTTGAAATAATAGCTACGCACACTTGTGAGGCTAAAGTCTTTTGTATGAAAAATCCTCATACAAAAAATATGGTTTACTCTACACGACCCGGGCGCATATTTCCAAAGTCTAGTATGCGAGTTGCTTTGATTGGTGAATGGTGAAAGTACTGAATCCGATATTCGTTTGCTCGCATAATATGCATTTTGGTGGCTCAGTGGTAGAGTGGAGGGTTTTTATTTTGATCTCGACCATGGCCGATAGGTTCGTGCCCCTTTTGTCAAAATTTGTTTTGTTTTTATTTTAGCAAGGTTAGGGTGTTAAAATTAGGTTATGGTTGTTTTTTTTTATAACCACCTCAGAAAATTTTATTTTCAGAAATACTTCCGAAATTTATATTTCCCGCCAAAGTTGAGAACGACCAATCAGAGCAAGTCGCATACTAGACTTTGGAAATATGCACCCGGGCAACGCTCTATAGTAAAATGTGCATCCGCGGTACGTCTCTATACATCCGGTGTACTTATTGCATTTTTGTGTTATTTTTGGAAATACGATAATAATAACAGCATAATGTGTAAATTGTCAACTTCTCCCATTGCTGCGATGCATAAATGTTTGTATCGCGTATTGTAAAGTTGTTAGTTAGGATCGCTCTGTTTGTTGGCAAATTGTAAATATTACTATAATCTATGTTGTAAGGATACACTTTTAAGGATAAACATACTTGTTGATGGTAGAGTTGTATACTTTTGGAGAATTTTACAAAGTAGCGCATCAGTTTATATGAAATTGTATACGTTATTGTGCTATGCCGGTGTTAAGAGCGTTAGATCAATTTATAGCAATTTCTTTAAGTATTCACACACACCGTAGATGTCCACTGAGGTGTATAGCTGTAGGTAGCCGACAAATAGTTAGGTATTTATTTTTCGATGACCAAGTTGTTGAAAATTAATATAGGGTTTTTAGAATGTTTGTCTAGCCTTCGACGGTGAATCGACACGTGACGTTGGGAACTGCCCTTTAACTATAACCTCAAAATTGGGAACAGATGCAATTAGTAAAGTTTTGAGGTAAAGCGCAGGGTCCCCGGAGTGTCCTGGTAGTTAGGAAGTATGTATAAGTATGCAGTGAGGGGAGGGGAGTAGGCCAGTAAGTAGTAGAGTGTATATATAGTGAATGAAAGTATGTAGGTTCCGGTAACTGCTGACGTCTCCGCAACTACGCACTGCGGTGCAATGTCGACGAGCAACTCAACCTTATCAATAAATGTATGTACAATTTATGTTTCTTCTTTTATTATCAAATGAAATGAAAATGAATTTTAAATGTACTATAATGCACAATGAAAAATGACAAAAGGCGGATATAAAGCCTAAAGATATTCTCTACCAGTCATGCCTGGGATTGTGGGTAAGATAGATTGTGCGAAATTAAATGAAATAATAAATAAGTCAGTCAGCGTGTAAGCGTCCACTGTTGGACATACGCCTCTCCAATTTTCCTCCAGTCCTCCCGGTCTTCAGCGATACGGAACCACTGCTTTCCGCCGACGTACTTGATGTCGGGCATATACATACATTAATTACCATAATAATTTCTGAAATAAAATTTGAGTTTAAGAGAGAATAAAAGAATGTTAAAACCTTATCATTTAATCGACACAGCGTGTTGAAAATGAAATGGGTACCTGTAGGTGTTTATCTTTAAATAAAACAATGTTAAAAGTGTACACAATTTATTAGAAAATACAAGTCAAGGGTTAAAAATTTAAATTAGGAATGACATAAAACATGCGGAACAAAATACAAAACATATATATATAGCTACGTACGTTCTGTTCGATAATAACTTGTGCCGTATAGCCGATGAACCAAGGATTATTAAATTATTTCTTTGTATCAAAATATTGACTTTCTTCTTCTTTCAGTTCAAAAAGACTTTTCACAAAACATGTTAGGAGGTGTGCACTACATAATATTATATCATACACCCCCTGTTACAGCACACCAAGTCGTGTACCATTCTCTTCACCAAATATATCAGCATGTATACAAGCAGAGCCATATAAAATCTCAGCAGGAAATCCTCCACAGTAAACGAACAACCGCTTTGACATGCTCTCAATATATAACCCTTACAAATATAATCGTCCATCTTCACACCGAAGCATTGACCTTAAGTTGAGCTATAAAAAATAGTTGTATATAGACTGGAGCACAGAGAACAAAATGTATGTGAAGATCACTTGATAGAACGAACATACGTACCAATCTATATACTGCTCGCTAAATATATCTATCGGTTCTATGTCGTCAATATGGGAACGTTTCATCATCGTTTCTATAAAGCATTAAATTTATTACTGTCTAGAATAATTAGGCAAAATAATAAAAGTACTTTTAAATTAATTTCTTCAAATTTTTATGAATTTTTATCTTAATGTATTTTAAATTAAGCCAGCGCCAAAGATTTTTCTTCACTCCGATGAGATCACTATTATGTCGAGTACGTATAATATTCCTAAACAGCCTTCACATTCGGGAACTGATCTTGAATGCCGAATCTACAAGTTACCTAATGTCGATTATTTCATCAAATTTTACTGGATTTTTTTAATGAAAAATAACCACTAGTTTGACCTCTTTAATTTCTACACATCACTATGATCGTTTCTACGCTCTCCAAAGTTATCAAAGCTAGTTATGCTGCGATCAGCAATCGTTGCATCATTTCATCCTACAATGTTTATCATCCAAGCGGAATGCTCTTGTCGAAAAGCGTTGGAGGTGGTTACCGCTTCCTAGCGGCCTGCGGCTTGGGTTTGTTGAACTGGTAGCTCTGGCACTTGGGTATGTGTCGGTCTGCGGCGGCCTGGTTGAAGCGGCGCCCGCAGTGCGGACAAGCCACGTAGTCTGGGTTCTCCGACGGCGGCGGCGGAGGGAGGTCGCTCAGCTTACCTGAACAGTCATTGGATCAGACGGTCGTCACCACAGGTCGTCACACTTCACTGTCTCTAAAGGTTTCGTTATTGTTAATCTGTCAGTGATACTTGTTTTGAATCCATGCATACACAACGTCACCACGCCACGTTAAAGAGGAGATGTCCATGTATGAACTTTTGTAAAGCGTTTGATAGGGTGAATCACACAATACTTCAGCCTGCAGTTTTGATTGTGGTTGGAAAGGACTAGATTTGAGAAAAAGGCTTCCTCTAAGAGTCTAGAACCAAATCATGTTATTTTTTTTTTGTCAGCCTTGATAGCTCAGTGGTGCAGACAGTCAACTGTCGCTATTGAATGTTAAGCAACGCTGGGTGCGGTCAGTACTTGGATGGGTGACCGCTGACCGTTGGAGGCTGACCGAGGTTCGGATTCCTCGTAAAAACTGTAGGTCCCTTCCCTCCTAATCTTACTTGGTGGTAGGGTTTAACCCGCCCGGGTTGGTACCGCCGCACTAAATAAAACGTCGGTCCAAACGGCTATGTAAATAGTTTGTGTTTTCCGACCAGTTCAGTGTAGCCGGCACGATCAAAGAGAGAAGCACTGGCATGGCACCTAGTTCACCCGGTGTTATGGGCTGACATCACGGACGTTGTAGGTCATGTAGCCAACCGTGTCAGTTTCCATAAAATAAAATAAAACAAAATTGTGTTACCAACTCGAAGGAAGTGGGATATTCAAGATGGCGGCCGAAACCGAAATTTTTCGGCTTCCTAAACGCGCTTTAAACTTGTAGGTACCTATATGTTTTTAATAAATTAAGGTGTCAGTCATATTGTTGTGTTGGTTTGAATTTTTCATAAGTGAGAAACAGCAAATAATTATCAGTGCGTTTGCTTGAAAATTTCTCTAGTGACCTCTGGTTCCACAGGGATCGATATTAGGACCTGCATTGTAAATATTTCATACGGAGGCCTTCATTTTGGCTGGCCTGTTTTTATTGTCAATAACCAATAACCAATCTTCACCTAAATCCGATAAGTAATTTATTACTAAATGCAATTAGTATGCATGAAGAACAGGGAGTGGAAGAGGCGGCAGAGGTGTCGGGATTGTGGCACGTGGAGATCCGTTGTCTCTGCCTACCCCACCGGGAAACAGGCGTAACGCATGTATGTATGTAATTATTATTGTAATTAGGTATATAATAATCAATTATTGTAAATTTGTACCTACATGTTCTAATTATTATGCGAAATAGGTATGACCCAAAACACTTCTCCCAGTTTTTTTTCATGTATTTCGGTATGGGTGGCTGAGTTGCAGGGGCTAAAGCGCATGCTCCGACCAGCCAATATCACCTCCGAGAAGGTAGGTGCCATACCGGAGACTTCCCTGGATTGCTGGCTATACGGGACTAGAGGAGAACACAACCGAGGCTGCTATGCGGCCATCTTACATCCAGTACGGTGGTACCAGCCCAGTCGGCTACAATTTGAGCCTATCACCTAGTAAGGGGCAAGGGAAGGGACCTACAGTTTTACACCGGCTCCGAACGGTGAAGCAGCAGGTTTAGGTATGCACGTAATTTTTTCGTCAGAAAAAACTCATTGGTACACGCCGACCAGATTCGAACCGCGGACCTCTCGCATGAGAAGCCGATGCCCAAATCACTCGGTCACCCGCCGCATAAGTGTCGTGTTTGCTGTATTAGGTGAGAGAGCTACCTCCGGCCGCGACGTACGCCTGCGCCTCCTTGGCGGCGCGGATCGCGTTGATGAACTCCTCGTGCTTCTGTCTCCAGCTGCTGTTGAGCGGCTTGTTGCTGCTCCGGCTCTGACTCTTCTCCGGCCCCACCTTGCCCGGCGGCGGCAACTTGCGGATTTGCTTTATGAACGGCTCAGCTTCTGTGCCCTGCGAGGGCACCAAACGTTGCGTTAGGTACATGACAAAACTGAATGCACGTTTCAGGACTATATTCAAGTTTTTAATTGAGTAGAATTCTGACAGATGTCACTTTATGAAATTTCAGTTGTCATAAAAATTTTTGTTTGTTTTCTTTTTATTACATAGAGTTTTAATCTTTTCTCTACGTATTCACTTATATTATCTAGAATTATTATTCCCATTCTAATAGAACTTATTTATACATATATACACGTGAAAACCACGAAAAACACACACCATGAAACGTAGAAAAAAAATTTTTAAGTGGAAATTATTTTATATTTTTGAGGGATTATTTTTTCGTTTGGAAATACCACTAGGTACCTAATGAATGTCAGAATTCTATGCAATAAACAATTGTACTATAAGAAGAGAGGTACATACCCGAAATGGCAGTAATGAATGACCATATCTACATTATAACTGCCTTTTGACAGGAAGTATAATCGCACCTACACGAAGGTATGTCTGAGTTAAATTACAAATTTAAAAAAGCCCCAACCCTTAAAAAGTTAAATTTGTAACTTAACTTTCATTTCTATGTATTATGAAATTATAAGTATAATCAAGGTAGGTAGTGCTAGATGGAGCTAGCTATAGCTCTCTCACCGCGAGGCGATGCTTCAGCGCATCGTAAGGCTTCCTCCTCTTGGTGTTGGACTTCCTGCAGATCTCCTCGTGCCTCTGAAGTCTGTCGGAGGCGAATCTTCTACTGCAGATGGAGCAGGGCTCGCCGCAGGTGGCACCGCCGTCGGAGCCGGCCGCGGGGGTGCAGGCCGCGGTGGCGCCGGCCGCGGAGGTGCTGGACGCGGCTCGCCCCTTGCTCGAACTCTTCTGCAAATTTAACCCAGTTTAATTAAGGGTCTACCTCCCTAAATTGTGCCTCTCACTCGAACAATGCGCGTTTTATTTTATTATGAAGAAATTATACTACTTATAAAAAAAATCCTCTGGGAGAAACATGCATGATAAAATTATTAATGTTTTCCAATAAAAAAATTTGGTACTCCACATATAATAATTTACACAGTAAAAAAAAGTAAACGTTTTTTAAGTTTTAGTTTTTTTGACGTGATAACGTCTAATAAATTGATGAACACCGGCTGCACACACGAAAAAGTGTCACGTTGTGTCACGTTCCATCTGAGCCGTGTCACGTTACGGTAATTCTTATAGCTGTTTCTTTATGACGTTATCACGTAAAACTATCGTCCGTAAATCGACTTTACAGACGACCAATTTTTTTAAATTATTATATGCGGAGTATCAAATATTTTTATTGAAAAACATTAATAATTTTATCAGTAGGTATGTTTCTGCCAGAGGATTTTTTTTATGTTGTATAATTTCTTCATAATAAAATAAAACGCGCATTGTTAGAGTGAGAGGCACAATTTAGGGAGGTTAGACCCTTAACCCAATACCAACAACACAAGTGTGTTGAAACCTCTCTGCGACGAGATAAGGCGGGGCTGGTCGATAAAGGGACACAGTACTTGAGTCAGTGCATGGTGTGGTGAGATATGTATTTTTTATTTATTTATTTATTTATTTTTTATTGCTACCGATCTGGGTGGCTCTGTCCGAGGTCGCAACCTCAGGCGCAGCCAATTTCACCCCCGAGAAGGTGCCAGTCCGGCTTGGAGGTGGACTAATGTTGCTGGGGAAAGGCTATTAACCCGCGATTTGAAGATCTGTGGATTGTAGGAGTGGGGGAAGATATTTCCTCGTATGTATGAGGCAGATACTCTTATTTCTCACTCTCGTTTTTAAAGCGAAATTTCTAAGATGGTAGCACAGATCAGAGCAATCTGGCTAGATGAACGACCAATCACTTGACGTGTCGCCGCTTTACGCGAAGAATCCCGCCCGCATATTGCAGAGCAAGGATGTCACGATATCTTTGTGAACTCTCTCGTTGGCTGTAGATGTCGACATACGATCTATAGATGAATAGGTAATGGGAGAATAACGAAATAAATTTATGGATCGAATGTGAGTGGAAAAGTCGGGAAGGGTCGCCCTCGACGCACGTATCTAGACCAGATCGGGCATGTGCTCAAAAAGGTTCAAGTGCGTAGTACCCATAACCGGCGAGAATGCGTGAAGGCGGCAGAGGTGTGTCAGGATCGTGGATCGTGGGGAGATCCGTTGTCTTTGACCACCCCACTTGGAAGCAGGTGTGACGCTGTATATACTTGTATGCATGGCATGGCCGTCTACCCGTTGTTGCTTCCCTGATGGGGGTGTGATGTGTGGGCGGTAGAACAAGGGTCGCGGACTCACTGACTGAGTACTCCTCATGACACCCCGGGCTGGGGCTACCGGGGCGGCGGTTGGGGCGGTGGCGTGTTCGCGGGGGGAGCCTCTGTTCCTTGCCTGCACCTGCACCACACAATCTCACTCATTCACTAGCTACCACAATCCTGAAGGTGTATGGAGAGTTTAGATTGAATTCAGTGATGGAAATTTAGCTTTTTTGTAGATAGTGTATTCACAGAAAATGTTGACGGGTTAAAGTTTAAAGTGTTTGTCGCTTGACGTTTGTTTGAATTTAGAATTCACTGATTCACATTTTAGCGAATTTAGTGCCAGTCATTGACTTAAAAAAACTTTGCTTTTGGTCATTCTATGGCCAGTAGTAATCAACCATAAATTGCAGCATTTAGTTCTATGATAAGATTGTGATGAAACGTTTTATAAAATCTGAGGAGCCAGAGCACATATGTATAAAAAATAAATGTTTTTCAACGTCTAGTAAAGGACATGTTAGTTCTATAACAAATTTTAATTCAATACTTAATTTTATTTAAATAACTAATTTCATTTAAAAGGGTCACTTCACACTGTTCAATGACGGGAAGACAACTGGCTGGCTATAGTGTTACCTGTGGTGTTATCGCATTATCGTTGGTGGGGCGCCGTGTCGGCGGCGGCGCTGCGGCGGGGGCGGCGCGTAGTGGACGCCCGGCCGGCTTGCTGGGGGGACTCTTGCTAACTGCTGGACTCCTGGTACATGAACACTCAATCAGCACCAGAAAATCACATCTGTCTTCGACTAAATCTCTCATGGAACATTTTTAGATTTTGAGAATTGTTCGCCTCGGAATGTCTGCCTCGGCAACTCGGTGGTGCTATGTATCGGCGTTCGATAGCCGATGTTATACACACCGGGCGCGGTCGGACTTTGAATGGGTAGCCCTCCGATCGTTCAGGCCGCGGTTCGAATTCCACGTAAAACTGTAGCTCCCTCCCTTCCGCGTAGGTGGTTGTCCGCCCAGATTGGTACCATGTACCATCACTACTTGGTATTGGATGTAAGGTAAGATGTATATTGGATTGGTACTGGATGTAAGATGGCCGCATAGCAGCCTCGGTTGTGTTCTCCTCTAGTCCAGTATAGCCAGCAATCCAGGGAAGTCTCCGGTATGGCACCTATCTTCTCGGAGGTGATATTGTCTGGTCGGAGTATGCGCTTTGGCCCCTCCAACTCAGCCACCCATACCCGATTACAAAAAAAAAAAAAAAAAACAAAAAAGAAAATCACACTGAATCAACGGCTATGAACGGATAGCTCCCAAAACTGCGATTGACTGGAATCAGGGGATTCACGGGTGATGGTGACGTAACCAACCATAGCATCACCGAGCTGCCGAGGTGACAGGGTTATCACATCAATACCTCCTCTCAGTGGGCAGGGGTTTGTTGAGGCGCGGCGGCGGCGGCGGGGAGGGCGGAGTCCTGGGCGTGGGAGAGGGCGCCATGTCCTCCGGGAACGTCTCGTCCTCGAGGTTCCCCGGGCGGCGCGAGCGGTCCGCGCTCCCCATTCCCAATCCGTCCAGCCGGTCTAACGTCTGCACTCGCTCCGCATCCTCGGCCCACGAGTTCTGCGAGATACGTCATTGGTCTACAAGTCTGCACATTTCGGATTCGGAAGACTTATAAACAGTCAAGCTGAACATTGAAAATTCCTTTGTTCGTCATCTTCACTTTAATCACAAAAAACAGTTCACCCTCGCCTCGGATTCGGTATACAAATTAGCTTTTAGTCTTAGTCTAGACCGTTTTGGATGGTGGGATTCAGTTGTTACGAATTTGATCTTCAACGAATCCTGTTTCAAATTCAGCCCAAAACGTTGTCAATGGGCGTCCAACCGCGGATCTGCCTTTTCAACCGACTTCAAAAGGAGGAGGTTCTCAATTCGACTGTAGGTGTTTTGTTTTTTGTTGGTTTGTATGTTTGTTACGCGATTACTTCGTCAATTGTGGGCCGATTTTGAAATTTTTTTTTTTTTATGGTATGTCATACTTCAGAGGTGGTCCCATATCAATTTTATCATATAAAATTTATTCAGCGGTTTTTGAAAAATCAACAAAAAACTATGGTTTGTGGTTCACCTCCAGCAAAACTTTTGATGTGGACTTTTTCAGCAATAAAAACATAGCATGTCGATATAGTGCCACCAGGAAGTTATTATGCGTGGGATATATGCGCAACTGTCTGCATTCCTAAGAAGGGACGTGAACTTTCCGTCGAAAGTTTGTCGATAAATTGTATGACTTAATAACCTAATTATCGACAAACTTTCGATCGAAAGTTCACGTCCCTTCTTAGGAATGCAGACAGTTGCGCATATTTCCCACGCATCATGACTTCCTGGTGGCACTATACCTCAGCACTATACTGCAACAGGCTCAAAATATTGCAGTTTGACACATGGCGAATAATTTCTGTACCACTTCAACCGATTTCGATTTCGATTATTCTTTTTTATGTAATATTACTAAAAAGAATGAAATAAAAACTGTTTAAAAACCATAAAACCGACTTCCAAAAAAAAAAAACTAGAACTAAAAAGTAAAATAATATTTTTAAATTTTCTCTGTCATTGTATTGAAATATATGAATCGATATTGGTATTCATACTCGGACCCTTCAGTTGAAGGCGGTACAAAAGCACATCTGAAAAGTGATAGATGGACCCCTTTCTTCTGGATTCCCTGAAGGGAACATCGGGAGGAAGTGCATGAAACTTACTGCATGAGTAAGTATTAATACGTTTAGGTAATAATAAGCTTACATTATTGGCCGTTGTTGAGTTTAGGTGAGTGTTGTGGTTGACGTCGCCACCTCCGTTTAGTACTGGATCAGACTTCTGGAAATACATTATTTCATAAAGTTACAAAATATGTTCTGAACAGGGGTGCAACTCAAGAGCAGCGTATGCGAAAGTTAAGGAGTCCTCCAGTCTCCAAATAATGGTACATATCTCATTTCAAGAACTCTAACTTATTTGCAATTGATATGTAATGTAACCCTGTTCGTGCGATCTGTTCGTCAGCCTCGGTAGCTCAGTGGTGCGGTCGGTCGACCGTCGTTAAGCACATCTGTGCGCGATCAGTACTTGGATGGGTGACCGCTCGACCGTTGGAGGCTGATCGTGGTTCGGATTCCATGTGAAATTGTAGGTTCTTACCTCACTAGGTGGCAATATTTAGAACGGACCATCAGGTTGGACATAGGCTATACATATTATATTTTGTACCGTGTGGGGTCGGTACTTTAAAAGAATAGCCCCACTGCATCTCTCCCCGTGTATGTCGTAAAAAGCGACTAAGGGATATGGCTCCCTTCTTATATTACTAGGTGGTAGGGTTTAACCCGCCCGGGTTCCACCGCATTGAATGAAACGTCGGTCGAGACGGCTATGTAAATAGTTTGTGTTTTCCGTCCAGTTCAGTGTAGCCGGCACGACCGAAGGGAAGCGCTGACGTGACACCAAGTTCACCCGGTGTTATGGGCTGACATCACGGACGTTGTAGGTGATGTAGCCATCCGTGTCAGTTTCCATAAAAAAAAAATGTCATTAAGGAAACACCCACTTGTTTCCTAATGGAATGGCTGTTGTTGTTGACGGCAGGTCTGCTCGAAGGCTTCTCCGTCGCCTTGCCCTTGGAGAGCATGACCTTGATGTAACCATTGGGAAGAGGCTTTCGCGGCGCGTTCCTGTCGCCGTTGTTCTGGATAGGCTGCAGCGGGTAGCTCTTGTCTATGCCCGCCTTGGTCCGCCGCTCTTCGAACATTTGCCGGACCTGAGGAGAACTCTTTATTCATTCGGGGATTCTTGAAATGTTTAAGGCGCCGTAGGTCGCTATCGAGAAACTTAAAATAGGTCGCTATTCACCTCAATTTTAACCAAAATCGTAATTTTTTTCATTGTGAAAGTTGAACTAAACTGTACAGAGAATTTGTACAATAAAAATTCTTTATCCAACAACATTTTCAAAACATCTACTAGGAACAGAGACATAAAATCACAAAAAAACAGCTTTTAGACAAAAATCTTTCACTTCTAAGTACTCAGAAGTTTTAGTAATTTGGATGAGGTTTTTTTTATTAGAAAGCTAGTTCTATTTGTTATGTTTATTAGTTATGTTTGTTTTCTTGACTAAAACTAGTAAACATTTGGAGCTCTGGAAAAATAGATTCAAATATGGCACTTCCACCGAGTCATGCAGCAGGTGGGTCTTCGTGCCTTGCTTGATGCTTGATCGATTGAATCTTGTTCGGATACTTTGCGAAACGTGCTGGTCGGTGTTGTGCTGTAATCAACAGAGTTCTTGCAGCACAATGCCGATTACTCTGCTTACCCCGATTGTCGGGATTCAGCGTGTAGTATAGTTGCGTGTGGTGTGGTGGTGTGGTGGTGTGGTGTGGTGGCTCACCTTGCCCTGCCGATGTGCGGCGGCGGTGTCGGTGGTGTCGGCGGAGGCGGCGGAGGCGGCGGAGGCTCCGCTCGCGGCGGTGCTGCTGCCGGACACGCGGGTGAGAGCGCGCGCGCGCTGAGACTCGTACATCGCCACCATCTTCTGCTCTTTCTCCAACATCTGCCGCTGCTGGAACCGCGCCTGCGGACAACAATACATATTTAGTGATTATTTTTATTGAAGGCGCGACATTTGGCACCTAGCCACTCAAACGGTGTCTAACGACTTACTTAATAGTGGCAATAGAGGTAGGCTTTAGTTTAGTTACTATTATTTCTAGTTTGTTATTTGTGTTGTCATGTGTAAAGCTGGTTGTGTTGTCATAAAAAAAAAAGTATGAATTTTAATTTTACACAACTACATAGTTGTGTCACGCGGAATAAATTTGCAAATGAATTCCCTATGGCACAACTAGTTGTGACACTCAGTTGATATGAATTTCATAGTTGTGTCATGGGGTATAAATTCGCAAATAAATTCCCTATGGCACAACTAGTTGTGTTGTTGATATGAATTGCATAGTTGTGTCATTGGGGAATAAATTCGCAAATTAATTCCGTATGGCACAACTAGTTGTGCCACTCGGTTGGTCCACGGGAAACACCTCAAATAAATGACGCCCATGCACATTCGGTAGTAAGCGGCGGATGCGAATGCCATGCCCGCCTGACTGGTGCCTAATTCACGCCCGTCTTGAATTGCCCGAGACTGTATTTGGAGGGAAATATATTGGCAGGGAGAGCGTTCCATAATTTATCGGTTCTGTAAGGAAAGTTCTGCAGAACCATCAACACATCCCACAGGAACACACCCTTGTACTCCCAAGTGGAGCGCGCGCTCAAGTTTTCGTCGCCTACCCATGGCTCCCAAGTGGAGCGCGCGCTCCACTTATTGCGCGCCTTTCGCGCGCCGCTAGTTTTAATTCATTATCTAATTCTACCAATTTTCCACCAAAACACTCAATACTGGTATCATTTCTTGGTTAAATTTACTAATCTATTCTCAGACACGACTGGGCACACAATAACCTTCACACAGAAAATAAATAATGAAGTTGACAGAAAATAAAATGTCACTTTTGGCAGCTGACATTTCCACTGACCCTGGAATAGACAAAGATTGTACCCGTAAACGTTGTTCGGTATTCGATAGTTCGTTTCAATGCGCTTATTTCGGTATGCGATATGTAAGACGAAATTGTACAGTTTTGGTCAGAAAAATTAAAAAAAAAATGTCGAGTGTGTTTTGTTTTGCCTGGAGTTCAAAAAATCGGCCTGTGCTTCTAAATAAGTGAATCCTGAAGAGTTTGGTATCACTGAACGCGTAATTTGAGTACAAACAAGACTGAATAACGAGTATTGATGGATCGATCGATTGAGGCGGGATATTCGAATTTGTGTGGGAGCGCGCGCGCCAAAATTTTGCGTTTTTGAGCGCCGCTAAAAGGGCCTGGGAGCCAAGGGGAGTAGTACTATTTTGAGTCAAAGGGACTCAAAGGGTTAATTATTATACTTTCAATGTTGTGTCTGGCACCTAAATAATATATTATGTATATTATTTTTATTGGTTTTATTTACTTTATAAAAGGGTAGCAAAAGGCTAGTTTAATGCCTTGCGGCATTCTTTACGAACTAACCTTTGGAATGTGGAAAACACATAGGGGCGGGACAATGCAGTACTAAAGAGTAGACAATAAGTACCTATGAAAAATATAAACACCCAACACTGAAAGCAAAACGTAATAAAGAGCCTCCATGTCTGAGTGCTTGCCGCCAGTGTTCACCGTTTAGAAACAAATTGATCGCGTACAACGCAACGTGGTCACTTCACTTTCATTGCACAATTTCAAAAAAAGATTCACGGCCGTACAAACCTAACAGGTTCACCATGACTCACTGCGACCTCTGTCGCAGACCAATTACTGTCATTACGTACAAAACACATGGTGACCCTGATGTCCATACTGCCATTAATCCAACCAAACCCACGCCAAGCAGAGACAATGAAACTGCCGGCAACGCAAGTCGCTCTTCGCTTCCGTCAGTGCAGCCTACCTAAACGGGAACTAGGCGTTGATATTATGCGTAGGATAGCGCAAAACAAGATCCTAGAAAGGCTCACAAGTCACACACATTGACTGCAGTAGCTTTGCATAAATATTTGGTGTTAGGAACCTTGTTGTATGCACTACCTATAAATTTAGAAATAATTTTATAAGGTTGCTGATTTATCGATTTGTAGGCGGTTATAAAGTTCTACTCCTCGCAAGCTAAGCTAAACAACTAACAACTGCTTTTAAATGCATCAATATCAATCAATACTAATAATAAATCTGTAAGGGATGTTCATGGAGTAACTTACTTTGTTTTATGAGATACTGAGTTTGTAGAATCTATGTATGATACTAAAACTAAATTAATGATTTTTAGAAATCTTTTCTGTATGTATGTTCCTCCATAACTCTTAAACCGATCATCTGAATTCGATGAAACTTAGTACAAGCACATTTAACTAGATACGTGACGTGACATAGGATAGGCTAAATAAAATTCAGTTCCGGTTACGCTAAGATGTGGCTCTCACACAAACCAAATTGTTCCGCGCGCCGAAATAAAGGTACGGTAGCGGGCTTACTTACTTTCTTCGTTTTAAATGCGGATTTCACGCGAGCGAAGCCGCGGGCAAAAGCTATATGCAATAAGTTCACATTCTGTATTAGAGAAATGTGCACCGGTCCAGTTTTAGATATGTGTACGGGGGGCTAAAATTATATTGCAGTGACGGACGGAGGGCGCGATATCTCAACTTTTGGCCTGGAGAGATTTAATATGTTCATAGGGTAAAACTGCTGCTTGGCTGACTTGGTATTGGGCAACTTCTTAGATTTGGCCTAGATGTCATAAGAACAAATAGCAAACTGAATGAACTGGTAATCAAACTCATGATACTTACTCGTAAACCTTACTTCCTTTACTTACATTTCTATCTCGCATTCTATATAGCGCAGGAACGTAATTCAATGTTTTCGGAAGCACATTCCATTCGACGACTTCCAGCTAACCGTCCGCACCTCCCCACCATACACAACTGTTGGCAGAACGAGACAAAGAGTACGTCTATTCCCTAACAAAAACAGAGACGGCATTTCAGACCTTTTGCTGACAACGTGACTTCAGGACTCCGCCGAGCCTTTGCGTTTGGGATAATAAGAGCTTAAATATTGATGACGTTGATAATAAACTAGTCCTTATAGCATTGAATACAAGGTATATTTTAAATTAAAAACAGTCATCCATCACAATCGTATGGCGCGCACACAAGGCTCCGATGTGTAGCAGACGCAGCGCGGCGGCGGCGGCCTGCGGCGATAGTGCAAGTGCAAGAGGCACGTGTGGGCACGTTCCTTCAAGATTTTAAGAGTTGTCATTTCGCTTCCGGCGTTCGAAGCTAAGGGCTGTTCTCGTTCACAAGACTGCAGTACACTACTCTCGGTCGTCCTGTGTCGCTAGGTCGCGTTCCGCTCCAAGATGGCGACGCGGCCCCCACGGGGGGCACGATCTCGGCACACGCGCACTTATCACCACCACCGCCGCGGGCGACTGCAACCATCACTGGAGCAATCCCAAGACGTGGAGATGCCGGAGCAAGGTGGTGACGCGCACGCCGCGCTGAGCACGTCGCTAGCTGATGCGCGCGACTGCCGCGTCGTTCCCAAGATCCCGCCGTTTTGGATCGAGAATCCGGAGCTGTGGTTCGCGCGAGTGGAGACGCACTTCTACCTGGCCGGCATCGTCGGCGACGAGGCGCAGTTCACCACGGTCGCCTCGCAGCTCGACCACCGCTACGCCGCTCTGGTCGAGCGGGTCGACCTCGCCGCTCCGCCGGAGCGTAAGTACGAGACGCTGAAATATTATCTGATATCCAGCAAGCCCGAGCGGCAGCCGGTCGGCCCGTTCGAGACGAAGGGCTCGAAGCCGTCGGTCTTACTGAAAGACTTGAGGGAGATGATGGGAGTTTCGGTATCGGAAAAGTCGCTCGGTCACTACTGGCTGGGCCGCCTGCCCGCGGCGGTGAAGGCTACGATTACGCCTCTCTGGGATCAGGTTCCTCTGGGTGTTCTGGCGATGACGGCCGACGATGCCTGGGAGAGTTTCGAGGCCCAAGTCTCCGTCGTCCCCGCCGCCGTCGTTCCCGCCGCTGTCGTCCCTGCCGCCACCGCCGGTGCAGCCAATGTGGCTGCTTTCTCCGACCACCCGGACATAATGAGGCTTCAGAAGAAAGTGCAGAAGTTGACCCTTCGTGTGGAGCAGCTGACGGCGGCTGCAGAAGATTCGAGCATCTGCTGGTACCACCGCACCCACACTGTGTATGCGAACAAGTGCGTTCCGCCCTGCAACTACATGCAGACGCGTGTGCCCCAGCCCAATACATTTTAGATAAGATTCTATCGTCGACGGCACCCGACCCGATCTATGTACTCGGACCGGAATCTTACTGTATATCCTAATTTCTTCCTATTATCTGAACGTACCTGGTACAATCACAATTTTGTGGATGATGATTTGCCAACCAAATCCCAACCAACGACCAACCATCACAGCTGTATTTTTTGCAACAGAATCTCAATGTCGAGATACCCCATGTACCGCTTCCTAGATTCATGTCCTATAGGGTGACTGACTGGAGTCTCAGGCCATCTCCACTCCAGCACCAAAGACGTATAATTCGCAATGTCTTCTGCCGTTTGCATTTTAGAAAGCATTAGGGTCCGTTGGATTGGAAGTGATAATCACTAAGTGAATCCCAATTTGGGGCTATGACTGTGTAATAAATCGACAAAATAAATGTCTTTTAAACTATGACTCGTTTTATTTATAAAAATCTAATGTCTTATAAAGAAACTGTAGGTCCCTTCCCTTCTTAACTTACTAGGTGGTAGTGTCAGTTTACATAAAAAAACCGGCCAAGTGCGAGTCGAACTCGCGCGCCGAGGGTTCCGTATCGTCATGTCATGGTTAGGGCCACTCAAGCCATCTATGGCGTCTTATGAAATGCTTCATATTAGTTAAATGTCACGATTAGTTAAAATGCTTCACACTCTATTCGGTAGATGGCGCACGCGCATACACTTTTTGGTTTTTTTCTATGGGAACAACCGTGAATTTTTTACTTTTTCTAAATTTTTATTTTTTTATATTATCCATAATAAATAATACATATTCTGTGAAAATTTCAACGGGCTACCTATTACGGTTCAAGAAATACAGCCCTCGGACAGACGGACTGACAGATAGACAGACAGACGGGGTAGGCTTAGTAATAGGGTCCCGTAGCGGATACGGAACCCTAAAAATAAATACAGAAAGTAGTGAGGCAAGTTTTAATTCAATCTCAATTGAAATTGTAACACACTTAGTAGGTACTTGGTAACGTGATGTAATGAACGGTTTGTTAGCGCGCCGCCCGCCGCCTCGCCGCCGCGCCGCCGAGCTCGACACGATTCTCCGAATCGATTCGAGTCGATATCACAGCATTGTTAGCTCTGCCTGACTCATTTCCACAAGGTATTAAGTTACTAACTTGTTTCCGACCAACAACGTCGTGGTCGGTGGGACTGGTGGGTTGGGTATCGCATGCGGCTGTTGAACATAATTTTTTTATGTAATCCGGTATGGGTGGCTGAGTCGGAGGGGCCAAAGCACATGCTCCAATCAGCCAATAACACCTCCGAGAAGGTAGCCGCTATACCGGAGAGTTCCATTTGGTTTGCTGGCTATACTGGACTAGAGGAGAACACAGCCGAAGATGCTATGCGGCCATATTACATCCAGTAAGTACGGTGGTAGCAACTATCATCCCAGTCGGCTATAGAGCCTACCACCTAGTAAGTAAGGGACAAGGGAAACAAGAACATTCTTGAAGGAAAAGATGGGAAGAAAGGGAAGGGTGGATGGTATTATAAAGTAGTACATACATTGTTTCAGGGAGCCTAAAACGGCTGGCTGCATCACCCACAGCACCCGTGATGTAAGCCTATAATACCTTGGTAAACTTCGGTCGTGCCGGCTACACTGAACTGGGCGGAAAATACGCACGCAATTGTACAAAATTACCTACTATCAGTCTATCGCACACACCCCCCATTGTTATTTAAAATTGTGTGTGTCATCAAACGTATTAATTATTTACTCGTCGGCAAAATTATGTTGATTAAAACACGATTCTTTCCCAAAATGGTATACTATCATACATTTTTGCTTTTTGATGGCACAGCCGCATCTCGCTGTCCGGCAGTCTGTCTTACACTGGCAGGATATCAGTTCCAGATCTTTCATATATATCGGAGGTTTCAAGCTAGTGATTGGAGTCAGAGTCTTGTTATCCAATCTCCAGCCACACTCTTCGGGTGGAGGTAGGTTTTGGATCGGGACATTCGCAGTTTTCCAAATAAAAGCCTGGTAATATGCTCGGCAAAGGTGGCGCTTCAGAACTTCACGAGAAGGTGGTAATTTATCAAGGCCCTGTTGATAAGTACCTGTTGTAGGTATATAGAAGAGATGGCTACGAAAATCGTGAAGGAGACGACTTATTGAACATTTGCCTATATTTGGTCGGTGACATGCTATTTCGGGAGTGATTTACGAGAAAGGCTGCGGGTTTCCCCCACCTCCGGTTAGGTCTCGTCCGACAGTTATTTGCCGGTTAAAGTGATTTTTTTCATACATCCGACAGCACCCACCGAATTAAATACACAGATCGCCGGCTCTACAATTTAGCCGAAGATCGTGAAACCGGCGGCGGCCGCTAGTGAAGTAAGGGAAGGGACCTACAGAGGTTTCATTTATGCACTAGGTATATAATTATGGTGTCATTGCTCTGTGCGAATGTGTGCGTTGCTCTATCTGCGCGATGCGGGCTATGGAATTCACCGCATCACCTTTATTGCACGTCGCCCGCATCGCATCATGCTCATGCCACATGGTAATATGAGTGAGTGACACAAGCTTTGTACCTACCCGATAATGAAGAGGAAAATGCAATATGATTTTAATTTAACAACAGTTTCCCGTTGTTATAAAGAACGAACACTCAGCTTTTCTTCGCATTGAATTAGAAAGGGCTGAATTTTCGACACATCCAAGAGTATAGCCTACCTATCTACACCTAAGTACCTATAGATGAAATGGGATGAAATGAAATTATACAATTTAACAATCAATACTAAATTTGTAAGGGATGGCCATTATGGCCAGATGGGATAGTTAGTTTGTGTTATGTATGAGTTATGTATGAGATACTGCGTTTGTAGATTCTATGTATGATACTATAACTAAATTGACGATTTTTAGAAAGCTTTTCTGCATGTATGTATGTTCCTCCATAACTCTTAAACCGATCATCCGAATTCGTTTAAACTTAGTACAAGCACATTTAACCACGTGACCAGGTTATAGGCTAAATAAAATTCAGTTCCGGTTACTCTAAGATGTGGCTCGCATATCCGATCTCGAATTGTTCCGCGCGCCGCTCGGCGCACCGTAATAAAGATACTTTAGCGGGCTTACTTATACGTTCTGTTCTTCTTTATAAATACGAATTACACGCGAGCGAAGTCGCGGGCAAAAGCTAGTAAACAAATAAAGAAGGCTTGGCAATAAAGTAGCTTAACACTTGCTTGGTAAGTTGGCCCTAACAATTGAAAATTTAGATTTTCATTTTGCTTTATGTTTCGCGTTAATGTTTTATAGTTAAGTACCTACCTAGTCGTATATAGATTTGCCGTACTCGTATTGTTCCAAAAATATTTTACAGAAACAATCGTCATCAAGCTGACCATTTATTATTTCGCCCCTATTACAGTTTCGGGTTCTTCAAGAGGGGCGCGAATAGACACCTGTCAGGCCGGCATGCGCCATTCGCAACCGCGTCGTTGGACACAATATGGGTGGCCCGCGCTCGGTGCCGCGCCCGCGCGACATATCGCGCTTTCAATAAAAGAAAAAAATGTGGCGTTCTCAATAATATTCACAAGTAAATCATGTCGTTCTTGACGTTACGTGGTCATGAGTTCCCGACCGTCATCCGTTCAAACCATATTAGGAAATAGTTTAGTTTCCTTCCACGTCCGCACGCAATCCTAAAGTTTGTGTTTGCTGACAGAGTGATTGGCGAATGTGGCGGTCTGGCGGTCAGCACTCAGCAGTGGCAGCAGTGTGGTGACGTCATCGCGGCGGAGGCGGAGGTCAGTCGACGAACCGTCTCGTCTTTGGTATGTGGGTTCATTCAAAACGTTTCATAATGAATGATAGACCTGCTATTGTCACACATTGCATACAAACGTAATCAATCACAAATGCACACAATTTTTTGAAGTGGAAACTTCTTTAGCGGCGCTTGGCACTTTTTTAGGTGGGTAAAAAATTTTAAACTCGCTTCAGATCTCGAAAAGCGACAGATTTATTTTTATTATTTAAAATGTAACCTTAAGTCATTGCATTAAGGGTTAAGTTACGAGTGGCTCGGGATCAATTCTGTTCGTCTCTCAGTGACAGTAAAGCCGAAAGCGAATCAAGGGAATCCGATTTTCGTTTGGTCGTTTATGTGATTTCGTGGCTCAATGGTAAGAGTGTAGGATTTGTATTTTTTGACCATGGGTTCGAATCCCTGAAATTTTTTTTTGTTTTTTTTCTTTTGTTTTCTTTTTTAAGCAATGTTACGGTGTTAAAATTTATTTAGGGTGTTTAGTTTTTTTTATAACCACATATGAATTATTTTCGGAAATACAAAAAGTTTTCACTTCTGCCGGCACTCCCGGAGTGCAACTGGTTTTTTTTTATATGGAAACTGACACGGTTGGCTAGATCATCTCTAATATCCGTGATGTCAGCCCATAACACCGGGTGAACTAGGTATCATGTCGGAGATTCCCTTTATTTCACACAATTTGTTAGACGGATCGTAACACGCGTGATGATAAAGATATCTATCGGATTTATAAATACCATAGAGCATTTGAGTTGATTGGAGGGGAAAAAGTGGCATAGTCGGCGCGCTACAAGTAGTAGCGGTTGACTAACTTCATACTAGGTACGAGATCGCACGCATGACCCAGTGCAGATCAGCCGTAGTAGAAACATGTCTGAGTAGACCGCTTATATCGCAGTACGCATTGATTGGTTGGCATTTCATATAGGTACCTAATAAATTTCATTTTTAATTTCAGCTGGTGCACGGAATGTCGCTTTTAATTCGCTCGATCAATGACAAGTCAGTAATATACAGTAATAAGTGTATATACATTATGAATGACTCCATGTTTTCTTATATAAATAATCATATCGATATATCGAAAAATTAAGCACAGCCTGTGCAACTTCACGTCCACTGTTTCAATATGAAATATTTCTTTACAGTATTTATGTTTGTTTTAGATTATCTTATGCAAAATGGCAGATAATAGTAAAGCTGGTTATTCTAAAACAAAACGACCATCCCTAAGTTCACTTCACCAGACTGCAAGAAAAATATTACTAGCAAACGAACCATCTTTCGAAGAAGAGTGCATTGTTGTTGTCTTCGGATCACTCGGACAATGAGGATTATCAATTTGGACAATCCAGACTTGAGTGGCATGAATGCGTACATTCTCTATAACATGCACCAACCAAAGGATGTTGACAGAGGATTTTTTCTCAGGAAATCCCTCATATTCAAAGACAATAAACACACATTTGTCGAGAGAAATGATGTTGACAATGGCTCGAGATTTAGGTAACGATATGGTTACAGTACAGTAGATGTTCAGAAGAATAAAAGCAATTTGTTGTTTTCACTTATATTTAAATTTTATGGATACAAAAACACAGCAGAACTACACTGGACCGAACGATACTCGTAGAACAAGACAAAAAAAAAACAAAACACAACTTTCAACTCAAGCACAAACGTACAACATTCGAATATTAAACCGAATAGTAGACGTCCAGGCACAAAAATTCAGTCAAGGAACTAGACGATCATGCAGAATTTGTCCAGAAAAGGAGCATAGAATGACTTCATATTATGTTTATGTCGGGTGCTGCAAGCCAGTGTGCCCTGTTCTCGTCCTATGTGAATGACTTATAAAGTGTATTGTCAGAATTTTGGTTTTTTGTTTCCTGAAGTTGAAGTAACGTTTTTTTTTCGCTCCTCATGTATATGATAAACTTTTTTATGTAAGATAAAACAGTATAATTGGACCTAAAATTGTTTTAAATTTGTGTTATTGCTGGAAATGTAAGCTAAGTCGATAAAGTCTGAAAAGTGACAATAATTATTATTAATTTGTTTTATTTCTGTTTATTTTACTGCTCGCACCTGTGGGATGGCTCTGCCAAATACCAGCTTGCGCCTCTGGACTCAATCCAGCGTCGAGCCGTGCGACTAGTGGGTGACCCCGAAGTGTCCTGCGATCTAGAACCACTGCAACACCGTAGGGATGTCGGCTCCCTAAGTGTGTTCTATCGCTTATTCCATGGGGAGTGCTCGGAGGAGCTGTTTAATGCGATCCCGCCGTCCCCTTTCCACCTTCGCACCACGCGCACTGGGCAGGGATTGCATCCCTACACGCTGGACTTACCTCGGATGCGTACCAATCGATTCTGCAGATCGTTCCTCTACAGAACCGGTAAACTCTGGAACGCTCTCCCTGCCCATATATTTCCCCCCAAGTACAGTCTCGGGTCCTTCAAGAGGGGCGTGAATGGGCACCTGTCAGGCCGGCATGGCATTCGCAACCCCCGCATACGACCGAATGTCCATGGGCGTCGTTAGACACCTTATGGGTGGCTCGGCGCCATACGTCGCGCTGTCAATAAAAAAAAAAAAAAAATAAAATTTCTATACTTTCATTAATAAAATAATGTATTATATAAGTCCACGATATTTTATTATTGAGAGCCTGCAATTTGATATACATAGAGTTTTGTAGCTATTCGAAGTCATTTTCCTAATTAAAATGTAATCATATAGGTGTCTTTGACACTCCACGTCCATACTTTAATTTCCAAAATTTTTTTTTTTCAAATGCTATTTTTTTTTTCAAAACCAACTTTTCCAAAATATTTTTACATCATCTTAAAGCCCTTCGAATTCCGCGTCTTTTGAGCTCTCATACGTCCTCGTGGCCGCACGCGAGCCGCCCGCCGCGTGATATCGCACCTCGCGCCGCGCAAAACTCGCGGCTAAGGGCACCTCTACAGCCTCAACCGTCACCAATATCGAAAAAAGGGTAATGACCTAAAATGTTCCTTGGTTCAATACCGAGGTGCGTTTTTTTCAGATTTTTTAAATTCGGCCACGTTCTTGGCATATCGGAAATTTTCTGTGAAAACATACGATTTTTCGGTCGAAAAAAGTCGGTTTTTTTCGATTTCCAAAAAAAGTTTTTCACTTTTCCACGTCTTTTGAGCCCTCATACATCCTCGTGGCCCTAAACCTCAGGGTATCACGGGCGAGTCGCACTTTCAGCGAAAATGGGGGCCTACTGAAGCGATCGAAAAAACATTTTCAATGTTAAAAATGATTTCGTCTGCGCAACGAGTTAATGGCCGGTCGATTTGTTTACATCTTTGTTACCTACCAAACTTGCCGTTCGCTTGCCGTCGCCGCTTGCGGTTAACGACAAGACGTCTTTATGGGCATTCGCCGTTTTACGGCATTACATTCGATAAATACCTACCCAGACGATCAGCACAGTTCTCGTGGTCACACTCAAACTCGTCGCGATTACGACCGGCGGCGGCGCGGGTTCAATACCCGTCCGCGTGCACCAATCTCTTTCTCATTACGAGTTTGATAACTGCATGATCTGGATTCCGTGCCATGAGAAGCCGATGCCCAAACCACTGGGCCACAGCGTGTCCGGCGAGTGTGATGGATATGGATGGGCCCAGGAAGGATTAGGGACATGGTCTAACAGGCTGACATTGTGGTGACATAGCCAAATATGCCAGGCTACGTAAAAACAGACCTAAGTGTTGTTGATATATCTAAAAATCGATGATGGAAACCTTAGTTTGAGCTGTATGTGCTACTAGACAATTCAAATTGAATATTATTATGTTCTGTGAAAAGCTTTCAAGGACAGTCGAAGCCGGCGGCGCCGAAACATCGCAGACAAACAAATTATCTCCTTTCATGTCATCATGTCACGCACCACGAGGCTCTATACGTACACACCTACTTTTCTAAATATAAGCTCTCATAATAAATAATACAGCAGCAACGAAATTTCAAGGTTAACGACATTAAAAAAACCCGGCCAAGTGCGAGCCGAACTCGCGCACCGAGGGTTCCGTATCGCCATGGCATAGTCACCGCCACTCACGCCATCAATGTATTAGTTCAAATGCTTCATACTCTTTTCGGTAGATGGCGCGCATACACTTTTTAGTTTCAAGTATGGGGCCCCCATATTTTTTTTTCTTTGTAAATTACTTTGTATTATTTATTACTGCGTTTGTAGACTCTATGTATGATACAAAAACTAAATTGATGATTTTTGGAAATCTTTCTGTAGGTATGTATCAGTCAGTCAAGTCAGTCAGCGTGTAAGAGTCCACTGCTCGACATACGCCTCTCCAATTTTCCTCCAGTCCTCCCGGCCTTCAGCGGTACGGAACCACTGCTTTCCGCCGACGTACTTGATGTCGTCGTCCCACCTGGCGTGTGGTCTTCCCACACTCCGTTTTCCTGTCCACGGCCGCCAGTGTAGGACACGGTTACTCCCACGGTCGTCGTATCTTCGGCTTACCTACGCGCCCAGCCCATTGCCACTTGAGCTTAGCCACCCGGTATCCAATATCGACTACTTTGGTGCGTCGGCGGATTGCCTCGTTACGCACCATTTCACGTAGCGTTATTCCCAGCATAGCTTGCTCCATTGCTCGCTGGGCAACTTTCAACCTTTGGACAACACCGACCGTCAGCGTCCACGTTTCACACCCGTACGTCATAACCGAGAGGACACACAGATCATATATACGGGTTTTTAAATTTTGCGGAAGATGAGACCTCAGGGCGAATTTTAACTTTCCGAAGGCAGCCCAACCCAGTTGAATTCGTCTCTTGACCTCCTTTAGCAGACCTTGTCTACCAAGCCGCAGAATTTGACCGAGATATACGTACTCTTCAACCTGTATGTATGTATGTTTCTCCATAACTCCTAAGCCGATCATCCGAATTCGATGAAACTTAGTACAAGCACATTAAGATGTGGCTCTCATACACACCGATTTGTACCGCGCGCCGAAATAAAGTAACGCAGGAACGCAGCTCGGCCTTCTTTCTTACTCACTTACTTACTCGAATACTTTTTTAATACGAATTTCAAGCAAGCGAAGCCGCGGGCAAACGCTAGTCTAAACATAAAATGAGCCCTTTTTATCGGTACTAGGCTGAACTTAACTAAACTCGCTTCCCTCATCCCTCCTCGTTTGAACTCGCCGAGCCCGTCATACTGCCAACTTTGTAGTCGACAGAAGAGTTCTTCGAACGGCGCGATTCTTTAAATTAGTTTTGTGTCGCACCGCACTGCAAAGGTGTGGAATGGGCTTCCGGATTATGTTTCCCCACTTCAACATCCACGGATTTTCACATCGCGGCGCGGGTTGATAAATATTCCCCAGAGATTTTATTCCGCTGACAAGCACGGACTACCTACAAGCCGAACTGGTTGGTACTGGGTGAAATTGACCGCGCCCGAGGCTTCCGACCTCGAGCACAGTTCGGGTGCAATAAAAAAAACCTATTTAAAAAAAGAAACAAAATTATAATTTTTTTTTTATGGAAACTGACACGGTTGTCTACATCACCTACAACATCCGTGATGTCAGCCTATAAAACCGGGTGAACTAGGTGCCATTTCAGTGCCTCCCTTCATTTATATGTCGGCTACACTGAACTGGACGGAAAACACGAACTATTTACATAGCCGTTTCGACCGACGTTTCGCTCAATGCGGTGGTACCAACTCGGCCGGGATAAACCCTACCACCTAGTAAGGTAAGAACAAGGGGTAAGAAGGGTCCCTTCCCTTAAGGGAAAATTCAAGTTATTTGAATTCGGGTGTTTGTCCTTTATTGACATAGAGATAAAAATACGTTGACATCAAATATTTAACATTAAGTACCTCATACATTACAAAAAGCCATACACGCGACAATAAATAAAAAAAGAAGTTCGTGACTGAAAATTTCAGGGATCAGGGAACCGATAAATTCGCTTCGCACGCGTTCGATTTAAATGATTTCTATTGAAAGGACTTATTAGATTCACGGGGTCCGGCCGCAGTCTATCGCTTGTCGGCCCCTTTGCTTATAACTTTTTTTGACCGCATGTGCTTTTCAATTAATTACTTATTGAATACAACGTATTGATCGGTCGGCAGTCGCCCGCCAGTAGCTAGGAGTGCCAGCTGACGAGTTCCCACCGCATCGACTTCCAAACGTTTCGCTTTAAAAAGCCCACACACGTTTAGACAATATATTATTGAGTACAGCATGTATAGCCGCGTCCTGGTTGGCGCCTGCTTTGTCCTTGGTTTCGATTCAAGACGGGTGACACACATAGGAAGAAAAGAAAAGTGTGTCGGCGAAAATGAATTAAAAGAAAATTTTCGCTGTAATGAAATGAAATTAATGAATCAATGTTTCCGCGGCTTCGCTTCGCGGCAAAATGTCCTAGAGTATATTTTTTTGAAATCTCTTTTGTTTCTCTAGTTCTTGTTTCTCTCAATGTTTTCAAGCTCTGTTACTGGGACAATGAGACCCCACTCGATGGGTTTTGGAGAAATTGTATCTTTACAGTTGGACAAAATGGCGACAGGCGAACGCCATTTCGAATTTTCTACAAAAGATCGCAGTGTTACTAGGCTTGCCACATCTGATGTTAGCCTTCCCGGGAGATATCTACTGTCTAATCCTTCATAAATACAGTGGAGAAATTAAAGACCAATTTTTGTGTTCTAATTTTTACGGCGAACTTTTAGCTTTTTTTATAAACGCGGAGCGTCATAGCTGCATCGTGTGTGTGTGTGTGTGTGTGTGTGTGTGTATACTCTACATGTCAGATTGCATATCGTCGGCATCGACCATTGAATTGGGAATAGGAACGACAGACCGATTCCACTCGGTCTCGGTGCCGACTTTTTTGCGCAACGTCAAGTCATACTTATTTGCATACATATTTTTCTTCCTGGGATAAATTGCACTCTCCGGGACAAAATTATCCTTCGCTCGGGACACGGGACATTGCAGCCTAGCCCGGGACAATCCCGAAAATGCCGGGCACCTGGCAACCCTAAGTGTTACCCGTGTAAATGAGACAAACCGAATGACTTTATGAGAATTATCACAATCGGACCAGGCGTTTAGGAGTTACAGTCATCCAAACAAAAAAAAAATCTGAATGTTTATAAATACATAAACTCATTACTTTAACCAATACAAAAGCTAAATACATTACCCTCCTTTTGGCTTCGCCACAGTCGGGTAATAAACTACTTAATTTATAGGAATTCTAGTGGCTTTAACCTCTTACTGCATAGTGTGCCATATCGGGCATTAAGAATGTCGGACAAATAATTTAATATGGAAAACACATGTCTACATGTATCATAGCATGTCTAGTGAGCCGCACATAAAATAATGTACCTACAAAGACGTAATGATGGAATTCCATGAAATAAATGAGGAATTTTTATCGTGAATGAATAGGTAGTTATGCGGCAGAATGTATTCGTGACAAAGGCTCGTACTAGTAAAGTCATATAAATTCTTGGAACGTTTTTGCTTTTCGAAATGAAAACCTATAGCTTTATTATAACTTACATAGTTACACACAGAACGCATTGGTCATATTTATACGGGTCGTTAAATTTTGCTGAAGGCCACAGGGCGAATTTTAACTTTCCGAAGGCAGCTCAACAGCTGAATTCGTCTCTCGACCTCCTTATACAAACCTTGTCTACCAAGTCGCAGAATTTGACCGAGATATACGTAATCTTCAACCTGTTCGATCACTTTACCGTCAATAACGATTTGTCCTCCCGTCATAACCTCGGTCGCCATGACCTTGGCTTTGTCCCGGTTCATCTTCAGACCCACCTTCTTCGACGCTTTATAAAGGTCTTCCAGCATGGTCTGAAGCTGAACTCGGAAAATTGACAGAAGGACAATGTTGTCGGCGAAGCGAAGATGACTGAGAAAATCTCCGTCCATGTTGTCCCACCCATGTTATCCCACTCAAGCGTCTTGAACACATTTTCCAATGCGTTTGTGAAGAGCTTGGGTGAGATGACATCCCCCTGCCTTACGCCTTTAACAAGGAGGATGGGTTGGGTGTTTTCATGGAGCCTCACAGTCATCATCGTTATTTAGACCAAGGAGGATGCATACACGCTTAACGGTTACGACATGCCCGATCTGGTTTAGGGACTTACGTGCGTCTAGCTAGAGCGACCCTCTTCGATTCCTTCACTCACCTTCGTTCCACAAATCTCTTCCTACCAAAGTATTGCGATCATAACGTGATGATTGAAAACAAAGTAACCTACTTTAATCGCCAGCCTCGGTAGCTCAGTGGTGCGATCGATCGACTGCCGTTCGTAATCTTAAGCACACCTGGGACCTGCCAGGACTTGGATGGGTAAGACCGTAAGACCGATGTGGCTGACCGTCGTCGTTCGGATTCCACTTAAAACTACCTACTCAGACAAAGCAAAGGGATTTACCTTAAAATCTTCCGGCAGCGTGAGCCAGCCATTCCTGATCTCCTGATCCTCGGACATGGAGGAGCCGCTCCTGAACTGGTACGGCTTGTTCCTCGCCTCCGTCGTCCACCAGTTCACGTGGTCCAGCGACCGGGAGAACTTGCGGCTCTCCGCGTTGTTAAGCGAGTACATTGTATTGATGGCTTCTTTAAACTGTTTTTTTTTTTCACGTATTCTACAGTAATTTCGCTGTTAATTTAAAGAACGTGGTTTTTCGTAAAAATTTGATTTGTTATGTTTTAAGAAGAGGGTTTGTTGGTTAGAAAGTATTTATGTGTTTTTTTTTCGAAGTGATTTAAGTATATTTGATTTAATAAAAATGATTTTTTATCTATTACCAACCAATGTAGTTTACGTGCACTTCAAGTGTTTAAAAAGATTTTCGACAATTCTCGTGTTTCAATCATTAATTAAAATAAATCAAACTTTTTATTAAACTTTTAGACAAGCTGAATATTCCTGAAGATTATTAATTGATTTAAAAAAAAGTTTAAATTGATTATTAACAAAGTTTGTTAAAATAGTTACACTAAACTACATGTATCTCACTTCACTTAAATGCCAAGATTCTTTGTCTCTGTTTACTCCATTGGGAAACATGAGTGTCGTTATTCTCCAGATTAATACTTAGTATTAACTCTAGAATAATACTTTTGAAAGAATTTGCTCAAAGTCTTCGCCTTCACTTGATCCATGACGTGTTCAGTCCAATGGCACAGTGAGCACTGACGGTTTGTCAGTTGTCCCACCCCCGGGTCACGGGGTTTGTTTGTGGACGCCCTGGTTGCCGAGCTACGGGGTAGTCATGATGTAAGGCCGGTCCTTTAAAGTTTAAGTTCTCATATGCATATAGAACCTTGTCAAATTCCTGCTTCCTTGCCTTGCGTAGTGTTGTGAAGGGCGAGCAGCGAGCTAATTAGTTTGTCAAAGTTCTACAAATTTGTCTGAAAGCACACGTGGTTATTCGCGGACACAGAACAGCGATCGGCGGCCGCCTTCCCTCAGCGGTGGACGGGCAGTGCGCGGCACGTATCCCTTACTCTGTGTTCGAAATGTCTGTAAGTCCTGTATTTCTGTTTCTATATTACTCAGAGTAAAAAAAAATCGGTTATACTACGCGCGCGAATATAATAGGAGCGGGGAGGCTGAGGTTAAGTAACACGAGTCAGTGACTCGTGTTAAGTAAAGTTTGTACTTGCGCGTTTGTACTTCTATGAAAAGAAAATGCCACATGTTCAAAACATTTTCCAAAATAGGTTACAAGTTTACAACGTTACATCTTCCTTCCGGTTTTTACCCGACTGCGCGAGGCAAAAAGCAGGGTAATGGTTTTTTTTCTTCAGTAGTCTTTTCAAAATGGTGTACAATAAATACAAATAAAAATACACTCGCTCGCACCCCTAAAGAAAATGTCTATGACACAGTTGCTCACGCATGTCTCTAGATCAGGGATCGGCAAACTTTATTCTACGCGCGCCAATATTTACAAACATAATCTATGGGGGTGCCAGGTTTTTGAATTTTTGGCTATAATATAATTCTTTATTTAAATAAGGCTATTTGTATTTTCCGAAATAAAGTTATTTATTGACTCATAGGTTTCAAAATCATCCTTATATAATAATTCTTCTGTACGTGTGTTTGTCACCTAACTCGACCTAAACGGCTGGGCCGATTTGGATGAAATTTTGTGCGTATATTTGAGTGGGTTCCCGGATGGTTTGAAAATACAATTGAACCCGGTAGATGGCGCCGCAATAAGTCTACGCGGACGAAGTCGCGGGCACAGCTAGTGTGTGTAATAATAATAAATTAATCTAATTCTGGGTCGATGGTCGCGGGCCGGATCGCAATCATTCGCGGGCCGGAGATGGTCCCCGGGCCGTAGTTGTAATGCCATCGTGCGTGTGCCGCGCTGCTGCGCGCGCGCGCGGTCCATACAAGGCTTCGGAGGCTGCGGCTGAACGAACACCGCCTCCAGACTGACTCACGCGCCGGTCGACTGACAACGCACGACGTCCCACTCTCGGCTTTGTGCTCCACAGAGCATCGGTGTATACAATAATTATTGTGACATTGCTGGCGTAGATGAACTCGATAGGTGCTCTGCTTCATTGTATTATAAAATTAATAAAGTTTCTGCCCAGTATTACAAATACTATACTATACAATACTATTCTATACTATAGCAGTATATTGTATTGTTTATTGATCATTCATATGGCAGTTAGACTGCACTCGAATTTGTCACAATTTGTTCTATCCGGTTCGATTACATCCACGAAGAAGAATCAACAAGAAACTTCGCAGCGTATTTTTTTATACATATTTTTACAAGTATTTACTGACTAGCCACATAATAACACCGCCCATAGTCTATCGAAAACACAGCTTGAGAGCAAGATTAACAATTTTGATGAGAGTTCTGACTACAAAGACTTATTAATTAAGTGTATCAGGTGTAAAGAGCCTTTGTCAAACATTGTTACGTAATTTGTATCAACATAAATATGTTGATACAAATTACGACAAATTTCTACGAGAGGCTTTCAGTTTTTGAGCCGCATCTCAAAAATTCATTATTAAAACTTTCGCTATAGTTTTCCTGTAATTCTGCATAATCTAGAGCTATACTCCTTCTTTATCCTTCTTCCTTAACATGCATAACCTGACGCCTGTGGTATGCCAGTGGGGTAGGCAGAGACAGCAGATCTTCACATCTTATTCCTCCTTTTCAGTCGGTAATTGGTAAATTCAACATCGCCTATGCGAAATTTCAGAGTCACACGAGGCCTAAAAATAATGTATTTGGTTTGAAAATGTTCCAAATCCAACGACGCACTATCTGCTTACAAGTTGTAATGCAAACACATTATTGACATTGTATTTTTTGACTATCCACTGCCTGCCATGAAAGTGTTTCCTCGTCACTTTTATCTTATCGATCTATGTCAATATCGATGATGTGTTTGATAATAAAGTAACGTTATCATATACTTGTAGGTTTATTCTAAAACTAGCTGAGCCCGCGGCTCCGCTCGCGTGAAATTCGTATTCCAAAGAAGAATGTAAGTAACTAAGGGCGAGGCCGAAGGCCGAGCTGCGTTCAGGTAATCGATAAACCTTCTCAAAGAAAGTAACTAACTAAGGGCGAGGCCGAAGGCCGAGCTGCTTTCAGGTAAACGATAAACCTTTCTCAAATAAAGGAAGTAAGTAAGGGCGAGGCCGAAGGCCGAGCTGCGTTCAGGAAGACGATAAACCTTCTGGAAGAAAGGAAGGAACTAAGTGCGAGGCCGAAGGCCGAGCTGCGTTCAGGTAAACCAAAAACCCTCTTCCGCCTTCGGGCCTCGCCCTTAAAGACTTCCATTCTTCGATAGAATATACTATCGTTTACTCAATCTATATATTTCATAAAAATAAAAAAGTAATATTAATAACTAAAGAATTAAACCTACCTAACAAACATTAAAATAACTATCAAAACGGGCATTTTCAAATGTTCTTAGAGCACTTGCGGCATTACCCCGCTGGATGGCAAGGCTTACCCTTTGAATGAAGTACATAAGCCCTTGATGGCGGGACACCAGTTGCGTCAACCAGCTCAAGCCTCTTTTGGCTTCACTGCTCCACGGACCGAGGGTTTCAACCGCAAACGCAAACAATTCGAAATCTTGAATTATATTTCTATATTTGCTGCGTTTGAGGCTCTCCGCCCCAGCCTCGGCCGCGCCAGCCGCTCTTGAAGATGTCCTAACGTGACTTGGAGCCAATGTGAGAACAAAAGTGGCGTCCCACATCAAAGAACTACCCTTAGTCCATGGCACTAAGGTGATAGCATCGGGCCTCGTGCCATCCAGCCGGGAATAACCGCGAGGTTCTAGGATGCACGGTATATTTGCCGTTAGAAGCGTGGACTTTATAATAAAATTTAAATTAAATTAACTCAATCTTAATATTAATTAACTTTATTCGAGATGGTTTAGCTTCTTCCTGAACGCAGCTCGGCCTTCGGCCTCGCCCTTAGTTACTTGCTTTCTTCGAGATGGTTTATCATTTGTCAGAACGTAGCTCGGCCTTCGGCCTCGCCTTAGTTACTTACTTTCTTCAAGATGGTTTAGCTTCTTCCTGAACGCAGCTCGGCCTTCGGCCTCGCCCTTAGTTACTTGCTTTCTTCGAGATGGTTTTTCAATTATTCGAACGTAGCTCGGCCTTCGGCCTCGCCTTAGTTACTTACTTTCTTCAAGATGGTTTAGCTTCTTCCTGAACGCAGCTCGGCCTGCGGCCTCGTCAATAGTTACTTACTTTCTTCGAGAAGGTTTATGGTCTTCCAGAATAGAGCTCGGCCTTCGGCCTCGCCCTTAGTTACTTACTTTCTTCAAGAATGTTTTTCTTCTTCCTGAACTCAGCTCCGCCTTCCGCCTCGCCCTTAGTTACTTTCATCGAGAAAGAATATCGTTTACGTGAGCGCAGATCCGCTTTCGGGCCCGTCTTTAGTTACTTACTTTCTTTTTTTTAAATACGAATTTCACGCGAGCGAAGCCGCGGGCAACAGATATATAAATTTTATTGCACCAATGACAGCGACATAACTTCGACTTTCAATTATTATTTTTATTTATCTAACAATTTGTCACCGGCCAGCTCACGTCGAGATGACAGTTCTCCGTTGTCAACATGACATTTAAAATTGTTTTTTACCTTTACTTTGGATTACGTGATTTTTATTATATTTTTTAATTATTATGTTCATCCGGGGATATACACTGTCACTATAAAAAGTTTCGTCAAATTCCGTTCAGTGGTTTTTGCGAGATGGGCGTATAAATAGACATTTTTGCATTTACGATTTTATGATATGTATAGAAAGAATAGATATGTATACACTATTGTGTTCAAGTTATAAAAAAGAATATTATAAAAAGTCATTTTCGTTGTATCTACTTATTTTTAAATTTCGAATGAATATTTTATTCAAATTGTATTTGCTGCCAGTTCTCAAGATATAATTATGTACTTTGGACTACGTTATTTTAAACGCGCAATAATGTTTATAATTGTAAATTTTTTTTAATTTTTGTTATTTTTTTTACGTATTATGTTAACCCGGCATATAAACTGCCACTATACAAAGTTTCGTCTAATTCCGTTCAGTGGTTTTTGCGTGATGCGCGTACAGACAAACAAACAAACAAACAAACAAACAAAAATTTTAAAAACTGTTCTAACATGTTCAGTATCTCATTTTAATCCACCCTGGTTAGTTTTTTTCCGAATACATTCAATGTACAGACTTTCTTACCTCTACGATTTTATTATATGTATAGATACTAGTCAGCCTCGGTAGCCCGGTGGTACTAAGGATCGACGTCCAATCGTGAAGTTAAAGCACACCAGGGAAAATTAAAAGCGGGTCGGTTAAATCAATTAAAGGTAGCGTTTAACCCGTAAGATTAGTACCACCGCACTTAATTATCTTCGATCGAAGCGGCTATGTAAATATTTCCTGTTTTCCGCCCAGTTCGGTGCAGCCGGCATGAACAAAGGGAAGCACTGACATGGCACCTAGTTCGCCAAGGTGTGGTGGACTGACAGCACGGGCGTTGCAGATGATGTTAGCCATCCAACCATGTCAGGTTTCATCAATACTAATAATAAATCTGTAAGGGATGGTCATGGAGTAAGGTTATTAAGTTATTTTATGAGATTTGTGTTTGATGTTGTCTTGTCCGTATACTGTGCTAAACGTGGTGGTCGGTGTTGTGCTGTAATTTGCCACATATTTCCTTATAGCACACACCGATTACTCTGCTTACCCTGATTGTCGGGATACAGCGTGTGTTATGTATGTATGTATATTGTGTTTGTAGACTCTATGTATGATACTAAAACTAAATTGACGATTTTTACGAGAATTTTTAGAAATCGTTTCTGTATGTATGTTCCTCCATAACTCTTGAACCGATCATCCGAATTCGATTAAATTTAGTACAAGCACATTTAACTATACATGACACAGGATAGGCAAATAAAATTCAGTTCCGCTAACGCTTATATATGGCTCTCCCAAGGGCTCTCCTATCCGATCTCGAATTATTCCGCGCGCCGAAATAAAGGTACGGTAGCAGGATTACGTACTTTCTTCTTTTTAAATAAGAATTTCACGCGGGCGAAGCCGCGGGCAAAAGCTAGTACATGCTACTACCTACTACCGATTGTATTAGGGCAAATATTAGTATTATTATTACTGGCTATTTTTTTTTTCTTTTTTTATTATTGTTATCATTGTTCTTTGTTTTTCCATGTTTTCCTTTTTACTAATAAATAAATAAATTGTCAATCTTTAACTTCATAGGCTAGGCTTAAAACCAGTACAATGTTCAACTTTGTTACACAGGTTACATTGTAAAACTGCACCTATACCTTTTTCAGGCATACTGGATGAACGCATGCTATTTATTATATTTTACCTAGTGACAAAACAAAATTGTATGTCTGAGATAAATTTATATTTATTTATTTTTATTTAGTACCTACTAAATAATATTAGACTACTATACTACCACTCGGAATGTACGCGGCTCGGAATGGATTGCCATGCCATCTAAATATGTCCCCGACTGTCGAGCACAGTAGAAGTGAAGTGGCTTTGTTGATCCGTATCGGTCGGCAGTTGGCGCTTCGAATCACATCTCCGTTTCTGGCGCGGTTGTTACATGCACGAGGTGTGCATGCGATGTACGTAGGAGGCTTGACAATGGATATGACTCCGTATATGAAACTGTTCCAACTGGCATTAATGAAGCATTTTGTATAAAATAACATATATTTCTGCTCTAAGATTTGATGGAAAATGCTGGGAATATCGCTACGCGATATGGTGCGTGGCGAGGCAATCCTCCGACGCATCAAAGTAGTCGACATTGGACACCGGACGGACGGCGGGGTAGGCTTAGTAATAGGCTTCCGTACGGGATACGGAAACCTAAAAAAAGGAAAGGACCAACAGTTAAACACCGGTTCCGAACGGTGAAGCAGCAGGTGTACACTGTAGTGTTGTATGCAAACTTTTACTGCCCGGAGGTAGCGAGAGCAGGCCACGCGAAATATTGCAAAGGTGAACTTTCGACCGCGCATTATAAATATCGAGGTCCTCATGACATCCAGCAGTACAAAACTGTGAATACATACTTTCACTTGACCTGCATACCTAAATAAGAAATGCGCGTCGTGACACCAAAGTTGGACAACAGTTTTTTTTGTGGTAGGAGTTTTAGATTTGCTTATGGTCACACACAGTCTCGCCGTTATATTTTAAAGGTTTTGCTTTTTTATAAAAAAGTAATATTAATAACTAAAGAAATAAACCTACCTAACAAACATTAAAATAACTATCAAAAGGGGCATTTTCAAATGTTCCTAGAACACTTGCTGCATTACCCCGCTGGATGGCAAGGCTTTTTTTGCTTTTTTTAATAAGGCAATTCTAATAGATACAGTGGACATTCAGAATGGTTCGGTATTATTTTTGTTCTTTTCGTTTTTCCTTTAAGATTCAGATATTTACTTCAGCCAATGAACACGTATGTAAATTAGTTCGTGTTTTCCGTCCAGTTCAGTGCATACAATTGCATCCCGCTAACATTTGAGCAAAATAACTCAAATCAACATTCCATCGTTTGCATTCGTCCGTTAATTTCACGTAAAACGCATTTCGATATTCAACTTGTCACTCCTGTAGAGAACCAGTTCTCTTCTCGTTGCAAATTCGGTTGTTAAGTTTGGGTGGGCGTTGCGTTGCGGAGGCGCCGCCGCGCCGGGCAGCCTTCGAGATCGTTTCGAAAGTTGAAGTTGAACCCGAGTGGAGCGTCGAACCCGCGATCCGAATCTTACGCCAGCACGTAGCTGACGTAGCGAATTCGCAGTCCGGTTTCCACTCAGCAGTACTTAGCAAGTATCAGTTTCATTGTCAAGGTTTTATTACCCAACTACTGCTAAGCCAAAAAAGAAGGGTTATGTATGAGTTTGCCGTGTATGTATGTATGTATCTATGTTCCACTGTACAGCCTGTACATAGGAACATAGATAAGCACTGGAAAGATTTTCAGGTGTCATTCGATTCGTCTCACACACGAGAGTGTCGTAGCTATCTATAAAACCATTTTCAAAATTCAAAATGGCGGACGCTCAGGGTCAAAATGTATTTTTTTTTTCAAAATATATTCATTAGGTCAAATTAACGAACTATATAATCACAATTTAAAAGAGTTAATGCTAAGGTGGCCCTTACTAATGTGAAATGGAAGACAAAAAAAGCATAAAAAAAAAACTAAAATGTAGGTACCGAAAAGCAGTACATTGGTGTGTATTTGATGGTATTTGTCTCTCATATTGATGCGACACAACAGTCTATCTATAAGTTATTGACGACAAGTCTGAGTGATGTCATAAAGCAAATATCGCGATGATAAGCGATTTATGTAAGCACTTCACGCCTCGTTGACGCACCACGCATCACACCTGCCTGCAAACTCTAATGTTGTCTATTAAACATGGAAGTCAATACGTATATTGTCTGATTGACTATTCACTGACAGACTATTGACTGGCAGACTCCGTGCAAGTATTTTTTTCGGTTTCCGTACCCCGTCTATTACTAAGCCTACAACGCCTGTCTGTTCGTCTGTTTGTCTATCCGCCCGTCAGTTTGTCCGTCCGATGGCTAGGTACATCTTTGGAACCGTAATAGCTAGCCGGTTGAAATTGTCACAGACGGTGTCACGGTGTTATTTTGGCGGATATAACAATAGATAAAAATGAAAAAGTGAAAAATTAAGGGTGGTCCCCATACAAGAAACGTGTTTTTTCAACGTTTTTTTGTGGTGCGGAAACCTCGGTGCGCGTGTCCGACTCGCACTTGGTTGGTTTTATATATAAAAAAAGCGGAATAGAAACCGCTCTTTTAAATGTTTACATCAACACCCTTATTAAGTATTTATACTTGTTTATGTGGCAACATTTGCAAGCATCAAAGCAAGGACTCGAAACCTTTAGATTACATGTACAATGCTCTACCAACTGACTGAGCTATATCCAGGCCTATGACCAATGTCCATTGGCCATGCTTCCGAAATTATTTCTGCATTGGCAAAGATTTAAATCGATAGACAGGGCAAATCGCTCAAGAGTTCGTCACCGATTAGACATAACGGTGTGTGTGAGTATCAAGTACAGTATCAAGAATCGCATCAAAAGCTGCCTCTGCACTCGCGCCGCGCATCGTCGTGTTCCGTTCCGTTCCGTGGAACGACCTGTCAACAAGCGCGTGGCGCTGCATCTGATCTGATGCGAAGTAGCCGCAAGCGGCCCTTTCATTGGTGACATTGTCTGCGTAGTGTGCCATTTTAGACTATGCTCTATCTATCAATTTAAATCTTTGATTTACACAATTTTATTGATGCTCACCGCATTCGCTCGCGTGTCGCGTTGAACATTTTCTTTTGCAATTTTAATTACGAGTAAGTAAGTTAGAGCAACTCACAATACTCGCATGTGTAGATGTCGCTGCATAAGCAAGTAACTATAACAGTTCTACTCTTAGAATTCCTCGGTAAGGAGCTTTATACGAGAGGAGAGTTAATAGTGTTTGGAGGGCCGTATTTATAAAGTCTCAGAGTTATACACTGAGTACAGAGTTCACGATCAAGTGGCTGCGGTCATTGAGGCTCGCTAAATTGAGACGGGTGCTGAGCGTGGATGAATTGTACTTTTTAGGATTTCCAACATACTATATCGTAGAGTTTCTTGCAGCTGTCCTATATCTAACACGTTTAATTTATAGTCCGGTCGCCCGTAGAACATTCATATTACCAAAAAGGTTACCGCTTGGCTTAGTGAAATTGTTATAAATTACGGCATTTTAAACACAAAAACCCAAGTCTTAAAGATCGCGAATGGGCGCAACCGTATTCGGTGACAAGTCGAAAATCGCCAAAAATGTCGGTAAATTACTTTTTGAGGTTACCGATTCTTTTCACTATAGTTATGTTCTCCAGCTTATTTCAATTACCACACGTCAGCGTAAGACCATGGCAAGTGGGCATACACTGGTTTAAGACCACATGAAGTCAGCCGATTTTGACGTTAAATTACTTTTTGAGGTTACCGCTTCAAATTTATACAGCAGCTAATAGACCCTCTGTACAAACCACATACCCAATTTAAGACCCTTTCTGTGGGCGCTTTAGATTTTAAGACCCATTTTGTCGGCGAAGAAAATTTTCAAAAAATTGTATTAAAGTACGTAAATACATACATAATGTACTTATCACACGCTGTATTCCGACAATCAGGGTAAGCAGAGTAATCGGCGTTGTGCTGCAAGTACACCTATAAGTCCTGTCGCCCGTAGAACATTCATATTACCAAAAAGGTTACCGCTTGGCTATGTGAAATTGTTATAAATTACGCCATCTTAAACACAAAAGCCCAAATCTGAAAGATCGCAAATGGGCGCAACCATATTCGGTGACAAGTCGAAAATTTCCAAAAATTTCAGTAATTTACTTTTCGAGGTTACCGCTTCTTATCACTGTAGTTATGTTCTCCAGCTTATTTCAATTACCACACGTCATCGTAAGACCATGGCAAGTGGGCATACACTGATTTAAGACCACATGAAGTCAGCCGATTATGACGATAATTTACTTTTTGAGGTTACCGCTTCAAATTTATACAGCAGCTAATAGACCCTCTGTACAAACCACATACCCATTTTAAGACCCTTTCTGTGGGCGCTTTAGATTTTAAGACCAATTTTGTCGGCGAAGAAAAATAAAAAAAAATGGTATTAAAGTACGTAAATACATACATAATGTACATACCACACGCTGCATTCCGACAATCAGGGTAAACAGAGTAATCGGCGTTGTGCTGCAAGTACACCTAGTCCTGTCGCCCGTAGAACATTCATATTACCAAAAAGGTTACCGCTTGGCTATGTGAAATTGTTATAAATTACGCCATTTTAAATGCTAAAACCCAAATCTGAAAGATCGCAAATGGGCGCAACCATATTCGGGACAAGTCGAAAATCTCCAAAAATGTCAGTAATTTACTTTTCGAGGTTACCGCTTCTTCTCACTTTAGTTATGTTCTCCAGCTTATTTCAATTACCACACGTCATCGTAAGACCATGGCAAGTGGGCATACGCTGGTTTAAGACCACGTGAAGTCAGCCGATTTTGACGTTAAATTACTTTTTGAGGTTACCGCTTCAAATTTATACAGCAGCTAATAGACCCTCTGTACAAACCACATACCCATTTTAAGACCCTTTCTGTGGGCGCTTTAGATTTTAAGACCCATTTTGTCGGCGAAGAAAAATTTAAAAAAATTGTATTAAAGTACGTAAATACATACATAATGTACATACCACACGCTGTATTCCGACAATCAGGGTAAGCAGAGTAATCGGCGTTGTGCTGCAAGTACACCTATAAGTCCTGTCGCCCGTAGAACATTCATATTACTAAAACAGTTACAGCTTGGCTATGTGAAATTGTTATAAATTACGCCATTTTAAACACGAAAACCCAAATCTGAAAGATCGCAAATGGGCGCAACCATATTCGTGACAAGTCAAAAATCTCCAAAAATGTCAGTAATTTACTTTTCGAGGTTACCGATTCTTCTCACTGTGGTTATGTTGACATGAAGACCATGGCAAGTATGCCCACTTGCCATGGTCTTACGATGACGTGTGGTAATTGAAATAAGCTGGAGAACATAACTACAGTGAAAAGAAGCGGTAACCTCGAAAAGTAAATTACTGAATTTTTTGGAAATTTTCGACTTGTCACCGAATATGGTTGCGCCCATTTGCGATCTTTCAGATTTGGGCTTTTGTGTTTAAAATGGCGTAATTTATAACAATTTCACATAGCCAAGCGGTAACCGTTTTGGTAATATGAATGTTCTACGGGCGACAGGACTTATAGGTGTACTTGCAGCACAACGCCGATTACTCTGCTTACCCTGATTGTCGGAATACAGCGTGTGGTATGTACATTATGTATGTATTTACGTACTTTAATAAAAAAAATTGAAATTTTTCTGCGCCGACAAAATGGGTCTTAAAATCTAAAGCGCCCACAGAAAGGGTCTTAAATTGGGTATGTGGTTTGTACAGAGGGTCTATTAGCTGCTGTATTAATTTGAAGCGGTAACCTCAAAAAGTAATTTAACGTCAAAATCGGCTGACTTCATGTGGTCTTAAACCAGTGTATGCCCACTTGCCATGGTCTTACGATGACGTGTGGTAATTGAAATAAGCTGGAGAACATAACTATAGTGAAAAGAATCGGTAACCTCAAAAAGTAATTTACCGACATTTTTGGCGATTTTCGACTTGTCACCGAATACGGTTGCGCCCATTCGCGATCTTTAAGACTTGGGTTTTTGTGTTTAAAATGCCGTAGTTTATAACAATTTCACTAAGCCAAGCGGTAACCTTTTTGGTAATATGAATGTTCTACGGGCGACCGGACTATTAAGGATACAAAAAAAAGCGAGCCAAGTGCGAGTCGGGCTCGCGCAACCAGGTTCCGTACTGGTCGTTATAACTCATTAACGGGTGACTATAAATTGTGACTAGCATTACTATGAGCACATAGAGCGCTTTAATGGCTAAAAGCCGTCTACCCCCTCCCCCTGACTTTTACCTGTGACGTTCGGGTGTTTTTTGTGTGTGAATATTGTGCACTATAGGGCTTTATATTTCAGGGATAAATAATTCTAATATGCAGGGTGTTTCAGGATAGGGCTTCGTAACTTTAGGGTTCGAAAGGGGTGGACCCCTTTCTAACTCTAAATTTGAAGACGAAAAGCTCTGAAACTTTTCCCAGATTCAGTCATGTTATAGTACTTTTTGGTGAAAATAGTTTCCAGAATAGGTGGACGAAATAAAATGACTAACTTGCATTTTTTTTTTATGGAAACTGACACGGTTGGCTACATCACCTACAAAACCCCTGAAGTCAGCCGGGTGAATTTGGTGCCACGACAGTGCTTCCCTTCGGTCGTGCCGGCTACACTGAGCTGGACGGAAAGCACAAACTATTTACATAGCCGTTTCGACCGACCTTTCATTCAGTGCGGTGCTATCAACCCGGTAATATAAGAAGTGAGTCATATCCCTTAGTCGCCTTTTACGACATACACGGGGAGAGATGCAGTGGGGCTATTCTTTTAAAGTTGCATGCTTAACAATTAAACTGTAAATTCCAAACACTTAAAGTTAAATGACAATAACGAAAGAGAAAGGGGACTGGACTAGATCATTTGAATTCCTAGACGTAAACAGCACTGTTGCCCAATCTCCCCAGACTCACTGTCCAGCGAGTTTTTATTACAATTTTAAATTGTATGAAAAAAAAAATACGGAATTTCGATTTGAGTGATAAGGACTTATTTCTTCTAATAATGTCTACTTTCTATTCCTGAAGTTTTTCAAGCCTATCCTGAAACACTCTGTGTAATTTTTTTATTCATAAATTGTGAGTGCCGCAAGCTATGAAGCCCCCTCACCCCTCCGTAACAGGACACCAGACCGGACCCCCTCCGACCCCAAATTGCGTTACGTAATGAATGAAGACCTCCAGACGAGGCGCGGCCGGTGTCGGGTGTATACCTACTCGTTGGTGGCAAATTACTTGATTGACTCCATTATAGACTGTTTAGGTGACCTAATTTGTGCGCAGTAGGTGTATATCGAAAATAAATAAAATGGCCAATCTACAGGAAAACCACTACACGCGCCAGCCAGTACAGTCGGCTTCTGCAGTGGAAATACGCGCGTAGAACCATTTATTTATTAAGGAAACTTAACAGCTATACACAACAGATCATCAGTAGCCTCAAATTGTAGCCGACTGGGTTAGTACCGCAGTACTGGATGTAAGATGACCGCATAGCAGCCTCGGCTGTGTTCTCCTCTAGTCCAGTATAGCCAGCAATCCAGGGAAGTCTCCGGTATGGCACCTACCTTCTCGGAGGTGATATTGGCTGGTCGGAGCATGTGCTTTGGCCCCTCCGACTCAGCCACCCATATCGGGTAACATAAAAAAAAATCAATACTAACTACTAATAATAAATCTGCAAGGGATGGTGATGGAGTAAGTTACTTTGTTTCATGAAATACTGCGTTTGTAGTCAGTAGTTATTTTATGAGAAATTGTGTTTGTAGACTCTATGTATGATACTAAAACTAAATTGACGAGTTTTAGAAATCTTTTCTGTATGTATGTATGTTCCTCCATAACTCCTAAACCAATAATCCGAATGCGATGAAACTTTGTACAAGCACATTTAACTATGTGGGACGCAGGATAGAAATAAAATTCACTTCCGGTTACGCTAAGATGTGGCTCTCATACAAACCGGATTGTTCCGCGCGCCGAAATAACGGTACGGTAGCGGGCTTACTTACTTTCTTCCTTTTAAATACGAATTTCACGCGAGCGAAGCCGCGGGCAAAAGCTAGTATTTTATAATATTTTATAAATCAACAGTTACAAATTAGTAAGGCAATAACAAAGTTTCGCATTTTAATACATCTATACAAATTCACCAACCTATTCAGACTGTTCCTTGGTATGAATGAATCTTGGTATCTACCTAGCAAATTTCGAAACTAGGTATCCATGACTACGACATGGTACCTAGTTCAACAAGGTGTTATATATATACCAGATTAGGTAACAGTTACGTTATAGCAGGTGTGCGGCCAACTATTTTAAAATGGTTCCATATAACACTTTGGGTACTATTTCGGTTTAAGACTGTAAGTTCCTTGCTTTTTCCTAGGTGGTGGGCTCAAATTGTAGCCGACTGGGTTGAGACCGCCGTACTGGATGTATGAAGCGGCGGGTGGCCGAGTGGTCTGGGCGACCGCTTCTCTTGCGAGAGGTCCGAGGTTCCAATCCGGTCGGCGGCGTGTACCAATGAGTTTTTTCTGATGAAAAAATTTACGTGCACACCTACACCTGCTGCTTCACCGTTCGAAACCGATATAAAACTGTAGGTCCCTTCCCTTGCCCCTTACTAGGTGGTAGGCTCAGATTATAGCCGACTGGGTTGATACCACCGTATTGGATGTAAGATGGCCGCATAGCAGCCTCGGCTGTTTTCACCTCTAGTCCAGTATACCCAGCGTTCAAAGGGAACCATCCGGTATGGCACCTACCTTCTCGAAGGTGATATTGGCTGATCTGAGCATGCGCTCTGGCCCCTATATCATATATAGAGGATCATACCTATACCGGATTACATAAAAAAATATTACAGAAAATTTCCGAACACAGACAGTAGAGTGATAGGGGCGCGGCGCGCTTGCTTCGAAGCTGGTCGATAGCCACGCACGCCACTCACTACACTACCCACCGACCCACATCCGTACATGACATGACACGAGCAGCATTCGCACGCGACATCCCGACATGCCCTGCCGCGAAGCCCTTTCCGGAACAACCTGCGTGCAACCACGCCCTACAGCTTTTTTTTTTATGGAAACTGACACGGTTGGCTACATCACCTACAACATCGCCAATAAAATCGGGTGAACTAGGTGGCATGTCAGTGCTTCCCTTCGGTCGTGCCGGCTACACTGAACTGTACGGAAAACTCAAACTATTTTAGTTTTTAGTCCCGCACCGTCACTCTATTTACTCTATTTACATATAAACTATTTACATATAGCCGTTTCGACCGACGACGTTTCATTCAGTGCGGTGGTATCAAACCGGCGTAGAAGCAAGCGCTGTAGTTTTGTCAGCCTCGGTAGCAGTACATACGATGTTGTGGAGGAAACGAAAAACAGCAGGAAAAACTATACAAGATGATTCACTTATAATCATAACAGATTCATCATAATCTTTGAATGATTCACACACCGGTACCTACCTGCCGACTCAACCTCGCATCCTTGCTCTTCATTTTTAGGTTTCCGTATCCCGTACGGAAGCCTATTACTAAGCCTGCGCCGTCTGTCTGTCTGTCTGTCCGTCCGTCCGTCCGTCCGAGGGCTGTATCTCTTCAACCGTAATAGGTAGCCCGTTGAAATTTTCACAGAATATGTGTTATTATGGCGGATATAACAACAAATAATAAAAAATTTAAAAAGTTTAAAATTAAGGGGGTTCCCATACAAGAAACGTTTTTTTTTTCAATGTTTTTTTTTGTGGTGCGGAAACCTCGGTGTGCGAGTCCGACTCGCACTTGGCCGGTTTTACCATTCTTGTACACAACAGCTGGTGTTGTTCAAACGGAGCGTATAAATATAGTTGGTGTTATCGCCTGTAGGTCGGCGACTGGCGAATCGATTGATCGTAAAAATATATTAAAGTTATTATTAGTTAGTTATGTACCTATGTTTTATTACTCGTTATAATATGTAATCAATATGTTAATAATTATGAGCTAGCTATGTCCGCGGCTCCGCTCGGGTTACGGATAACATGATTTTATAATGGTAGATTTTTTGACCAGGGGATTAATAATATATTATATTAAAAAATAAGTAGATAGTTCTTATCCTAATATTTTGCTAATTGTGGTTCTCGGTGTTGTGCTGTAATTTACACGACTACTTGCAGCACAACACCGACCACTCTGCTTACCCCGATTGTCGGAATACAGCGTGTGGTATGTAGGTAACTAAGTAGATCCCAAAATAAGAACGATGGCGAAATTGAAAAAAAAAAATTTGTTCGCGATACATTTTAGAAAATACTTAACCTCCAAATGTATGAAGAACGCAAATTGCTTTACATGCACACAGACGACAGACGTCGCATTTTGCAATATGTAGAGAAGAGATTGAACATAACGTCTTCATCGAACAGTTGGATCTATGCACCCAATCTATGGAGCTATGGCACCTACCTCCGACAGGAACATGACGTTCTGGCGCGAATTCGATGCGCCAAATGTAGCCAAACAACAAGGTCACATAACAAGTTTCTAGGAGCAAGTTAAACATATTTAAAAGTGTGAAAATGTGTGGTTTTTTGAACAGGAAACTAACCTGCATTTGCAGAAGTCTGGATCCGCCGCCCTTCTCCATTATTGCCACTGGGTTCAGTAAGTCTTTCACTTTATATTCACTTCAATTTGTTCACTTCCTCGCGGGTTCGCTGAACTGATAAACATAATATACAAATAAATATTATTTCGGTAAATATTACAACAGATGTCAAAGTGATGTGTTGTGACTTGTGATGTGTTGTGTGTGACTTCTCGGCTTTTCAATTCACTTTTTATATTTAAGTTGTGTTTCTCTCTTTTAATTAATAAAAGAAAGCAAGCAATTTTTATATACATTTCTCAATAAACTTCTTTCTAAAATGTAATAATTATTGTTTTTTTTTTTGCGAATTAAAATACAGTGATTATTTTTTTTGGGAAATTATGTAAAAAAATGATCTCAATTAAAATATAAATTATAGTTTTCCGAGTTCGGTCATCTGAATAAATATTTTCATTCACAGTCTGAAATATCAATAAATTACTTTCTCATTAAGACAATTTCGATAGCTTGGTATTATGGATCCCCATACGACCAAATTAAAAAGTATAAATTTTTAAAATTAAAATAATCTAAATTAATGAAAAAAAAGTTTAATCTAAAAAAGTTTTCTTCTTGGAAAGAAGTTCGTAAATAATATCTGAAGTAAAGAAAAAAAAAATCCCACCAAAAACTAGACAAATTTAAAAATATGCTCATTACAAACCCCAAACGCACTCCTCACACAATAATATTAGTCACTAAATTCGCGAATAATTTATTCAACGAAGGCTTTCGCGGTAGCTTCGCTTCGCGGTACCGACCAAACAGCGCGTTGCCGTGACGCCGACTGCTGTGCTCAACGAGAATAGGCTGTGCTGCGAGTCTGTCTGTCTGTCTGTAGGCTCGGCGGCGGCGGCGGAGGCGGCCTATGGTCGCAATCTCAACAGCTGATTGGATCGGTGAGTAATCGCAACTCGCGAATGCCGTGCCGGCGCGGCGCGGCGGGCGGCGCGGTGTCGAGGTTAATATTCCAACTCGTGTCTAAGATAAGAATGTGTTTTATAGATAAATATAATAAATAATACACTGGATTGTTTACTTTAATAAGACATTCTTTGTAATTGAGAAAAATATTAGTTCTTAGAAGAAAGAAAAGCAAATTTGTTTAAAGTTTATTTATATAATCAGAACAAACTATTATAAAATAAAACAATTATTAGGTATGCTTACTTTTTTTATTGAAAGCGTGACATGTGGCCCCGAACAACGCATAAGGTGTCTAACGATGCCCATGAACATTCGGTCGTATGCGTGGGTTGCGAATTCCGTGTCGGCCGGGCAGGTGCCTATTCACACCCCTCTTGATGGACCCGAGACTGTACTTGGGGGGGCGCTCCAAAGTTTACTGGGTATGCATGCACATTCAGATTTCGTTCACTCATTCGAGGTAGTACATACAATATATTATACTACAATCTGTGGGGTGCAAGTAACAAGGTCTTCAATTTATTACAAAGTGCGAAGTGGCGAAAGTAACTTAGCTTTAACTTAGCTTTAGAATTTCAATGAAAAAAAAGCGGTCAAGTGCGAGTCGAGCTCGCGTGGAGAGGGTTCCGCAACATTCCGTTTTCCGTGACAATTTTAAGACTTAGAGGATTTTCATTTATCTATTCCTGTAAATTGTAAACTATAAGATAAGACAGGCTCTACGAGTATATTCAAAATTTTAGGCTCAGTAGTTTCAAAGATAAAGGAATGCTTGAATTTAAAATGATAAAGAAAACCCTTTCCATTGATACGTCACATGATGCATTTGAAAAAAAAAAATTATTGCTTTCTAATTTGTCCCCCAAAATTGACACCCAAAATCTAAAATTACGTCTTACGTCCGTGATTGGGTCATAAAACTCTACATAATAAGTACCAAATTTGAACTTTTTTCGTCCAGTATATTCTGGGAAAATAAGTTGTGACGGACGGACAGACAGACAGACACGAGAGTGATCCTATATGAGTTCCGCTTTTTTAATTTTTGAGGTACGGAACTCTAAAAAATGAAATGTGGCGCCACGTATTGGTTCGCGTGTGAAACAAACCGTTGAATACTAATTTTTGTAATGATGCTAGCTGAGCTGATATCTCATATTCATGTCGATATTGTAAACTGACAGATGGCGCTACTGTAGAAAAATATATTAAAAAGTAAAAAGAAAAGGTTGGCTACATCACCTACAACATCCGTGATGTCAGCCCATAAAACCGGTGAACTAGGTGCCATCTCAGCAGTGCTTCCCTTCATTTCATGTCGGCTACACTGAACTGCACGGAAAATTTACATAGCCGTTTCGACCGACGTTTCATTCAGTGAGGTGGTGCCAACCCAATGCAACGAATTTGTACACAAACTGTTGTAGCTAGGTAGCCACAGAACAAACAAGGCACAGCGCGGAGGCCGGCTGGGGGAAGGCGGCCGTCGATCGTTGTTCTGTGGTTGTGGCATAGTTCTGTGACCATCCACTCGTAGCTAGCCTCGTGGGCTGTCTAGAATATATTATGCGATGGAGCATTTAGTTATGGAAAAAAAAATGACATCAATGAAACGCATCGATAAATTTCATCGTTTATTTTACAAAAGAAAAATAAAGTACATAAAAACATTAATTTTGCGTAATGCTCAACATTACTAGTTACCGCTTACAGTAAGTATAGTACCTCCGAGTCTCCTAAACGAAAATTAGGTACGTACCAGTACATGTACTAACACCACGAGTACCACGAGTACCACGACCTACGCTAGGGGGCGGACGTAATACACTACGCCGCATTTACTTGCACCACTGCACGACACTGCATCACACAAAAGCAGGCGCATGCACCATGCACATATTGTGTATAATTATTTGTATAATTGTGTATAATTTGTGCAAAGTTTATCAGTTAAAGTGAGAGTAGGTATTTAAAATTCCATTGACATATTCGCGACCAATCTGCTCGTTTACAGACAACAAAGTTAAATATTGGAAAGTAAATGAATATGAACTTATTGGTACGAGTATATTATCAGTCTAATTTAAATGTAACAAACAAAATGTGTATTAATACTATATTAATAGCAAAACAACATAAAAAAAAGAATAAAAATAAATAAATATAAATAAATCAATTGAAATTTAAAGATATTAAAGAGTATTATGAAATTTTGCAATGGAGTTATTTTAATATATTTCTTGTTTATTTTGAGTGGTGGGTTTATTTTACGTTAATTGTAGCATAGTGTGTAATTTTTCATTGCTTGTTGTAATGTTATGAAGAAAAACAATTAGTTTTTTCGTAATTTTAATAATAAAGTTTATTTTGTGATAATAAATGTTAACTTTAGATTAATCAACTAACTTTTATTTCTTGTTTATTATTTGTGCTGTTGTATTTAAACCTGTGGTGTTGTTCTTAAAATATAAGGCATAGCTATTCGATAGTCCTAGAAGATAAAAATTATGTTTTAGGTATCCAAGTTTAATGTATTAGCGATTGGATTAATTAAGAAATAACTTAACTAGTTTATTACTCAAAATAATACAGAAAATGTTTAAATAATTTTTGTACGTGGTGTAAGTGAAGTGATCTGAATCTAGAATTATCAATATTAAACGCTGAGTAAAATAGCATTATTAAAAAACTAGAAAAAATTTAAACTAATATGATATAAAGACACAAAAGACCAAAATAAAAATAATATTAAAATACAATATTAATTATGATAAAAAAATTAAAGTACTTGCATAATTAAACTGAATATGTAGTAATTATATTGTACATGGAATATATTTATATAATTCATAATTAAATAAGATAGTTGTTGATACAATTTATCTAAATTACATTTCAATAACTCCCGAACTAGGTAGGTATGGAGGTGGTGGAGACTCTCTAGGCCGCGATGGCCAACAATATGAAATTAAACTGGGTTAAAATTTCATGAAAAATATTTCGGATTTTCCTTCATTTTCAGTGTAGCAGAAATCGTGCTCAAATGTACTAGTATGTTCTAAATTTAGTTTTTTGGATAAAGTTTCAAAAGGAGCATGAAAAGTCTCAAATGTCACGCGGGCATGACATTCGCAATCCCCGCGCACCACAGAATGTCAATCGTTAGCCACCTGCTCGTAGGTTTAACGATGCCATATGTCGCGATTTCCATAAAAAATATCCTCAACTTCAGAATCTTCAGGAAAGTTCACAGTGTGTATACTGAAATATGGGAGTTCGATTACCTGTGCAAATATTTGCAGAAACGCGTATTTGTGTGGCCTTAGCGCATTATCATTTTACTTACGTGGCAGGAGAATGTGTGCTTTTGTGTGATGCAGTGCCGACCTGCGGGTATTTGAGGCTCGCACACTGGTGGAAGTTTTATTAATTATGTTTCCATTTCATCCAATAAATTTAAACTTTACTAAAAAAACGTCCGCCATTGTGCAAGCAAATTAATACCTAATTTCGTCTCACTATGGGCTATTATCGATTGCTACCGGACGTGCTAAGGGTACACACATGCATAGCATTTCTTTTACCGACCACCCACTGCACAGCGGAAGGGACTCACACTATTTTCCGAACCTCAAAAATATCACTCAATTACAAAACAATCGTACAAAATATTTCCTTACAAAATCTCTTTCCAGATCACCTTCGATTGGTAAAAGTATAAAATTTAAACAAGCACACTGTGCGTTCCAAAATACTTTGTGCCTCTCTATCTTGTGTCGATGATTTTTAGAAAAACTTAGCCGTGCATTTGTTTTCTAAAATGAAAACTTGTGCGGAACCCTTGTTCTCTCTAGTTAGACCAACGATCGAAGCTTGAATTTGTCCAACAGTGACGCCCGTAGAGACCAATATTTACATACTTTACTAGGCAGGTGCCTAGTACATCCATGCTGTGGATATAATCAAAGATTTTGGAAGGAAAGTATATATGCGAAGGAGGCATGTCCGCGACACGGTAATATGGGGAGATTTGCCCATACTAACTATCGATATGTGCGCGCACGTGGATGTAACGCCTTGGATTGGTCAAAAATCGCTAGTGCGAATGTGGTCGTGCGTTCGTGTGTGTGAATTGTGATTGTGTAGGATAGGAACCTGGCGACAGCGGTTCCGATACGAAGGGGCGTTCATGGTACATCTTCTCTCCTTCCAAAATCTTTGGATATAATACAATGCTGGGTGCCTAGTAAAGTGTGTAGGTCTATAGCAGGATAATCCTCTGATTGACACTAATTTTAACATTATCTCCAGGATACAGATGAAGAATTTATACATTTAGGCGAGATAATCTTAAGATTTGCCAAATAGGAGGATACTGTTTCGATCCAGCTTATTTAATTAATTTTGCAGTTCAAGGAAAGATGAGTTAAAATTTTGCCGAACTATAACACTCTTTTCGACAGGTCGTTCAAAGTGAAGCTATAATAATAAGACAGTTGTGTCGTGTTAAAATTTCATCATATAATAAGCAGACCGCATCGTACGCAGCGCACGCATCGAATCCGACGCTGGCCAATGCGACTTTCATTTGCGTTCGGATTTTCATCACGTCATCAACAAGTTTGCTTTGCCGATTCGCGCGTTTCGTCCGGTGCGAATGGGTGAACGCTTTTTTATGGCAAACCATACAAATAAAACTAAAATTCGATAGATTAGATACGTGCGAAGCGTACGTTGCCGGCATGAGGACGCTTACTTTTGACGACAGATCACCACCATACTTCTCTTATATTTCTTGAGCATTTAGCACACTCTGCAAACACATACATTCATTTGAATAAGTTAAAATTATATTTAACTATTTTAAAATAAATATATTATCTTTTAAATGTTTATTAAACCTCAACAATCACACTTACAAGATGTCGCATGATTTGTTTACAGTGAATCCAATTTTACTGATAACTAATATTTACTTAAACAACGAGTGCACGCACACCGACCCGATAAAGGTGAACATTGTTAGAAGGCATTGTTCTTTCCACAGGTGAGATAAAGATACGCTAGATGAGCCATCGGGAACGCTCTATAAAGGTAAGCGTCGCATCGTACGGATCGCACGGATCGTATGAAAAGGATTAGTTTGTTGTAGTGGGTCCACCGTATTTGCAGCAATCGGATTGCCGACATGACGGCTATCTGTAATCGTATTTTTAACAATAGCATTCGGATTGTCGTAGCGAGCGTGCTGAACTGTGAGTGTGAGACAAAATGGGATTCTTGCACAATTTCAATGAACCGTACGATGCCCATGATTTGTGGATAATATGTATAACGTGGATGGACAATCTTAACCCGCCACTAACCCGAGTGCACCAGCCTTGCGGCCATAGCACCCGCACAGCGCCGCGACCTCATCATGGAACAAACAGGACGAGTGCCGAATGCAAACGGCCCACGCGGGCCGGAGGCGCGGCAGCGATGCGTCCACTGATCGGCAATCCGTATGACGTCGCCGGTATACATCGGAATAATTGCCCCTCCGTCCGAGCAATGGCGTCGGAATTACCGACGGACCGATGTGTGCAGTCTGTACGATGCGGATCAGTGGGCGCACTTGTATAACTTCCTAAAAAAAGATTTCTAAAATTCGTTCGATACGATCCGTCCGATGCGGAGCTGCGGACGCTTATCTTAAGGAAATGCGGTGTCGCAAAAAATCTTACCAATGACTTATAGTGCGCACACACACAGTGGCCACTACGAGATCGCATGCCGACATCTACAGCCAACGAGAGAGAGAGAGAGAGAAAGAGAGAGCGAGAGAGAGAGAGAGAGACCAGAGAGAGTGAGAGAGAGACCAAAGATGTCGGCATCAGCTGGCATTATGTACAACTCTCCGCATAAGGCAGCGACACGACAGGTGCTCGGTGGCCCATCTGGAACTAAGCTCTCAGATCTCTTGCTTTTTCGTTGGTATTTTCATAACCTTCGGAGAGTTTTCACTTCTTGGCATTTTGAGCAACGATTGCTTACGCGATATTTTTTGGCTCGCAAATCTTAAGAGGTGATAAATAAATTGATGGAAAATAAAAATGAACAATTATTTGTAGGAGCAAGGTGCACGTGTAATGACGCCACGAACGAGGACTTAGGTACCAACAATATCACTAGGGTCAACCGACGCATACAACATAAGTAAAGGTATCATAATTTTAGGCAGTCTTTAGGTAGGTCGGAAGATTTGTAGCGACTAGATTTTACATACTTCTATCTAAAGTACGAACATCTATAATATTATATTACGTAGATTAGAGAATGAGTAAATCAATACAAGTTTCAATTCAAAACACATGGAATTACACATTGGATTGTTTCACACGGGGTGGGGAGAATAATTTATACGACATTTTCATACCGAGACCAGCTCGTATACATTTGGGCTAAAATTGGCACGAATCGCGGCTGGAGTGATCTGACAAACCAACCAGTGGATCTTTAGATCTTTATTCAACATACTAAGGCCCACTTGCACCAACATAAATTTAATATATAAACCAGTTTAACTCGTTAAGCTAGCACCCGTTGACTGTGGGAACCGCGTTTAAATCCATAACTCGCTACTTAACTTTAAACTCGTGTTGGTGCAAGTGGGCCTAAGACCGGCCGGAGAGGACCCAGCGCGCACGAGCGACTATAGCCCTGTCGCTGGACTTCATTTTCATACTGACCCAGGACTATCCTTTGCTTATGATTAGATTTTAAATATAGCGGATAACCTGTAACCATCTATTCATCAAGCCCTCGCGATTCTACGTCCGCTCATGATTCGAGAACTGTAGGTATTACAATCTATTCGAATCTAGATTCGCTGAGTCACAGACGTTTTGTGAGTTCGATTTACTAATCGTAAGAATAAATGCGGAAAACTAAGAGGTAATATTGTAACGTTGTTTGCTAAATGTTTTGAACGTGTAGCATTTTTTTTTCTTCACAGAAGTACAAACTTTACTACAAGGAACGTCAGCTAGGACGTCCAAAAGCGTCTGTGTGCTTTGATTGGCGCTTTCCGAATTCCAAAGCTCCGCGCGCACCTCCCATAGAACGACGCCCGCCCGTTGGTTGTCCGCCAACACCCGTCGCAGAGTGGCTCAGCACTTTTGATGTTTTGGGTTTTTGAGAACATATAGTTTCTCAAAATAGTTCTTTTGAGGCACCGCTAGGGTGTTCAAGTGCAGCGACTTTTTTCCCGAATCCTTTAATCTTAGCTGTGCGTGTTGGTTTTCATAATAAAATATTGTTGGAGGATTGTACTGGGATAATTTTTTTCCGCGAAGTGAAGCCACGGTTAACTGCGAACAAACTGTGCTCGGTGTAGCTCGTGCGCGCCGGGCCGATGGTCGATACACTCTAGTGTCACGATTCGCTTGTCGAACTATAAACAGAATATAATTTTGAATGCTAACAGTACTTCAGGCGAGCAACGTTGGAACAACTGAACAGTTCTACGACTTTTAGTGAAAAGTGAAAACTGAATGAAACGTCGGTCCAAACGGCTGTGTAAATAGTTTGTGTTTTCCGACCAGTTCAGTATAGCCGGCACGATCAAAGGGGGAAGCACTGACATGGCACCTAGTTCACCCGGTGTTATGGGCTGACATCACGGACGTTGTAGGTGATGTAAGCCAACCGTGTCAGCTTCCATAAAAAAAAAAGTTGGATAAACAATCACTTCATAAATTATTTTTACGAATAATTCTTCTGATAATATTACAATTCTATGGAGTGTCTATAGGAGGGTGGCATACTCGAGATTTCGAGAAACGAAATGAAGTATGAATTCTAATAATTGTGGTTTTTATCGTATGTTGACTTCATACAATTTGGATATATTTTGACAAAACTTTGTGACTGTTTTATATAAATTACCGCACAACACCGACCACCACATTTAGCAAAGATAGCTATCAAGCAGCAAGTAAGGCACGAATACCCACTTGCTACGAGACTCGGTGGAATGGTACTTTAAAAGAATAGCCCCACTGCACCTGTCCCCTTGTATGTCGTAGAAGGCGACTAAGGGATATGACTCCCTTGTTATATTACTAGGTGGTAGGGTTTAACCCGCCCGGGTTGGTACCACCGCACTGAATGAAAGGTCGGAACGGCTATGTAAATAGTTTGTGTTTTCCGTCCAGTTCAGTGTAGCCGGCACGACCGAAGGGAAGCACTGAAGTGGCACCAAGTTCACCCGGTGTTATGGGATGACATCACGGATGTTGTAGGTGATGTAGCCAACCGTGTCAGTTTCCATAAAAAAAAAGAGTTTTATCCGAAGTCGTAAAATAAATTAGTTCAATTTTACTTTAAGAATAACCCTCTGAAGTTGTTTGCATTCAAAATTACTTTTTATATAATAACATTGGCACATTGTTAGCACATAAACGAAACGATAGTTCTAGATACATAGATATTCTAACAAACTCCTACTGCCTTCGTGAAGTGAACTTTTAAAACAAACAACACATATAATATAAATTGTTCTAAGACCAAAGCATGAAGGGTAACAGAAACGAAACTCTAATGACAATATAGTTGTTCTAAAACTTTCTATATGAAATCAAATGTATGATTTAATTTGTCTGTTTTTGACACGTCTAAAAGTATAGAAATTTAATACAAACGCGATCAGAATATCAGATTTTTACGTATAGTAAATGTTTTTTTTTTGTCATACCTCATAAATGTTCTCTTTATACAATTTATCTGAAGTCCACGTTTCAAGGTTGCAAATTAACATTGAAAAATAAATATAAAAAATTTAATCCGTAAAGAAAATCCTCCTCCCGAGCAGCATAATGCTGAAGTAGCATATTTATACAAAATAATAAACAAATAATTTTGTTTATAAATGAACCAACATGTTTTAAATATTTATTTTAATTTGTTTGTACGACAAAATATTATCTCGCACTTATAATTTTCTAGCGCATACTTTTTGACTCTACAATAATTTTCTTCTTTCATTATTACTACTTCACTATACTTCGAACCTTCATTATTGCTTTTTTTTTTTTTTTATGGAAACTGACACGGTTGGCTACATCACCTACAACTCCCGTGATGTCAGCCCATAACACCGGCTTCCGTTACGATAAATGTTTTCTTTCTAATTTTTCTGCTGATTAATTTTCATATAATTCTTTTTGTACAGCCTATAATTTTGTACTTTACATCTGAAGATAATATTAAATATATTACGACGTTGGTGAACTTTGTTCTATAATTATATTTTTTTATTCTGTTTAGAAAAAATAACAAAAAAAAATTTTATTATTAAAGTTTATCACCAGTTTAATGCAGCTCGACCGGGTTGACTGAAATACATTGCGTAAGGCAATTTCAAGGCAGTCAACCATTTCCACACATTAAGTGATATAAAGTGTAATATTATTATTATGTAATGAAGGGAAGCACTGACATGGCACCCAGTTCACCCGGTGTTATGGGCTGACATCACGGATGTTGTAGGTGTTGTAGCCAAACGTGTCAGTTTCCATAAGATACGTAGGTACGTAGAGAATAAAATACTTGTAAAAATACACAGTTAACTTTAAAAAACATTTCTTCCATAATGTCCATAATATTCTGATTGCGTCTGTATCGTTGTCATTACTCTCTACCGACCACGAGTACCTACACTCTAACACCCACTTAAGTGTAACTCAATTAATTTTACTTCACTAACACTTCTAAATTTATTACTACTCATTCAAACATTGGTGTCACTTTTAACCAAGTTCAGGTTTCACGCAACTCAAGGGTATCTTTACCGAGTGAAATAAAGTAAACGTATACTTCACCATTTTACATTTCCACGACATATAATATTCTTTGTCGCTATTGTCTAATGATTTTATAAAAAAAAAAAACGTCTACGACAACGAAACTCATTCCCTTTTAATTCCAACTTCAATTGTAAGTCCAGAAGTAGGTACATGCTTGTATTTGAGTTTATTTGTAAAAAAAAAAAACGGCCAAGTGCGAGTCGAACTCGCGCATTGAGGGTTCCGTATCGGCATTTCATGGTCAGCGCAACTCACACCATCTATGGCGTGGTTTATGAAATGCTTCATATTAGTTCAAATTGATGATTAGTTAAAATGCTTGTTACTGTTTTCGGTAGATGGTGCGCATACATTTTTTAGTTTCTTGTATGGGGACCCCCGTGAATTTTTTCTTTTTCTATTTTTATTATTTGTTGTTATATCGGCCACAATAAACATATTCTGTGAAAATTTCAACGGGCTACCTATTACGTTTCAAGAGATACAGACAGACAGACAGACGGCGTAGGGTTAGTAATTAGGGTCCCGTACGACGGATATGGAACCCTGAAAAAAGTTACCGACAGCATATTTCAACAATGATGGTGAGAACGCAATTCCGCCGAATTTTGCCTACTAGGTAATTAAATCTATTCATCGTGCAATTCAAACAATTATCATACAATTATTAATTGTTACCGTATAATAGCTGTTGCTAAACTTGAACTTGCAAAATAAAGAAAAACCTGTCCAACCAATCTAACACATTCTCAATCCAAACACTTATGACGTCTGAATTCTTATATTGCTCTCACAGAAAATATGTGATTGACCAATGAGAAAGCTCTCATGTTACGAGAGAAGTACAGCCGCAGTAGAGGCGGAAGCTTCTTCACCGCTCAATGTACGCCCTAATAAAGTCACAGCGCCATAAAGAAAAACGCCTCCCAAATTGACGACAACCCGCCCCGAAAAGCGACGTTGAGCGGTTAACATCATAAACGGTAGAGCACACAGCCCGCCCGGAGATGAATTGACGTTGTCCCATCATACATAATCGCGTATGAGTAATCGCGGCGAGTATACCGAGGCATAAAGGCGTATGGAGCCTTCGGAACCCGCGGCGGATGAATTATTTGAAATTTTTCCCGAGACATTTCGGTCTGCTCCGTAATAACGTCCATTTCGTCTTCAAAGATGAAAGCGTCGACACGTCATGGAGTTTCTCGAACGTGGAAAAACGCGACCTCGAGTGGATTATAGTAGGTCCGTGCGGCATGCTTAAAAATGGCAGTTCTGTTGTATGTATAGTCACAGATTACATAATAGTTACTTCGTAACAGATAAATCACTCCATAGAAAATGTTCCTACCTTCGGGCTTTAATAGCCTACTGTTTCACGTCGCCAATCGCTGCGTGCGAAAATGTACCTTAACGATCGAGTGTAAAGTGGTTATTGCTTTGCAGCTGCGCGCAGTTGCGTGGGCGAGCGTCTATGTATAGTTCGCGCGGCTGACGAATTTCCACTGAAATAGACCGCCGGCGGCCCTTTGGGCGGTAGGTAGTTAGCGCGCGCAAGTACATAGAGTGCGTGAGGCCTGGTATAGCTTAGCATTGTCCGTGACCGGTCACCGATCGTCGCGCTCGTGAATGTGATCGATAACAGCGTGCGTCTACATCATGAAGTCGCCGCAGTCGACGCCGAGGTCCCAGTCGTCGGAGGTGCCGCCGGCGGCGGCGGCGGCGTCGTCGTACTCTGCGATGGCGGCGTCGTAGGCGGTCGCCTCGTACGCGGTGACGCCGTCCAGCACCGAGCACGCCTGCGACACGTTCGTGTAGTGCATTATGGGCATCGCGTGCAGCGCGAAGTCCTCGCCCTCTTGAGACCACGTCAGCCCTGAAACCATAAAGAAACTACTTAAAAAAACAATATAACATACATATAAAAATACAATGCATATAATAATATAAGACATCTATAAATAGGTTTCAAATTAGGATACGTTATACAAGTTTCTGAAAAAGGCGGAATTATGTAAATGAAAAAAGGTAAACGAACAAACGTAACGAGTGCAATCACCGACGCACCACAGGTATTCGATATTGGACATCTTGTGGCTAAGGTCAAATGACGCATGACGACGACTGTTGGATTAAATGGGTTCTACCACAGAGCACGGAATACCCCCGCCCAGGGGGCGCGGGAGGGGGTATTCCGTGCTCTGTGGGTTCTACACTGGCAGCCGTGGGTAGGGAAACGAAGTACGGGAAGACCATCTGGCACGTGGGACCAGTGGGACGGCAAAATTAAGTAAGTTGGGGACTTCGAAGTTGGTGGTTCCGTAGAGCTGAAGACCGGGAGGACTGGAGAACAATTTGAGAGGCATATCTTCCAGCAATGGAGACATACACGCTGACCGATATGTAAATTAAACTTTCTGGCAGGTTTCCATGGCGGCCGCGCCCGGGGATCACCCGCTTGTCACGGGAGCTACGTGTTGAGCTGAGCAAGTAGAGCTTAGCAAAATTAGCAAATTGCTCTCGCTTAGTGCTCCTCGGCAGCCTTGCATAGTTATGCGTTTCTCTATTAACCACATTCGATGAAGTCAGTATGAAAATGTGCAAAATAGTCAGCCAGTCAGTCAGCGTGTAAGCGTCCAATGCTGGACATACGTCTCTCCAATTTTCCTCCAGTCCTCCCGGACTTCAGCGGTACGGAACCACTGCTTTCCGCCGACGTACTCGATGTCGTCGTCCCACCTGGCGGTTGGTCTACCCACACTCCCTTTTCCAGTTCACGCCCTCCAGTGTAGGACATGGTTACTCCAACGGTCGTCGTCTCTTAGGCTAATGTGCCCAGCCCACTGTCACTTGAGCATAGCCACCCGGTGTCCAATATCGACTACTTTGGTGCGTCGACGAATTGACGAATAAATAGTATTGTTGTGAAAAGACTAGAATTGGCTGATAGTTTTGTCGCTGGTGCGCTCATTTTCATGTAGGGAGCGTGGTACGTCATAAAAACTGGTAGATATAGGAAGAAGGTACTCACGACCACTCCAGACGCCGTTGGGAAGCGTGACCCAGCCCCAGCCCTGCCCCCACTCCAGTTCGTGGCCCAGCTGGCCGGCGAGCGGTACCTGCCGTTTAAGCACGGCCACCAGCCCGCGCCCTCCCAGCACGCCCTCGGTGCTGCTGCAGGAAGAGTTCCGCACGCAGATCTCCGATGACGTCGCAGCTGGAATAAGAAAGTATATTCTTAGCACTGCATCTCTCTCTGTACATGTCGTAAAAAGACAACTAAGGGATAAGGACAAGATTCCGTGCTAAAGGGCGACAGGATAGCCACCTCTCACCTTGGTACTGTCCTTCCACCGAGCCATGCAGGAGGGGGGTTTTCGTGCCTTACTTGCTGCTTGATAGATATCTTATCCAAATTATTTGCGAAACGTTGTGGTTGCTGTTGTGCTGTAATTTACCAGAGTTCTCGCAGCACAACACCAAATTACTCTGCTTACTCCTAATGTCCGGATACAGAGAGTGGTATGTATGTATGATTATTATTAGCATATCGTCCTAGCCGATGCAGGCTAACAGGTGAGTTTTTTATTGCACCCGAACTGGGTGGCTGTGCTCGGAGTCAAAGCCCTCGGCACAGCCGATCCAGTCTGGTGCTAGTTACCAGTCTGCCACAGGTGCCAGTCAAGTGGGCAGGTGGACTAAAGTCGCTGGGGAAATACTATTAATCCGCGATTTGAAGATCCGTGGATTGCAGGAATAGGGAAAAAATATTTCCTGGAAGCCCATTCCACATCTTTGCAGTGCAATACAAGAACGATTTGGATTTTTATGTAAATAGGCTATGTAAATAGTTTGTGTTCAGTTCAGTGTAGCCTGTACGACCGAAGGTATACACTAGTTCACTAAGGTGTTCTGGGCTGACATCACAGATGTAGTAAGTAGGCGATGTAGCCAACCGTATCTGTTTGCATAAAATAAATTGTGAATTGTTCCGTTCGAGGACTACACAGGAATAGAATAGAATAGAATAGAAATCCTTTATTGCACACAAAAACACAGAGATACACAAGACAGAAGATAACATACAGAAGAAGAATGGAAGCTAACAATAATTCACACAGAAACAAGAGAACAGTAGCGTGCAAAGGCGGACTTATCACTTTAAGTGATTTCTTCCAGTCAACCTTTGGGTGATGAGAGTAAATGAGAAAGAAATATGACAAGGGTAGTGCAGACATTTGGACAGGAAAGTAATATATATATATATATATACTACATACTTATACAAATATATACATAAACAAATAAAGACATACTTATATAAATATACATGTCCATACATAGATACAAGTATATAATAAGATAAATAAATACATAATACCTTATTCCACAACAGAGCAACTGCTGAGATAATGTTTCTTCAACAAGATTTTGAATGTGCCAAGAGTGCAGAGTGGACAGTGAAAGAGTCGGTATAGAAACCAGAAGAATGGCGAGGTATCACTAGAACATTATCGTCACTAGAGCGAAGAGGAAGGCCGTGAGAAGAGAGGGGAAGGAATCGAGAACAAAGGTATTCAGGAGCATCAGGATTGTTTAATACACCATATAAAAGACCGAGGATGTGACAGTTCTACGGAGACGAATCGGTAGCCACTCAAGCTTTACACGGAACTGAGAGACGTGGTCGTATTTACGCAGACCAAATACGAAACGGATACACAAATTTTGCAAGCGTTCAAGCTTGTCTAGAACAGGAGTGCTTCGCGTGAGAATTGCGGATCTGGAGAAAGTGAACAGAAAGAGGAGGAATGAAGAAAGCGTATTCCCTAGAGCAGCGGCCATAGTAGTACCGATAAAACTAGGCAAATAAATAAATAAATAAATAAATAAATAAATAAATAAATAAATAAATAAATAAATAAATAAATAAATAAATAAATAAATAAATAAATAAATAAATAAATAAATAAATAAATAAATAAATAAATAAATAAATAAATAAATAAATAAATAAATAAATAAATAAATAAATAAATAAATAAATAAATAAATAAATAAATAAATAAATAAATAAATAAATAAATAAATAAATAAATAAATAAATAAATAAATAAATAAATAAATAAATAAATAAATAAATAAATAAATAAATAAATAAATAAATAAATAAATAAATAAATAAATAAATAAATAAATAAATAAATAAATAAAATTAAACGTTTTAAAATTATTGGTATTTGGCTTATCATGGTTGAAATTCGCGGTCACTTTGGCCGACGTTTCAGACTGGCGGTTGCAGTCCATCCAGTTTTACAATGTCAAAATGTGACCGTTTACCCGCATCCCGCTCGGATACCCCTCTACCCGTAATGTGTCATGTTATGTTCGTTGAAGCAGTTGGTCCTTCTTTGGGAAAATATACATTTGTGATTTTCATCGGGGGTCATTTCATGCGCTTGGCGGAAACCACGAAAAGAAAGGGAAATAAATTAAATTTACTTTCAGTGGCCGAACATACCGTGTCTTCTTTTATGGGTGGGTGTGTCGAAGGACCAATAGTGCAGTCGACAGAGCCAAATTGTACTCGCGAAGCCACGCTCAGTTATATGCCATGCCAGCAGATTTGCGGGCTCTTGCTGAGAGGTAGTGCTAGTACATATCTATTATTCTCCATCGAGCCACAGAGCCCAAACGACATCTACTCGGAGATCCATTCGGTTCACATCGCGTTATATTAGTTTTTAAAGCCCCTAGAAAGTCTGCGTTTCATGTTCGGAATAAATTTACCCGGCGGAGGCGACGTTATTCAAAATGAGCAAATAATTTCCATTCGCGACCTTGGTGATATAGTTCGTATGCTAATTTTGTGGCTTCGATAAGTCCTCTAAAATTAGACAACGCCGACGGAGACGGGACGGATTAGCTGATTTTTCGCATACTACTCTGATCCGGGCTTCCTTCATATTGCGACTTGGGAGGCTTCATTAACGTCACAGAGCTATCCTACTAGAGCTACTCCTATCCTACTAGCCTACTTCTACTAGAGCTACATTATATAGGATAGTAGGATAGCTATCCTACTATCCTATATAATGTAATGTATGCAATTGTATATGATTTTAATGTTCAGGGCAGCGGCGAAACTGGAGGTTTGGCTATCGGATAGTTATTAGGTTTTCGTACCCTTATTACTTTACATTGCCCTATTACTAAGCATACACCGTGTCCGTCCGTCTGTCCGTCTTTGAAGGGCTGTATCTTTTGAACCGTAATACGAGCGGTTAACATTTTCACAGAATATGTGGGCCGGGGAGAAATAATGGCCGATATACTAACAAATAAAAAAAAAATTAAAAATTAAGGGACCCCATACAAGTAACTTGTTCTTTAAATTTGTGTTTGTTTGTTTGTGCTCTATAGTAATAACGGTTATACATTCAAGCGTCAAACTTGGTGTGATGTTTTCAAACTTTAAGCGCAAACTCTTAAAGCAAAACAACAAATGATAAAAACTGACCAATAACTTGGTGGTATGGAAACTTCGGTGTGCAAGTCTGACTAGCACTTGGCCGGATTTTTATGTGACCTGCTTTGGTGAACTAGGTGCCATATCAGTGCTTCCCTTTGGTCGTGCCGGCTACACTGAACTGAACGGTAAACACGAACTATTTACATAGCCGCTTCGACAAACCTTACATTCAGCACGGTGTTACCAATACGGTCGGGTTAAACCCTATCACCTAGTAAGGCAAGGGAAGGGACCTACAGTTTTACGTGGAATCCGAACTACGGTATGCCTCAACGGACACGCATCCAAGATCTAACCGCGCCCGGTAGTGCTTAGCGTTCACGATAGCACGTCGATCCATTGCACCGGCGAGCTATCGAGGCTGACAAACAGTTTCGTACATAACGCTATATTTGGCGTAAAAAGTCAGCGGAAGGAAGCCGATGTTGAAATATTTAGCGGCAGTGACGCCGGAGGTTTGGGGTACAGGAGTTTTGCATTAAAACTTTGCTGGAGGCTGCGGCGGGGGCGGAGGCGGGGGCGGAGGCGGGGGCGGAGGAGGGGGCGGAGGCGGGGGCAGGGCGTCGGGGGCGGGCGCACGGACGGGTTTTACATTTAGTATTAAGAGAGTTTAGAATGCAGTTGAAAGTCAAATTGAATATCATTGATCCTAACTGTTTCTCCTGCATACAAGGCAAGAAGTTTTTATTATTGTGTTCAGATATATACGGTGTGCTTAACTTTAAGGATCAAATTTCTATGAATAACTCACTCAGCTACAGAGGCTCATTGTACGTGTGAGCTATGTAATTCTAGAAAGTTATTAAGGCGTATTATTTAGGTAGGTGTGTGTGGCTATTTATTTCATATTTATTACTAGATAATTCGAGATAGGAGGGAACTCAGTCAAGTTCATAATATAGCTGTTCTACAACGTTCTTTAGCGGCGGGTGGCCGAGTGGTTTGGGCATCGGCTTCTCGTGCGGGAGGTCCGAGGTTCGAATCCAACCGGCGCGCCGGTTGGATTCGAACCTCGGACCTCGTCAGACGTCGACAGAAAAAACTCATTGGTACACGCCGCGGCGTGTACCAATGAGTTTTTTCTGACGAAAAAATTTACGTGCATACCTACACCTGCTGCTTCACCGTTCGGAACCGGTGTAAAACTGTAGATCCCTTCCCTTGCCCCTTACTAGGTGGTAGGCTCAAATTGTAGCCGACTGGGTTGGTGCCACCGTACAGGATGTAAGATGGCCGCATAGCAACCTCGGTTGTGTTCTCCTCTAGTCCAGTATAGCCAGCAATCCAGGGAAGTCTCCGGTATGGCACCTACCTTCTCGGAGGTGATATTGGCAAGTCAGAGCATGTGCTTTGGCCCCTCTGACTCAGCCACCCATACCGGATTACATAAAAAAAAATTATATATGTACATACATACCTATTACACATACTTGGGTTATTTTTTCCGAACATTAGATACAATAACAAACAACAACATATTTTCCAAGATAATCCTTAACCTAGGTACAAATAAACATATATAACAACGCATTCCTCACCCAAAACATAAGCATGGCCATTCAGCGGGGGAACGCTGCTTCGGTCCGCAGGACTGCGATCCCAGTCCCTATGGAAGAGCTTTTTGTTTTAATTTAGTTATTAGTTTGCTTATACTGTTGTTTTCTTTTTTTTTAGTTTTTAATAATATTATTGTAATTAGGTTATACAGGGTGTTGTAACGACCACTACATTAAAGGGAAATTATTATTGGGATCAATAGTAACAAAAAAGTCAAGTAACTTTTTTCTGAATTCCCTTTAAATAAAAGTTACAGTTTTCATACAAACTAATTGATTAATTTAGTGTAAAAACGATCTAATGTCCCGCACGAACGTGGGAATGAAAGGCGCGCGGTGAGTGAGCGAGCAAGGACGAGTGCGCGCGCGGAGCGAAGAGATGCGCGGCGGCGGCGCGGGGTGAGTTTTTCGACCCCGACCGTTCCCGCGCCAGCACACTCCCCCCGTGCACATCAAATTACACTTGACAAAAACATAAATTTCAAAAATTTATATCTCCAAAACTAGACACTTGAGAGAAAAACTTTGTTTACTTTTTTGTCTCGGAAAAACATGAGGATTGCGCTGGCGAAATTACTGTACTGGCCGTTACAACATCCTGTATATTCATTGAGTGTTGTGTTATTTATTATGTATGGAATTAATATAAGTAGAAGTTAGAAGAGAAACGTGCAAATAAAGATATACAGTAATAATCATAAAGTACCATAACGAACAGAGCAGACTACGTGAAACTTTATTTTTATTCTAATCGAAATCGGGAGGGATAATACCGAAAGCAATTAAGCAGTAAGTGCGGAGGTACCTAACCTTTCTACCCCGACCGAGCGCACCGGGGCCTAATGGAAGCGGCTATGCGTGCCGAAGCTGACCGCACATTCCCACATTTTTTTTTATGGAAAATTGACACGGTTGGCTACATCACCTACAACATCCGTGATGTCAGCCCATAACACCGGGTGAACTTGGTGCCATTTCACTATTTACATAGCCGACGACGCGACGTTTCGTTCAGTGCGGTGGTACCAAACCGGCCGGGATAAACCCTACCACCTAGTAAGGTAAAACGGGAAGGGACCTTTCACAGTTTCTCTTGGAATCCGAACCACGGTCAGCCTCAAACGTTCGAGCGGTCACTCATCCAAGTACTGACCGCGCTCAGGTTTGCTTAATAACAGTCGACCGACCGCACTACTGGAGCTACCGTGGCTGAGATAATATTCAGATAGAGATAATATTTTTGCGTGAACCAGTATAGAATAAAATAGAAAAGCTGAGCAAGAATTTTCAAGGACAACCAATCAGTGAGCTCCTGAATACGAGAGTTTTCAAAGCACATCGCGCAAACTTCTGCATCTAAACTCCCGGTAGCCCCACGCGATCAAATTAAAATACCCTCCGAAGTTCAGTCAGAGGCTCGCATTGTTTCAGGCCGGGGCGTGAGAGCCTCACTCGCTCCCACCGAAATCCCCGTTCCCTCCTTCTATATATCCCCGATCGCGCCCCCACTTCCACCTCCTTAGGGAGCGTTCATGTGCGAGTTTAGCCTCGCGACGTTATAACTTCTGTGTAGCTGTCAAATCCAATGAAGATATAAAAACCATATGATAAAAACTAATAATTGTTGTTTATTGTTTAATGTTTATTTATCATCTCTTGGTAGTGCACTGCGCTCAGATCTGTCATATTTATTAACCGACTTCCAAAAAAGGAGGAGGTTCTCAATTCGTCTGTATGTTTTTTTTTTTTTTTTTTTTATTTTTTTGTATGTTTGTAACACGATTTCTCCGTCAATTGAGGGCCGATTTAGAAAATTCTTTTTTTGTTAGTTAGGTCATACTTCCGAGGTGGTCCCATTTCAATTTTATCGAAATTGGTTCAGTGGTTTTCGAAAAATCAGCATAATACTGCATCATCAGCATAATAATGGTGTGTGGTTACCTTCAGCAAAACTTGTGATGTGGTCGTTTTCGGCAATTTTCAGTTTGATAAATTAGTATGGTGTGTGGTTACCTTCAGCAAAACATTTGTGATGTGGACTTATTCAGCAATTTGCAGTCTGACACATATGGCGAATAATTCTGTACCACTTCAATCGATTTCGATTATTCGATTTCGATTATTCTTTTTTATGTAATATTACTAAAAAGAATGAAATAAAAACTGTTTTAAAAAATATTAAACCGATTTCCAAAAAACAAAAAAAAAAAAACTAAAAAGTATTAAATACCTAATATTTTGAAATTTTCTCTGTCCTGTTGAAATACATGAATCGATATACTAGTGATACATATTCGGACCCTTGTTTCATGAATATTCTAAATTTGAATTTTTTTATTTTTTCCGACCGGCGCTTAATTTATTATGGTACCTGGCCGGTACCTACTGTACCGAGTACCATCGAGCTGGTTTGATGATGGAGACAGAAGGTGGCCATAGGAACTCCTAAACTACACATGATAAACCCATCGTGTTTGGGCTCGTTGCATTTGTCTTCACGAGAAATTTACTTTAGACCTAAGAGATTCTCAATTCGACGGTATGTTTTCTTTTTTTGGATGTTTGTTACGCGATTACTCCGTCAATTGTGGGCCGATTTTGAAAATTCTTTTTTTTTTTATTTGAAAGGGGATAACCCTGAGGTTTTTGAAGTGAAAACTTCTTTAGCGGCTCTTGGCACTTTTTTAGGTGGGTAAAAATGTATAACTCGCGACATCGCGTCAGCGTCATTTTTAAAATGAAACCTTAAGTCATTGTGTTAAGGGTTAAGTTAGAGTGGCACGGGATCTGCCGGCACTCCCGGAGTGCAACTGTTAAGTAGGGTTCCGTAACACGTTTATGTCTGTCCATTCTACTAAGTTCTGCAAAATGAATGTAGGGTTCCGTAACATATGCATGTCTATACGTTCTACTAAATTTTACAATTTTCAACCAAGGTCCTCCGACGGTTATTTTATAATAAAAGTAGGCCTCCGTAACACGTTTATGTCTGTCCATTCTACTAAGTTCTGCAACATCACCTACAACGTCCGTGATGTCAGCCCATAACACCAGTGCCATGTCAGTGCTTCCCCCTTTGATCGTGCTGACTACACTGAACTGGTCGGAAAACACAAACTATTTACATAGCCGTTTCGACCGACGTTTAATTCAGTGCGGTGGTACCAACCCGGGAAGGTTAAACCCTACCACCAAGTAAGATTACGAGGGAAGGGACTTACAGTTTTACGAGGAATCCGAACCTTGGTCAGCCTCCAACGGTCAGCGGTCACCCATCTAAGTACTGACCGCACCCAGCGTTGCTTAAAATTCAATAGCGACAGTTGACTGTCTGCACCACTGAGCTATCGAAGCTGACGTGGTCCTATTTTAATTGGGTCAAGATCGGATTGGAAAGCGAGGCGGAATCGCGAGGCCGAAGGCCGAGCGATTCCGCCGAGTACATTAATAGCAAAAAATTACTAAAAAAAACTGTGAAATAAAAAAAAAGTTTTAAAAAACATAAAACCGACTTCCTAAAAAAAGTAAAACTAAAAAACTATTTAAAATAAAAATATAAAAACCGCCTTCAAAAATATATGAAATAAAAACCTAAAAAAAAAAAACGAACCCTAGAGTTGAAGGCGGTGCTAAAGCAAGCAAAAATGATGCATGAAAGAAAACATGAGTGGATGATAATATCCTTTGTGATTTGTGTAGCCTTTTTAGCACCGCCTTCAACTCTAGGGTTCGTTTTTTTTTTAGGTTTTTATTTCATATATTTTTGAAGGCGGTTTTTATATTTTTATTTTAAATAGTTTTTTAGTTTTACTTTTTTTAGGAAGTCGGTTTTATGTTTTTTACGTTGTAACATTCCGTCAGTTCGATTATTATCACAGCGAAGAAGAGCTGATAAGAAACTTCATCATCATCATCATCATCATCATATCACACACGCTGAATCCCGACAATCGGGGTAAGCAGAGTAATCGGTGTTGTGCTGCAAGTACTCTAGTAAATTACAGCACAACACCGACTGCCACGTTTCGCAAAGTATTCGAACAAGATTAAATCGATCAAGCAGCAAGTAAGGCACGAAGACCCACCTGCTGCATGACTCGGTGGAAGTACCGTGCCAAGGTGAGAGGTGGCGAGCCCGTCGCCCTTTAGCACGATATCTTGTCCTTATCCCTTAGTCGCCTTTTACGACATGCACGGGGAGAGATGCAGTGGGGCTATTCTTTTTAAGTACCGGCACCACACGGTACAAATAGAACAAGAAACTTCACTGGACTTATTCTACTTCACAAAAATGTTTGCCACTGCCTAGACACGCATGTGATTTTATGAAAGATGCAGCAATTCAATTCAATTAATAATATAGACTCCCCTTTATCTTCGTCATTCAATGTGTTGTTATATATGTTTATTTGTACCTAGGTTAAGGATTATCTTGGAAAATATGTTGTTGTTTGTTATTGTATCTAATGTTCGGAAAAAATAACCCAAGTATGTGTAATAGGTATGTATGTACATATATAATTTTTTTTTATGTAATCCGGTATGGGTGGCTGAGTCAGAGGGGCCAAAGCACATGCTCTGACTTGCCAATATCACCTCCGAGAAGGTAGGTGCCATACCGGAGACTTCCCTGGATTGCTGGCTATACTGGACTAGAGGAGAACACAACCGAGGTTGCTATGCGGCCATCTTACATCCTGTACGGTGGCACCAACCCAGTCGGCTACAATTTGAGCCTACCACCTAGTAAGGGGCAAGGGAAGGGATCTACAGTTTTACACCGGTTCCGAACGGTGAAGCAGCAGGTGTAGGTATGCACGTAAATTTTTTCGTCAGAAAAAACTCATTGGTACACGCCGCGGCGTGTACCAATGAGTTTTTTCTGACGAAAAAATTTACGTGCATACCTACACCTGCTGCTTCACCGTTCGGAACCGGTGTAAAACTGTAGATCCCTTCCCTTGCCCCTTACTAGGTGGTAGGCTCAAATTGTAGCCGACTGGGTTGGTGCCACCGTACAGGATGTAAGATGGCCGCATAGCAACCTCGGTTGTGTTCTCCTCTAGTCCAGTATAGCCAGCAATCCAGGGAAGTCTCCGGTATGGCACCTACCTTCTCGGAGGTGATATTGGCAAGTCAGAGCATGTGCTTTGGCCCCTCTGACTCAGCCACCCATACCGGATTACATAAAAAAAAATTATATATGTACATACATACCTATTACACATACTTGGGTTATTTTTTCCGAACATTAGATACAATAACAAACAACAACATATTTTCCAAGATAATCCTTAACCTAGGTACAAATAAACATATATAACAACACATTGAATGACGAAGATAAAGGGGAGTCTATATTATTAATTGAATTGAATTGCTGCATCTTTCATAAAATCACATGCGTGTCTAGGCAGTGGCAAACATTTTTGTGAAGTAGAATAAGTCCAGTGAAGTTTCTTGTTCTATTTGTACCGTGTGGTGCCGGTACTTAAAAAGAATAGCCCCACTGCATCTCTCCCCGTGCATGTCGTAAAAGGCGACTAAGGGATAAGGACAAGATATCGTGCTAAAGGGCGACGGGCTCGCCACCTCTCACCTTGGCACGGTACTTCCACCGAGTCATGCAGCAGGTGGGTCTTCGTGCCTTACTTGCTGCTTGATCGATTTAATCTTGTTCGAATACTTTGCGAAACGTGGCAGTCGGTGTTGTGCTGTAATTTACTAGAGTACTTGCAGCACAACACCGATTACTCTGCTTACCCCGATTGTCGGGATTCAGCGTGTGTGATATGATGATGATGATGATGATGATGAAGTTTCTTATCAGCTCTTCTTCGCTGTGATAATAATCGAACTGACGGAATGTTACAACGTAAAAAACATAAAACCGACTTCCTAAAAAAAGTAAAACTAAAAAACTATTTAAAATAAAAATATAAAAACCGCCTTCAAAAATATATGAAATAAAAACCTAAAAAAAAAACGAACCCTAGAGTTGAAGGCGGTGCTAAAAAGGCTACACAAATCACAAAGGATATTATCATCCACTCATGTTTTCTTTCATGCATCATTTTTGCTTGCTTTAGCACCGCCTTCAACTCTAGGGTTCGTTTTTTTTTTTTAGGTTTTTATTTCATATATTTTTGAAGGCGGTTTTTATATTTTTATTTTAAATAGTTTTTTAGTTTTACTTTTTTTAGGAAGTCGGTTTTATGTTTTTTAAAACTTTTTTTTTATTTCACAGTTTTTTTTAGTAATTTTTTGCTATTAATGTACTCGGCGGAATCGCTCGGCCTTCGGCCTCGCGATTCCGCCTCGCTTTCCAATCCGATCTTGACCCAATTAAAATAGGACCACGTCAGCTTCGATAGCTCAGTGGTGCAGACAGTCAACTGTCGCTATTGAATTTTAAGCAACGCTGGGTGCGGTCAGTACTTAGATGGGTGACCGCTGACCGTTGGAGGCTGACCAAGGTTCGGATTCCTCGTAAAACTGTAAGTCCCTTCCCTCGTAATCTTACTTGGTGGTAGGGTTTAACCTTCCCGGGTTGGTACCACCGCACTGAATTAAACGTCGGTCGAAACGGCTATGTAAATAGTTTGTGTTTTCCGACCAGTTCAGTGTAGTCAGCACGATCAAAGGGGGAAGCACTGACATGGCACTGGTGTTATGGGCTGACATCACGGACGTTGTAGGTGATGTTGCAGAACTTAGTAGAATGGACAGACATAAACGTGTTACGGAGGCCTACTTTTATTATAAAATAACCGTCGGAGGACCTTGGTTGAAAATTGTAAAATTTAGTAGAACGTATAGACATGCATATGTTACGGAACCCTACATTCATTTTGCAGAACTTAGTAGAATGGACAGACATAAACGTGTTACGGAACCCTACTTAACAGTTGCACTCCGGGAGTGCCGGCAGATCCCGTGCCACTCTAACTTAACCCTTAACACAATGACTTAAGGTTTCATTTTAAAAATGACGCTGACGCGATGTCGCGAGTTATACATTTTTACCCACCTAAAAAAGTGCCAAGAGCCGCTAAAGAAGTTTTCACTTCAAAAACCTCAGGGTTATCCCCTTTCAAATAAAAAAAAAAAGAATTTTCAAAATCGGCCCACAATTGACGGAGTAATCGCGTAACAAACATCCAAAAAAAGAAAACATACCGTCGAATTGAGAATCTCTTAGGTCTAAAGTAAATTTCTCGTGAAGACAAATGCAACGAGCCCAAACACGATGGGTTTATCATGTGTAGTTTAGGAGTTCCTATGGCCACCTTCTGTCTCCATCATCAAACCAGCTCGATGGTACTCGGTACAGTAGGTACCGGCCAGGTACCATAATAAATTAAGCGCCGGTCGGAAAAAATAAAAAAATTCAAATTTAGAATATTCATGAAACAAGGGTCCGAATATGTATCACTAGTATATCGATTCATGTATTTCAACAGGACAGAGAAAATTTCAAAATATTAGGTATTTAATACTTTTTAGTTTTTTTTTTTTTGTTTTTTGGAAATCGGTTTAATATTTTTTAAAACAGTTTTTATTTCATTCTTTTTAGTAATATTACATAAAAAAGAATAATCGAAATCGAATAATCGAAATCGATTGAAGTGGTACAGAATTATTCGCCATATGTGTCAGACTGCAAATTGCTGAATAAGTCCACATCACAAATGTTTTGCTGAAGGTAACCACACACCATACTAATTTATCAAACTGAAAATTGCCGAAAACGACCACATCACAAGTTTTGCTGAAGGTAACCACACACCATTATTATGCTGATGATGCAGTATTATGCTGATTTTTCGAAAACCACTGAACCAATTTCGATAAAATTGAAATGGGACCACCTCGGAAGTATGACCTAACTAACAAAAAAAGAATTTTCTAAATCGGCCCTCAATTGACGGAGAAATCGTGTTACAAACATACAAAAAAATAAAAAAAAAAAAAAAAAAAACATACAGACGAATTGAGAACCTCCTCCTTTTTTGGAAGTCGGTTAATAAATATGACAGATCTGAGCGCAGTGCACTACCAAGAGATGATAAATAAACATTAAACAATAAACAACAATTATTAGTTTTTATCATATGGTTTTTATATCTTCATTGGATTTGACAGCTACACAGAAGTTATAACGTCGCGAGGCTAAACTCGCACATGAACGCTCCCTAAGGAGGTGGAAGTGGGGGCGCGATCGGGGATATATAGAAGGAGGGAACGGGGATTTCGGTGGGAGCGAGTGAGGCTCTCACGCCCCGGCCTGAAACAATGCGAGCCTCTGACTGAACTTCGGAGGGTATTTTAATTTGATCGCGTGGGGCTACCGGGAGTTTAGATGCAGAAGTTTGCGCGATGTGCTTTGAAAACTCTCGTATTCAGGAGCTCACTGATTGGTTGTCCTTGAAAATTCTTGCTCAGCTTTTCTATTTTATTCTATACTGGTTCACGCAAAAATATTATCTCTATCTGAATATTATCTCAGCCACGGTAGCTCCAGTAGTGCGGTCGGTCGACTGTTATTAAGCAAACCTGAGCGCGGTCAGTACTTGGATGAGTGACCGCTCGAACGTTTGAGGCTGACCGTGGTTCGGATTCCAAGAGAAACTGTGAAAGGTCCCTTCCCGTTTTACCTTACTAGGTGGTAGGGTTTATCCCGGCCGGTTTGGTACCACCGCACTGAACGAAACGTCGCGTCGTCGGCTATGTAAATAGTGAAATGGCACCAAGTTCACCCGGTGTTATGGGCTGACATCACGGATGTTGTAGGTGATGTAGCCAACCGTGTCAATTTTCCATAAAAAAAAATGTGGGAATGTGCGGTCAGCTTCGGCACGCATAGCCGCTTCCATTAGGCCCCGGTGCGCTCGGTCGGGGTAGAAAGGTTAGGTACCTCCGCACTTACTGCTTAATTGCTTTCGGTATTATCCCTCCCGATTTCGATTAGAATAAAAATAAAGTTTCACGTAGTCTGCTCTGTTCGTTATGGTACTTTATGATTATTACTGTATATCTTTATTTGCACGTTTCTCTTCTAACTTCTACTTATATTAATTCCATACATAATAAATAACACAACACTCAATGAATATACAGGATGTTGTAACGGCCAGTACAGTAATTTCGCCAGCGCAATCCTCATGTTTTTCCGAGACAAAAAAGTAAACAAAGTTTTTCTCTCAAGTGTCTAGTTTTGGAGATATAAATTTTTGAAATTTATGTTTTTGTCAAGTGTAATTTGATGTGCACGGGGGGAGTGTGCTGGCGCGGGAACGGTCGGGGTCGAAAAACTCACCCCGCGCCGCCGCCGCGCATCTCTTCGCTCCGCGCGCGCACTCGTCCTTGCTCGCTCACTCACCGCGCGCCTTTCATTCCCACGTTCGTGCGGGACATTAGATCGTTTTTACACTAAATTAATCAATTAGTTTGTATGAAAACTGTAACTTTTATTTAAAGGGAATTCAGAAAAAAGTTACTTGACTTTTTTGTTACTATTGATCCCAATAATAATTTCCCTTTAATGTAGTGGTCGTTACAACACCCTGTATAACCTAATTACAATAATATTATTAAAAACTAAAAAAAAAGAAAACAACAGTATAAGCAAACTAATAACTAAATTAAAACAAAAAGCTCTTCCATAGGGACTGGGATCGCAGTCCTGCGGACCGAAGCAGCGTTCCCCCGCTGAATGGCCATGCTTATGTTTTGGGTGAGGAATGCTCTGGTACGATACATACATACATTCTATTATACCATTACATGCTGTACCTTGCGGAACCGGTTCTTAAAAAGAATAGCCCCACTGAATCTCTCCCCGTGCATTTCGAAAAAGGCGTCTAAGGGACAAAGACAAGATGATTTACTTGATGGCATCCTTGGAATCTATAGGTATACATGTACACCTAAATAACACCACTTTTCGTAAAACCACGCTAAGCCAGGCGATATTTTGGAATTTTATGCAAACATAATAGCTCTTTTTAGGGTTCCGTATCTCAAAAGGGGGGGGGGGGAAATCACTTCGTTGTCCGCGCCGTTCTTGGCGCGGACAACAAAGTGATTTCCCCGAAAATAACATTCGGGAAAATTATCAGCCATTTTAGAATAATAGTACATTCTGAAGCGAGATATCGGCAAATTCGGCTTATGCATATATTTCACCGGAGTATTGAGTGGGGCTAGCTAGATTAGAAATATGCTAATTAGTTATACGAAGTCGGCATTGTATTATTACCTGCCCCATATAAATACATACCCAGAGACGTCACTGTCATACTTAGCATATAATTAATTTGTTACCAACATGCGGTCGGCTTTCACACCATTTGCATGAAGTAAACTTGTTTTTAGGGTTCTGTATCCGGTACGGGACCCTATTACTAAGCCTACGCCGTCTGTCTGTCTGTCCGAGGGCTGTATCTCTTGAGCCGTAATAGGTAGCCCGTTGAAATGTTCACAGAATATGTGTTATTATGGCCGATATAACAACAAATAATAAAAATAAGAAGAAGTAAAAAATTCACGGGGGTCCCCATAGAAGAAACCAAAAAGTGTATGCGCGCGCGCCATCTACCGAATAGAGCGTGAAGCATTTTAACTAATCAAGACATTTAACTAATATGAAGCATTTCATAAAACACGCCATAGGTGGCGTGAGTGTCGCTCACCATGACATGGCGATACGGAACCCTCGGTGCGCGAGTTCGACTCGCACTTGGCCGTTTTTTTTTTTATAGAAACTGACACGATAGGCTACATCACCTACAACATCCGTGATGTCAGCCCATAACACCGGGTGAACTAGGTGCCATGTCAGTGCTTCCCTTCATTTCATGTCGGCTACACTAAAATTGACGGAAAGAACGAACTATTTACATAGCCGTTTCGACTGACTTTTCATTCAGTACGGTGGTACCAACGCGGACGGGATAAGCCCTACCACCTAGTAACCACCCGCCGCTTAAACATTATCGTAATATGCCAACCGCGTAGGTTAGTTTAAACGGAAGTGACTACTGTGACATTAGAATAGAATAGAATTTATTTATACTTTTTCTACAAGAGACATTCAACAGTAACAAGTACATTACAACATTTAGTAGTAGGTAGTAGCAAAAGAGGTGAGCGTACTTATCGAAACGCACGGAAATGTCTCTTTTAATAATACACGTAAGTACATGCTAGGCAACATTATTTTGTGAAATTTAATTAAAATATATGTTTCTTGTATATTTTAGTGTACAATAAATTATTTGAATTTGAATTCTTCTTCTCTTCGCTCGTGTCGACTACACTGAACTGGGCGGAAAACACGAACTATTTACATAGCCCTTTCTAGTCCGGTCGCCCGTAGAACATTCATATTACCAAAAAGGTTACCGCTTGGCTTAGTGAAATTGTTATAAATTACGGCATTTTAAACACAAAAACCCAAGTCTTAAAGATCGCGAATGGGCGCAACCGTATTCGGTGACAAGTCGAAAATCGCCAAAAATGTCGGTAAATTACTTTTTGAGGTTACCGATTCTTTTCACTATAGTTATGTTCTCCAGCTTATTTCAATTACCACACGTCATCGTAAGACCATGGCAAGTGGGCATACACTGGTTTAAGACCACATGAAGTCAGCCGATTTTGACGTTAAATTACTTTTTGAGGTTACCGCTTCAAATTTATACAGCAGCTAATAGACCCTCTGTACAAACCACATACCCAATTTAAGACCCTTTCTGTGGGCGCTTTAGATTTTAAGACCCATTTTGTCGGCGAAGAAAATTTTAAAAAAATTGTATTAAAGTACGTAAATACATACATAATGTACTTATCACACGCTGTATTCCGACAATCAGGGTAAGCAGAGTAATCGGCGTTGTGCTGCAAGTACACCTATAAGTCCTGTCGCCCGTAGAACATTCATATTACCAAAAAGGTTACCGCTTGGCTATGTGAAATTGTTATAAATTACGCCATCTTAAACACAAAAGCCCAAATCTGAAAGATCGCAAATGGGCGCAACCATATTCGGTGACAAGTCGAAAATTTCCAAAAATTTCAGTAATTTACTTTTCGAGGTTACCGCTTCTTATCACTGTAGTTATGTTCTCCAGCTTATTTCAATTACCACACGTCATCGTAAGACCATGGCAAGTGGGCATACACTGATTTAAGACCACATGAAGTCAGCCGATTATGACGATAATTTACTTTTTGAGGTTACCGCTTCAAATTTATACAGCAGCTAATAGACCCTCTGTACAAACCACATACCCATTTTAAGACCCTTTCTGTGGGCGCTTTAGATTTTAAGACCAATTTTGTCGGCGAAGAAAAATAAAAAAAAATGGTATTAAAGTACGTAAATACATACATAATGTACATACCACACGCTGCAGTCCGACAATCAGGGTAAGCAGAGTAATCGGCGTTGTGCTGCAAGTACACCTAGTCCTGTCGCCCGTAGAACATTCATATTACCAAAAAGGTTACCGCTTGGCTATGTGAAATTGTTATAAATTACGCCATTTTAAATGCTAAAACCCAAATCTGAAAGATCGCAAATGGGCGCAACCATATTCGGGACAAGTCGAAAATCTCCAAAAATGTCAGTAATTTACTTTTCGAGGTTACCGCTTCTTCTCACTGTAGTTATGTTCTCCAGCTTATTTCAATTACCACACGTCATCGTAAGACCATGGCAAGTGGGCATACGCTGGTTTAAGACCACGTGAAGTCAGCCGATTTTGACGTTAAATTACTTTTTGAGGTTACCGCTTCAAATTTATACAGCAGCTAATAGACCCTCTGTACAAACCACATACCCATTTTAAGACCCTTTCTGTGGGCGCTTTAGATTTTAAGACCCATTTTGTCGGCGAAGAAAAATTAAAAAAAATTGTATTAAAGTACGTAAATACATACATAATGTACATACCACACGCTGTATTCCGACAATCAGGTTAAGCAGAGTAATCGGCGTTGTGCTGCAAGTACACCTATAAGTCCTGTCGCCCGTAGAACATTCATATTACCAAAAAGGTTACCGTTTGGCCATGTGAAATTGTTATAAATTACGCTATTTTAAACACAAAAGCCCAAATCTGAAAGATCGCAAATGGGCGCAACCATATTCGGTGACAAGTCGAAAATCTCCAAAAATTTCAGTAATTTACTTTTCGAGGTTACCGCTTCTTTTCACTGTAGTTATGTTCTCCAGCTTATTTCAATTACTACACGTCATCGTAAGACCATGGCAAGTGGGCATACACTGATTTAAGACCACATGAAGTCAGCCGATTATGACGATAATTTACTTTTTGAGGTTACCGCTTCAAATTTATACAGCAGCTAATAGACCCTCTGTAAAAACCACATACCCATTTTAAGACCCTTTCTGTGGGCGCTTTAGATTTTAAGACCCATTTTGTCGGCGAAGAAAAATTTCAAAAAATGGTATTAAAATACGTACATACATAAATATGTACTGTCATTCAGTTGATTGTGTTACACAACGGTACCACCGATTAATGTACATAATATGTATGTTTATTATATACATATATATGCTTATTAAAATATTTATGTATTATTCCTATGTAGTGTATCATACATATTTCTTTACAGTCTAACACATTGCCACTAACTATTATTGTTCGCCTGCATGTACTTCTCCCACATCCCAAAGGATAGTTAGAATAGAATGTCTCGCGGCATTAAGCTCGCCTGTTGTACCTTATTTTTATAAATTGGTGTTCAATGGTGTTCAATAAAGAATATATACATATACATGTACATACCACACGCTGTATTCCGACAATCCGGGTAAGAAGAGTAATGGGCGTTGTGCTGCAAGAACACCGATAAATTATAGCTAAACACCGAAGGTTTAGCAAAGTAATCGAACAAGATAACGATCGAGACCATGGGTCTTACGATGACGTGTGGTAATTGAAATAAGCTGCAGATTATAACTATAGTGAAAAGAAGCGGTAACCTCGAAAAGTAAATTACTGACATCTTTGGAGATTTTTGACTTGTCACCGAATATGGTTGCCCCCATTTGCGATCTTTCAGACTTAGGTTTTTGTGTTTAAAATGGCGTAATTTATAACAATTTCACATAGCCAAGTGGTAACCTTTTTGGTAATATGAATGTTGTACGGGCGAGAGGACTAGGTGTACTTGCAGTACAACGCCGATTACTCTGCTCACCCCGCTTGTCGGAATGCAGCGTGTGGTATGTACATTATGTATGTATTTACGTACTTTAATAAAAAAAAAAAAAATATTCTTCGCCGACAAAATAGGTCTTAAAATCTAAAGCGCCCACAGAAAGGGTCTTAAAATGGGTATGTGGTTTGTACAAAGGGTCTATTAGCTGCTGTATAAATTTGAAGCGGTAACCTCAAAAAGTAAATTATCGTCATAATCGGCTGACTTCATGTGGTCTTAAATCAGTGTATGCCCACTTGCCATGGTCTTACGATGACGTGTGGTAATTGAAATAAGCTGGAGAACATAACAACAGTGAAAAGAAGCGGTAACCTCGAAAAGTAAATTACTGAAATTTTTGGAAATTTTCGACTTGTCACCGAATATGGTTGCGCCCATTTGCGATCTTTCAGATTTGGGATTTTGTGTTTAAAATGGCGTGATTTATAACAATTTCACATAGCCACGCGGTAACTTTTTGGTAATATGAATGTTCTACGGGCGACAGGACTAGGTGTACTTGCAGCACAACGCCGATTACTCTGCTTACCCTGATTGTCGGAATACAGCGTGTGGTATGTACATTATGTATGTATTTACGTACTTTAATACAATTTTTTGAAATTTTTCTTTGCCGACAAAATGGGTCTTAAAATCTAAAGCGCCCACAGAAAGGGTCTTAAAATGGGTATGTGGTTTGTACAGAGGGTCTATTAGCTGCTGTATAAATTTAAAGCGGTAACCTCAAAAAGTAATGTAACGTCAAAATCGGCTGACTTCACGTGGTCTTAAAACAGTGTATGCCCACTTGCCATGGTCTTACGATGACGTGTGGTCATTGAAATAAGCTGGAGAACATAACTACAGTGAGAAGAAGCGGTAACCTCGAAAAGTAAATTACTGACATTTTTGGAGATTTTTGACTTGTCACCGAATATGGTTGCGCCCATTTGCGATCTTTCAGATTTGGGTTTTAGTATTTAAAATGGCGTGATTTATAACAATTTCACATAGCCAAGCGGTAACCTTTTTGGTAATATGAATGTTCTACGGGCGACAGGACTAGGTGTACTTGCAGCACAACGCCGATTACTCTGCTTACCCTGATTGTCGGACTGCAGCGTGTGGTATGTACATTATGTATGTATTTACGTACTTTAATACCATTTTTTTTATTTTTCTTCGCCGACAAAATGGGTCTTAAAATCTAAAGCGCCCACAGAAACGGTCTTAAAATGGGTATGTGGTTTGTACAGAGGGTCTATTATAGCTGCTGTATAAATTTGAAGCGGTAACCTCAAAAAGTAAATTATCGTCATAATCGGCTGACTTCATGTGGTCTTAAATCAGTGTATGCCCACTTGCCATGGTCTTACGATGACGTGTGGTAATTGAAATAAGCTGGAGAACATAACTACAGTGAAAAGAAGCGGTAACCTCGAAAAGTAAATTACTGAATTTTTTGGAAATTTTCGACTTGTCACCGAATATGGTTGCGCCCATTTGCGATCTTTCAGATTTGGGCTTTTGTGTTTAAAATGGCGTAATTTATAACAATTTCACATAGCCAAGCGGTAACCGTTTTGGTAATATGAATGTTCTACGGGCGACAGGACTTATAGGTGTACTTGCAGCACAACGCCGATTACTCTGCTTACCCTGATTGTCGGAATACAGCGTGTGGTATGTACATTATGTATGTATTTACGTACTTTAATAAAAATTTTTGAAATTTTTCTGCGCCGACAAAATGGGTCTTAAACTCTAAAGCGCCCACAGAAAGGGTCTTAAATTGGGTATGTGGTTTGTACAGAGGGTCTATTAGCTGCTGTATAAATTTGAAGCGGTAACCTCAAAAAGTAATTTAACGTCAAAATCGGCTGACTTCATGTGGTCTTAAACCAGTGTATGCCCACTTGCCATGGTCTTACGATGACGTGTGGTAATTGAAATAAGCTGGAGAACATAACTATAGTGAAAAGAATCGGTAACCTCAAAAAGTAATTTACCGACATTTTTGGCGATTTTCGACTTGTCACCGAATACGGTTGCGCCCATTCGCGATCTTTAAGACTTGGGTTTTTGTGTTTAAAATGCCGTAGTTTATAACAATTTCACTAAGCCAAGCGGTAACCTTTTTGGTAATATGAATGTTCTACGGGCGACCGGACTATTCAACCGACCTTTCATTCAGCGCGGCGGTATCAACCCGGACGGGATAAATCCATGTTAAACCTTACCATCTAGCAAGGTAAGAAGGGAAGGGACCTATAGTTTTACGTGGAATCCAAACCACGGTCAGCCTCCAACGGTCGAGCCATCCACTGATCGCGCCCAGGTGTCCTTATGATCGCAAGCGACAGCCGATCGACTGCACCACTGAGCTACCGAGGCTATAGCCCTTTCAGGTATTGAAGTCCATGAAGTGTCCTCTTTATGCGCGGCGGCGACCCCCCCCCCCCCCCC